>OY757927.1:77898471-78308471 GCA_963585895.1 Sepioteuthis lessoniana | reverse complement strand
TGCACAGACCAATATATAATGGTAATTCAGAAAGTTTTGTTTCTCACCCAGATTTTAGATTTGTTGTACACCTCTCATTATGGGCCTCACCTGTAAAGAAAGTAAAACTGAAGTCTGAATTATTTTCCCTTGTTTTCTAAGAAATAGTAGTGTATTGCTATAACAAAAATCTTCAGTTATGGCTCATTTTTTCTGGGTGAGACTTAGGACTTTAGAAAGTCACAATATATATATATATATATATAGTCATCCACAGACTGACTGACCCTTTTATCATAACTCCCCAGCGTGGCCAGACACGTAGGATGCTTGAAGCTGGGATTGAAACCTGCCCAACCGTACATTAGACTTAGTGTCACACCGTTCAGCCAACAAGTGAACCACGTCAGCTCAGGAATTATAAGGCATTTTGCAGCAGCCTTCATTTATTTACATTTCGCCTTACCGGATACCAGAGTACTCTATTCGTTTGAAGAGCTTTGCATTATGTGAGTGGCAGCCGTAAATTCCTTCGCCAGTGTCCTCAACCCCTGTGGGGGTGTGTATATATTGTCATCCACAGATAGACTGTAATTGGAGTGTGTGAAACATTTGCTTCATTTAATAAAAAACAATTCAATTATTATTTTCAAACTAACATGATACCCCTAAAAATTTCATGACTATTTATATTTTGACTAGCACTTGTGAAAAACATCAGTCTAGTACCTGTGTACTTTGATTAGGATTAAAATATCACAGTGCCCTCTGCCTAGAATCATTCCAAGGTACTTCAATTTGAAATCAGAGTGTTGTATTTGAGTACTGTTTAAAAAGAGTTCACTTGTAAAATATATATAAGAGAGAGAAAAATCAAATTCTTCACAGTACATAGAGACAAGGCTATGGCTTTATTTATATCTTTCCACTGACTTTACCATTATTCCACTCTATATGAGTCATTTTTTGCAGTAATAAGCTAAACATTTCTGCTGATAGATTTTTTTAAAATTATGTTTAAATATCAGTTTGTAACTTTCTATTTGTTTTAACAAGTTTAAATACTGTATATTTTGAAAAGAAAATCAGGAACAAAGGGATTGTCAATGGTCAGAAATGAATTCAACTATTGTTGACAGAATAGGATTATAGTAAAAAGAATTAAAGATGACTTTAAAAAAGTAAAATGTCCTCTGAAAAAGAAGGAATATATCAAATTTTAAATTTAGTTGTTTTTTATTCAATATTTTTAGGAAACTAAAATAGAGAAAAGTGATAAATTTGATGATAATTAAATCATTCATTTCTTGAAGAAAGATTTTTATAAGTTATGGTTATATATTTAAATATCTGATTTTAGTTGTTTTTTTTAAAACTAATTATTTATTATAGAATGAAAACTGATATTCATCTATTTAAGTTTAGGGCCTTCACTGATGATTGCTTTTGTTTAGGATGACCAGTGATCATTGCTTTAGTTTAGGGCCCCCACAGATCATTAGTTTAGGGCCTCTCCCCACTGATCATTGACATAGTTTAGGGCCCTCCACTAATCATTACTTTAGTTTAGGGACCCCACTAATCATTACTTTAGTTTGGGGCCTCCCACTGATCATTACTTTAGTCCTCACCATTGATCATTGCTTTAGTTTAGGGCCCCCACTGATCATTAGTTAAGGGCCTCCCCCCATTGATCATTACTTTAGTTTAGGCCCCTACATATCATTGCTTTAGTTTAGGGCCTCCACTGACTCTTGCTTTAGTTTTGGCCCCCACTGTTCGCTGATTTAGTTTAGGGCTCCCCACTGATCATTGATATAGTTCAGGGCCCTCCACTAATCATTGCTTTAGTTAAGGGCACCTCACTGATTATTGCTTTCATGTAGTCCCCCCACCACCACTGATCATTGCTTTAGTTAGTGGGTTTTGTATTTGTCAAATACAAACCTTGTTCTCTAGGAATGTACCCTGATTGGTATTTATTAAGTTTGTTACTGTGTGGAACTCCCAGTGAGAATTCAACTTGATACAATAGCATCCCCCTTTTTTTCTAATTAGTGTTTATTTCATCTATTTGATAAGGATAGAAATAATCCGACTAATGACAGTAATATCAGGCAGTGGGTGTTGTGATTGTGTCATGTACCTGCTAACTATTTTTTTGGTGTGTGTGTTTGTTTTTTCATTGTTAGTATATGATGAAAAAATATTATTGGGATCATCAAGGACACTTTGCAATATCATCATTACTGTTTTTATTTATATCATAATTAATTAAATTAGTGTCAGTGTTATTGGTATTTATATTAGTAATTCCATCATTCAATGTTATTATGATTATTAATGTTATCTTCATTGTTCTCTATACAAAGAACTACATGTATCATTAGTTTGAGACGGTCTCTTGGAGTTAAGCAGGCTGTGGTGTAATCTGTTTTGGCACCAACTCTCTTCTACCTCTAACTAACCCTGCCAAACTTTATAGCAGCAAGATTATATTTGTTTTTTTTTTATTTATTTAATTATTTTGTTACCCTCTTGCATAATGAATCTTTATCTGGTGTGAATAGATTGTGGGGGTTTGTATTCAATAATGCTATCCAAGCACCAAACCAGCTTGTTAGTGTTTTCATTCAAGCTTTCATTCTTCTTTTTGTTGTCTCCAAAGGCATTAGGTATCAGTCTGTTACTACCCGATCTCTGTCTGTGTGTGTGTGTATATATATATATATATATATATGTATACAGTGTGTATATTTATATACCATCTAAATGTATATATGTTAACATAAATACTTTTTCTGTCAGTAGGTTTATACATATAATGCATCTGTATGTTTATATATATATATAGACACATAAGCATACACATACTCAGTGTATATATATATATATTAATCCACACACACACACACTATATAAAGTGTGTAATATTTTTTTATGTATATATATATATATATATAAAGTGTGTGTGCATGTATGTTTTTATATGTATAATGTGTGTATACATGTTTTTGTATTTATAGTGTATGTGAGTGTTTATATACATTGAGCATGTGGATATGTTTATTTCATGTATGTGTGTGTGTATATATATATATATATATATATATATATATATATATATATATATATAGAGAGAGAGAGAGAGAGAGAGTGTGTGTGTGTGAGTATATGTTTGTAGATACATATATTGTGAGCGAGTGTTAGTGTATGTATGTATTTATATATATAAAGTGTGTGTGTACACGTTTATATATATATAATGGGTGTGTATGTTTATGCATATATGTATGTATGTATATATATATGTAATGTGTTTGTTTATGTGTATATTTTGTGTATGTATTTATATATATATATATATATATAGTGTTTGTTATTTAATGGTACATCAATCTTCTCAGGTTATTTAATGCCAAATCCATCCTTTTTGAAGGATATTAGAAGTACTATTTAACCCATAGATAGCAGGATAAGGGAGTTCATACTTCTCCCAAGGGTATTTGTCTGAACGTGAACATGATAGCACGACTAGAGTTTGAAATCGCGTTCTACGATTCCGCAGTCCAGCACTTTAACCATTACACCACAGGGACACCCCCTATAATTATAACAAATTTTGTGTCTCCATAATTATATGTGTGTATATACATATATACCGGACATTGGCCTAGCAGTTCGAGTGTTCGCCAATGGCCCGGGAGACCTGGGTTCAATCCCAGGTCGAGTCATACCAAAGACTCAAAAAATGGTACTTGATGCCTCCTTGCTTAACACTCAGCATTATAAGGTACGGATCAAGGGTAAAATAGAGCTATCCAGGGAAGGAGTAGCGCCCTCCCCTACACCTTGGTGTAGTAGCTATCGAAAAGGGAGCCTTCGGGTTACCCTCGACTATGGTCGCCAACTTTACTTTTTTTTATATATACATATATATATATATATATATATATAGTGTATGTTCATGTGTATATCTAGTGTATGAGTTGATATATATATACATATAGTGTCTCTGTTTGTGTACATATAGTATGGGTTATGTTAATATAAATATATATATATAGTTTGTGTTTTTATTATATATTGTTTTTTTATGTATAGTGTGAGGTTGTATGTACATGTATTTATTACATGTATGTCATATATATAAATATATGTATATATGCTTATATATTTATATATTTATATTAATAAATATGTATATATATATATATATATATATATATATATATATATATATATATATATGTGTGTGTGTGTGTGTGTATCTTTGTTTGTATATATACATACACATAATCTGTATATATGTGTGTCCATTCATATATATATATATATATATATATAGAGAGAGAGAGAGAGAGAGAATTTATATACATAGTATTGATAAATGTGTAGATTTTGTGTGGGTATATATATATATATATATATATATATATAGTGAATAGTTCTATAGTATATCTACAATATATCTAATTTTAGTAGATGTCTAAGTATATATATATATATATATATATATATATAGTATTTTGTTTATAAACATATATATGCATTAAGTGTTGTATATAGTGTGTGTGTATATAATTTGTATATTTAGAATATTATAAATTTGTATGTATATATAGTTAATAATTAATGAAACTTTTTAAAATGAACATTTTGCTATAGATAATCATAAGATAGAAACATCGTATTTCAACCAACATGAAAATGATTTTCACTGTTATTGTTGGTGGCATTTTCAGGCTTAGCTCAATGTTAGAATGTAGAACTGTCAAGTGTAAGGACACTTGTACTTTAAGATGATTATAAAGCTTTGATAGAATACAATTATTCCAAAATAGAAAAACTGACTTAAAATTTAAATAAGAGTGCAGTAAGAATTAGTTTAAAATGATTATTTTCTTAGCTTGATCTTTTTAAAGTTTTTATTTACATTAAATTAATTCACTGTTTAGCTTGTATTGTGATAGCTCAAAACTAATTTTCTCTTAATAATATTTTAGTTTGTTGATTATTACATATGGTTTTTATCCACACACTCACACAGTGTATGTATATATCAATATATATATATATATATATATATATATATATATATATATATGTGTGTAAATGTGTAGTCTCTGGGTGTGTATGTATTTATATCAAGTTAAGCTTCATTTTTCCTATCTCACAGCACATTTTATATAACTCAGGAAATTATTCTACTCAAATATAAAGAATCACATTCAAGAATTTTGTCTTTTTGGTATATTTTGTGTAGATTGAAGTTTTTTTGTTAACACCTCATAAAATGTAAAACTTATTTAGTAACTTTTATGTTAATATTATTAAATGACATGTTCCCTTGATTTAATCTTTAACTTTTCTTGTTTCTGAAATTTTTGCCAGAATCTTGTCAAACATTCCCAGAATTAATGACAACATCAAAATGTTAAACAATATTGACTTGTTTATTTTTTCCGTTGAATCATTTTTATGGTTTTTGTTTAAAATCTTTTACATAATTTTCAACATTGGTTTTTTTAAATACATAATTTAATCCAATTTATGAATTATTGTACAGGTGATCTTTATTCTACAGTAATTGTTTGATAAAAAATGCCTTCAATAATTTTTGAAAACTTAGGAATGCATGCCCTTGAATAGATGTAGAATTTATATTAAGTTTTTACCCTAAATGATGAATAAGAACTTGAGAAATATCTAAATTTCAGGCTTATATTTAATGTACAGTTTGAAAATAGAAAATGAAAAAAAATGTCTGATTTTATGACATTTTAAAGTAGTATTGTGATTAAGAATAAGTTTATTAGTTTAACTTGGTGTGCATTGTTCTAATTTTATTAGCTTTTAAAATTCAAACACAAAATTGAAAATAATTTTTTATGTTAAAGTTTTTAATGGGCCAGATCAGTTTTCACTGGTGTGATATAAAAATTTAAATTTTAAAAGTAAATTCGGTACATTCCAGAATATTCTAACAATCTCTAGAAATATTGTCTGGCTAATACTACTCCTACCCTGGGCATTTTGCATAGTGTAATGTTAAGTGAGCTTGACTGGCAGACTATTACTCTGGAGTTTGAGGTACCCCATAATTCTGAAGCCTAGTAATCTGGGGCTGTAGAATATAGAGACTGCACCTCCGTAGAGATTAAAGAGCCTCTCCTGGATATGACTTTAAACTGTATTTGATGGTGAGGCTTCAGTCTTCGAGCTTTGGGAAATGTAAGGTACCCCTTTATTGCCATTACTCCCAGGTCTACTCTGATCTGGAATGGTAGTACCTGTTAGGATTCTATCTATGAGTCAAATTGAAGTATTTAATCATTTACTTAACAAGAAACCATTTAACTGCGTGCAAGCAACAAATGGCAATACTTCAAAATATTTGTACGCAAACAAATGTTCTCTGACTCATTTAAAAAATTACATTCTAACTATTTGTATACAAATCATATATGATATATACATTTGTCTGAACAGAATTTGGCATTAAATAACCTATAAGGGTTGATATGCCACAAAACCCTACCAACCTTAATTCTGCCCCTGTGCCACATCTAAGCTAAGCTTAGTAAAGAAATATCAATACTCCTACCCATAGTTAAAGTACTCCCTACACAAAATAGCATTCCTAATTACAGTATATCTAAGATTTTACTAATTCTTATGGAAAGAAGAAATGTAATAAAATTTTTATGATAATGAACTTTAAAAAATGTTTTTACTTAGTCTTGAAAATAGAAAATGATGTAAGTTAAACTTTTGCGAATTTTTTTTTTCCTTAATGAAAACATCTGAAGTTGTGAAATGGAGGATTCCACTTCCCTGCAAAAAAAGAAAATGGATTCTACATCAACCACTCTTAGAATGATGAGCCTATATATATATATATATATATATATATATATATATACAGTTTTCTATTTACATACTTTTTAGAGATTTAAGAAACTGAATGAAGTTCAATTTGTTATTAGTGAAGATAATCAACAAGAAAATTGTTGAATGATATTAGATATTGTAATGTTTTCCAAACAATAAAGATGAAAAAATGATCATCTGTATATTTACCCAACCCATCCATCTCTTGCAGAGTTAAGCTGGTTTGAATTGAATGTTACTTCTAAGTTGGTGAACTTACCAAGGCTAAAGAACTCAGTTGTCCTACTATTTACCCATATCTAGTTTGTAGGGAAGATAGATTCAAACCTTTCTCAATGGCATTAGCAAAGTGAATCCCAAACAGCATGGGGTGGCTGATTCAATTAAATTAGATTAAAATTTTCTATGGAATTGGGTCGATAAAAAAATTTTGGGTTGATAAAAAAAATTTTGTGAAGTTGAGTAAAGTAAAAATAACTTTTTTTTTTTTTTTGGTTTCTTTGTTTGTTGGTTGGTTGTTGTTAAGTTTTTTTTTGTTTTTCGCCAATATTAATTTTTCCTTTTCATGTAAATATATATATATATATATATATATATATATATATAATTCTTTAAACCCAGATTTTTTTTCTTTTCTTTTCATTTTTCTCAACAAAAACTGGTTGATTTTTTTTTTCATATCTTCCCCATAATTCTATATTTCTAAAGTGATATAAAAGTTATTAATTAAATTATTTTAGTTCATCAGTATTTGTTTTTTTTTCTCCAGAACATTTTATCTACTGGAGGATGGAAATAATTTCTGCTCAGTTTCCGTTCTTCTTAATTTAGGAAATTTGGTGAATGCTTCCCCCTTAATTAATTTGATGCTCATTATTCATGATAAAATCAGGTCATGCTTACATTGTTTCATATGTGTGTATGTATATATATATATATATATATATATATATATATATAAATTCTAATGCTTACTTTCCTTTCTTTTTTTATCCCTGCTTTTAAAATTAAAAAACGTGTGGAGGCGTGGATTAGAAGACCCCCATGTCTGGGATGTCTTCATTGTAATAATAAAGATTGTCTTTCTTGGAAACTTTTTTCTTAAATTCATGAGTGTATCATATTAACTAACTACCAAACCAAAAAGTAAGTAATTTAATTATTTTCTGAGCTTACTTCACAGCTGAAAGTCACAAAAAGTGAACAGCCCTGAGTGAATAAATACAATTCTACAAATGAAATGTCGACATCTTAGGTTATGTAATGGTTAACGAGCTAGACTAGCAGTAAGTTTGTTTCTCACTGGACGTCATGTAATTGAGGGTCTTGTGCTAAGCATAGTTAACGATTACTAAAAATGCACTTTGATAAGAGCTAGGATATCCGGTAGCCATTATATCATGGTGAGATGCTAATTTCTTGATAATCTGCCCTTCAGCTGATATTAAGGTCTGAAATAAATGCTGTTGAAAAATGTAAAATTTTATCCACAATATAAAAATGGCTTTGCTTAGATTTTATTTTATTTTATTATTTTTCTGGGTTCGGTTAATGCCATTTAGAGGTTTTTGCTTTATACAATTTTTTTTAAAATAATTAAATCAGAGAATAAATACTTAGTACTTTTTATTGAGAAAAGAAGAAAAAGAAATCTGGATTTTTTTTTTTTTTTTTTTTTTTATGAATAGAAAAAAAAAATTGATTGCATAAAACTCCTGACAGAGTGGAGATGTTAAGGAGTCGTCATTCTTTGAGAGAAAGAATGACGACTCCTTAACATCTCAGTCGTTCTTTCCTTCTTTCAATTTGTCTCGTCCCCTTTTCCTTGCTCCCTTCTCCTATTGTTTCTCCTTATCCTTCTCTCATTCACCCCCCCCCATTCCAACGTTTTCTCTTTATCTCGGGTCCCGTTCCGTCGATTCTTTCTCTTTCTCTCTAGCTCCACCCACCCACATTTCATTCGCTTTCTTTTTCGTTTGGCTGTTTCATTCGCCTTCTTTTTCGCTCTCTCTCTCTCTCTCTCGTCCCCTTTCCCTTTTTCTCGTTCGCTCCCTTTACCATTGCTCACTCTATTCTGTCTCTCTACTAATTGTGTGTGATGATAAATTCATATCAAATTTCAATTCCTCTTTAAACGTTTCCGTATTCTTTCTACATAAGAAAAAACAATTTTTAAATTCCTTTTAAAATGAATAACACTTCGTTTTCACTCTCACTTGACTTTTACCCACAAAATTTATAGCACAAAAATAATCATTAATTTAATTTACATGTAGTTTACGAATCATCTTCTTCTGTCTGTATTAATTTACACTGATGACCTTTTGATTGTTGATCGACTTAAACTCCTTACCAGTTACGAACTGGTAAATAAAACTTTTAAAAGAGAATTTATAACGGGGAGAGAGAGAGAGAGAGAGAGAGAGAGAGAGAGAGAGAAAAGAACTGGAAAATCTAGAAATTTAAATTCAGTTTATGGAATCATTTAGAATTAGCCTATTATAAAAGGAAGAATTGATTTTCAGTGTGAAAAGTAGTAAGGATTCTAATGATTATCCAGGGGGTGACGGCTGATAAAATAAACAAGGAAAGATGTTTATTTTCTAGCGAACCCGGATAGTTTAACAACACTACAAAAATCATTTTTTTCTTAAATTAAAAAAAAAAAAAGAAAGGTTTTTTGCATCTTAAAAAATAACTTTTCGAAACGCAACAGAATTGGTACTTATGAAAAGTGTCAATCAAAGAAGAAAATTGTAAAATTTAAACTCTCTCTCTTTATATACATATATAAAACCAAGATCGTGAGGATAATTATATATGTATAAAGATAATTTACATTCTTTTATCAAGACAATCAGCAGAATCTAACCCTGCTTGAAATTTTTTTTATAATTGTTTATATATTGTTACATTACTCAGCATTTTTGTATTGAGGATTCTATGGTTTGAAGGCGATTTTGACCTTGGATTCTAACCATTTTATATATATATATATATATATATATATATATATATATATATATATATATATATATATATATAGTTTTATTAATTTAATTTTGATTTCAGCTTGAGTCGAAATGTAACAAGCTAGGGTCTGTTTGAGTTTAATTTTTAAATTCACTCGAACCTGTTGTTCCGTGTCAAAATAATCACGAATTTAAACCCCCCCATCCGAAAGAAAAACTATTAAAAGAAATAAAAAATAACCCTTATCCTGACTTATGGATGACTGTGATTAAGAAAATTGTTAACATATTTCTGGCAAATTGTTAAAAGTTTCCGAAAACATTTTTTTCCCAACTATAAATACATTAGTGTTTATGTACTTGTTTGCAGAAATGGTCCCTAGTTGAATGTGTTGATGTGTTTTGATTTATAAAAGAATGATACTCTAAATTGTGAGAAAGAAAACTTACACTGTTCTTTCCAGTCAGCTGGGGATGTGGAATACACAGGCTACATCTCAGCATTAGGGTATGAGCCCCCCCCCAAAAAAAACAAAAAAACTATCTGATGGTACTATTTACCAACCCCTCCGCTCGGGCAGGATATGACACAAGGTCAATTTTTAAGCGGAGTTTAACAGGTTTGAATTCAGAGTTTTCCTTCTCCTAGACTAGTTGCCTCAACAAGGCTGAAGAACCTAGTCCGTCCTACTATTTACCCATAGCTGGAGGGAGAATAAGGGGGTTCATACCTTTCCCCAGGGTATTTGCCCGAAAGTGAACATAATAGCGCGACTGGAGTACGAACTCGCGTACTACGATTCCGCAGTTCATCGCTTTAACCATTACACCACTATCTGATGGTGACGCTCCTGTACTGGAACTTTGGGGAACGTGGAGTACCCCTTTATTGCCATTGCTCCCAGGTCGACTCAGGCCTGGAGTAGTAGCAACTGATAGGATCTAATCTATGGGTCAAATAGAACTGTTCAACATTCAAATTGTGTGCAAACGAATAACATGCTAAATTGAATTGTTAGAAATAGAACTGTTTGATCATTTAACCATGTGTAAACCTATGACTGTCTAATTGAATAGTTTGTGGTACATAGCAGTACTTGGAACCATTTGACAGTGTGCAAACAAATGATTAATAGTATATAGAATTATTCGTATTTGGTAGAAAAACTTGAAACCATTCAACTGTTTGCAAAAAAAAATGAGCTCAGGTTCGTTTTAAAATGTTATCAACAAATTGTGTTTACAGATCATACCTAATATATATATATATATATATATATATATATATATATATATATATATATATATAGCTCTGTAATATTAATTACATTGAGCTGTCCACCAGGAAAATTTAAATGTTCAGTTTTTAAATGATTTTCTTATCCTGAAGGAATTACTCCCAACTCTGGTTTAACTGGACCGAACAAGACTACTATATATATATATATATATATATATATATATATAAGTGGATTTGGCATTGGATAACCTACAAGGGTTGATATGCCATAAAACTCGAACAAACGTGGTAGACTGTTAAAAATGATCTATTTTGATAAATAAAATGAAGCATTATTTTATAATTACTTTCATATTCTCTTAATTCAAAATTAGTTTTGTTTTTAGTGTACTGAAAGTGAAAATAAACATTTGGGCGGGGGATATTTCTATTTTCATTTTCTTGCTTAGTAGTACACTATTTTTCGTGAAGATAAAAAGGGAAATTTTTAAAAATAAATTTAATTGGGCTGACTTAAAAAAAATTTTCTCGTACCAAACTGTCCATAACGCAAAATCTGCAAAGGCGACATATGGCAGTGTCCTGTCTGCACATGAATTAGGGCATTAATCTTCGGGACCATCTCTTCAGACAAGTACAGTTGTCAGTGTTTTTGACGAACATAAACTAACTGAAGTATTTTGAGTGCTATGCAAAATACACGGTGCGTGCACACGCACACACAAAAGCGTATTTATATGTATTTGTGCAAACGCATACAATAACATAGTAAACGCGAACGCACACACACGCACACACACACACTTAGTCAAGCCAAGTTTTTTTATGTGCAACAAATGGCGGATCAATATTGCTTAGTATTAAGGAAGAGCAGTGAAAAAAAAAAAGATAATAAAAATGTTAGTGTTAAATACCATATTTGAGATTTATCATAAGTCGTACTGAAGACTAAAAGAGGAAGAACCAAATTCTCTTTAATTTATTTTGATTTTGCAACGCCCCCAAATAAATGCTGTCAAAATATTTCATTAAATTGTTTATCCAGTATGAAACGTGATAGAAGAAACCATGACCAACCAGGATTTTTTTCTCCCTCGTTATTTTTATTGATTCATTTTTTTTACTGTATTTTATTTTATTTTATTTTATATTCCTGCCACTCTTTTGGGGATGAACAACGAAGTGGGCGGAGGATCTGAGCTGGGTGGGGTGGAGTGGGGGTTGATATGATGTGTTACGACGGACAAATAAAATGATTTCTATGAATAATCAGGAGTAAAAAAAAAACCGGTCAGTGGGATAGTTTTTATTAAAACACCCTCACCTAGTGTGTATTTCATCATCCTTTTTTCTTTTCTTTTTTTGCTTTTTTTTATTTTTTTTTTATCTCTGTCCCTTTGCCTGGCTGGCTGATCGTCGTCAATCAGCTGTGTCGGAATTTGCTTGGGGCGTGTGGGAGATAAGCAGGTCTATGGTTGGGAGTTAGAAAAGGGGGCTCAAGCAAGGCCGGGTGGGACATGTGGGTCTCACCTTACTGCCGATATGGCTCACCAATACCCACCACCTAGCAACCAATACAAACGATGATGATGATGACTACTTTTATGCCAGTTGATTACCTATACTTTGCTACTCTGGTTGTCATTTTTCACCCCCCTCCCACCACTACTAAGAATTTGGTCTGTTTATTTTGGTTATCTAATGTAATAATGACTTAGTTGATAAAGTGTATACTCAGCATATATATATATATATATATATATATTTGATGGAACATAATAGACATTTTTTGTGTACATATTTTTTTGTTAATCCTTTCGAATAGTCATATTGATCTTATGATATTCGGCGGGAATTGGTTCATAAACTTTACATAATTAGTTATTTCCCAAATACTTTCTGCCCAACTTTGGACCATCCTCAGGGCAGGATGTCTGGAAACTTATTTCAGATCCTGCAATTCTTGATGCTCTGGTGACATGTGATGAAAGCTGGATCTACTGCTATGACGCAGAAACCAAGAGACAATTCTCAATGGAAGCATGCTGACTCTCCCAGACCCAAGAAGGCCAGACAGAGCAAATCCACCCACCAACTTTTGATGATCCCTTTTTTGACATGATCTACATGCACTGGGTTCCCACTGGACAGACAGTCAACAAGGAATACTATGATAAGGTTTTAAGGGAGTTCAGGAAGAGATTCCGTAAGAAGAGGCCAGCACTCTTCAAATCAGGTCAGTGGCATTTCCACCAGGACAATGCACCAGTCCACAACTTCATCCTTGTCACAGACTATTTGACCAAGATGGCCATCAAGACAGTTCCTCCCCCTCCTTATAGTCCAGACCTTGCTCCCTGTGACTTTTGGTTATTCCCTAAGCTCAAGGAAAAACTTAGAGGCTGTCGTTATGAGACAACTGAGGAGATGAAAGAGGCTGTGATAAAGGTCACTGACACGCTCACACAAGAGGACTCCATTGGGTCTTCCAGAAGTTGTTGGAACAGTACAACAAGTGCATTGCAGCCGGAGGAAATTACTTCGAAGGGGACTAGAGTTTTATGTGTGTACTATCAATAAAAGTGCCCATACGAAAAAAGTCTGGAAACTTATTTAATCTGCCTTGTATATATCTCTGGGGCTTAAAAAAGACTGACTGTATCCCCTACAGAAGATTAAGAAGCCCCAGTCCCAAAAAGGAGTATCCTGGTCATGACATGAAACTGCATCTGATGGTGAGGCTCCAGTTCTGGAGATCTAAGGAGTGTAGAATACCCTTTTACTGCTATTACTCCCAGGTTCACTGAAGTCTTGAGTGGTAGTCCTTGGTAGTCTTGAGTGGTAGCAGTTGTTAAGCTTCCATGGATGGGTGAAATTGATCTCTTGGAAAATTATTAATATTACATTGGAATACCTAATGCCTTGTAACTAAATAATTTGTCCTAAGAATAGATAATTGATGCGATAATGGTTTACTAAGGTTATTATTAGTTCGTTGAAATCATAACTTTGGCCCCATTAAAGGTTAAATTGTATCACTGCTGTTCTGTTAAAAGGATGGTTTTGGCATTAAATAAACCATCAAGATTGATGAGCCATTTAACAAAAAAAATATATATATAGTTAATACAGTTCCCTAACTATGAGGCAAAAATTAACCCCAGACAATTTGACATGATGTTGAATTTAATTAACTGTGTATATATATATATATATATATATACAGGTACACATCAGTCCCTCCACATGAGCAGTATGTGACACAAGGTGAATTTTTAAGCAGAGTTTAACCAGTTTGAATTCAGAGTTTTCCTTCTCCTAGATTGGTTGCCATACTAAGGTTTAAGAGCTCAAACTGCTCTGCTCTTTACTCATAGCTGGAGGGAGAATAGTTGGATTCATACCTTTCCCAAGAGTATTAACAATAGGTGAATTACAGCCTTGTCCAGGATTTTCAGTTGGTTCATTATGTCAATTTCCTATGACAGTAACCATTATACCATGAAGGCCTCAGGTGTATATATATATATATATATATATATATATATATATATATATTCACACACACACATGCAAGGGCAAGTCAGTAGTTACCTCCACTTTTGGAACAATATTAGAACTACAGTGAAGTAAGAAACTTGAAAATAGATGCAAGTAATTATTGACTCAGTCTTGTATACGTACACACATAGACCGTCATCCATTGAATATTTTTCTTATTTAAGTGTTATTACTAGTAATCAAATGTGATAAGATACGTTCAATAATTCCTTTGCCAACAGCATATATAGAGTATTGTTTATATATTTTGAATTAATTTGTTTTTACATCAATCTTTTGATAATTATTACCCATTGTGTTTACCAAATAATTGGCTGTTTGACACTTAATGTCATCCTGTAAATCACTTAATTTCAAAAATGAAAAAGGAATTATTTTCAATATTTATTTGTATCAACAGTAATAGATGAATAAATTATACTTTTGCTCATTTCTTGACTGAACTAGCTCACTTCATAAGACAAAATTATTGAAGAATGATGAGAAGTTATTTGCTAAGCCTTTCTTTCAGCTGGTACAATTTGCGAGTGCTAAAGAAAACATCTTTAAAAAATATAACTCTGGATGTTATCTGTTACCACATAAATTTTTTTTGAAGTTGGGAAGGATAAATATATTTTTCTGAAGAAGGTATTTTCAAATTTTTTTTTTTCTTCCCAGATGGCTGGGACTGTAGAATACACCAACTGCATCTCTGCAGAGGGGTAAGACCCCACGCAACAAGTGTCCTGGATATGACCCTAAACAATCTGATGGTGAGGTTCCAGTAATACTAGAGCTTTGGGGAATGTAAACCACTTCTTCATTGCCATTGCTCCCAGGTCCACTTTGGCCTGGAATGGTAGCACCTGATAGGGCCCTATCTACGGGTTAAATAAAACTAAACTGAATTCTTTGAGTTAGAACTGTTTGACCTTGAAATAAAGATGTTTTTGACCATTAAACTGTAAATACATTTAAACTGTGTTCTTATGCTAAACTGAATTGTTTGAAATAGAACTGTTTTTGACATTGAAACTCTACTTAAACTAAATTGAATTAATATATAACTGTTTGGACATTTAACTGTGTGTAAACAAAATCTTATACTAAATTGAATTAGCTGAATTAGAACTGTTTGAATAAACTGAATAGCTTAAAATAGAAATGTTTTTGATAATTAAACTGTGTACTCAAGCTAAAATGAATTGTTTGAAATAGAACTATTTGCATAAAAATGGATTTGGCATTGAATAACTCACAAAGGTTTATATACCATAGAACCCAAACAACCAACCAAAATCAAAAGTTTTTTGTTTTTTTTTATTTGTCCAAGTTATAACACTATCTCTTATATTTTAGTTTAACTTAGTGATATATAGGTGAATTAACAGATTATTTTTTAAAACTTTTTTCTTAAATCAGAAGAGTGCTCAAATACTGGCCAGCAGAGCAGGATAAAACCTAAAATAAATTTCTTAAGTTGCATGTTTCTTCTGAAAATTGCTTTTTTCAAATACATGAAACTTTTAGTCATGAAGCTAACATGAGGAGATGATATAACAATTTATTTTAAGTTTTATATATAAAGAATTAATGTCAGTCAGCATGCATCTTTATCAAATTTATATTGCACACATGGCTATGTTTGGGTGTATATATATATATATATATATATATACACACACACACACACACACATTGTTGGACATGTGTGTGGTGTAATGGTTACCATTGGAGGAAATAGACATGGAGACCCGAGTTCAAATCCTGGACCATGCTTGTTAGTATTTCACATAGCTTTAATACTCTTGGGGAAGGTATGAATCCAGCTATTTTCCCTCCCGTCTATGGATGAAGAGTAGGGGAAATTGGGTTCTTAAAGCTTGGTCTAGCAATCTGTTGAGGAGAAAAAAAACTCTTAATTCAAACATGTAAAACTATGCTTAAAATTGACCTTGTGTCACATCCTGCTCAAATGGAGAGCTTGGTAAATATATATATATATATATATATGTGGTGCATTTAATAAGTTTCCAGACTTTTTTTGTATAGGCATTTAAAATTGTTGTAGACTCTTGAAAATTCAGTATGTTATTGCTATACATCTTATTAGATGACTGACCAATTTTTATGATTTCATGTTCAAATGAACAGCTACTGCAGGAATTGGAATACACCCTACTAAATACTGATTGTCACAGCTGGTGAATTTCAAAAATGCAATCTGGATGTGAAGAATGATATGCAATAAAATTCTGTTTTAAACTTGGAAAAAATACCACAGAAACGTATGGAATGCTTCAGACTGCTTTTTGACCATCTTGCACGAATCAAGCATCAGTTTTTGAGTGGCAAAAGAGATTCAAGGAAGGCAGGGAGTCTGTGAGGGATGATGAGAGGTGTGGGAGGAGTAAGGAAGTCAGAACACCACAGTTGATTGGCCAAAGGGTTAGGGTTAGGGTTATTATGTTGAGGTTTTAAGGGAGTTCAAGAAGAGATTCCGTCGGAAGAGACCAGCACTCTTCAAATCAAGTCAGTGGCATTTCCATCAGGACAATGCACCAGTCCACAACTCCATCCTTGTCACAGACTATTTGACCAAGATGGCCATCAAGACAGTTCCTCAGCCTCCCTATAGTGCAGACCTTGCTCCCTGTGACTTTTGGTTATTCCCTAAGCTCACAGGCTGTCGTTATGAGACAATTGAGGAGATGAAAGAGGCTGTGATAAAGGTCATTGGCACGCTAACACAAGAGGACTTCCATGGGGCCTTCCAGATGTTGTTGGAACGGTACAACAAGTGCATTACAGCCGGAGTAGATAACTTCGAAGGGGACTAGAGTTTCATGTGTGTACGATCAATGAAAGTGCCCATATGAAAACAGTCTGGAAACTTATTTAATGATCCTTGTGTATATATATATATAGTATTGACAGAGTGATCCAAAGTGATGAATTCATTAAGCAGGAAAGTCAATACTATAACATCATTTTGGTATTAATATACCATCATCAGGACTTTAAAAGGTGACATCAACTGTTGAAGGAATAACGATGGATGTTTTATAAAATACCGGAAATAATGGAAGAAATATGTAAACAAAGAAAGAATATACAACATTCAAACTTTTTATATATATATATATATATATATATAGTTATAAGTTGGTTAATTTTAATGTATATAAACCTTGGTTGGGATATGAATGTTGAAGTCAGTCTTTTGATTTCAGTTTCTTAGTTTAATGGCATATCAACCTTTATGGGTTATTTTATGCCAAAGCCATCTTTCAGATGGCACATCAACCATTGTAGGCTATTTAATGCCAAATCCTCTTTATACAAAAATAAATATATGATTTTTGTTTGGTTAGGTTTTATGGCATATCAACCATCATAGGTTATCTAATGCCAAATCCTCTTTATACATATGTATTGAATACATATGATTTGGTTTAGTTGGTTTTGTGGCAAATCTGTCATTGTAGGTTATTTAATACGAAATATTCTTAATACATATATATTTTGTTGATAATATTTTAAAATGAACCTGAGTGCTTTTTTTATCCCCAGTTAAATAGTTTTTAGTATTTCTGTCAAATAGTAATAATTCTATTTACTATTAATCATTTGTTTGGACACAGTTAAATAGTAAACAATTCTATTTAGCATTAGTCATTTGTTTGTACACAGTTGAAATGTCAAACAGACCTGTTAATTGCTTCCACTCCAGGCCTGTGTGCAATGGCAATGAAGTGGGTATTCCATATTCCCCAGTGCTCCAAGGCTGGAGCCTTGCTATCGGATAGCTTTAGGTCATATCAGGACACTCATTGGGGGTGGCAGTCTCACCCCTCTGCACAGATGCAGTCAGTGTATTCTACAGCCCCAGTTGACTGGGCTTTTAAATAAATTAGACTGAATTATTTAAGTTGATTGTATAATTGTTTTTCAACCCATGCAGAAGAAAATATAATGGAATCACTATATAATAATATAGAAATATAATGGAATCACTATATAATAATATAAAAAATATAATGGAATTACTATATAAAAAATAAAAAATATAATGTAATCACATGTAATAGTTTTACTCCAGACTACACAAAAGGCTGTTTTTTCTCATTTTCTTTGCACAGTTTTTGAAAGGAAATTATGAAACTTTATCAAAGAGCATTCAGTCAAAAATATTTTGTGTTTAATGAATAAATTCTAAATCTTACCACCAGAAATTGTTGCTTGTGGAGAAAATGACTAAAACTAAGTAGGTCAGTAGTTGAGTATGGGTAAAGCCAGTGGGTAGTGATGAGAAAAAGTCAGCATTTTGCTTATCTTGACCAGATAAAGATGCAGTTGGCATTAAGATACAATCAGATTTTCGCTTTATTCTTGCCTCAACTATCACAATTTTCAATCACTAGATTGATATATGAAGAGTACTAGGAAATTAATGCCCCCTGGAAGCTGTATCATATATGGGGAGTATGGAAAACACATTGGTGGAACAAGTTTTCTTCTACAAAAGAATGTTTATATATATAATGAGATTCTCTAAAGAAGGGGAATAATGTTATGCAATAGATAACAGCTATGTTGTGTCATTGCATGCTCACAGCCAGATGATGGGATGACATGAAGATACGTAGAGAAGAGGCCTTAGATCTGAATAGTTCACTGCAGATCCATGTGATAGGGATGATTGAGAATTGATAGCAAGAAACACAGACTCTTTTCTAACATTCAGAGATTGCATGATGGAGATAAGACAGAAGAGATAGAATGTCAAAGTTGTTGACTTTGGTAGATATAAAGACATCACTCAGTTGCGTTACAAGTTGAGTTATGTTATGAAGTGAAGCTCAGAACTCCAAAGAAGGAGAGATGGATGGTCATTTAGGCATTCCTCTCTGCACATGTGGAGAAGTCCATTTCCTGGACAGTAATTGGTTGCTGGCTCAGGAATAGACATATTGGTATATATATATATATATATATATATATATATATATATATACAGGGTGGAACGATAAAATTGTTGTCGTAAAGAAAACAATACTACAGCTTTATTTTAAAACTTTTATTAAAAAAATTCGGGTAACTTGATTATGTAGTAGAGCTGACATCTATTTAATGTAGCCGCCTTCAGCCTCAATCACCGCCTCGATACGGAACCGGAACTGGGAGCATGCCTTTTCCTCAAGCGCCTGCTGGGAGCTCGGCAAATATTGGCAATCAGGCTGGTGTTGGTGTTGTGGGAGGTCATGTTGGTGATGTTCTCAAGGTATGACCAAATGAAGTAGTCTAGCGGGTTCAGGTCGGGGGAGGAGGGGGGCCAGTGTGAGAAGGGTACAAAGTCATAGCACTCCTTCTGAAACCAAGCCTGGGTCTCTTTGGACTTGTGGGCCGGCGCTGAGTCCTGCTGCCACACCCAGGGTCAGCCTCTGGCCACCTGATTGCACCAGGGGATCAGCACATCCAGGTACACTTTAGTGTTGACTTTCAAGCTGACTTCAAAGATGTGAGGTGGCTTGAAACCACACCAAAGACCATAACCGTAGCCAGAAACTTTTCATCACCCTGGGCACGTCCCTGTTATTTGTCGCAATCCAGATCTGCATTTTGAGGGTGCTGGCAAGGGTCCTGTTGTCATAACTTGGTTTGGTAGAGAGGATGAGTTGTACAGCGGTGCATCTCCGATCTCACTCGTTGAACATTGTGTCCCTTTCAGACATAATAGAAAGCTCCTATCACTCTTAGGATTTGTGCACAACTGGCCAACTAGAAGATGGTCTGCAACAAAAAAAGAAAACCAGTTTTCATTAAACGGAAATGGAATCATGTAGTCTTTTCTAGGGCGACAATTTTATCGTTCCACCCTGTATATAAAGGCATGTTTATAGTGGTGGCACAGGGTCTGTATTTAGTTACAGCCCTATTTGTTTTTGTCTGCCTACTGGATGCTAATTGGGACCGCTGAGCTGGTAAGTGTTATCATTGCTGTTATTCTGCACATTAAAGATAGACAAGTCAATTTTTACTAGGTGTTTTTTTTTTTTTTACAGAAATAACATGGCATTATAATATTAAATTAATGTCAAAAACCTAACTATACCAACTGTTAGAGTATCTACCTCTGAGGAGGATCTATTCTGAGAGCCCTAGGAATGTGAAATAGCTCTCAAATTCACCATAACCTCAAGTGGTTGTACCTGCTGGGGTCACATCTGTTGATCAAATAGAAAAAATAAACATTATTAAGAATTGTTACTTAAAACTAGAATTTTTTTTACAAATCATTGGTGATTTGGAACCATATAACTGTGTGCAAAGGACTATTATTAAATAGAAATAATTACTGAAAGAAGAGGGATGTGTGGATAGTATGCCCCGTCAGTAACGGAAAGAAAAGAGTCTCTTGTAGCTGATCACATGGAATCAGTTTTAAGTGCTGTTACTGGGTCATTGTCTTCTTCATAATAAAAGGTGGACAGCCGAATTTCTACACTGAAAATAACAGTTCTCTTAGCTTTTTTCCATGAATTCCTTTTTGCCTGCAACAATCTTCTTTAGCAGTCCTACGTACATCCAAACTCATCTCTTGTCGTGCGTCACTAAGACTCAAAACGCCTTCATCGTGGTGCCTTCAGGCAGGCCTTAAATAATGATACCAAAATGCCACATCTGGATCAATCGCACAATGTGGTAATTCACATGCGCACCAATGCATCGGTAGCCCTGACATTAAACATGATTCATGATTGGGAGAATGTGAGTTTAATCTCTCCAATCACCATTTCTGTCACCCTGATCTTATTTTACATGCCAGACATATTTGTGCTTGCTTTGAGCTGCCGCGTGTGTAATTTATCTCGCTACAATTACCCAAAATCATATAATCATGTATAAATTATTAATATTAGATAGGAATACTTGAAACCATAAAACAGTCTGTAAACAACTGGAATACTTGATATTAAATAACTTTGTGCAAACAATGATTGTTAAATAGAAATGGTTACTTGAAACCATATGAATTGGTGGAATTTCTATTACATCGGAATATGTTAAACCATACAAATGTGTATAAATAAATTACTATTATCAAATAGAAATAATCATCATCATCATGTTGTGCCATCAGCATGGATATCCCTGACACTGTCTCATCACCCCTCCCTATCGTCCATTGCTTCCGGCAGGTCTTCAGGACTACATCCCATATCAGCACAAAGCTGCTGTATGTAGGTTCGGGCTGGTCGTCCTGCTTTTGCTTATCCATGTGAAGGGGTCCACAGGAATACATCACTTATAAGCTTGCTCCCACTTCTCCAGCAGTGTCCCACATGTCTGGTTCATCTAACTTGGATAGTTTTCGTGATGGGAGATAGGTGGCCGCACAGCTGCTGCTATATGGAGTGCTGCCCCCAGGTCTTGTTCACTATAACTCACAGCATTCTTGTGTAGTTGTCGTCAAGCTTTTTCTTCATACGTTCAATTAGCATCTATGTAGTGCATCCATATAGCAATATCAACATGATCACTGCTTGGAAAAAAACACGTTTCATTTTATCGGTCAGGTCTGACTTCCGTAGAACCGATAGCTGATCAGTAGCTGTCAATGCCTTTGATAGTTGCATGTTGATGTCTGTCTTGGTTGATGAGACACTACTTCCTAGGTAGGTGAACTTGTCTACTAGTTTCAGAGAACTACCATTTAGTGTGGAGTTGTTGCCTGTTTGGTTAAAGCACATATATTCCGTCTTGTATACATTGACATGGGAACCTATGCCTGCAGCAGCTCATTCCAGACTATGTAGCAGGGTTTCGGCTTGGGCGAGTGCATTTGCCAGAAGCACTGTGTCATTGGCATAGTCATCATCGGTAATTTTTTTTGGGGGGTACCTTTTGCTTCTTTCCTTTGTTAGCTTGAAACCATTTTCTTAGATTTGATCAATAGATGTTCTCAGCACATAGTCTAGACTGATGATAAAGAGGTATGGGACTAATGTGTCACTTTCCAGTACACCTGCTACAATCTCGAAGTAATCTGTATCTGAAACTCTATAATTATTGGTATCAGATAGGAATACTTGAAACCATATGATAGTGCACAAATTATTTGTATTAGATATGAATACTTGATATCATATAATAAACAAATGATGATTAAATATAAATAATGACCAAAAACATAATTGTATATGAATTATTATTATCAGATAAGAATACAGGAAACTATACAACAGTGTGTAAAAAAAGCTCTTAACACTGAACTTGATTGAAATTCCGAATTGTCTAGGCAATAAAATAATTCTAAACAGGTTGACATGCTTAAAAAATAGAAAAAAAGTAGTCATTTGTTAAAGTAATGTTAAATAATTTTTTCCTTTTGTTTTTCTTTTTTTTCAGGCAGATAAGGATTTTGTATGGTCTCTTTGGAAAAGTCTTCAAGTTGCCAATCCTGATGTTACCCAGGCAATCAGCATGGTTGTCCAACGGTAAGTTCCCAAATCACTTCTACAATAAAGAACATCTCTGAATGAATCAGAAAGTAGTCTCATTCCAATAGATATAAAGAAAAGGCTTTAGAAACAATATTTACAAACCAACCCAAAGTTCCCTCTTTTGGCAGGCCTTAAATACAGACTGTAAATTCTGCAGATGGATAGACTTCCCATGCCGACAAAAATGACAATCCTGGATATAGCACTAAACTATATCTAATTGTGGGGCTCCATTGCCAGAGATCTGGCAAGCATAGGGTACCCCTTCATTGTCATTATTTCCAGGTCCACTTTGACCCAAAATGGTTGTATCTGTTAGGGTCCCAGATACGAGTCAAATAGGTCTGTTAAAAAATTATTCAATAAGAATATTTGATGTTATATGACTGGTAATTATATGTATTAAGACTTGTTAGAGTGTTCACCAATGGTTCAGAAGACAAGAGTTCAATCCCAGGTTGAATCATACCTAAGTCTCAAAAAATGGTACTTGTTGCCTCCTTGCTTAACACTTAGCATTATACGGTATGGAACAAGGGTAAGTGGGACAAGCCAGAGAAAGGAGTAGCACCCTACCCTAAACCTTGGTGTAGTGGCTCCCTCCCCTATACCTTGACGTTGTAGCTATTGTAAAGAAAGCCTTCGGGTTGCCCTTAACTATGGTTGGCTGACTTAGTTATTATTAGTTACTTGAAATTATATAACTCTGTCAAACCATATAACTGCATACAAATTATTTGTATTTGATAAAAATACTTGATATATAACAGTGTGCAAAAAACTCTTAAGAAACAAGAAGACAAAAAATGTAAATAGAGATGTGTAATAAATGTGATTCTTGGTATAAAATAACCCTAGACATTTTAACATGCCCTTAATCAATAAATCATAGCTTCCTTTGTAAATCTGCTTTAAAACCCAAGACATTGCAATAAAAGGAATCACTGGACTATTGATGGTATCCTGTTGAGAGTTTGAATCTCTGGAGGGGAAGTGGAAAAAATTCATCACAAGGCTTGAATCAGATGTTAGCTTCTGAGAGAAGGAGAGAGAACCTTACCATTTTTATATTTACAAATAACAATGGTAGAACTAGTACTTTGGTTTTGCTTCAACAATAGTAAAACTGGTACTTTTTGTTTCTTAAAAGTCCAGAACCAAATTACAACAAGCATCTATAAATAACAGCTGTATATTAATAAGTTTTGTGTCCAAAGAAAAAAAAAATCTTTTAAGAAACAACCATACAATAAATGTAAATGTAAACGAACAATGAATGCAATTCCCTAACCTCTATATATAAAGTAACCTTAGAGGGGTTGATAGGCTATTAAAATCTATCAATAAAACATCAGATTAGATTAAGGCATAGACCCTAAAGACGCAAGACGGCTATATAGCTCCCTACTGCATTATCTGGGAGAATAATCTTTCTAAGCGACCCGATATTTTCAAGCTCTTTTAATGCATAATTGTTCATCAAATCAAAATTTTTATATCAATTGATTACAGGTAAATTTTTTAAAGATGAGTCACTTACTGGTCCTGTAAGCTGGTTTGGTCATGGGGCCACAATTCATGTAGCATCTCTAATAGGAAAAGATGGTCAAGCCCATCCTCTACAAGTGGTTTGAACTCAGTTTTCCTTCTCCTTGACTAGTTTCCATACCAAGGTTAAAGAGCTTAATCAGCCCTACTATTTACCCCTAGTGTAACAGTGAACGAGAGTGAAATGGAGATTCCAGCAGAAAGAGGGCAAGACTTTGTTTGGCGTCCACAGAGAAATAAGAAGACTTACCTTAAATTCGATGTCGGCGAGAATCAAGAAAAATGTAGAATGTTAGTAAGCAGAATATGTACAAACTAGGCCTACATTGTATACAAATTTTTGTTGCATAAAAGTCGGCTCTGAGACAAACACAAAAAACACCAGAGAGAAAGCGATTATTAATTGGAGAGAAGAAGAGAGAAAGAACAGACCGGACAAACGAGAAGCAAAGTTGAAAGTTAAGATAGTCTGCCTGTAAAACGGCAAACTAGTATTGGCGACCCCACCGCTCTGAGATGAACTATTTTTTTTAAAGTCGAATACCATAATCAATTTCAATACACCTAGTTGGAGGGATCATCATTGAATTCTTAGCATTTCTAACATTATTAGTGCTATGTTAAATGCAAACAGCTTTATCCTGGATTTGAACTCAGGTTGCCATGTCTATTTCCTTTGACCATAAGTATTATGCTACGAGCATCTCCTGATAAAATACCTTTGATTAAAGCTTTTAAAATTACCAATTTGGATGTACTGTATATTCTTAAAATCTTGAACCCATAGAGAAATGCATATTTTAAATAAATGTTTCAATGACATTTTATTCAATTGAAATATAAACCAATAACATCTTCAATGTGATGCAGAATTCAATGTGTTTTGTGAGATTCATATGAATCCAATGCATTGACTCCACATAAAATTTTCTAACCTCCTTCCCTACTGTTGAAAAGTCAACTGATGTCCACAGGGGATGACATGCATTAAAAACATATCTTTTGATATGATCATGCTTCTTGTCCGCTGCGGAATACTAGTTCATTGTTTCTTCTTGGAACAAAATCAAACTTAATCTGTTGGGTTTTAAAAAATTATAGTTGTTTATAGTGATTGATATTTTCTGTATATCCAGAAAAGTAGTCTCTAAAATATAAAATGGTTGTACGTAGCCTTAGAATTTAAGCAGAAATTAGTCTAAATCTGAAGAATCTTTCAGAAAGGCCAAAAGCTTTTCTGTTGTTCTCTTAAAGTTAGAAAAACTCAAGTGAGTCAAAAGTTGTGCAATATGTGCTAGCTTGCAGCATGTCTATCACATGACTGGACAAGTTAAAACTGTGAAAGTTATCCACTGTGGTTTGTAGTGCTGACATGTGCCATGCTTTACTCCATGTATGATTTGAAAGCCACATAAATGAACATGCAATGTAGTTGAATTATGAAACTTAGGCATTACAATTTTGCACAGGGCCATAACTCTACGGAATTAACCAAAAAGGTTTGTTGTGCAAGAGGTGAAGGCTCAGTTCATCTCAGTTCACTTGGGTTGCAAAAACCTCAGGGATCAGGCAAGGTTAGATAAGCCTAAAGCTGTGGATCCTGAAGCCACGTTTGTTGCTGTTGAGGTAAATCCAGGGAGTAGCACTTGAGTTAGACATCTCACTGTCTAGTGTGATTCATCACCATTACAACCTCAGGAGCAAAAGCATCCAAAGCTGCTGAATTGTGCCACACATTACCAAAATATTGCAAAACTTTTGACTACCCAGGGGTAAGACTCCCCACCCCCAGTGAGTGTCCTGGATATGACACTAAACAATCTGATGGTGAGGTTCCAGTAATGTTGGAGCTTTGAGGAATGTGGAGTACTCCTTTATTCCCATTGCTCTCAGGTCCACTCTGGCCCAGAGTGGTAGCACCTAAAAGGATCCTATTTATGGGTTAGATAGAACTAAACTGTATACTTATGCTAAACTAAATTGTTTGAAATAGAACTATTTTTATGTATAAAAATAGATTTGGCATTAAATAACCTACAATGGTTGATATGCCATAAAACCAAACCAAAATATAATGTTTTGTTAAAAAAAGAATAAAAAAGAGAAAAATAAACATTGAAATAGTGGTATACTGTGGTTCAGTGAAAAAGAGAGACAAGCGACATCTCAAGGACAGATTAAGTGGGAAAAATGAACTGATAGAAGATATCCTCTGACAGCAAACAGCAGTATGAGAACAATCTACCTCTGTGAATAGAATAAAAGGTTTGGTTCACAATTCCCAAAAGGTTATCTACTATGATAAATAACTGGAGAACAACGAATGGTACAACAGCCAAAATGCTTTGACTGTGATAACAACCAAGATGAGGACACTTGTCTAAGTACATCAGTCTATCATAATGATAAGTCTTCAGCTCAGAAATTTCAACCAAATTTTTTGATTGTTTTCTTAACTTAAGTGTGTGCGTTTTCTTTGTGTGTGTGTTTTTATTCTCTGATAGTATAATTAGACATAGATATGCTTAAACCATTAACAACTTTGGTGGTAAGTTAGTATTTCTGATATTTACATGAGAGACTACATATAGATAAAGCTTAGCAAGGTTACCTAGCAATGCTTGGCAAAAAAGAAGAGATTAAGCATACAGAAGAAGCAGTATTTCAAACAAAAAGAAAAATTTTGATTAATTTTGTAGGATCTTTTTATACGTATGTCCTTTCAGGATAAGAAATTTTCTGACTTTATTCCACACAGAGGAGTAAGAACCACTCAGAAAGAGGTGTCCTAGGTGTTAGACTTGGCTTCTTGGGGTGAAGGAGCTCTGGGGAGAGTAGAGTGCCTCTTTGTTGCTGTTACTCCCAAGTCTGCCCTGAGCTTGATGGTTTGGTTTGGTTTCTTTGTTTAACGGCATATTAACCTTTGTAGGTTATTTAATGCCAAAGCCATTCTCCTAGAAGAACAGTAGTGGTACTATTTAACCCATAGCTGGGAGGATAAGGGGGTTCATACCTTTCCCAATGGTATTTGCCCAAAAGTGATTGTCATAGCGCGACTGGAGTACAAACTTGTGTACTATGATTCCGCAGTTCATCGCTTTAACCATTACACCACGAGGACACCCCCACTGACCTTGAGGTGAAGTGCTTGTTGGGATCTTATCTGTGGATAGTATAGGTTCATTTGAAGATTATATTGGATAGGAAAAACTTGATGCCCTGTGGCTGTGTTTAAGTTAGTTGTATGAATTATAGTTACTTGAAGATATAATTGGTTACTAAATTTGATTATTATTAGTTAACTGAAACTTTATAACAGTGTGTAAACAAATGATTATGATCAAATAGGCATAAGTTAAGTAAATAAACTAATGTTTTCACTAGCTCCAACACTGAGGTGAAGGGGAGGGTACTACTCATTTCTCCTGATAGCTCCACTTAGCCTTGATTAATACCTTATAATGCTGAGTGTTAAATAAGGAGGAATCAAGTACCATTATTTGAGTCTTTGGGATGACTCAACTTGGAATTGAACTCAGGTCTTATGGATCATTAGTAAACATTCAAATCATGAGACCAATGGATTGGTTAACTGCAATCAACCATTAAATATCAAAGTGTAAATTTAAATGTATATTCTTCCCAAACTTTTAAGCAGGAAATAACCCTATATTGATAGACATGCAGTTGAAAGCCATCAACAAACCACCCAGGATTTGGCCTTAAATAACCATCAGTTGTTGATATGCCATTTAACAAAATAACCTAACCTAACCTTGAAACCATACAGCTGTTTAGATATTATTTATCTTTGATAGGAATATTTTTTTATATAAATGTGTGCAAAAAAAACAAATTCTGAAGAAACTTCACAAAAAATGAAGGTAGTGTCCTCGTGGTATAATGGTTAAAGCGATGGACTACGGAATCGTAGTACGCGAGTTCATACTCCAGTCGTGCTATTACTTCACTTTCGGGCAAATACCCTTGGGAAAGGTATTAACCTCCTTATCCTCCCAGCTATGGGTTAAATAGTACCACGACTGTTCTTCTAGGAGAATGGCTTTGGCATTAAATAACCTAAAAAGAGTTGATATGCCATTAAACAAAGAAACCAAAAAATAAAAATATAAATTTACCATGTATACAATTCTCGTACCTCTAGGTATAAAATAATCCTACACAGGTTGAAACACCATGAAAATAAATCAATTAAACTTTATATATATGTTTTGCTTTTCATCTTTTGCAAATATGTCTACTTGTTTTTTTTTTGTTGCTGTTTTTTTTTTCTGTACTTTATTGGAAACACCCAACATTGAACTTCGTCTCTAACACTACTTAAAGAGTTAAAATCATTTTTCTTTTTCATGTCTTCTTCTATTTGACCA
Source organism: Sepioteuthis lessoniana (assembly GCA_963585895.1). Taxonomy (NCBI): domain Eukaryota; kingdom Metazoa; phylum Mollusca; class Cephalopoda; order Myopsida; family Loliginidae; genus Sepioteuthis; species Sepioteuthis lessoniana. The sequence goes on along the minus strand of OY757927.1, from coordinate 78,279,397 downwards.
TATAAGGACGATGTTGTTATTCAATAACTTCCAGTGACCTCAAATATGACCCTCACATAGTACGGAGTGCAGTCAGAATACCTTTCACATTTTAAACTGTCACCTGTGTGAACTTTAGCAAGTGGTAATTGTAGCTCCATCTAGCTAATGTCTTTTTTTTTTCAGATATGATCAGTTAGAATTATGACTTAACATATGCATTTGCTGTTGAAATGTTTTTTTAAGACTAGTGAATCTATATTTGCTGCACAGGGATTTTTTGTGCTTATTTCTGAAGTTAGAATGGTGCTGTTCTGAATAGAAGACCAGTACTGCTCTAGGTCGCAAATTTCAGAACTACTGGTGCATTGGTCAAAAGGTAGGCACCTTGAAGAATTGAAGGTTGCTATTCACCATAAAGGGGCAGAAATAACACTAGACATGCCTCTTGGTCACTTTGTCAACCTTAAAAAACATGTTCAGTCTAAGCCATGATCACAACTTGATGATATCTGAAAAAAAATTACATCAGCTTGATGGAGCTACCATTGCTGCTTGTCTAACTTCACTTGCATCACACAGGTGACAGTTTAAAATGTGGAAGTTATTTCTGCCCAACCCTGTAAGTAGGAGCCTTAAGTCAATATCCATGCCAAAAATCAGCACTCTGGGTTGTTCTCTTTGGCTTTAATCCTGAAATCAACTGGTATACCTCAGCCTAGAAATTTTTTTCATCTTTTAAATTTTCAGCCTTCTCAGCAGAATTTTAAATATGCTGACTGTATCCTCTGCAGAGGAGTAAGAACCCCCTGCACCCTCCCAAAAATGAGGCATCTTAGGTATAACACTAACCTACATCTGGTGGTGAGGCTCCATTTCCACTAGAGTAAGGCAGAATGTCTTCTTAAGCTATGGTATGGTAACCAGTCTAGGAGAAGGAAAATCTGAATTCAAATCAGCTTTACTTGACTTAAAAATTGATCCTGTGTCACATCCTGCTCATGGCTGTAAAGTTGGATATGTCCTGTATCATTTTACCTTTTCTACTTGTAAGATATATAAATTTAAACCACACATTTTTTTTTAATTTACTTGTTCCCTCCATGATTCTTTCAGTCATTCATACACTCATTCTTTCTTTCATATAATTTCTGTGACTTATTTAAACCATTCTTCATTGCTATCACCCAGTATATCTTTTTTATTCCCTTTGTTAATATATCTTACATGGACCAATCAGTCCATCATAACTTTAAGATTTTTAGAGGAGTCTACCCAGAGAGACAACTTAGTACCATACAAGGGAATTATCCGTGCCTTCGCTGTAATGGTTACCCTCATAGGAAATGGACATCATAAACCCAATTGAAATCCTGGATAAGTCTGTATGCATCTCATATTGTCCAATACACTTGGGAAAAGTATGAATCTAATTATTCTCTCTAGTAAAATAGTCGGGTAGACTAGGCTATTTAGCCTTGGTAAGGTGTTGCCAATTCATATTTACCAACCCCTCCACTTGGGCAGGATATGACATAAGGTCAATTTTTAAGAGGAGTTTAACAGGTTTGAATTCAGAGTTTTCCTTCTCCTTGACTAGTTGTCTCACCAAAGCTGAAGAACACAGTCTGCCCTACTATTTGCCCATTGGTGGAGGGAGAATAATTGGATTCATTCCTTTCCCAAGGGTATTAGTGCTATGTGAAATGCTATCAGTCTTGTCCAGGATTTGAACTCATGTCACTGTGTCCATGTCCTACAACTATAACTATTACCCCACCTAAGGTGTTGCTTATTGACCCTTGACTGAGGTGTCAATCAGAGATTCTCTGCACAGGACGCACTTGTGAAAGTAAGTGGAAGCAGTCATGTGATTGAACGGAAATGTGTGGGTGTTATGAAATGATATATGCAGATGCCCACGTGAGATACCAGAAGAGTGAGTTTTGAGTCTGTCTTAGCTTGCGGGAAGAAGAGAGTGATCAATCACAGAGTGTCAACAAATGGCTGGTTGCCCCACTGGGGCAGCATCCCACAGAGTGGCCCACAGCAAGTCTCTGGTTGAGTAACCCCCAGTCGAGAAGCAGAAGTGCTAAGTTGGACCTTGGAGATAACACATTGTGTTATGGTCAAGAGAAGAAATTATGAGTCAATATGACAGATTGTATGCGTCTCTCTCCGTCTGTCTGTCTCTCTCACCGCACAGAAACTTGGACTCCAAAAAAGAATAAAGAGAGTTATATTCTCATAACCAAATGTTGTGGTTCCTTCCTTCATCATGGCTATTCAACAATGGCAACCAGTCTAGGAGAAGAAAAACTCTGAATCCAAACCTGTTAAACTCTGTGAAAAAAGTTGACCTCATGTTTCACCCTGCTTGTGCAGAGGAGTTGGTTAATATATATATATATATATATATATATAAAATTTCCTTTTTAGATGTTCTTATTGATGCTAACAACAATAATAACTTCACTACCTCCACTTACGAAAAACCCTCTAGTAACAACTCCTGTACCCTCAACTTTATAAGTGAATGCCCCTTCAGATATAAAAAAGCAATTATTCATAATCTAATATCCCATGCCAAACTAATCTCCTCCTCCAAAACAATATTTTATAAAGAGGTAGAAAACATAAAACAGGCTCTCATCAACAATGGGTTTCCTAACTATATTGTTGATGAACAAATTAAACGTATGATCAAAAATGTTAACCAACAAAATAAACAGTGTACTACTCCATTCAGCCAACAAACATATATCAAACTTTTTTATCGTAACCAAATGCACTACAATTACAAATCCGATGAAAAAATCTTGAAAACATTGATTCACAAAAACATACTCCCCACTGATCCTAATAAAAAAATAAAACTCGTTATATATTATAATAAGTTTAAAACCTCGAATCTAGTCATTAGAAATAATTCCTCTCCCTCGATTGGAGTTTTGCAAAAAACCAACGTTATATATAAATTTAAATGTCCTTTAGGAGATTGTATCTCTGATAATAATAATATATATGTTGGTTTAACCTCAACTACCCTGTCGAGGAGACTTACAATGCACCTTTCAGACACAAGTTCAATAGCTCAGCATTTAAAAAAACATTCATGCCCAACGGCACAGCTACGGAAAATTCTCACCAACAACACAACAATATTAGAACATCAAAATAATAAACAAAAACTTCAGATTCTCGAAGCATTACATATCAGAAACCTGCAGCCAACACTTAATAGAATTAATTTTCAAACCAGTGCTAATGTACTTAAATGTCTTTAGCTACTGGCACTAAATATAGAATCACATTCAAAAACAAACGCCAAAACCTTCAACGGCAAAGACGCCCTTACACAGTTGTAATATGCTAAAACAAAAGTTACATCACTTTTGTAGTAGATCCTCCCCTGATGATGGCCCAAAGTCGGGCAGAAAGTTCTAGGGATACATGCAACTATGGACAATACATAAATCAATTCCCCCAGAATACAATAAAAGTAATACGGGAATTCGAACGGATCCAAAAGAAAATATGTAGACATAAAATGTCTATTATGTTTAATGAAATTTGTATATATATATATATATATATACATAAAAGGGAATTAAAGAATAAACTTTTAGAAAGATGGTTTCCAAAGAGAAACAAAAATTTATGAAATGGTCTCTTTATATTTTAAGTTTTTTCTGAAAATTCTTACTTCAGACTTTTAAATGATACAAAAACCGGAGTTCAAAGACCGGTTCCAAAAATATGAAGTTGATTGGGTTAATATGGGTGGGGCTTGGTCTGTGTGTACAAATGTAAGATAAATACCAGAAGTTGAGGAATTTGTTTTTAATTTACTTTTTCCAAGTAGAAAGAAAAAATTCTTCAAAAAATGTTGCTTGTTTTTCGGTGATTTGAGTTATAATTGCTGCAAAGAAAAGAAACCCTCCCAAAAAATCTGTCTCAGAGCAATTGGAGAAGGGAATGACGTTGTTAATAATTAAGACAGGTGAGGCTAACTCACCTGAAGTGCCGGTTTCCTGTTCAAGGCTTCAGAAAATGTAAACAGAATTATTGTGTCTTGTTAGGTCATTTGTAAGCAAATGTATATTGTAGATATAGACAAATTTCTGTACTCACGCTTAGTATATAATGATATGTATGTGTGAACATTTTCAGAGATGTATGTATCATTGTCTGATATAGAACAATATAGATTATTTTATTATTAAATTTTTACCGTTTTCTTTAATTTATTTTTGTTACAATTTATTACATTGTTAATATTGTTTTGATATGAAATTACCATTGATTATTTATTATTAATTTTGTATTTAATTTAGTATTATTAATTACCATTTTGTTTTGATATTAAATTTGCATTAAGTAGGCAGAAAATTATTAGCTGATGACAAGATATAAAATGACCTCACTTAAGCTTGTGATGTGAGTTCAAATAGTGTTAGTTCTTGACATTTTTTAGTATTCTTGCTATGACTCTAAAGTGCATCTGGTGAGAAGGCTCCAATTCTGGAGCTCAAGAGAGTGTGAAAAAGGCTTTTATTGCCATTACTCCCTGGTTCACTTTTTCCACTTGAGTGGTAGTATCTGTTAGGATTACAATGATGAGCCAAATAATAGGCAAATTATTTGTATCATATAAGAAGACTTGATATCATATTATATCAAGAAGACTTGATATCATATAATATCAAAAAGACTTGATATCATACAATATCAAAAAGACTTGAAATTATTTGTATCATATAAGAAGACTTGATATCATATTATATCAAGAAGACTTGATATCATATAATCATTATAGGTGTTGTTTGGTTTTATGGCATATCAACCATTGTAAGTTATTTAATTACAAATCCTCTTTATGCATATAAATTAGATATATAAGATTTGTAAAAACATTTTGTTGATAAAATTTTTGAATGAACCTAAGCTCATTCTTTTGCACACTGTTAAATAGTTCCGAGTGTTGCTATGTATCAGCAACTGTTCACTCCAGGGCCAGAGTGGATCTGGGAGTAATTGCAATTAATGGCTACTCAACATTCCCCCAAACTGCAGCATTACTGATGTCTCAACATCAGATAGTTTAGTGTCATATCCAGGGCACTTGTTGGGGGGTGGGTCTCACTGCTCTGCAGAGATGCAGTTGGTGTATTCTACAGCCATAGCCGACTGGGCCACTCTCCTCTAATGATTTATGAGTAAATATAAACATAGAATGCATACAATTCCCTAACTTCTAGGCATAAAATAACCCTAGATTGGTTGTCATTCTTTTAAAATCAATCAATCAATCAATCTTTTTTTCTAGCAAATTTAAATAATTCATGTTATATAATCTGGATTTCTGTTTGCTTTTTTATTTTTTGGTGTTGATGATGTTTAAAGAACATGAAATGGTTTTTGTTTGAAACCTTTTTGATTAGAATGAAATGTATTTATTAGAATTTTTATTGGATGTGAATTTGAAATATCAGACACGAAACATAAGAGTTCAGACTGTTAAAGAAACAAAAGAATCATCATTGAAAGGTGAAAAAAACCTAACTGAAGTAGAGTAAAGCCAGTAAACACTCCCCGCTTCTGTGAGATACACTCTCCCTCTCTTAAATACATATTTTCTATCTTTCTTTCTCTACTATTTGTATACTTTCTCTCTCTCTCTTCTATACATAGACTTTCTCTTTATATTTCAATCTCTCTCTAAATATATATATATATATATATATATATACACACACTTATTCTCTCTCCCTCTCCTATGCATAGACTCTATCTCTCTTCTATGCTTAGATTTACTCTTTATATCTCATCTCATTCTCTCTGAATATATATATATATATATATATATATATATATATATATATACACACACACACACACACACACACACACTTAGTCTCTCTCCCTCTCCTATTTATAGTCTTTCTCTCTCTCTTTTCTGCATAGACCTTCTTTTTATATTTCTTTCTTACTCTCTCTCTCTCTCTCTCTCCTAGGCATAGACTTTGTAGCTCTCTTTTATATGAATATAATTTCTCTCTCTCTCTTGTACATCGACTTTCTCTCTTTGCTATACTTAAAATTTTTGTCAATCATTTTTATACACAGACTTTCTGTCTGTCTGTCTGTCTCTCTCTCTCCCCTGTACACTTAAACTTTCTTGGTATTTTATACACACATTTTCTGTCTCTATTTTATACATATATACACTTTCTCCCAGTATCTCTATCTCTTTCTCACTATATATATATATATATATATATATATATAAAAACCAAAAAAAAAAATATTATATATGTATATATACTTTCTCTCTGTCATTTATGCATTTTCTCTCTCACACATGCCCTCTCTTTCTCTCAAATATTCTCTCTGAATCTTGTACTTCTTAAAAGCATACCAAGAGACCATTCCTTGTTTTTCTTTATTTGGTGTTCTGTTGCCACTTCTCTATATTGACTGTCGAGTAGATTGCTACATTGAGTGAATCTCCTTCAATTTCCTCTGTAATAAGATGATTGGGAATTATAACCTCTGTCTGCATATCTTTTTCAGCAGAAGATTGAGAGAGAAGGATTGGGGGTGGGCCACAAATCACTGAGCCTGTTCATTGATTCCTTAATTGGTTATTTTGGTAAGGCTTCAGATTCTTATTAAAAGAACTTCCAGAACCTGGTTCACATTTACAGTGTAGATTTGCAGTGGAACGAATTAGATGTGGTTCATTTATAGACAGGCTTATGTCACAGATAAGTAAGAAAAATCCTCAAGGGTGGATGAAAGACAGCTTGAATTTGATACTTCGTACAGGTGTGAGTTGAAGGTATAGCTCAGTAGGTTAGTACACTGAATGAGGGACTAACATATCTAGGATTCAAACTATACACTGATAAACAGTGTTCCTCTTTTATCTTGGTCTTCTGTATATACTCAGGTTGTGAATGACCTTTTTAGACCAAATTTTTTTGCCTCATAAACAAGGCGTTTTAGAGTATTCGGGTTTGGTTTGGTTTGGTTTCTTTGTTTAATGGCATATCAACCCTTGTAGGTTATTTAATGCCAAAGCCATTCTTCGAGAACAACAGTAGTTCATGCCTTTCCCAAGGGGGTTCGTACCTTTCCCAAGGGTATTTGCCCAAAAGTGAACATAATAGTGCAACTGGAGTTCAGACTCACTTACTACGATTCTGCAATCCATCACTTTAACCATTACACCACGAGGACACCCCTGAGTATTCAGGCTATTGTCTTCATCTTGTTATATTCACAACATTTCAGCCAATGCATCATTTGGTCATTTTCAGGTGTTTTTTGTCGAACTTGGGAGCCTACAGTTGTTCATTACTGGAGTATATGTGGTATACAGAGCATCTTTTTCTCTTTGTATGATATACACATTTTGTTCATTAATATACCAGATGTAAAGAAATAGTTGATATAGCTAATTATATTCTATTTTTTCATTTTTTTCTAGTGTAGGAAAATGTGACTATTTGCTTTATATCAACATTTGAATATATATCAGTAAAATTTTCATCACCTTGTTGGTAGTGATTAGAATATACTGACTGTATCCCTTGTGGAGGGGTAAGGACCCTCCCCCTAAAATGATGTCCTGAGTATGATGCTAAACTGTATTTGATGGTGATTCTTGAGTTCTGGAGCTCTGGGGGAGTTTGGAGTAATGCTTCATTGCCATTACACCCAAATCCCCTCTGATCCAGAGTAATAGTATCTAATAGGTTCCTGTATATGGGCTGGATTGATCTGTTTGCAAATCATTTGTATTAGATATGAATACTTGATATATAACTGTGTTCAGAATCTATTAAAGAAATTTATAGGAAAATATAAATATAAATCTACAATGTATGCAATTCCCTAATGTCATGGTATAAAAGAATCCAGATGAGTTGCCATGACGTTAAGATGAATCAATTTGTTAGAAAATTTTATCATGTCTTTATATTACATATGAGACTATAACAAATGATTGGTTGGTTGTTAGGGTTTTATAGCATATCAACCTTAGTAGGTTTTATGGCATATCAACCTTTGTAGGTTTATGCAAATAGTTCTATTTCAAACAAATTAGTTTAGCTTGACTTCACAGTTTAATTGTCAAAAACATTTCTATTTCTAGCTATTCAGTTTATTCAAACAGTTCTAATTCAGCTAAGTATAAGTACAGATTTTGTTTACACGCAATTAAATGTCAAAGCAGTTCTATATTAAACAATTCAGTTGAGTGTAAGCAGAGTTTCAATGTCAAAAACAATTCCATTTCAAACAATTCAGTTTAGCATAAGCACGCAGTTTAAAGATAAGTACAGTTTAATTGTTAACATCTTGTCTCTTTCAAGCTCTTTAATTTAGTCAAACAGTTCTCATTCAAATAATTCAGTTCATCATAAGTATGCAGTTCTATTTAACCCATAAATAGGGCCCTATCAGGTGCTACCATTACGGACCAGAGTGGATCTGGGAGCAATGGCAATGAAGGGGTACTCCACATTCTCCAAAGCTCCATCATCACTGGAACCTCACCATCAGATTGTTTTCTGTCATATACAAGACACTCATTGGTATGGGGGGGGTCTTAACCCTCTGCAGAAGTGCAGAAAAAACTCAACACCATAAGAAGATTTTTATTAGAGCGATACACTTAAAATACTTTAGCTTGAAGAATAAACCAAATTCAGGTAGCCCAATTCACTGGGACTGTAGAATATGCCAACTGCATTTCTGTAGAGAAGACCACCACCCCCACCATTGATAGTACCTGTTAAAGTTCCCACCTATTGTTCAAATAGAACTGTTTAATCATTTACTATACTTGAAACCATTTAACTGTGTGCAAACAAATGATTAATATTAAAGGGAATTATTAGCATTAAATAGTAATACTTGAAAGCATTTACTTGTATACAAACAATAAATTGCAAGACTTGATGCCATTTAACTGTGTGCAAACAATAAATAGCAATACTTGAAAATAGTTAACTGTGTGCAAATAATAACAGTAGTTGAAAAGATTTAACTATTTGCTAACAAATGAGCTCTGGCTCATCTAAAAAATAATGCTATGAACAAACTATTCGTTTACAAATCAGCCTCCCACAAAAATTTTTATTTCTCATCCTTAAAGTGTTATTTTTAATGAAACAAGTTAAGTGCCACAATGGTTTTATTTATTATATTAAGCAGAACTTTTCCTGAGCCACTTTAAATACAAATTAAACCAAAAAAACTTCAAATTTTGATTCATCAAAATGTGACCCCCCCCTTTGGCCACTATCTCAGCTTAGTTTCTTGGGATTCTTTTCACCAAAGAGTGGAGGAAGACTAAAAATAGCTCTTCCCAGCTTTACTGCAAGAGTTACCAGAGGTTAACTGCACTTGTGGTTTGATGACTTTTTGATCAATTTCATCCCACACCAGTTCTATGGGATTTAAGTCTGATTGTGCTAGCCCAAACAGAAGTTGAAGGATGTACTGTTGCGCTTTGCTTTTAATGTACCTCTGGCAGAGTTTACTTGTATGCTTTGGGTCATTATCTTGATCTACAAGGTAGATTCTTGATAGGGTTGTGTGTGATGTTGCTGTGATAGCAGGTCTGATTAAATTTGCCCTTTATCTGATGCAAATCCCTGATTTTGTAATTGGCAAAAGGCCCTCACTCAATAACAGAGCTTCCTTCATGCTTTACAGTTGGTATGATACTGGGGGTTGCAAATCTTTTCCAACTCTTTGCTTCACATAGACCCTCTTATTTGATGCAAACACTTTGAATTTGATTCGTCAGACCTAAGGACTTTTGTCCACTGCCTTCTTGTCCTGTTGCTGTGTGCCTTGGCCCACTGGAGGCTTTTGACTGTTTTGCTTCCTCAACAGCTGTTTCTTGACAGTATTTCTGCCATATAGGCCAGCTTCACAAATCCTTCTCCTCACAGTGGATGTTGACACATTTTTACATGACATTGATTCAGTTGTGCAATGATATTTGGAACAGTCAGCCTTCTGTCAGGCAAGATGGTGATTGATGAAATTGTCCTATGCTCTTGTAGTTGCTTTCAGCCTACCTGCCCTACATTTGGTCTTGTTTTGTTCCATTTCCTGATATCTCCTAACAGTATAATCCATTGTAGTTCTGGGAATTTTCATTTTCAGTCCTAAGAAAAAATGTCTTCAAATCAATTTTTCAAAAGATACCTGGTTATACTAAAGTCAGAGTTAGTGAGGAAGACTTGTATTTAGTATAAAAAAAGATAAAGACATTGTGGTGCTTAACTCATTTGATTAAAAATAACATTTTTAGGATGAGGAATAAAAATTTTTGAGGGTGGCATAATACTTTTGACTGGTAGTGTATTATATATATGTACAGGATTTGGTGTTAAATAACCTACAAGAGTTGATGTGCTATAAAACATGACCAAGCTATTGACTTAAAATTCATATATATATATATATATATATATATACACATACACACACAGTGGTGGATACAAGTATAAGACACCCTATTAAATTGTTAATAATTTTCTTATTACTGCACAAATTCCTCTGAAAATTTATGTGTGGTACCTAGATCCAATGGCTATTAATATACATATTCGATTTTATAACAACTTTCTCCACAAAACAAGTTATAAACAAAACTTCATTTTTGAGGGTGGAAATAATTATAAGACAGTTTTAAAAATTTGATATCTGGTTTCCTTCAGAATGACAAAGGAAGAATAAGTGCATGCTCAGATTATAAAAAGACTCATATCATGATTTTAAGTCCTATTTAAACATTTCATAATTGAATACAGTTACTGCAAAATGCCTAGGAACTCCCCCCTTAAGGTAAATGAAAAAGGGCAAATTTCTGCCTATAAATGGGAAGGAAAATCTATAAGTTTCATAGCAAGAGAACTGTCAAGGTCCCGAACCATTGTGAGAAATTATCTAAAGGACCCTGAATCATATGGCACCAGAAAAGATCCAGGTCGTCCACCTAAAATTACAAATGCAGCCAGATGTTGACTTTTTAGAGAAGCTTCTAAAGGACAATCAAGCTCAAGAGATCTGTAAAAATCTCAGAATTTACCCATCACTCCAAGAAGAGTTCATTACCTTCTCCATGAATCGCCAAATCTCATATATCAAAACAGGAAGACAGCCCCTATTTTAGCTGCTAAACACAAGAAGATCCACAAAGAATGGGTACAGAAAAAAGTAACATGGACAAAAGAGAAATGGGAAGCCATGGTGTCTTCTGATGAGAAAAAGTTTAATTTAGATGGGCCCAACGGCTCCCAGTGTTATTGGCATGGTTTAAGAAAAGAGAAGCAGCTGTTTTCAAAAAGACCAATTGGAGGAGGATCTGTTATGGTTTTGGGAGCATTTTCTGCATCTGGAATGGTTGATTCAAAAGTGATGGAAGGGAAACAAAACTCTGCTTGATATATCAATGTGTTGAAAAAAAGTCTTTTCCCATTTATAAATTGTCGAGACACCAATAGTGCCATTTTTCAACAGGACAATGCAGCCATACACACTTCTGAGCTCACAAAAGACTTGTTTAAAACAAAAAAAATTGAAATTTTGGACTTGCCCACTAAGTTTCCCAAGAAAAAATTTCTGGGGAATTTTGTCAAGAAGAGGATACAAAAATAAATGTCAATTTGAAAATAGAGAAACTTTAAAATCTTGCATGAAACTGTATTGGAATGATATACTAAGTAAAACTCTCAGAAAACTTATTGATTCAATGCAAAGCAGGTATGTTGGAGTATTACAATTAAAAGGGAATTAATGTAAATATTGAATTTTGTACAATTTTGCTGTTGAATACAAAATTTCAAAACTGTTTTATACTTATTTCCTCTCTCAAAAACTTAATAACTTTTTTGAGTGGAGAGTTGTTATAAAATCAAATATGTATCCTGATACCATCGGATCAAGGTACCATATACAAATTTTCAAAGGAATTTGTGCTGTAATAAGAAAATGATAAACAATTTAATGGGGTGTTTTATAGTTATTTACACCACTAAATGTACGAGGAGCATACAATAAGTTTCCAGACTTTTTTTTGTATGGGCGCTTTTATTGATAGTACACACATGAAACTCTTCAGTTGCTCGTGAATAATTGTGTGTACAGTTCCCACACTGACGTCAAACTGTGCACTTATTGTCTCTATAGACACACGACAATCCTTAACCGTTAAATTCTTTATTTGGCCAATCAACTCTGGTGTTCTGACTTCCTTACTCCTCCCACACCTCTCATCATCCCTCACAGACTCCCTACTTTCCTTGAATCTCTTATGCTACTCAAAAACTGATGCTCGACTCATGGAAGATGGTCCAAAAGGAGTCTGAAGCATTCCATACGTTTCTGTGGTATTTTTTTCCAAGTTTAAAACAGAAATTTATAGCATATTGTTCTTCTAAAGTGTCTTCACGTCCAGATTGCATTTTTGAAATTCACCAGCTGTAACAATCAGGGTTTAGTAGGGTGTATTCCCATTCCTGCTGTAGCAGTTCATTTGAAGCTGAAATAATAAAAACTGGTCTGTCATCTCATAAGATGTATAGCAATAACAGACTGACTTTTCAAGAGTCTACTATAATTTTAAATGCCTGTGCGTTTGTGTGTGTGTAAAAAGGATTTTGTATTAAATAACCACCAAATGTTGATGTGTCTTTAAACCAAATAAAATAACCAATTTCAAGTCCATTTTGAAACCGAATCATAATTTGGGTAGGGGGTTCTACTGCGTATCATTTTATAATCATCCAAATTGTCAAATAATAATCATTAATTATTGCTCTTTTTTTAATTTTGTTTGTTTTTGTTGTAGTTTTTCATTTCATTTCATTGCAAGTTATTTAGGACATCCATATTTGCTGCCTCCTCTTGAACAAACCAAGTGAATAATAATAAAAATGACTTGAAAATTTATGTCAAAATTCTGTTTGACAATTCGGTTTGATTATGGTAAAGAGTAATTTTATTTTGATGTAGAATATAAAGAAAGAAAAATGTCTAAATAAAGGAGAAGGTTTCCTTATTCATCTGATCTACAAATAAAGTTGCTGGTTTCAAATCATCTAAAGCCCTATCAGTAGGACTTTAAATTTGCTGACTGTATCCTCCTCCAAAGTAGTAGGATCCGCTTCCTGATTGTATCTCCTGTGAAGTAGTAAGACCCCCCCTCTCCCACCCAAAAAAATAAACAATGTTCTGAGTATGACTTGAAACTGCATCTGATGGTGAGGCTCCAGTTCTGGAGCTCCAAGGAGTATTGAGTCACTTAATCATTGCCATTACTTCCAGGTCCACTGACACAGAGTGGTAGAACCTGTTAGAATCCCATCTATAAGTTCCCTTCCTTGTAAATGACATTTACTTGATGGAGATTAAACTGGCTCCAGATGTGTATTTAAGTCTGAGGGGTCTTTTGGAGATTAGCATCTGAATGTGGTCCCCAGCCATATTGGTGTTTGAATTGAGAGTTTTCTTTCTTAAAGGCCAATTGTTACAGCATGTTTAAAAAGTCAGTTGGTTGTTTGGGTTTTATGGCATATCAACCTTGGCAGGTTATTCAATGCCAAATCCATTTTTACACAGATAATCAGTTCTATTTCAAACAATTCAGTTTAGCATGAGTACACTGTTTGATTTTTAAAAACATTTCTATTTCAAGCTATTCAGTTTAGTCAGACAGTTCAGTTTAGCATGAGTACAGTTTCAATATCAAAAACAGCTCTTTTTTTAACAATTAAATCAGTTTACCATAAGTACAGTTTACATGTCAAAACAGATTTATTTCAAGCAATTCAGTTTACTATGAGTACAGTTTCAATATCAAAAACAGCTCTTTTTTTAACAATTAAATCAGTTTACCATAAGTACAGTTTACATGTCAAAACAGATTTATTTCAAGCAATTCAGTTTAGAATAAGTATGCAGTTTAGATATCAAAACAGTTCTATTTTAAACAATTCTGGTTAGTCTAAATACACAGTTTAAATGCAAAAACAATAAACTCTGAAAACCATGGTTAAGTTTTATTTGACTGATAGATAGGTTCCTATCAGATGCTATCACTCTGGGTCAGAGTGGACCTGGGAGTGATGGCAATGAAGAGGCTACTCTGCATTCCCCAAAGCTCCAGCATTACTTGTAACCTCACATCAGATTGTTTAGTGTCATATGCGGGATACTCATTGGTGGTGTCGGGAGGTTTTACCCCTCTGCAAAGGTGCAGTCGGTGTATTCTACAGCCCCAGCCGACTGGGCAATTAAAAAGTCTGGTCTGCCCTGCTATCTATCCATAGCTGGAAGGAGTTGATAAATTCATACCTTTCTCAAGGACATGAGTGTGAAAGTGAAACCAGCCTTCTTCTGGATTTGAAATCTGAAAGTGAAACCAGCCTTCTTCTGGATTTGAACTTGTGTTGCTGTGTCCATTTCCTACAACGATAACCATTAAGTCATGCATCTTCAATTTAAGAGTCAAATAGATTTGTTTGAAATTTATTAATATCTGATAGGAGTGCTTAAAAGCATAGAACTGTGCAAACAAATGATTATAGACTAATAAAATAAAGGGTACCTTTTAAAAGAATTTTGGGTGTCCTCATGGTGTAATGGTTAAAGCGATGAACTGCGGAATCGTAGTACGCGAGTTCGTACTCCAGTCGCGCTATTACGTTCACTTTCGGGCAAATACCCTTGGGAAAGGTATGAACCCCCTTATTCTCCCTCCAGCTATGGGTAAATAGTAGGACGGACTAGGTTCTTCAGCCTTGGTGAGGCAACTAGTCTAGGAGAAGGAAAACTCTGAATTCAAAACCTGTTAAACTCCGCTTAAAAATTGACCTTGTGTCATATCCTGCCCGAGCGGAGGGGTTGGTAAACAGTACCTTTTAAAAGAATTCTTGCAATTGAACGTTGGAAATATAATTGACCATGATCAAACATTTATAAATAAATCAAAACTAATTTAGAAAATAAAGAAATATCAAGCCTAATTTTCAGCAGAATGATAATTTAGAGTATTCTGAATTCGTGTTTCTTGTCATTTTTTTTTTAATTGATGATGCAAATTCACAATATGAAGGAGATTAGTTTAAAATGATTCCTTTCTGAATAGATGTATCATGAATTCCTTGGTCTCATGAGTAGTGTTTGCCAATGGTCCGAAAGATCGGGATTCAATCCCAGGTTGAGTCATACCAAAGACTCAAAAATGGTACTTGA
This sequence comes from Sepioteuthis lessoniana, assembly GCA_963585895.1. NCBI lineage: Eukaryota > Metazoa > Mollusca > Cephalopoda > Myopsida > Loliginidae > Sepioteuthis > Sepioteuthis lessoniana. Next base: position 78,264,133 of record OY757927.1, on the reverse strand, counting down.
TGCCGTCTTGCTTAACACTCAGCATAATAAGGTACGGATCAAGGGTAAAGTGGAGCAATCCTGGGTAAGGAGTTGTGCACTCTCCTACACCTTGGTGTTGTAGCTGTTGAAAAGGAAGCCTTCAGGTTACCCTTGAATGGGGTCGCCAACTTATACTTTTTAGTTAGGTTTTACTGCATATCAATCCTTGTAAGTTATTTAATGCCAAACCCTGTTTATACATGTAAATATTGATATGTACAATTTGTCAAACCCTAACTTAAATGAGCCAGAGCTCATTTGTTTGCACACAGTTAAATGGTCCCTAGTATAGAAAAGGATTAAATATTTCGATTTGATACATAGATGGAACCCTAACTAGTACAACCACTCCAGTTTGGAGTTGACCTGGGAGTAATGAGAATGAAAGGGTACTCTCATTTCTCCAAGTTGCACATCTGGAGCCTCATCATCAGATGGTTTAGTGTCAAATCCAGGACAATCACTTTTCAGGGAGCGGGGATCTTACCCCTCAGCAGAGATACAGTTGGCATATCCTACAGCCCTCCTCCCTCCCAGCTGATTGGGCCGTGTTGGTAGAATGAGAACTCAAATTCTGGATAAAATATTTTGTGTTTCACTTTGTTCTAATACTCTTAGTAAAGGCATGACTTGAGCTGTTCTCCCACCTTAGCTATGAGTTAATAGTAAGGGAGACTTTGTTCTCAAGTGTTGGCATGACAACATGTATTGGAGGAATAACCAGCTTTCTTCAATTAAAAATGGACCTTGTGTTGCATCCTACCCATTGCAAAGAAATAGTATAAATAGATACAGTAAAGCCTGAGAGTAAATATCATTTAATTCCTTCTGATTCTGAGAAAATATTGAGCATTCAAATCAGCTTAACTCTGCTTAAAAATTGCCCAGTTGGCTGGGGCTGTAGAATACACCGACTGCTTCTCTGCAGAGAGGTAAGACCCCCCCCAACGAGTGTCCTAGATATGACACTAAACAATCTGATGGGGAGGTTCCAGCAGTGCTGGAGTTTTGGGGAATGCGGAGTACCCCTTCATTGCCATCACTCCCAGCTCCACTCTGGCCCGGAGTGGTAGCACCTGATAGGGCCCTATCTATGGGTTAAATAGAACTAAAAGCATACTTATGCTAAAATGAATTGAGTAAACTGAATAGCTTGAAATAGAAACGTTTTTGACAATTAAACCGTACTTAGACTTAAACTGCGTGCTTATGCTTAACTGAATTATTTCAAAAAGAACTGTTTTTCGTCATTAAAACTGTATTTACACTTAACTGAATTATTACATATGAATGCTTAAATAGTTAGAAATGGAAATGTTTTTGACAATTAACCTGTGTACTTATGCTAAACTGAACTGTTTTCAACAGAACAGATTATTTACATAAAAATGGATTTGGCGTTAAATAACCTACAAAGGTTGATATGCCATAAAACCAAACAAACCAAACCAATCTGCTTAAAAATTGACCTTGTGTCATGACTTGCCTGTAGCAGAGATGTCCAGTAAATATACGCAATGAGAATCCTGTGGATTCATGAATTATCTTGTTTTTGTTTATATTTAGTGTCCTGGATATGACACGAAACTACATCTGATGGTGAGGCTCAAGTCCTGGAGCTTAGGGGAATGTGGAGAATGTATTCATTGCTATTACTCCTAGGTCCACTTTGACCCACAGTGGTAGTACTTGTTAGTGTCCTATCTAAATGTCAAATAGAAATATCTAATCATTTTCTATACTTGAAACAATTCAACTGTGTGAAATTAGATGGATAATATTAATATAATATTATAAGTATTAAATAGCAATGCTTGAAATCATTTAACCATGTGCAAATAAAACTAAGAGTATTAAATAACAATATTTGAATCCATTTTCCTGTGCAAACAACTGAGCACAAGCTCAGTTAAAAATGGTTACTTATGAACAAGTCATTTACTAATGTTATATATTTAATATATATTAAATATATAAACAGGATTTGGCATCAAATAACCTGCAGGGGTTGATATGCTTTAAAATGCAACCAATCCAACCTCTAGACAGAAAATAACCCCAGATTGGTTGACATGCAGTTAAACGCCATCCAATGAAAACATTATTTCCTCTAATTTTTTTTATATTACTAGTTTGTATAACTCCCTAAAGTTGAGTTTGTCTTATCTTTTTTTTTCTTTTCATCTTGAATTGTATCTGCCATGTTGGTTGCTGGCCAGAAATATTTCCCCTAAGCCTACTGAACTTGAAGCCAGACAGTTGGCCGGGCACTGAGCACTTACCAACAATTTTACACCTGCTTATACATACATTTCTTTTTATGTCCCTCTTCATGGAATGCTGCTTAAAAGAAGGAAGATCTGGAAGTCTTGGCACAAAACTGTAATCAGAAACCAGCAATTAAGATCAGGTACTCTGGGTTAAAAAGAGATTTAATGACATCCACCATAATATTTCGGTTTATTTGTCTGCCAAAACCAAATTTGTTCTTGCCAATATCTTGGGATTTTTACTTAGCTATCACCTTTATTTCGAATGATTGCATAGATGTCATAATTGATTATTTGGATAAGCATAATTGATCAAGTAAATGGCTCAAGTATACTTGAGCCATCATTTAATCAACATCCAAGTAGACTGGTTTAGTAATATCCCAAGTGCACTTGATTGGTAAAAACAATGGATAGAATTACCAATCATTCAACCATGGCTCATAGGCATTGGGTCAACAATGGATGAAATGTACTGACTGACCTATTCATTAAAATGCCCTAACAGCAAGATAAGTCAGTTAATTAATGAGTAAGTCATTCTTGAACACTTGAGCTGTGATTTATACATAACAATTTCACCCTATTTCTTTATAGATTGTTTTATTAGTCAAATTATGTATTGATCTTAATGTTGAAAGTGAGTTTTGGTTGAATAAGGGATCAAATAAGAGCTGAAATTTACAAGTAGAAATAAAGATGAGATTTGCATTTAAAAATATTTTTTGCCATTAAACAAGGTGTTTCAGTTGGATTATTCTCAGTATATAGCATTTGTATTATATTTTTTTTAAGGTAAAGGCTAACTTTATTTCACATTTAAATATAAAATGAATATCTATTTTCCAAGAAACCCAATATAAATATTTGCAGGGCTTAGAATACTCTAACTGTACTCCCTGCAGAGGGGGTAATATCCATCCAAAAAGGGATGTCTTGAGCATGACACTAAACCACATATGGTGGTGAGGCTCCAGTTCTGGAGACCTGAGAAGTGTGGAGTATCCCTTCATTCTGATTACTCCCAGGTCAACTATCACCTGAACTGGGAGTCCCATCTATGGGTCAAATAGATATGTTAGAATATTATTCATATTCAATAGGAATACTTGATGCCATATAAATGTAAATTATTTGTGTTTGTAATTGTGACCATTGTCGCTAAAGAACCTAATCTGCCCTACTATTTACTCATAGCAGGAGGGAGGAGTGATAGATTCATGCATTTTCCAAGGCAAAACTAAATGTAATCAGCTTCCTCCAGGATATGGACTTTTCTTGTCATTTTCATGTTCTAAGATGATAAATATTGCACCGTGTGCTCCCATATGATTCATTTACCAATCATCTACTGTCATTATCATTGCATGCTTCCTTATATAAACTAACATTTCATTGATTCCGAAAGATTTTAGTCCTCAGTTCACCTTTCTCTTTTATTCAATTTTCAACAGCACTTGGCACTCAGAAATTAAAAAAGTTATATTGTGTATTCAAGTATGACAGTATCACAAAACAGATTTGAAAAGTAAAGTTGGTGTTGCATATTATAATTGACGAATTATGGTATTTTTACATCATTTCAGACAATTTAGGCATCTTCAATTAGAAAATAATTCAAAAGCTCTAATAAATTTTTTTTGGCCAAGTGCTCACAATCTTTAGTTGGCAGCAGCTAAAACACATTCTGCTTTCTCCCCTTACTTCAGTGCTTCAAAAAAGGCTACCAATTGTGTATCAACTGTGAAAATTGCCAGAGACATCCGTCCTCTGTTTCATTGATCGTCTTTAAGGAAATAATGAAATTTGTCTATGTAAATCAGAACTAAACTGATTAGTTATTTTTCAAATATATTATTGAAAAGCTGCTATGTAAAAACAGTAAAGAATATGTTTTCTCTTGCCCCAGCTTTTATTCATTATGAAAGAGGGAAAAATATCGACTGACAAATCAATATGGAGACTTGTCACAAGTTATAAATGGCGACTGTTATTCTCCTGTCAATATAGTTTTATTCTTGTAGTCTCTTTAGCAAGACTCATTTCTCTTTTGGTAGCCATCCGGAAGCTTTGAGATTTAAAATAAGTTTACCCGTTCAGCTACTTCCTAATTGAAAGACACAACTGTTGATTGCCATAAAATAGATATGCGTATCATTGTATATTCACTTCTCTGATGCTGTGACATTCTGTTTCTGTGAATATTTTGAGCAAACAGTCTAATATAGATATTTAAGACTTAACCACTTCACCCTCAAATATCGTCTATCAGAAAAGTGTCAAGAATTGAGCTTAAAACACATCAAAACTTCTCTCAAGGATACAGACATATTTATTTCAAATTATCCTATCACTGTATTAAAGGTTCTATAATTCCATTAAAACAAATAGCCAAAAATAATTACGATATTAAGAGAGGCATATTAAGCATAATAGTTATCATTGTGAAAAATGGAATAGGCAAGTTGAGATCAAATCCTGCATGAGGCAGTTTGCATTTCACTTTGTGCTAATTCCCTTTCGAAAGACTTCCATCTATCTCTTCTCCCTCACCTAATAGTAAGGTAGACTGGGTCCTTTAGCCTTGCTAAAGCTATCAATCTTGGAGAAAGAAAACTTAGTGCATTAAACTTTTTATCATTAGTATATCTGACATGATCTTCGATGCATATGAGACTTATTGTGTAGAGAAAAATAGTGCTCATTTTGAAATATTGGGGCATTGAGTATTTAGTGAAATATCAGTATATCAGGTTTATAGCATTTACTAAAATATTTTTTGGTTAATTTTTTTTAGATGAAGTTTTCACAATTATTATTTAAAGTAGCTAGATGGCAATTACACAAGAATGTTGCGAGCAATATTGAACAAGTCCTGGTGGCAACACCCCACAAGGCACTGACTATACGGCCACCTGCCTCCCATCACAAAAACTATCCAAGTTAGATGAACCAGACATGCAGGACATTGCTGGAGAAGCAAAGACGAGCTCATAAGTGATGTACTCCTATGCACCCCCACATATGGCCAAACAAAAGCAGGATGACAGCTCAAACATACATCCAGCAGTTATGTGGGGATATGGGATGTAGCCCTGAAAACCTGCCAGAGGTGATGAATGATAGGGAAAAGTGGTGAGAGAGGGTCAGGGATATCTGTGCTAGCAGCACGACATGATGATGATGATTGTTACTTGGTTGAATCAAAATTTTTGCAATATTTTATTATCTGCTAGTTTGTGGTGTGTACATCTCATGGCTGAAGTAGTTGAAGCCATGGAATGGTATCCACTGAACTTGTTAGTTGTATCATTGTAGTGCACTGATACATTGTGCATTGCTTCACCCTGTGTGGGATTTGAAAGCTGTACCAATGACTGTGCAACATAGTCTAATTTGGGAACTTTTGATTTATGAGTTAGAACAAAGCCATAATGCTGCAGAAGCAACCAAATACATTTGTTGTGTGAAAGGGGAAAGTGCAGTTGATCACATTACAGTAGCCAGATGATTCAAGCAATTTTCTTCAGGTTGTAAGAACCTTGACAATCAGGCAAGGTCAGATTAGCTTCAAACCATGGATTTCATGGCAGTACTCCAAGCCATAGCAAGTAGAACTTGGAGAGTATCATGCAAGCTCAGCATCTCCCAGTCCAGTATGGTTCATCCCTTTCATGACTTTAGCAAAAGCATCTGGAGTTGCCAAATTGTGCCTCATGTTACCAAAATATTGCAAAACTTTCGACTCACCTGGGTATGTAAATTTTAGAAAACTTGTTTAAAACATTATGTACAATTGAATCGTTATTATTATAAGTAATGTTCAACTATTTTTTTTGCTATATATATATATATATATATATATATATATATATATATATATATATATGCACACATCATAGATACATATGCATGCATATTTTGCAAGTAAAGAACAGATTGTATATGTTTACACAAACCTTTCTCTCCCGCCATGAACTGGGTGACACAAGGTCAGTTTTGATTATTGGATTCATACTTTTCTCCTTGTGTGATTTTCTAAGCCATTTAGATGAACTTGCAACGTAGTCTAATTCGAAAAGTTAAGATTTATGAGTTTGAACTGGGCCATAATGCTGCAGAAGCAACCAAAAATAATTGTTGTGTCAAAGGTGAAGGCATAGTTGATCATAGTACAGTAATCAGATGGATGAAGAAATTTCACTCAAATTGCCAGAATCTTGATGATCAGGCAGGGTCAAGTAGGCCTAAAACAATTCATTCTAAAGCCGTGCTCTTGACCACAGAGGCACATTTAGTGTATAACATATACTAAAATATTCTTATTTCATTTTTTTTTAGATGATTTTTTAGATATCATTATTATTGATTTTTCTAGTATCATCCTTCATAAAAAAGTTTAAAAAATAATATACTATTAATACTTCTAACATGTAAAATAAAAAGAATATGACATTAATAAATCGGAGATGTATATATATATATATATATATATATATATATATATAGGATGGCTTTATTGGTGTTATTTGAACTTGTGTAATATGGTTGCTCTCATAGCTTAGATTATAAAGCAGCTGGTATAAAAGAACCAAGCTTCCTCAAAGCAAAAAGGGAATTCAATTCAAGAAATCATTTTCTCAGCTTTGGTTTAGTTGTGACACAAGGCCAGGTATATGGAGCATTAAGTGAGACTCATATTCATCATTTATGGTTTGCTAGTCAATACACCGTATGAGATGGCCTAAAAAGCATAATTTAAATTTGGCACAAAGCAACAAATGTGGCCATCCAGTGTGAAAAACTCACTGTTTGGTAGAAATGGATCCGTGAAGCTAACTTGTTAATCATTAAAGGCTGCCAGGGTGAGTTGAAGTGTCTGATAATTTCTGTTCTGATATATTGCAGAAAAGATGACTTAAATGAGATGTGATAAAAGACAATTAAAATTAAGATGAAGGATAATATTAGTCAAAAGTAATGATTAGTAAAAATAATGATATGAACCCTTTAAATCCAAAAGCCCTCAATATTTTTGAGCTGGATTTTCAATATGCAATAGCTGAAAATATCAAATGAACTCTTGTCTTTTATCATATCTGGTATTTTTTCCCCTATCATGTTGGATAGCTGAGTATCAAAAAGAAAGTGTGAGTTTTATTTGGTCAAAATTCTTGAAATTCTAAAGGCTTGTCATGGGGAATACATTGTTCTTTCGAAACTAGAGTAGATTGGATTCTCTTAGGGTTGCTTAGAATAGTGTGGATTCGTGTAGCGGAGTAAGCCCTCTCCCTTCAAAAGGGGTGTCCTGAATATGACGCTAAACTACAGCTGATGGTGGTTTTCTAGTTCTGGAGATCTAGGGAGTGGAGAGTAGCTCTTTATTGCCATTACTCCCAGGTCCACTCTGACCCAAAGTGCTTGTACATGTTAGAGTCCCATTTATATGTAAAATAGGCAGGTTTAAAAATTTTTAGTAGATGTATATATTGTCAGAGATGTATATATAGGATGGCTTTATAGGTGTTATTTGAACTATGCAAAAAAAGTTTAAGAAACTACTATACAAAAATATATTCATGAATGTATAATGAATGTGATTCCCTAACCTCTTGGCAGATAATAACCCATTGAGTTGAATTGCCAATAAAATTAATCAATCTGAAGTGAATTATAATTTCCTTGAGAATTGGCCACTGATAAAATATACAAAGATTAACTTAATTTCATAAAGATATCTTTGTTGTATGTTTTAAGGTTCTCTCTGTGAATATTCACTAATCAATAATTTTTTTTTTTCCTTTTTTAAATGTAAAACTACTTTTTTTCTTCTTCTGGTAATCCTCTTTGATTTTGCACACTTGCTAATTTTATTTCATTTCCACAACTGATTTGATGAGCACTTTGGAAAAACAAAACAAAACCATACACTTTACTTCTCTCTTGCGTATAAATTGCATCACCTTTCTTTCTCTTTTATTCCATTAGGCTACACTATTTATTTAAAAAATAGAAAATTAAATTTAAAAGTACTGAAGGAAAAAAATAAACATTATCTTCTCCTCCTCAATCAAAAAAAAAAAAGAATTATGAATCAGTGTCTTTTCATAAGGACTAATGTTGAACTCATTTCTTGTAAATTAGCTTTATGAAAGGGTTGAAAAGTTTTCATTGCAATTTTTTTTCTTTTAAAAAAATTATTTAAAATTTTTTTTTTTTATGCTCAAGTTTTCTTGGATTTTTTTCATACCTTGATGTCATCATATACATTTCATTCTTACAGTTGGGATTTTGTGGGTGAGAAGACAAATTATGTGAGTTTGTGTAGGAGGAAGACATTTTGGTCTTTGAGGAGGAGAATAAGACAAGCAGTTGGGCTTTTGATGCTGGGAGGCAGTTAGCTTGTGGTGCTTTTGAGAGGGAGAGGAAAGAAAGCAGGTGGTTTTTAGAGGAAGACATACAGTGAGTGCTTTTGAGAGGAGAGGATAAGATGCAGTTGTTACTTTTGAGATGGAAGAAGACAAACAGTTGTCTTTCAGCTGAGAGAGACAAGCTATGGGTGTATTTGAGTAGAAGGAAGATAGGCTATGAGTGTATTTGATAGAGCGGAAGATAGGCTATGGGTGTATTTGAGTAGGAGGAAGATAGGCTATGAGTGTGAGTAGAAGGAAGATAGGCTATGAGTGTATTTGAGAGAGAGGAAGAAAGGCTATGAGTGTATTTGAGAGAGAGGAAGATAGGCTATGAGTGTATTTGAGTAGGAGGGAAAAAAGCCTCTGTGTGCATTTGATTTGGAGGAAAACATGCTGTGGGTGCATTTGAGTGAGAGAAAGACAGGCAGGGGTTTCTTTCAGGTACAAGGAAGATAAGCAGTGGGTACTTCTGAGAGAGAGGAAGACTGGCTGGTGTTGCATTTGAGTTGGAAAAAGACAGGTGATAGATGCCTTAGAGTTGGAGAAAGACAGGAAGTGGGTATATTTGGATAGTTGGACAGTTTGTACTTTTGAGTTATGGAAGGTGGACTGTGAGTGTTTTCAAATTTCATTTTATGATAGTATTCTTTTTTAAAGTAAAGTACATGAAACTGGTAGTAATGAAACTGATTTAGAAGTATGCATCAACATAAATTTTAGGTTATTTATATATGTATATATATATATATATATATATAAAGTAAAGTTGGCAACCATAATCAAGGGTGACCCGAAGACTCCCTTTTTGATAGCTACTACACCAAGATATGGGGAGGGTGCTACTCCTTTTCCTGGATTGCTCCACTATACCCTTGATCCGTACCTTATACTGCTGAGTGATAAGCAAGGAGGCATCAAGTACGATTTTTTTGAGTCTTTGGCATGACTCAACCCAGTATTGAATCCAGGTCTCCTGGGCCATTGATGAACACTCTAACCATCATTCCAATGTCTGGTACAATATATATATATATAGTTTCTTGAAATAGTTGTCAAACTCCATAAAAACAAGCTTGCCCAGATCAGACAGGGTAGAAATTGATCATTTTCATTTTGAATAATGTGAAAAAGAACTCTGTCCTTGTCCCCATCTTATTTACTGAGTTCTTGGGTATGAGGCTGAGAAAGGCAACTGTAGACATGGATGATAGATAGTTAATTGTTCAACCTAAGATAACTGCTGGATCCATACCGAAATGTTTAAACTGCTTGTCAAAGAATTACTGCTTGCTGATATTGTTGCCCTTACAACATAAACAGAACATGTACTGCTGTGCTTCGTATCCTGCTTTGAAGGGGAATCTAAATGTTTTGGTCTTGAGGTGAGTCTGAAGAAAACTGAGGTCCACCATGAATCAGCAACCACCTTCCCCATTACCTCCATTAGACAAGTTTGTTCAACAATTCATCAACCTAGGTTGCATTAATATCCTCTCATTTCAAGATTGACAAAGAGATAGACTACTGACTCTCTTAAGCAAATTATGTTTTCAGTGGAAAGTACATATGGAATACAATAACATCTCTGTTAACAAAGTAGTAGTCTTGACCATGAACAGTTGCAACAATGATTCTTCTGCACCATACTCAAGACCATTTGGAGCAATTTCATCACAAACATTGATGACTTAGAAATTGCCCAAGCCACAAATACTTGAGCAATGTTGTTCAAGATAGATCTTCACTGGGCAATCCATTTTCCTTGAATTGAAGACCCCTGTTTCCCAAAGATGGCACTGTTTCAAGAACTGTCCTAGAGATATAAAGACACTCTTAAAAAAGCAATCAGCTTCTGTGAAATTGACCACTTGACTGTGGACAGCCCAGGCTACCAACAGAAAACAATAGTTTTATCAAAATCATTGAACTCTTCTTGACCGGCCATAGTATCAATTTTGAAGAAAAGCAACAGTGCCATAAAATCTACAGTGCAACAACTGAACTGGTTACTTCTCAAACCTTTCTCTGCAGTCACTGTTACTTGTATTGCCTCTCTTGCATTGGCCTTATCAGCCGCCAGTGTGCTTGCTTCAGTGAATAAACATCATTATAGATGAAACCTATATATATATATATATATATAAGAGATGCATTGAATACTAGCTAGCCTGAGAATTGATATCATGAAACTCTGAGTCATGAGTTTTTATCCTGTTTTATTTTTATTTTTATTTTATTTCTAGACTTAAAATCTGTTGCGAGAGTGCTCAGCTTTTTCCTGCATAGAGCACTGTCAAGGTTATACTGATAAAAGATACCTATAGCATTAAATTTTAATCATAATTATATATACACACAGACTATAACATTTCTCAGTGCAAACTAATATCCTCAAAGATAATCATTCTCCAATAAAATATATACAGATATTTCCAATTTAATTCATTCTTTTTAGATAATTTCATTATTAAATGTGAAAATGATATATATTCATGATTATATGTATTTTTAGAATAATTTCTTTGATATCAGAATAAATACCTGATTATCCTTCAAACACACACTGTGTGTTTCAAGAAGGATGCAGCTATTTTTCTGACAACTTGGATTTAGAATATTTGTAACCCTGAAGTTATAGACTGCCCAACCTGCAGTGGTACATATTCTCAAGAAATTTGGCAGTTAACAAATCCTGTATACAGCCATTCTTGTGAAATTTGCAAACTGTACTCCCTAGTGACTGATTGAAAAGTATTAACTTAGGAAATTCCACCTGAATTTCATCTTAGACATATTTAGAAGATTTTTTTCAGAAAATAATTCAATCTAACACAACACAAACATAAGGATGCTCAAATGAGGCTATAACAAAATGTAAACTGCTAAATGCAGTTGTCTTAGTATACGTTGATGGTACATGGCTGATTGTATCATGAGATTTATATATTCATAAATTCTGCACTATTTAACTAAGAATTTTATCCTACAATGGTTGTTATGCCATAAAACAAAACCAAACCAAACCAAAAATTCTTAATAGGCTGTCACAAATCAGTAAAATTAATTTTTCAAACATGTCTCTTTCTCTCCGTTTCTCTCTAACTCACTTATGCACATGATCACCTAAAGTTTAATGGGGGTGTCCTCGTGGTGTAATGGTTAAAGCGATGGACTGTAGAATCGTAGTACGCGAGTTCGTACTCCAGTCACGCTATTACATTCACTTTCAGGCAAATACCCTTGGGAAAGGTATGAACCTCCTTATCCTCACAGCTATGGGTTAAATAGTACCACTACTGTTCTTCTAGGAGAATGGCTTTGGCATTAAATAACCTAAAAAGAGTTGATATGTTATTAAACAAAGAACCCAGTCCCAGTTCCTAAAGTTTAATATGGACATAACAGTTTAGTTATCGCTGCTTCTTATGTGGGTTGATTAATTATGAGGAAGTGGTTTTCCCAAGTGCTTATTTACTTTCTCTTACACTAATAAATGTGGCATGCCAGTGATGAGATATTTTGTCAAGATAGAGGACAGTGCTGGGAAAACTGAATTTATACCTATCCCAAAAGCATTAATTTGAATGAACACAGAATTAATGAGATTTTTGTTTACCAATGAATGATATACCTTCTATCACATCACATTATTATGAAAGTTTTAAATATTCTACTGGATTCTTGCATGGAGAGGGGTGGAATTGAATATTTAATGGCCTTACTTGAAGAGTATCTCATACAAGCACCTGTACACTAACATATTTAAAAATACATACACATTCACACATACAACCTTTAAAGACTGTTACAAGCACATACACAAGCTATGCCAACATAAATACAAATACCTCTAAAATTATGAATGCAAATTAATATACCTATAATAGTTCCACAAATGCATGCACACACAAATTTAAAAATTGAATATACACATCTAGAAATAAGCATATAGATGATCATACAAAGAGCAATATATATATATATATACACACACAAATTTAAAAATTGAATATACACATCTAGAAATAAGCATATAGATGATCATACAAAGAGCAATATATATATATACACACACAAATTTAAAAATTGAATATACACATCTAGAAATAAGCATATAGATGATCATACAAAGAGCAATATATATATATATATATATATACACACACAAATTTAAAAATTGAATATACACATCTAGAAATAAGCATATACATGATCATACAAAGAGCAATATATATATATATATATATATATATATATATATATATATATATATATATATATATATATATATATATACACACAAATTTAAAAATTGAATATACACATCTAGAAATAAGCATATACATGATCATACAAAGAGCAATATATATATATATATATATATATATATATATATATATATATATATATATATATATATATATATATATACACACAAATTTAAAAATTGAATATACACATCTAGAAATAAGCATATACATGATCATACAAAGAGCAATATATATATATATATATATATATATACACACACAAATTTTAAAATTGAATATACACATCTAGAAATAAGCATATAGATGATCATACAAAGAGCAATATATATATATATATATATATATATATACACACACACACACTTTTTAAAAATTGTCCGATATGATAAAACAATTTGCATACAGAGAATTAGATCTAAAGCAGTCATCTTTAATATGTATATGTACACACATACACACATGTATATATATATATATATATATATACATATATAATATTACATAATTCTTGTGTCTTTTTGTGTAACCATTGTTCTGTGAAATGGCATTTGCTGCCAAGTCTCTGGTCTTTCGTTCCATTCTATAGAATGCTGGTTTTTCTTTCATCATAATTGGCACCAATAATATCTCGCCTCTTTGACCTGCCAAAAGAGTCTCGCCTGACGAAAATAAAACCTGGATAAATTCAAACGGCAGAGTTTAATTGCTTCAAGACCTTTCGTTTTATTAATGCCTGAAATTGCTTGTTTGTTTGTTTTGTTGTTTTTTTTGTAAGGTGTGGAGTGGTTTTTTTTTTTTTGTTACTGTTACATATTTTAAACTTTGATCTGATGGAATATTGTCAAGAGTTTTAAAAAAAGCAAGAAATAAATAGATAAATAAAATTAATGAAATAAAAGTAGAAAAGAAAGTTTTGGATGCTAGTTGAACCTTGCCATGTCATCTTTCTACATATATGATCAAATTTATTTGCTAGCGAAACTCACCTCTGGCATAATCCCCCCACATGTCAAAAGTAGACATGCCAATAAAGAAAATTATATACAGGGTGACATTTTCAACCCCAATCAAATTTTAAACCTTCTCTAGACTTTCTATTTATTTATTTTTAATGAAATTCAATTAACTATGGGGAAATGTTTAAGATTCTTTCATTTAGCAGAGTTCAAATAGTTGGCAGCTATTCACCGTTTTCATTCTTGGCTCTCAAGAAATCTTGGAATCTTGTGTCTTCACAGGTTATTAAATTGCAATTAAAATGGTTTGCCATCTTAGAAGAAAGAAAACAGACATAAACGGGAAATATAATTTCTTAAACAATTATACGTATGATTATTTTGAGATGCCTTCATCTATTTTCGCCTGCACTTACTCTGTGGATGTGTTATATGAAGCTGTTTATTTGACACAGAAAGGAAAAGAAGACTCAAAGGTTTGAGTTAGAGCTTTATTTGAATGAAACAGATATTGATAAAAGATGATAGGCTTAATATATCAATAAAAGGGAGATAATTTAATTGATAATTTTTTAGACTTGTATTAAATTAATTCACTTGATTCTATTTGATTCATGTAGAATTTCTATGAATTGTATTAAATAAAGCAAATTAATTATATTTCTTTCTGAAGTTGACATTTGCATATAAAATATTTTATGCATCTTTCTCTCTCACACACATATATGGAGATTATTGAAAAGTAATTCCCTATTTTAAAATTCTTATAAATTATTTTTTAACTGTAATTTTTACAAGAAATAAAATTATTAGTTTTTTAAAATCCCACCAATTTTTTTAAAATGTTAATTTTCTTCCAAACTAAAGATACCAAGATAGTATTACCAGGGGAAAATTTTACTTTCAAAACAGATGTATTAGATATTATTTATAACTGAACTCTCTCTCTCCTAGACACACCCACACACACATTCTCTTTATTGTTAATAAATAGTTACACATCAACCAAAGGTGGGAGGGTCTCCGTCTCATTGAGGACTGCAACATGGTAGTAAATGAGTTAGAGCTCTATATGCACTATTATGTTCATTGTCAGACTAATAGTCATCATCATCATCATGTCGCGCCGTTAGCATGGATATATCTAACCCTCTCTCGCCACTTCTCCCTGTCGTTCATCGCCTCTGGCAGGTCTTCAGGGCTACGTTCCGTATCTTCACATCGCTACTGAATGTATGTTCGAGCTGGTCATCCTGCTTTTGCCTGGCCATATGAGAGGGTCCATTGGAGTTCATCACTTATGAGCTTGACCCTGCTTCTCCAGCAGTGTCCTGCATGTCTGGTTCATCTAACTTGGATAGTTTTTGTGATGGGAGGTAGGTGGCCGTATAGTTGGTGCCTTGTGGGGTGTTGTCGCCAGGACTCGTTCAATATTGCTTGCAGCATTCTTGTGTAATTGCCGTCTAGCTTCTTCTCCAGCTGTTTAGTTAGCGTCCAAGTAGTGCATCCATACAGCAGTATCAATAGGACCGCTGGCTGGAAGAAACTGCGTTTCATTTTATCGATCAGGTCTGATTTCCATATGATCGATAGCCTATCGATTGCTGTCCATGCTTTCGTTAGCCGTGTGTCGATGACCTTTTCGATTGATGAGATGCTGCTTTGTACTGCATTAAAATTACATAATAAAAAGTAAAACTGCAACATATCAGTAACCCAAAATAAACTTATACAGGGTTTCTCAAAACAGATGCAGCCAGTTAATATGATAATGGTTTATTACTGAGACAAGCACTATGGTGGTTATTTGGAACATGTCCAGTAAAAATGCATCCTTTCAGCTAGTGATATCAAGTTAATTTTTTAAAACTTGTTATTATATCATCTTCAAGGTCATGCAAACTTTTTTGCAATTTCTTGTTGCAGTAATAAAGCATTATCATATTAATGGGTTGCATCTATTTTGAGACAGTTTTCAACTATTTTGTCTCCTAATAAGTAGTGTCACAAAATATTTTTTCTTCTGTTGCTCAAGGCATTGTGATCAAAGA
Source organism: Sepioteuthis lessoniana (assembly GCA_963585895.1). Classification (NCBI taxonomy): domain Eukaryota; kingdom Metazoa; phylum Mollusca; class Cephalopoda; order Myopsida; family Loliginidae; genus Sepioteuthis; species Sepioteuthis lessoniana. The sequence continues at coordinate 78,248,151 of OY757927.1, read as the reverse complement.
TTAGTAGTTATTACAGTAAACTATTTTCAAATTTAAAACAAAGAAGAACACGACATTATTATTTGTTGAGTTATTAGTAGTCACATGGGTCTCATGTATAATCTTACGTGAATATATATAAGTAAGTAAAGTTGGCGACCGTAGTTGAGAGTTACCCGAAGTCTCCCTTTTCAATAGCTACTACACTGAGGTGTAGGGGAGGCCACTACTTCTTTCCCTGGATTGCTTAACACTCAGCGTTATAAAGTAAGGATCAAGAGTAAAGTGGAGCAAGTGCTATTTTTGTGGGATTTTGTTATGACTTGACCTGGGGTTGAACCCCGGTCTTCCGAACCATTTGCAAACACTCTACTCATTAAGAAAAAATATATATGTATATATAAGTGCAGCTATTTTTGAACTGTTGTCTATTCATATATTCATTTACAGAATTTCTGTAATGTAAACTTTAATAAGAAAATCCCCACAATGGTATTTGTTTTCCTTGTATAATTTTTCCACTAAAAAATTTTAAAAAATTGTATATGAAGAAGAAAATTAAGTCTTCCTAAAAAAAAAAATGTTAGAAGTGGATATATTTATGACCTATACTCTTTCTCTCCACTCACAAATATTTATTAAGACCTTCTTTTTTAGATTATCTATAAAGATTTCTACCAGTTTCACTCGACTTCAAGTAAAACCATTTCACTTTCAAAGAAAACTACTTCCTTCATAAGGTTATTAACAATATTTATCCAGGATTGTATCAGTCTATGAAGGACATTCCAATAAATAGATGGATTTTTTTTTAAAAACAAAAGAATTTTTTTGCAGTATTTTTTTCTCAACATGCAAAATATGCATTTTTAGGAATTGGTTTATTGCAAAAATTATCTTGATCTTGGAAAAATATTTCTTTGGAGGCTATTCAAAATGGTCGTAAATCAAAGTGCCCCAGGATTGAACAGAGGTCTCTCATAAGATATTTGGCAGCTGAGAAGTGCAAATTACTGAAGAATGTTTGATGGGTTCTGAGAAGCCTGTTTTCTTCAAATGAATATCAACAAATTAGCTAAACATGTGTTTGCTACTACAAGCTTGAGTCAAAAAGATGGTCAATCAAGTGGAAGCTCACTGACTCTGTCATAGAGGAAGATTTCCTACTGCAGTGGTAAGTAAAAAAGGTCATTTTTGACAGTGTTCTGAAACACGAAAAGACCCATCACTACGGACATCCTTTAAAAAGGCGGAACTGTAAACTTTACTTCCTGTTGCCAAATTATTAATCAAAATTCAACTTCTTCATTAAATGACTATCTTATATATATATATATATATATATATATATATATATATATAAGCTGACTGCAGTCATAGTTGAGGGCAATTAGAAGGCTCCCTTTTCAATAGCTACTACACCAAGGTATAGGTGAGGGCACTACTCCTTTCCCTAGATTGCTCCACTACCCTTGATACGTACCTTATGTTGCTGAGTGTTAAGCAAGGAGGTATCAAGTACCATTTTTAAAGTCTTTGGTATGACGCGACCTGGGATTGAACCCAGGTTTCTAGAACCCTTGGCGAACACTCTACCCACTTGGCTAATAAGTCGGTTAAATATATATATATATATATATATATATATATATATATATGGTGTATTTAAATTTGAAATCTTATGTATTTATATTTTTGTTTTCATAGATGGAAATCTTTTGCAAGTGATTTGGCATCATTCGAATAAGAATAAGTTGGTGCTATGCAAGGGAAAGACACAATCTTTTTTTTTTTCAAAAGAATTAACTCTTGATAATAGATTCCTTTTCATTTGATTAAATTTTCATTTACATAGTACTATGGTCTGGGGGTAGGTTGTCCCTGTGGTGTAGTTGCTGTCTTGAACTGCAATATTATAGTGAGTTAGTTCAAACTCCAGTCATGCTAGTGCCTTCTTTTCCATATTAATACCCTTGAGAAATGTATCCTCCTCAGCTAGGGGTTAAATAACACCAATACTCTTCTTCTAAAGGATGGTTTTGGCATCAAATAACCCATAAAGCTTGATAAGCCATTAAACAAAAAAACCAAACCATTACTCTGGTCTAGACCATCTCAATCTTTCCTTGGATCTCCAGATTCCCTAATCTCACTTCCAAGTTTTTTTGGGTTGTTTCAAGGAATCTGTGTTTGGTTAGGATTAGGGTAGTCACATATCATTATTTTTTTTTTTTTTCCTTTTTTTCAATTTACATTAGTTTTCATTTCAACTCCTTTGGGTCATCAATTTCTGACAGTAAAGAACAATATGGATTGGACATCCACCAACTACTCTTTAAAGAGCTATGGATTGACAGAAATTCAAATCAAACCTTTAAACTCACCCTTGACTAGTTTCTCAAAGCCATATTGGTTATTTTTATACTAATAGTATCAAATACTGTTTTAATAATTGGATTAATTTTCTGTGTTTCCCGTTGTTAGAGATCGATATCCTAAATAAGATGGAAGAAAAAAAATTGATTTTTCTTTTTTAGATTACATTTAAAATCAAGGAGGGGCTTGTAGTTAACAATAAACTCGGATACTTGAGTTAAAATCCTAAAAAAAAGGCTATTTGCATTTCATATTGCACAAATACTAATGGGAAAGGCATGAATCCAATTATTTTTCTTCTAACAATGGACAAATAGTAAGGCTGATTGGGCTATAGTAACTAGTATAGAAAAAGAAGAATTGTTTATTCAAACCAGACCTGGAGAGAAATGGGCTCTACCAGGTTATTTCTGCCCAAGACACTCCACATATGTAGTGCTCCCACAATCAAACCAGGTTATGGAATAATCACTATAAGTCTTAAAATCAAATATTGTTGATTGAGATAGTTGTTGCTTAATTTATACCTATATCTACTCTAATATCTTTCTTGGGCATCTTGCATAATGTAATACTTTACAAGCTAGGCAGGCAGCCCATTGTGAATGATTTTTATTCTCACTGGGTTCCCTTTACTTCTGAACTTGTGCCATGCTAAGTTAAGTAGATCTTTGATTTTAAAGATAAAATTTAAAAAAATTCTGAGTAGGCCTCCAAATTGGATTTGGTTCTACTTACTTGGCCAACTTAAGAACAGTAACCTTTAGATGTGACTCCTGATTTTATAGTTAACATCAAATTTAAAATGTAGTTCTTTTTTTTTTTTTTTTTTTTTTCTTAATTTGTAGTTAAATATTTAAAACCAAACTAAATTGGAAATTTTGATTAATAATTGTTTAAAGGGAAGGATGATCAAATGCAGTTGTTAATCTAAACATTCAAATCAATTAAATCCAATTTGACTGAATTAAATTCCAAGTTTAAATTAAACCTTCAATTTGAACTAATTGGTAATATGCAACTATTAGAACTACTACTACGACTACTACAGCAATGAATTTCTGCCATCAATGAAGGAAAAGCATCCATTATCGTTATTGTTAGCAAAGAAAGGATTTTAATCTCTAATTGACATTGCAAATGAAAACAATATTTAATTTAAAAGAAACAATAAGGTACATTTAAATATTTGAAAAGAAACTTGAAAGAGTGGCTATGTCATACAACTTTGGAAGAGTTGGCAAATACTGAATATGATGGCGAGCTACAGACACACACACATATATATATATCATCATTCTGATGAAAGAAAATTGGAACTCTTCCAAGTTGTAGCCATTTCAGTACTACTGTATGGTTGCAGTACTTGGACTTGAATGAAACACCTGGAGAAAAGGCTTCATGGAAACTATACTAGGCTGCTGCATGTTGTTTTGAACAAATCTTGGAAGGCGCACCCTATAAAACTGCAGCAGTACAGCCATTTACTTCCCATCTCACTAATTATCCTAGCAAGACAAGCAAGAAACTCTCGGCAAAGCTGGAGAAGCAAGGAGAAATTCTTAAGTGATATACCCCTATAGACTTTTACACATGGATATACCAGTGTTGGCTGACCAACATAAGCTTTAATTCATCTGCTCTTTGCAGACACTGGATGCTGTCAAGAGGATTTGGAAATAGGGACCAATGGCAAAAGAGAGTCAAAGGAATCTGTTCTGTCGGCATACCTGGAGGAAGATATGTATGATATGATATAATAAAAAAGGCACATTCTTAGAAATTGAAGAATTGTTGATGCATTTTCTATGTTGGCAAGTGTTTGTATTTATAAACATACTTGTTCTTGATTGGTAAAAACTAAAGTGAGGGATTTATAAGATATTGCATATAACTGAGTAAAAACAAAGACTTGTGAATTAAGGCTAAAAGTGTCAGGAAAAAATATCGAGGCTTGAGATTTTAACCAAGAGATTTTATGACTCTTATGTTGGCAAGTGGAGGGATTCCTCAGTTACTCATCATATGGACAGTTTTGGGGATTAACAAGTAAAAGTGTTTATTGGGAATCCTTTTGAGATGAGGCTGCTTAATCTGAGAATTAATTTTTATTTATTGCAGACTTTTTGTCCTCATCTTGGTAGTTTTTTTTTTTTTTTTTTTTTTTTTTTTTTTCTGGAATAAATAAAAATGAATTCTCATAACAAGTAAAAGTTGTATACTAAACTTTTGATATTATTAATAAGGAAAATGAATAAAATTTCCAACTGAAAATTTGAAGTTTAACAATTCCTTGATCATTGACTACTTATTGGATATTAAACATGTATATGGCCGTGATCTGATTCCATATGACCTCCCCACCCCTTATTTAAATATCAATAGTTACATGACCTCATTACATGATCAATCAGGCGCTAATTAGCATAGCAAGTACTTTGCCTCATGCCAAAATTCTGATACTGGTTTCAGTTTTTCACTTAACAGAAATTACTTTCTTGGGATTCCAATAATCTCCAAACATGCTTTACACTTTTTTGTAATAAAACTGCATGGAAATGTTTTCCTGAGGATCATTCTCTTAATTTATTTCTTTATCTGCCCACTAATACCTTAATTAAATGGAGTGTGTGGCATATTTTTTATTTTTAAATTTTTATTGTTATGGCAGATGGGACTTGCTAGCTATGTAGGCAGACAAACTGATCAAATGTTGTATATTGACCTTCAACCTGGCCAAACATGCCATTCCAAAGTGATGCACCGGAAGGAAGTGACACATTCCAATGGCAGTTATGAGAAGAAATCGCGTCGGCGGGCTTGGCTGAAAAAATGGGACAAGGTAAAATCCCATGGTACACTCATAGACTGATGCACCGGAAGAGAGTGACCTGTTAACTGCATGACAGTTATTTCCGCTTGATGACGATCAAACATGCCATTCCAAAGATTGAGTGGGTGATTGAACTCTTTTATAACTCGGTGAGGACAGGAAGTCAGTGAGTTGGAGATCAGAGAAGTCGGAGACAAAATGTAGTAGAGAAAGCCACCACCCGGCAGAAGGGGCCCTCTGGACCCCCGATTAAGTTGGAGATCAGATTAGTTAGAGACAAGATGCGGTAGAGAGAACAGCACTCAGCAGAAAGCTAGGCCCTCAGTCTGATGGCCATAAGAATGGGGGTCAATATGTTGCAGTTCTGTTCGATCTCCAACTCCCTCTCACACGCAAACCTTACAATAAAGTGAGAGGTATATTTTTTTAACGAAGTCTTCCATCGTCTTTATTCATTGTGCCCTTATGATTCCACTGCATATGTATATGTATTATGTGTTTGTATAGTCAATCATGGTTATTGTGAGGCTATACAACACAAAGAGAAGGGAAAGTTTTCCAAGTTGAGTCATATTAGGGATTATTCCTTTGTACTGGTACTATTTAATCCAGTTACTTGTTTGGTTTGGTTTCTTTGTTTAATGGCATATCAACCTTTGTAGGTCATTTAATACCAAAGCCATTCTCCTAGAAGAACAGTAGTGGTACTATTTAACCCATAGCTGTGAGGATAAGGGGGTTCATACCTTTCCCAATAGTATTTGCCCGAAAGTGAATGTAATAGCGCGACTGGAGTACGAACTTGCGTACAACAATTCCACAGTCCATCACTATAACCATTACACCACGAGGACACCCCCCATGTTACTTGTTGAGCACTGCCAAGTAATTTGATGCTGTTATGCTTCCATATATAATCCCTTGTTGTCTACTCATTTACGTAAGTCCTCAATCTTGTTGTTGTGTTTTAGCTTTTCTTTGATGATTGGGCGACTCAGCACATGGAATTTAAAGATAGAAGAATAAGAAAATAATGCTTTTTATAGTGCGCTACCTGCTCGCATCTGAGCACTTAGTTTTTATTGCAAACATTAGCTATATATTTATTGTATACATAGAATGAACCTATTCTATCAATAATAATAATTAAGTCACATTATTGGGCCAGCCATTAGAGTGTTTGCTAATGACCCAGGAGACCAGGGTTCAATCTCAGGTCGATTCATACCAAAGATTTAAAAAATGGTATTTGATGCCTCCTTGCCTAACACTCAGTATTATAAGGTATGGATCAAGGTCGACTGCAGGCATCATCACTTGCTAGTTGTAACATGTAACCTTGTAAAACTTGTGACATATTATTTGGGAAGGAAATGGAAAACATCAAGTAACCTTTCCATTGCCCTGAAAAATTCCTTGAAGGGCTTGGCATGATGACCTCAAAATGGTTGTAGATCATAAATTAGATAATGTTTATGTAGACTTAAAGTAAACTACATATACATATATATATATTTTTTTTTTTTTTTCATTGAACTTAGACAAAGAAATTGATTGCTTATTATCATTTGGCGGCAAAAAATTATTTTTTTTATTAAATCCACACCTTTTCACTTTTGGAAACAAAAAGAAACTTCCTTGTGTTGTGTGGGGTGAGTTCATTTTCAATAATCTGTCCACCCTCTACGACAATAGGTCTTTGAAAACAACTAATGTAGGTATAACTAAATTTTTTATTAAGAAAGTTTTTTTTATGTATATAAAATTAAATTATTTCTAATTTTCAGTTTTTGATTTCGAGGTGAAAGTGACAGAAATATAAAAGTACATTCCATTAATTCTTTGGAGAGAAACATGGTCAGGGTCAAGGAATAAGTTAGCAAATTTTCTGTAACTTATTAGTCATGAAAATTGTTCAGTTATGTGCCATAGAAAAGTAATTTGTAAGCTGTGTGTTTGAGACTCTTGCTTCAGAAGTTGAAAAGAAAAATTGAAAGGTTACAAAAAAAAAAAAAATATGATCTAAAGAAAACAGTTCTAGCCTCAATTAGAATTATCTTGAAGAATCTTGCATAGACTGAAAAAAATGGAAATCTGAAGAAGAATTAAACTTATCTAGAAGGTAACATTTTTTAAACTTGCAAATTTGATGTGCCTTGTGCTGCTTTGCATTTGTTTCTTCTGGAAGTTTGATTGTTTTGCAACAGGTTGGCCATGTTAATGCTCTTAGCTACTTAGCAAAGGGTTCACTGCACTTGCAACCTCACTATAGAGTATTTAAAATATTGTAATATAATCTCATAGACATTGTTTCTGCGTAAAATATGGGAAGGCATGCCTATTATTATCTAGTAGGAATAGAATCGAGTAGTTTTTTGTATTGACAACTTGAAATTTTATCTTCGTGTATTTGTCATGAGATAACTCAGTGCTACAATTATTTGAGTATGAAGAACACAATTCTGACACTTATAACAGAGGAAATATAATATAGTTTAATATTTCCTCAGACTAAGTAATATAAAACAATTCACTATGAATCAACAGCATATTTATTGCCTGAGCAAACTTAATAGAATAAATACAGAAATGATGTGAAATGCTAAAAGTGTGCACTATAGAGAAAAGTATTATTATGAAGTTGAAGTGTCTTTGGTAAAGTTGAGAGTTTTAATAGAATGGAAGTTGTAGTGTCAAGACTAACATCAAAGCATGGTACAATGCAAGGTTTGTTGGGACAAGAGCCCCTCTGTAGGCAAACACACATGAGTGCTGCTTCTTGTCATAGAAGGATCAGAGAGAGAGAGAGAGAGAGAGAGGACATGGCTGAGCTGTTTTGGTATTTATCTTTTATTTTAGAGCTCTTAGATGTTAAATCATGTATATTATTTTCAGCCAAATACATATTAACTCTAAATTATTATTACAGATTTGCATCATATATTTATAGCAATGGGGATATTATTATTATTATTGGTTTGGTTTCTTTGTTTAATGGCATATCAACCTTTGAAGGTTATTTAATGCCAAAGCCATTCTCCTAGAAGATCAGTAGTGGTACTATTTAACCCATAGCTGAGAGGATAACAGGGTTCATGCCTTTCCTAAAGGTATTTGCCCGAAAGTGAATGTAATAGCGTGACTGGAGTACGAACTCGCTTCCTACGATTCTGCAGTCCATCGCTTTAACCATTACACCATGAGGACACCCCCCTATTATTATTGGGTTTTTGGTTTAAGTTGGTTTTGCATTGGTTATATTGGTATTACGTTGGTTGTTATCCTCTCGATAAATGTTGATGGTAAATAAAGGTGGTGGAGAAGAAGGAAGATGTTGTTAGGTTTTAAATAAAGGTTTCAATGACAGCATGAAGTAAGGGGTTTATGCTGGTATGCTGCGAGTCTCGTCGGAAGGAAAGAAGGTAGGAATATTAATACCTGTTATCTATTATACCCTTTCCTATCAACTTTTACTTTTTACTTATTATCTTTCACCTTTTCCCCATTGGCCTTAAGTTTTTTTATTTGTCCATTCATTGTAGAAATGAATTGTTTGAACTGGAACTGTTTTTGACATTTAAACTCATCTTACACTAAACTGAATTGTTTAATATAGACCTGTTTTGACATTTAACTATGTGAAAACAAAATCTGTACTTATACTAAACTGAATTAGCTGAATTAAAACAGCTTGATTAAACTGAATAGCTTGAAATAGAAACGTTTTTGACAATTAAATTGTGTACTCGTGCTAAACTGAATTGTTTGAAATAAAACTATTTGCATAAAAATGGATTTAGCGTTACGGTTAATATGCCATAAAACCCAACCAACGAATCACTGTAAAATGTTGTAAAATTTCCCCAGATAGAATAAACTGCTTTATATATAGATACTAAGTAGAATGCAAGAGTCATGAGAAAACCTGCTGGCACTTGATCTCCAATGCAAAATACTATGTGTATAAAAACTTGAATAACACTAATATTGAAGGAACTATTTTTTTCTAGCTATCAACTTCATTAAATAAAAAAATAAAAATTGTCTACAATCTGTTCTTTTTATGAAAATGCTTTTTGATGACTTATGAATAAGGATTTAAGTGATAAGAGAAAATGAAATTTAACAAATACATGTATGCAGTATGTATAAATATATGCAGATATGTTTACACATCAATAAAACTATGATGAATCTTCAATACAGGTAGGTTATCATTTCAGTATGAAGTAAATGTCATAAAAATATAATATATATATAGAATACTTAGGTTCTTGGTTATATTTAATATATAATAGAAACAATTAATTGTTGTTTTTTTTTGGTTTTTTTACCAGTTTTGGCTTCATATGAAGTAAATGTCATAAGAATATAAGTAATGGTAGTTAGAATACTTAATTTTGTGGTTATATTTAAGACATAATAGAAACAATCAATTGTTTTTTAATGTCATTTTTACCAGTTTTGGCTTCATACATCAATAAGTGCCTGTTGCTGTGTCAAGTAGCCAATTTGAATGCTTTGATAAAATAGACATTAGAGTAAATCCTCTTAATGATATCTCTTGTTTAAGGGTTGTAAAAGATTATGTGGAAGTTTTTCTGAGAATAGAAAAGAAGTGTGGTCAAAAACGAGGAGGGGGAAAGAATAATCACATTTTTTTTACTTCTAGTTCAAAGGAATTTTGAAGTAGTTGATAGTAGGGAGCAGGTGAGAGAGCTTATATTTATATATAAATAAATAAAGTATTTAATTTTGTATTGGTCTTAAAGTTAGCTAAAGATATATTTGACAAAAATGAGATTTTTCAAAGAACTCAGCAAAGTTGGCAAGAAAATAACTGGACCATGTATGTATCTTTGAACCAGGGTTACACAATTGGTCAACAGGCAGTTGATTGGAAGAGGTGCTCATAGTTTAATGGTTATTGCCATAGGAAATTAGCATGGTGACTTGAATTCAAATCCTGGCCAAACTGCATTTCACATTGTGCTTATACCCTTAGCAAAGGTATGAATCCAATTATTCTCTTCCCACCTATGGATAAAATAGTAGGGCAGACTGGACTCTTTAACCTTGTTATAACAAGTAGCCAAGAAGAAGGAAAATTTCAAATTCCATCAAGTTACACTCTGCTTAAAAATTGATATTGTTTCACTTCTTGGTTATGGTGGAAGGGTTGTAAGTGATAAATCAGACTACTTAACACTAATAAATTTTGAATTTTCTTTCTGGCTGTAGAACTCTAAGAAGATTAAATTAATATAATTAAATTTTCTGGATAAATGTTTCATTGTTTTATTATTTGTCCAGGAATTTGTGATATACAGATAGATAGACAAAAAGAAAAATTTGTGACTAATATAATAATAAAAGTAAAGTTGATGACTGTAGTCCCCCTTTTCAGTAGCTAGTACACTGAGGTGTAAGGGAGGGCACTACCCTATTTCCTGGATTGCTCCACTTTGCCCTAGATCCTTGTCTTATAATGCTATCTGTTCAGCAAGGCAGCATCAAATACCATTTTTTGAGTCTTTGGTATGACTCAACCTGGGATTGAACCTCGGTTTCCTGGATCATTGGTGAACACTCTACTCATCAGGCCAATGGCCCGGTATAATAATATGATAACACTTGGATTAAATTCTGCTGCATGCTTGTTTAAAACAAGTACGTGGAGCTTTCAATAAGTTTCCAGACTTCTTTTGTACAGGCATTTGAAATTGTCATAGACTCGTGAAAATTTAGTATGTTATTGCTATACATCTTATGAGATGACTGACCAATTTTTAGGATTTCAGCTTTAAATGAACAGCTACGACAGCAATTGGAATACACCCTACAAAAGCCTGATTTTTACAGCTGGTGAATTTCAAAAATGCAATTTGACACTGTAGAAGAACGATATGCAATAAAATTCTGTTTTAAACTTGGAAAAAATGCCCCAAAAACGCATGAAATGTTTCAGACTGTTTTTCGACCATCTTGCATGAATCGAGCATGAGTTTTTGAGTGGCATAAGAGATTCAAGGAAGGCAGGGAGTCTGTGAGTGATGATGAGAGGTGTGGGAGGAGTAAGGAAGTCAGAACACCAGAGTTGATTGGCCAAAGGTTTAGGGTTAGGGTTATTATCTTGAGGTTTTAAGGGAGTTCAGGAAGAGATTCTGTCGGAAGTGGCCAGCACTTTTCAAATCAGGTCAGTAGCATTTCTATCAGGACAAAGCACCAGTCTAAAACTCCATCCTTGTCACTGACAATTTGACCAAGATGGGCATCAAAACAGTTCCTCAGCCTCCCTATAGTCCAGACCTTGCTCCCTGTGACTTATGCTTATTCCCAAAGCTCAGAGGCTGTCGTTATGAGGAGATGAAAGAGGCTGTGACAAAGGTCGTTGACATGCTAACACAAGAGGACTTCCATGGAGCCTTCCAGAAGTTGTTGGAATGGTACAAGTGCATTCCAGCCGGAGGAGATTACTTCAAAGGGGACTAGAGTTTCATGTGTTTACTTTCAATAAAAGTGCCCTTACAAAAAAAAGTCTGGAAACTTATTTAATGATCCTCGTGGATCTGCTTTTCTATCATGGATTTTATGGAAATATAGTCTCCTTTATACAGTTAAACAAAAAGATAAAGATTTGTTTGAGCTCACCTGATAGAAATAAGTTAAAGCTTTGAGATTTCCATTACATTTACATTGTAAATTGAATTCTTTGATTAAAAAAATAACATGGAAAAGTTTTGGTATTTTCCAAAACTGCCACACTAAAAATATATTCCACTATCACATTAGTAACCATATAAAATCGGGTGGTCATAGTTTAAGTTCTCCTTAAGTTTATGTGATAAAAAGATGGACTGGTATATCATGAATTTTCTGGCACTCTTGGTTGTGGAATATTTTGAGATAATCCATTAGGTTGGTTGGTTTTTATGGCATAGCAACCATTGCTGGTTATTTAATGCCAAATCCATTTTTATGTAAAAAGTCACTTCTATTTCAAACAATTCAGTTTACCATGAGCACACAATTGTCAAAAACATTTCTATTTCAAGCTATTCAGTTTATTCAAACAGTTCTAATTCAGTTTAGTATAAGCAATTTTGTTTATACACAGTTAAATATCAAACAGTTCTGTTACCTTCACAATTACTCAAATCAGTTTAGTGTAAGTACAGTTTCAAAGTCAAAAAGAGCTATATTTCAAACAATTAAGTTTTGCCTTACCAGACTGTTTAAATGTAAGTACAGTTTAGTCAGAAGTGGTATGATTTAACCCATAGCTGAGAGGATAAGGAGGTTCATAACTTTCCCAAGAGTATTTGTCTGAATGTGAACATAATAGCATGACTGGAGTACGAACTCGCTTACTATGATTCCACAGTCCATCGCTTTAACCATTACACCATAAGGACATCCTCTAATCCATTAGTTTAAATCAACAAAAGTCACCTAATAGTAATTCATTAACACTTGAATACTAATTATTCATATCTCATATCTTTAAAGCATTTGAATAGATTCAAAATTAACTTTTTAAAAAAAATAAATTATAAAATTCTTTAAGGAGTGAATTATTAGGTTAATCTGAAATGACCTCAATAAGTATACACTTCCTTAAAAGTGAATGATATTTAGTTTTTATTGAGCAAAGTATTTGTTGGTCTTAGGAATTGGTAAAGGGATGTACTTTTTATGGGGTAACAATGCTGATGACCATAGTCTGTCTAGCAAATGAACTACACAAGTGATTCGTTTAATGTTGGAAAAGTTTGTCTCGAGCCAGCCAGGTTATCTGAGTGTACTGAGTAGAAAAGAATGGTACGCTTGTGAATGACATTTTCCATTCATCAAGGTCAATATTCCTTAGTCTTGGTGGTTGGATAAGGAATGAACAGTTAGGTGACAAATACATAGCATGTGCATTATCTTAGAATAGGTTTTTTAGGCTGCTTACAGTATCAGTTGTTAGTAAGTGTCCAAGTATTAAATTGATTCGTTGCTGCTTAACTTTAATAATAATCTGAACTCTGAATGATAGAAAACTGTAAAATGATTGTCAAGAATTTTGCAGTTTTCCAGTTGGCCAATTGAGGTGCTCTCTAATTGTAATGATGTCCAGAGGAACAAAAATCTGGTAAAAGAAAATCTACTTTAACTGAAGTCTATTGTGTGATCTGCAAAGGAAAAAATAAATCTTAAGTAATTATCACTTTAAGTCTGTTTTGAAAAATGGTAATTTTTCTATCCTCCATGACCAATCACAATTTTTTTCCTTGATAAAAGCTGTGACTTTTTAAATGGCTGTCAGTGTATGTCTTGGTTCATGAGCAAAAATGAGGTCATTCTGTTTGGATTAGAAAGCCGGATATTTTACTCTTCTTTTTTTTTTTTCATTTGTTTGTCTTTTGAACTTGCAGTTTTGGATTTTTTATTTCATTGTTTTATTTTGGATTTGTGATAGAGGCTTCTGTTGTACTCCCTACTTAATGGACTTGCCCTCCTCCATTAATACACGTCAACAAGAGCGTCAGACAGAGTTCACCAATCAGCGTGACACAAACACATGTGATACCATTTGCATTGTGGACAGATAGTCACTACCCCACTGGACTTTCAGTTTCCTATCAACTAACTACTGTCTAACCAGGTTCACTCGTATCTTGTTTCTGTTACTTGAATATATATGTTTTTCTATCAACCCTTTTTGGGTTCCCCATGTCTTTCTTTTGTCAGCATCATAACGGTTTCAGTTACTGACATTGTTGTTGTTGGCACACTTATTTAAACACAAACGACTATTGAACCATTTGTTTGTAACACCTCTCCTATTTTGTTTTGGTTGTTCAATCAAAAAAAATTTTCTTATCACATAACTTATTTGGAAAAGTGGTACAACTTGATATTCCTCTTCTCCCTTGTTTTGCATTGATCTATTTTAGGTTTAAGTGTGCCAAATGAACTACATGGAGTTCTTAAGCAATGCATTATTTAATCTATATTTATCTAATATATGCCTCTTACTTGTGAAGGTTGAACAGATAGCCATTCTCTTTGACTATAAGAAAGGTACAAGGTCTTTTCAGGTGGTGCCCTTAATTGTTATTGTTGTAGGAAATGGAAAATATGACCTAAATTTAAATTCTAGATGAGGCTATTTACATTTAACTTTGCACTAAGGCATGAACCCAACTCATCTCCCTGCAGCTATGGATAAAATAGTTGGATAGATTGGGTTCTTAAATTTTGGTAAGACAACCAGTCAAGGAGAAGGAAAACTCTAGATTTAAACTAGCTATACTCTGCTTAAAAATTGACTTTGCGTCACATCCTGCTCATGGTAAGAGGAGTTGGATAAATATGTAAAATGTTTGTTGAGAATGTATCTAGTGATTATAAACATCTTAAGAACTGGTTGTGTCACTTAGCAACCAAACAAAGAGTCTTTGCCATAGGGCTTTTAGTAATATGTGACAATTGCATTTTTTGGCTGAAAATTTCATCACCCAGACCTCTCAGCAGAAATGGTTCCCAACTATTTTTTTTTTTCGCTTTTCCCAAAGTTAAAATTGGCATTAAAATGTTGAAAAAACCAAAACAAAACAAAACAAAGATGAACACAACAAGGCAATTGATGGCAATTTCTAAAGAGGACTTAGCAGACTTCTGAAAAGTGCAGAAGGTACCATTGCCCTATGTTGGCTCTTTTTTATTATGATTAAATCACTGGATTTTTTTCCAGATCTACCTTTATATATCAGGTGGAGATAGATCTCTGAACTAGGTCAGTTAATGGAGAAAAGAGGCTGATCACAAATATTTGTTAGCTCCAAATTATCCATATAAATAAATCTCTAGTTCATTCACAAATTCAAATAGATTATATCACTGGCTTCAATTGTATAATGGGCGTCTTGAAGAAAAATCAAAGATGAGATGAAGTTGTCCATATCAGTAAGTAAAAATCAGACACTTAGTTGTGACTTGTCACTCTTTTGGTAATTGACTGACAACCCATATGAAAAATCTCAAGATTAAATAATCCAAAATTGGTTGGCATGTTGTAAAACCAACCATCCCAACACAAACCATGATGAAAATATTTGTGATATCAGATTTTGTCAGTGATGAGCATGTTAGGTATAAATAATTGAAAGAGTTTAACACAAAGTATCTTATGAGCATCTTTTTACCAGTATGTAATACAGCAAGTACTGCTGGTAATAATTTTCTCTTAAACTATAATGAGTCAAAAGTTTTGCAATATTTTGGCATGTTTGTTGCATGTATATCATGTAGTTGAAGTTGTGGGAGGTGCCCACTATAGTTAGTAGCATCATGATTGTTAGTGTGCTGACAAATTCTGCATTGCTTCCCTCTGTGTGAGATTTAAAAGAAGAATGTACCTCATAATCTAATTCAGTAACTTAGGATTTAACAGTTTGAAGTGGGCCATAACACCATAGAAGCAACAACCAAAAACATTTATTGTATGAAAGGTGAAAGTGCTGTTGATCCCAGTAGAGTAATTAGATAGTGTTGTGTTCTGGTTAGTGAATGCTTTTAATATTAAATAAAGGACAAACCATGATATGAGAGGAAATAGAAATATATTCTCAGGAAAAAGTATATACAATAGAGAGACTATTAGTAGACAAGATCATAGGATTAGTGAATACAGAATAAAGATATAGTCCACCGATAGTATTGGCTTCCGTTATTACAGCAGCAAGTAAGGTGATCTAGCGCGATCTCCAGTCTCCAACGCTCTAATACTATTCCTATAAGAAGCTGCTCTTCACCTTCTAGTCTGCCCTGGTATTAGTAGCTACTGCTATATATGGCAGATGGACTAGTTCATTGTGATGAGAAAGGTGGGTGATACCCAACAGATAGTTAAAAAAAATTTTGCTTGGCTGAAGTAGGCTTAAAATTGTGGATTCTAAAGTTGTACTCAAAGCCCTAGCAGCAAATCCAGTGGGTAGCACTAGGACAGTATCAGGCAAGCTTTGCAATTCAGAGTCCTATGTGGTTTATCACCTTAATGAGCTTAGCAAAAATCTGGAACTGCTTAATTGTGCCAGACATTAATAAAATATGACAAGATATTTGACCCATTCCAGTATGTTGTTGTGACTGATCAAACAAAAGTATAGGTAATGATTGTCTTCCGGTGATCGGTGATAGTCTTCTGGTAGGAATGAAACTGATATCAAGTTTGGGAAATTAATGTAGCACTTAGATTATTTTCAGAAGTTGGTTGGAAATACAAATCATGAGTTTTCAGGCTAGTTGGTTGGAAATGAGAAAATTTTTGCTAATTGCTAATTCTAACCACAAAATTTACCAGAATACTGAAAGCAAAAATAGGTCTATGTAGTTGTCACAGCAGTGTATCTAAGAATGCAAATTGTTATAGATCTTTAAAATGTGGAATGTCATTCAGAACAGCATGAAATCGACTCCATATTAACTTTTCAAATGGAATATCAGTCAGGGTTTAAAGACATGACATTTTTTTAAGTAGCAAAGTGATAAAAGTCAATTCTGGCCTTGTGTCAGAATTAAGCTGAGCTTAGTAAATAACCATCTGAATTATATAATCAAGAAAGTTATTGACAGGACCCTGTCAGAGTTGGAAAGACTACCCTTTGAACAAATAAACAAGCAAAACATTGATTATTATCAACTCATATTATTTTTTCCTCATCTCTATAGGTATACATAAATTCTCTTTGTCATTACAGTTATGATTTGGATAAAGGCCTTGTAGGTAATAAATTTCCTCATGGATTGTTCTCATGCCATTAGGAAAGAGAAACAAGAACAAAAAAAAAAAAAAAATAGGTGAGTTGTTTTGCAGACAGTCAATCTTTCTCTAGATTTTTACCAGCAGTTTCTTTCTGGCCTACAAGTTTGTGCCAAGTATCCTATGAAGTTAACGTTGATTTTCTTGACAGTTTCCTATCACTTGGCTCTGGTGCCAACAAGCAATATCCAAATCTGCTGTTTCTTTGGAAACAAAGGCAAAAAAAATGAGTAAATAATATGAGAATAATTGACTGAAGTTATCATAAACCTGCTCGTCTTTTTTTGGCAGCAAATCAACTGGGAAAGATTTTTGGATTGGTTTTGATCCCAGGCATCACCAACCACTTGCTGCTTTGTCTCCAAGTATGACTTTGTAGAGAAATCAATATGTACAGCTATGCAATTGCAGATATTTTAAGCTTTACTTTATATTATTACATATACATTATCACCCATAAATGAGTGTACCCCCTGGCTATTTTAGAAGGAGTACCTGTGCCATAGTGGCTAACGTTCTAGATTGTGACATCACAGTAAGTGAGTTCAAACTCCAGTTGTGCTATTATGTTCACTTTCAGAAAAGGTATGAATCCTCTTATCCTCCCCACCAGCAATGGGTTAAATAGTACTGCTACTGTTCTTTTACAATGATATTTTTGGCTTGAAATAACCCATTAAACAAAGAAACCAACCAAACTGATAATTTTTTTATAAGAAGTTAATTATCTTATAAACTTCAGTCTCATTATCATCAATGCATGCTGACAACAGATTCTCTCATGTCATCCATCCCTATCTGTCATCGCTCTTAGCAAGTTCTCTAGACAGCATTCAATGTCTGCCCAGAACAAAGACCCTGACAACAAAACTATGTTTTGGTTGGGTGTGTCTTGTTATTTTGTTAGTCAGTCAAGGCTGCATGGAACTCACATGGCTGAGACTGACATTCCCCTGGGAATGTCTTACCTTTCTACAGAGAAGCAGTCAGTGTATTCTTCTGCCCGAGCCAACTGAGCTTAATTTTTTAGTGAAGTAGAGTTGGTTTGAATTCAGAGTTGACTTTCTCTAAGAATGGTTGCTACACCATGGCTAAGAGCCCACTCTACTTTGCTTAATTAGCTATAGCTGGGATGAAGGGAGAAGGGATGGATTCATATTTTCCTAAGGGCATTAGCACAAAATTAAACTCAATCTTCTCCAAAATTTGAACTTGACTTACATATGACAATAACCAATGTTCCACATGCACCTTGTGCACTATAAGGTCTCTTCTGAGTGCTAGCCAAATTTCATCAAGGCTCCACAACTGATACTCGAGATATTCTAAATGGCTGTATACTTTCTTGACACACTTTGTATACCGCTTGAAGCTTAAAGGTGTTGATGTGCCAAATAATCTAATTCATGCCCTCTCTCTCTCATCAATTCCAGATGCTTGTAAATACTAGTTCTTTACTTAATTTACCATTTTGCTTGTGTTTTTGTTTTGTTTTTTCCCATTAAATATTAGTTTTTGCTTAATTTTCAACTGTACTTCTTTTTTTTTTTTTCCTTAAATACTAATGTTATGTTGATGACAGAATTCACTACTTTCTCTAATAACCTCATTAAATAGTAATTCTGTTTTGGTTTCAAGTTTTTCTTTTTGTATATGCGTTCAATTCTTATCTGAATTTTTACAGATGTTTCACTTAGTACATATTCCTGTTAATAATAATTTACTTAAATATAAGATACAATATGATTTACATATAATTTACTCATTAAACCTGTTCTCACTACAGAGTAATGAGAAATTCTGCTACAGTGAAATGAAGCATTAACCAACCTCCAGTAAATATATGTCAATATGTTATTTACTTAGTTTTATAGAATAATCGTCTCATAGAAATTCCTATATCACTAATTTTTTTTTCACAGTTAATAACTAGGTAAACTACACTACTTCTTATTATAACTTAATATATTTCAGTTACAAAATATTTTTGGTTACACCTTGTATGCTATCTTCTTCAAAAATTTTACAAGTTACAATTATTATTTTTTCTTCTGACTATGGTGTCTTTAGTACCTCGAAATGCAGAAATAGTTCATTTTAGTTATGAAGTGAATAATCATGCTATGAAATTTTATATGTTTGTTGAGTAAGTATCAAACATGTTTCCAACATCTTCGTCTTGACAGTTTACACTAAAAAAAGTCTGACGCAACATTTGCTGCTAAGGCTCCTGGAACTTTAGGGAAGGCGGTCACACTTTTTCAAGTCTACTCTGACCCTGTTAGGGTCCCATCTATCGGTCAAATAGATCTGTTTGAAAATTATTTGTAGTGAATTGGAATGTATATATCAAACTATTAAAAAGTCTCTGGATGTCAACACACGAAATCAGTTTTGTTGTCATATATTCTTTTTCTCCTGTTTTGCAGCTGCCTCTTTCACTCCCATCAAATCATTTTTTTGTGTTTTTTTATATACTGCCAAAGCAGAAATTTGTTGTCCTATGTTGAGCCAAAAACTTGGTTATGCAAAATACAGGTCACTTGTATGAGTGGAATTTTGGCACAGCTCAGTTACCATGATGATCAGGTTTTCATTAGCAGACTTACTAATTTTGCACAGGCTTTCCTCTTCTGCTTAGACAACACGCTCTTTGACCGATGATCATGGCCATTCTCACTAACAGTAACCAGTGGTTCACTCAGCTTTTTGCTCCCACCACAATACATGAACTGTCTGTGTGAAAACCAATGATTATTAAACAGAATTATTAATATTAGGAATACTTGAAACCATTCAACTCTAGGCAATTTATTTGTATTGAGAAAAGCTGTTATTGATTATAAATGATTATTATTATTAGTTATTTGGAACCAGATAATTGCTAGCAAGTTATTGATGCTTGATAGAAAACTTGAAACTATATACCTATGTGCAAATAAATGATTATTGTCAAATAAGAAAAGTGTGATACAACGATGAAATCATACGTGCAGAAGCCGCAGCAGAGTGCATACCAACCAAGTCAAGTGCCAATGTTGAGTTCCATAGCAGTCACTATTAGTAAAGAAAAAAAGGATAAATTGAAAAAAGCATTCTTACTTAATATAAAAAAGCCAACTTGGTAAGAGATAGATGTTCACAATTAGCATAGCAGACAGTAAATGAAATTAGCAGAAAGAAAAGCATCTCAAGAGTAAAACTAAAAGCTGTCAGTCAAGAAGAAAGACCTGAGAAGTGGAAAGAACATTTCAAGAATGCGCTTGGAAACTTTTTATATTTGTTTAAAATGATTAGTATTAGATTAGTATTAATTAGTATTAGATAAAAACTTTTGAAACCATATAACTGTGCAAATAGTAATAATTACTTGAAACTATGTAATTGTTTATAATTTTTTATTATTTGGTATGGACACTTAAAACCATAGAACAGTGTGCAAATATTTTGGATTAGATCGAAATACTTGATACCATGTAGCTTTGTGCAAATATATACTTATTATTAAAAAGGAATAGTTACTAGAAATCATATAATAGGGTATGAATTATGTCATAAATACTTAAAACCATACGAAGATGACCCCTTCTTGCCATTATTGTCAGGTTTACATTGACTCAGATTGATATTACTTATTAGGATCCCGTCTATGGGGGCAAATCGATACATTTGAAAAAGGAATTACCTACAAACTATTCACTTAGAAATCATATGTATAACAGGATTTGGCATTGAATAACCTACAAGAGTTGATATATCATTAAATCAAATAACCAAACTAATCTAAAGACCCGGTGGTGCAGCCATACAAGAGGACTCAGATGGGTACAACTTAAAAAGAATTTCCATTTTATCATTTCAGAGAGATTAGATTTCCATATAGTCTCTAATCTGTCTATAGAAGTCCATGCCTTTGTTATACATATGTTGACATCACTTTCAGTAGGTGATATATTGCTACCTGGATGGTTGAAATGGTCTACAAATTTCAGAGGTTTATTATTTAATGCGGAGATGGTTATATGAAACCATATAACTATGCACATTTTTTAATATTTGATAGGAATACTTGATATCATATAACTGTGAAGTGAACAAATAAATAATGATGATCAAAAAGGAATAATTACTTGATGCCATATTATTGTATATAAATCTTTAATATTAGATCTGAGTACCTTAAAACCATATAAATTAAGTAAAGTTGGCGACTGTAGTTGAGGGTGACCCAAAGGCTCCCTTTTCAATAGCTTCTTTACCAAGGTGTAGGGGAGAGCGTTACTCTTTTCCCTGGATTGCTTCATTTTACCCTTCATCCATATCTTATAATGCTGAGTGTTAAGCAAGGAGGCTTCAAGTACTATTTTTTGAGTCCTTGGAATGACGTGACCTGGGATTGAACCCCAGTGTCCTGGGCCATTGGCGAACACTCTGACCATCATGCCAATGTCTTGTCAAAAACCATATAAATGGATGTAAATTATTAGCATCAAATTTTGGTATGACTTGACCTGGGATTGAACCCTAGTCTCTTAGGCCATTGGCAAACACTCTAACCAGTGTGCCAATGGCAGGGTGTATCTGAGGTTTTAAAGAAACCAAATCAAACAGTTGGGGTGGATATGAATTTTCAAATATAGCTATTTTCAGGTGTTTAAAATGTGTTTCTACATCATTTAACAGAGACATGTTGCTTGTCACAAAATAACCTTAAAATCAAATTATTTACTGTATTTTTGTTTTAACGCTTGAAGCCTATTGCTTTTCATCATCATATATCATGACATCAACCCTGGGTGGCTCAGCAAGGCAGTTGAGATCAGGAAATAGATAGAATAAGGCTGTAGTCAGATTTCTGTCTTTTGTATTAATGTGTTGCAGATGAGATGAAAGCAGTCAGATTAAAGAAAAAGAAATCTCTGATCCAGAAAGATCTTGTCACTCTCTAAACATACACCTTTCTTTATATCTCAGCACTTGAAAATATCAAAAGAGTGCCATTCCCCCTTGTGTGTGTGTGTGTATTTCTCCCTCTCTCATTTTTTTTCCATTCAGGATGCCCCAGTGTTTGTCCAATTGAATGATACTTAGCAGCCATTAGTGTCCACTTTGAGAAATCTTGATATTAAAATGATGGAGACGACTTAACGATGCTTTAAGACTTACTGATCACTAGATCACCTTTTGTTTCCTAATGGCAATCAGATGTCCTCGTTTCACATTCAAATGTGTTTTACATGAGCTGTGTGCAACGTTTATAAAGAGGCTTAATAATCTTTCTGTTTTTATGAGTATTATTCTATTTCAATCTTTAATGCCAGCGTTCTGTGGAATCAGCTGGGTGGTTGAATCACTGAAGTGGAAATCATAAGGTTTAACGTTCAATACCCCAATTCCATAATTTGTAAAGCCTATACTGATCTCTAATTAGTTCCTTCAACCATTAAAGGACTCAAGTAGTAACAAGTTGTTGACTATTCATTATAATGTGTATCTAGAATATCTTTTTATTGTCAATAGTTTCTTTGCAATTTTGATTTGTTAGTGTTGAGATTGGCTATATTACAACATAAGTAGATTATTTTTGATAGCTTGATTGTTAGTAGAGCAGTTTCCACATTGTTTACCCCTGCCCGTTTTGCAAGGATTAAAATAGTATATATCCTCTGCAGAGGGATAAATACCCAACAAAGAAGGGTGTTCTTGGTGCAACATTAAACTGCAACTGATGGTGAGGCTCAAGTTCTGAAGCGCTGGGGAGTGTAGAGTACTACTTCATTGCAATTACTTCCAGGTTCACTTGAACCTGAAATGGCTCAGTCAGCTGGTACTATAGAATACACTGACTGCATCTCTGCAGAGGGGTAAGACTCTGTCAATGAATGTCCTAGTTATGACACTAAACAATGAGGCTCCATTTGGAGAATGTGGAGTACCCTTTCATTGCTATTGCTCCACTCAGGCTAGGAGTGGTAGCACCTGTTAAGGTCCTATCTATGGGTCAAATAGAATTGTTTGACATTTAAACTGAGTGCAAACAAAGGACTTATGTTAAATTGAATAGTTTGATCATTGAGCTGTGTGTAAACCAATGACTTATGTTTAATTGAAGTGTTAGTGTTACATGAAACATTAAACTGTGTGCAAACAAATGAATTATTCACATTAGATAGAAATAAGTGAGACCATTTAACTGTGTACTGATAAAATAAATTCAGGTTTGTTTAACAATTCAATCTACAAAATGTGTTTAGAAACCATATATGAAGTATATATGTATGAAAAGGATTTGGCATGAAATAAACAACAAAGCTATAAAACCTAACCAAATCAACCTAAAGTAGGTGTACCTATTAGGATCCAATAGGATTAAATATTAGGATTACATCTATTGATCAAATAGATCTGTTTCAAAATTATTCATAATGAATAGGAATACTTAAAACTATATAAATGTGTGTAGATTATTTTCATTAAAAAAGAATACTTTATTTTGAGTACCAAAAAAAGCTATTAAGAAATAACTACACAAAAAATGTAAATATGAATTTATCATGAATGCAATTAAAGCCTAAAATAGCCCTAGACAGGTTGACAAGCCATTAAAATGAGTTAGTTATTATTTCCTTTGTAATGTGCTTGAAAATATAAGTTAAATCATAGCAATAAAAATAGTTGATATCCAGTTCAGATTTTGTATTTTTGTCTATTTAGAAAAGATGAAAGTGATAGTTTTATCTCAGGATTGATTTAATTAGAGTAAAAAATGGAGAGGATTTTTTTAATTCATGCAAAACTGTCTTTTAAAAATTCATTTGATAATTTTCCAGTTGTTACTTCATTCAGCTATTATAAATATCTAACTATATTAGATTAATGAGTGATATAGTGAAGCATTATGGATGTAATGAGAATTTTTTTTTTTAATATTTTGGATAAAAGAAGCTGAAGATTAAAAATATGGTGACTGCTTCTTAGAGTTGTTGTCTGTTTTCTAAGGACATTTGGGACCTGTTGCTCTGGCAAGAACTAATGTTCTTGAAAGTTGTGTGTGTGTATATATATATATATATATATATATATTTGATTGAACATGATAGAAACATACTCCCCACTGATCCAAATAAAAAATGAAACTTATCATATACCATAATGAACTTAAAACCTCCAACTTTAAAAATAATTCCTCTCCCTCGATTGGAGTTTTGCAACAAACCAACATTATATATCGATTTAAATGTCCTTTAAGAGATTGTGTCTCTGAAAGCAACAATATATATCTCGGTTTAACCTCAACTACCCTATCGAGAAGACTTACAATGCACCTTTCTGATTGCAGTTCCATTGCACAACATTTAAAAAAACATTCATGCCTAACAACAGAATTACTGAAAATTCTTACAGAAAACACAATAATATAAGAACAACGAATTAATAAGCAAAAAAATAGAGGTTCTCAAGTCACTAAATATACAACCCAAACTTAATAGAATTAATTTTGAAACCAGTGCTAATGTACCTAAACGTCTTTAGCTACTGATGCTATTTTTTTAGAAACAAATTCGAAAAGTAAATGCTACACAATACAACGGTATAAACACTCATTCTTACGAAGTAGTAATGTACATATGAGATTGTAATGTAAAAAAGGGGGTCGGAATTCACCAACTCTGCTACTCGCACTCTCAGAATAACACGACTCTGCAACTCGCACCTACTCATCTTAGCTCAATGTCTGCTCTCCACTCTCAGAATAACACTACTCTGCCAGTCCTCGCCAATTTGGTCTTTTTCTCCTCATATGCAAATTAATGCTATTCGTATATAAGGAGCCCACAAACTCACATTCCTCTTTTTTCTTTTCCCGACGGTCAAACATAAACGTGATGTGAGTAATTTATTCTATTACATTTTAGACCACAAAAAGTTACACTGCTTTTGTAATATATCCTCCCCTGATGATGGTCCAAGGTTGGGCAAAAAGTACTTAGGAAATAACTAATTATTGAAGGTTTATCAACCAATTCTTGCTGAATATCATAAGATCAATACGACAATTCGAAAGGATTAACAAGAAAAATATGTAGACAAGAAATGTCTATTATGTTTGATCAAGTATGTATCAATGAAGTAATGCTACCAAAATATACATATATAGACCATATGAAAGAAAAACCTTTAAAAATCACTCATATTTTTGGTGATAATATTTGTTTTTTAAAATTTAAGTTCTGCATTTTAAGACAATAAAAATGACAAGAAATTTCAAATGAAAATTTAGAAAAAAACCACAAAATTCTATCCGCCCTATCTCCCTAATCTAAATTTCACTTTTTTTTTTATTAGAAAAACCACATCATTTGTTTTTCCTGTTTAGTTGACAAATGTCATACATATATATATATATAAATGGACTAACTGCTCTCTGCAAATGAATACACAGTTTAAGAGCTTGACCCTGTCCTTGCATGTCTTGTCTATAATTTTAGTGGAGGCACTCATAGGAAATGGCCACAACAACTCGAAACCTTAGATGAGGCTGTCGACATTTCACATAATGCTAATATCCTTGGGAAAGATATGCATCCAACTACTCTCTCTTCAGCTATGGATAAATCATCGGGCAGAATGGGCTCTTTAATCTTGGTATGGCAACCAGCTTAGAAGAGAGAAAACTCTGAGGTCAAACCTGCTAAACCTTGCTAAAAAAATTGACCTGTTACAATTTGTTGATGCGGACGGGTTGGTAAATATATAAGGTTATTATAAAGAAGATGGCATGACACTGTTAGGATGATTTTTCTAAAACTGTTTTAATGAAAAATTACTTTAGTCTAGCTAATAGAAAATCTGTTTGTGTAAGTGCGTGTGTGTGTGTGTGTGTATATATATATATATATATATATATATTCTTTAAAGAAAAAACCAAAGACTGGTTATTTTAGGATTATGAATTTATTTCCATCCTGTTTTTCATTTCTGGTGTGAACCAAAAACACGAAGAAAAATATAACAGGACTTCTTCAGATCTAATGGATAAATAAAACAGAATAGACATTTATAATAAAAGGTTTATAGGTGTTGTTAGAAAGGTCTTGGGTCATATCCAGGAAATTGACTAACTTATTGTTTGATGATATTTCTATTTTAAAACCTAAGAGTTTAAAGGCTCTTATAATCTTCTTTTGTATACATGAGCTATTTGGGCCGTTACTATTCGGGATATACATTATACCATCATCTCAATGTAGACCTAATTGTTCTGAACTGATAATTCTATTAAGTATATGCAATTCTATATAGACCCACAAGGTCTGCTATTTGTGAAGAATTGTATCCTCCCATAGGGACATCAGAATTCACAGGTCCACTTTTTATCCATGTGGTTCCATTATTTTCTAAGACAGTTTTTCTACACGCTAATATTATATCATATTGTTCCTTAGTTATATCTATATATTCTCTTGCATAGTTGATACTATCTGTTAGGATTTTTTTAGATATAGACGGATAAAAGTCAATGATGTCAAATTGTAGCTTTACTTTTGTTTTTTATCTTCCTAAACCATTCAATGGTATCAAAAGAGTTTCTCCAAAGATTACTATGGAAATTCTATGAAACGAGGTGGTAACTCTTCAACTCTCTCCCTCCCCCTTCTCCCCATGTCTATTCTGTTTTATTTATCCATTAGATTTGAAGAAGTCCTGTTATATTTTTCTTCGTGTTTTTGGTTCACACCAGAAACGAAAAACAGGATGGAAATAAATTTATAATCCTAAAATAACTGGTCTTTGGTTTTTTCTTTAAAGAAAGTATTGCTCTGTAAAATTAATTACATTGAGCTCTCTACCAGGAAAATTTAAATGTTCAGCTCTTGAATGATTTTCTTGTCCTGAAGGAATTACTCCCAACTCTGGTTTAACTGGACCGAATAATACACACACACACACACACGCACATATATATATATATAATATATATGATTCTTATTATGTTTGTATGTGTGAAAAAATAGCACATCCTTGTGAGATTTTTATTTGAGTAATTTACTGAAAATACTCTTAGTGAATAAAGCAATTTCCTGTCAAATAGGCAACTGAAAGTTAATTTTGAGGGATTTGTTTTCCTGTTAAATGCCATTTATTAAACAATTCAACTTTCTGATATAACTGAGGTAACTGTGAAATGATTATTAGAATCCTTCAATCCTTGCAAAAAATATTATCATGGGCCAGTGTTAGAATAGATCTGAATAGGTTCACAGGTTATCAAATGTGTGTTTGCCCAGTTAGCTGGGGCTGTAGAATATACTGACTGCACCTCAGCAGTGGGGTAAGACCCCCCACACACACCTAACGAGTGTCCTGTTATGACACTAAACAATCTAATGGTGAGGTTCCAGCAGTGCTGGAGCTTTGGGGAATGCAGAGTACCCCTTCATTACCATTGCTCCCAGGTCCACTCTGGCCCGGAGTGGTAGCACCTGATAGGGCCCTATCTATGGGTCTAATAGAACTAACAGCATACTTATGCTAAAATGAATTGTTTGAGTAAATTGAATAGCTTGAAATAGAAATGTTTTTGACAATTAAACTGTACTTACATTTAAACTGTGTGCTTATGCTTAACTGAATTATTTCAAATAGAACTGTTTTTTGACATTAAAACTGTATTTACACTTAACTGAATTGTTGCATATAACTGCTTGAATTGTTTGAATTGGAAATATTTTTGACAATTCAACTGTGTACTTATACTAAACTGAATTGTTTTCAATAGAACAGATTATTTATATAAAAATGGATTTGGCGTTAAATAACCTACAAAGGTTGATATGCCATAAAACCAAACCAAATCATCAAATGTGTGTGTGTACATATATATATGTGTGTGTGTGTGTGTTTATGGTGACATTTTGAATTAACTAGTTGTTAAAAGTTGGAGGTGTGTTGAGCATTATAGTTATCATTGTCAAAAAAGACTATTATCCAAATTCTATGTCTGAAGGGGTTTATTTA
Source organism: Sepioteuthis lessoniana (assembly GCA_963585895.1). NCBI lineage: Eukaryota > Metazoa > Mollusca > Cephalopoda > Myopsida > Loliginidae > Sepioteuthis > Sepioteuthis lessoniana. The sequence continues at coordinate 78,220,135 of OY757927.1, read as the reverse complement.
TGTTTCACTTTATACTAATTTTCTTGGGGAAAAATATGATTCCATCTGTCTCCTCAACCAGCTAGGAGTAAATAATTGGACTGACTGGGGACTTTAGATTGGTTAAGCACTCAGTCTAATGTTGACCTTTCGTCAGAACCTGCCCATCGTGGAAGGAGTGAGTAAATGAATAATTTTAAAAACTTCTGTTCTATTAAGTGGATGATATTTGGCACTTTCTTTTAATAGTCTGTCAGTCTTGCAGTAGAGAAATTTTCAAATAATCGTATAGATTCTATAAATAGGAAATGATTTTCACAGTAAACTTAATGGCCACCAGAGATGGTCATTAAGAGATTTTATCTTTTTTTAATAATCTGATTTTTTTGGTGGGTTAGGAATGGAATTTACGTATCAATCATCCCTGTTTTTGCTAGTTTTTTTTCAAAATTGGCTATTACCATAATTATTTCTGAGTAACACACTCTTATTCTACATTTTTAAGCCTAAAAGTTAGGGATGCATATTATTCACAAGAACTAAATATTATGCTTCTATCTGAGTGCATGCATCACCATATTTAGGAGAGTATGAGTAAATGAAAGGTATATCTATGATCCAAACTAATGGGTAACAAACCCTTGTGTTTTATACCACTGTCGAGAAATAGCAACTGAAATGTGCGTTTGTTTACAATTTTGTTTTTCCCAGGGTGAGCTAATTTTTGTCACAAGCTTGTTGCATTCTAGTGTGAACATGTCCTGATGTTTACTCTGAATACTACATAAATGTTTTGTTTCAAACTGAATAGATTATTAATATTAGTCAATACAAACCAGAGGAAAAGTTTAAAAAATATTAAATTAAGCTGCTACAAATCTGTATGTACTATGTGCATATTATTTTTCAGATATTAGTAGGCCAAATTTAGTGGGTACATGTTGTAGACAAATTTAGTGGGAAAATGTTGTATATAAATTTAGTGGGTACATATTATACACAAATAATTGGGGTACTATAATTTAAGTAAAGTCAACCTACAATATATATCATCCATATAGAGACTTTAAAAAAGTATTGGTTTTATTTTTGACACTTTCTCTGATACCTACGGAGACTGATTGCATTTCGCATAGCACTAATACCCTTGGGAAAGGTATGAATCCAATTATTCTCCCTCCAGCTACAGGTAAATAGTAGGGCAGACTGAGTTCTTCAGCCTTGGTGAAGCAACTAGTCTAGGAGAAGGAAGACTCTGAATTCAAACTCATTAAACTCCACTTAAGAATTGACCTTGTGTCATATCCTGCCCGAGCAGAGGGGTTGGTAAATATAGATACCTACTTATTATAGATATATGTATGATATTGTACTTTCTTTTTGTGGCCGCAAAAGAGCACATTTTTTCTGCTTCTCGGTGTGTGTATGTTAGACAGAATTACAAGCTACTTGATTAATAATTAAAATAAATATAGCCTTTGAGGAAGTCCTTACCATAGCTAACAGGAAAGTATATTGGAATATAGGTGAGATCAAAGAAATGGTGCATATGTCAATAGTTGAAAACTTGATGGGAAAGCCAGGTGCAAGGGTATATTTACTACTGCATAAGTGTCATGAAACTGATACACCTGTAATGCTGCATGGCTTTTATTCTTATCGAAGCTTAATCTGATGACTTTATATAAGAATTCTGTGTCACACTTTTGAAGAGTTTCCATGTGTGTATATATATGTATATATATATATATACACACACACACTTGTATTTTCATGCTTACATGTGTATATTATATTGTCCTTTATATATCCATCTTCTCTTTATATACAAACACTTTGATCCTTTTATATGTGTATATATATATTTAATAATCACTAATTAATTACTGAACGGAAGTAACAGCTAAAAACATATACAAGCCTAATGAAAATTTAATTAATGAAAAAGAAAGTATGGTTGATTTCAAAGCATTTCCAATGTTTATTTACATCATCATCAGATGACCATTATATATTAGTAAGCAGATTAACTCTAAACACTTGAATCTATATTATCATTATTATTACAATTATTATAACTAACTTGAGATAACCTTCAGCAAGCTCAGTTGGCTGGGTTTAGAATATACTGACTGTATCGCCTACAGAGAGGTAAGATCCTCTAAAAAAAGGGGTGCCCTAGGTATGTCACTGAACCTCATCTGATGATAAGGGTCTAGTTTTAGACATCTGGGGAATGTAAAGAACTCCTTCACTACCATTATTTTCAGGTCCACTTTTACTAGGAGTGGTTGTACCTGTTAAGGTTCCATCTAGAGGTCAAATACTATTTAAAAATTATTTGTATTTGATGGGAATACTTGATGCCATATAACTGTAAATCATTTGTATTAAGAATAGTTATTTGAAGGTATAATTGTTTACATTGGATTATTATTTGTTAATTGAAACCACATAATACATCGTACAATAAGTCCCAGGCCTAACTAATACAACAACAGCTTTATGGCAAAATTTGACTTTATTCATCAACATAGTCTCCTCCTTGGGTGATACACTGATTCCAATGCTTCTCTAACAACTCAATGCCTTTTCTGTAGAATGAGTTGTCTTTGGCTTCAAAATACACCTCAGTTTCCAATATCACTTCTCCATTGGAGCCAAATCTCTTTCTCTGGAGCATTCTTTCGAGGTCTGCAAACAGTTGGCATTTGCTGGGGGCCAGATCTAGAGATGAGGGTGGGTGTGGAAGCAATTCGATGTGCAATTCATGTAGTTTTGCCATCATTGCAATCAACTTGTGACACGGCACATTGTCTTGGTGAAAGAGCACTTATTCATCTTCATTTATGGCCATTTTTTGGCAATTTCTACCTTCAAATGCACCAATAATGCTATATGATATTTGCTATTGATGGTTCTTACTTTCTCAAGGTAATTGATGAACAAAATACCTTGCACATCCCAAAATAAGGAGGCCAAAACCTTGCTTGCTGATGTTTGTGTCTTTAGTCGCTTTGGACAGCCTTCACCTGCTGCTGTCCCCTCAGCTGACTGTGGTGGATGTTTCATCCATTGTCAGATATTTATGCAAAAACTCCTTTTTGTTGTATTGAAACAACTGGAAACAACACTCTGAATCATCAACATGTTGTTTTTGATCAACTGTAAGCAAACACAGCACTCACTTTGTACACGGTTTTCTCATTGTCAAATGTTCTTGAAAAATGGTGAATACACTGCCTTCTGATATCTTCAACTCCTCTGCTGTCTCACATAACTTCAATTTACAATCGGCCAAAACGAGTTAGTGGATTTTTTTTGGTGTTTTCTGGGACAACTGCTGAATTTGGACAACCTCAGCATTCTGCATCATTTGTATCTGTACAACTGCATTTAAAGTCAGCATACCACCTATTAACCACTGTTTCTGACGAAGCAGAGTTTGAATAACACTTATCAAGCCATTGCTTTGCTTGAACAGAATTTTTTCCCATCAGAAAGCAATGCTTTGTCAACACACAAAATTAAGATTTTTACATTGTTTTGAAAATTCGTAATAGTAAGTAAAGTTGACGACCTTAGTCAAGTGTGACTTGAAGGCTCTCTTTTCAATAGCTACTACACCAAGGTGTAGGGGAGGGTGCTACTCCTTTTCCTGGATTGCTCCACTTTACCCTTGATCCTTACCTTATAATGCTGAGTGCTAAGCAAGGAATCATCAAGTACCATTTTTTGAGTCTTTAGTTTGACTTGACCTGGGATTGAACCCCAGTCTCCTGGACCATTGGCAAACACTCTAACCATCAGGCCAATGTCCAGACATTGTAATTGTAACTTTACTTAAATAACTGTAATTTATAAACTAATAATCTGATTGGGCTTGGCGGTGTCCTTGTGGTGTAATGGTTAAAGAGATGGACTGCAGAATCGTAGTAAGCGAGTTCGTACTCCAGTCACGCTATTACATTCACTTTCAGGCAAATATCCTTCAGAAAGGCATGAGCCCCTTTATCCTCCCAGCTATGGGTTGAATAGTACCACTACTGTTGTTCTAGGAGAATGGCTTTGGCATGAGATAACCTAAAAATGTTGATATGCCATTAAACAAAGAAACCAAATCAAACAGATTGGCCTCAAATTTTGACACATGCCATTGGAAGGTGAGTACTTGATAAAAATCATAAGGTTTTTTTATTAGAGGCACCATCTATATGTCAAGCCCAGGACTTATCGAGTGATGTGTTAAATGTCTGCAAACAAATGATTATTATTAAATAGAAATGATTCCTTGAAATAATATTATGAATATTAGATAGGAATACTTGATATTATATAACTGTGTGCAAATCATTGTATTAGATTCAAGATAAGTAACTATAAATGTACAATCAATGCAGTTCCATAACCTCTTGGAATAAAATATCCCTATACTAGTTGGCATTCAATTGAAATCTATCATTTCCCTTCAAATGGTAATAAGCCTGATGTTAAAAGACATCCTGCTAATTGAATTATAATTACATATAAGGAAAGTACTCTGTAATTAGCATTTAATAGTTATCTCCCTTGAGGAATTAGAATGATTAAGCTAAGTGTGTATATGGACACTGCTATAATTACAAAGTTAGAAATCATGATAATAATGGAATTTAGAAATGTAAAGATCTGACTCTGTGAAGATACTATAGTATAATGAATAGCAGTTGTTATAATAAATTATCCATATCATAATAAGCCCCTATAGTGATGGACTGTGAGATTGTAGTGAGTGAGTTCAAATTCTGGTCAGGCTATTCCTTTCAGTTATAGACATGTACCTCTGGGAAAGGTATAAACCTTCTTATACTCTCAGCTATGGGTTAAATAGTATTGCTACTGTTCTTCTAAAAGGATGTCACAAAAGTTGATTTGCTATGAAACTAAGAAACCCAACCTAACCATGATAATGATCTAATGTGGGCAATAATAACAAATAAAAACATTGTAGAGAGATTTTTGTTAGCGAAATAGCTTTAAAATGCTTTAACATAGAAAAGAATTTCCCCATCTAATTTAAAAATTAACTCTTAACAGCATCACACTACATTTGGTTATAAGTACAGAATGAGATTTCTTCCAAGCTCTGGTGGTGTCAATACTAGTGTATGGATGCACCACATAAAAGCTGACAAAACACATAGAAAAAAAGCTAGATTGGAACTACACAAGAAGACTCCAAGCTATTCTAAGCAATAAGCAACATACCAAGAAACAATAGCTGAATGGCCACTTACCTCCCATCTCAAAAACTATCCAAGAAAAACAAGACATGTGGGGACACTGCTGAAGAAGCAAGGACGAACTCATAAGTGACATTCTTCTATGGACCCCAACACAGAGGTGTACCAGTGTTGGCGAACCATCAAGAACTTATTTACATCATCTCTGTATGGACAGAGGGTATAATTTGGAGGCGCCCGTGGTGTAATTGTTATCGTCGTAGGAAATGAACACGGCGACACGAGTTCAAATCCTGGACGAGACTGATTGCATTTTACATAGCACTAATACCCTTGGGAAAGGTATGAATCCAATTATTCTCCCTCCAGCTATGGGTAAATAGTAGGACAGACTAGGGTCTTCAGCCTTGGTGAGGCAACTAGTCTAGGAGAAGAAAAACTCTGAATTCAAACCTGTTAAACTCCGCTTAAAAATTGACCTTGTGTAATATCCTGCCCGAGCGGAGGGGTTGGTAAATAGGATAATTTGGAAAACCTGCTGGGAGCAATAGATGATAGGAACAAATAAAGAAAGAGAGTCAGGGAAATTTGTGCAATCAGAATGACTTGATGATGAATAGTCATGCTAAAGTAAATTAGTTTTAGTAATGTGTATTTAGTTAACCGTTTAGCCACAGGCAGGGTGTGACACAAGGTGAATTTTTAAGCAAAGCTGGTTTAAATTTACAATTTTCCTTCTTGACTAGTTACAAGGATGAAGGGTCTTCATGGTATAATAGCTAAGATGATAGACAGCAATATTACAAACTGCAGTCGCTTTATTGGATTTACTTTTGGGATAATACGCTTGGGAACTCCTCTTACTGCCCTCACAGTAATGGGTTCATTAGTACCAGTACTGTTCTTCTACAAGGATGACTTTGGCATTAAATAACCCATGAAGGGGATATGCCATTAAACAAAGAAATCAACCCTAAACAGTTTGCCTTAACAAATCTAGAGAGACTAGTCTAGCCTACTATTTATCCATAACTAGTGGGTAGGGAGGAGAACAGATGGATTCATGCCTTCCTCAAAGCTATTACTGCAGAATGAAACACAATCAGCTTCATGAAGAATTTGAACTCAGGTCACCAATTCTATTTTCAAGGACAATAATTTATGCTAACCATTCTTCTAATGACCAACTAGTATTAGTAGTAATAATTGTTATGCTAAGTGTGCCTCCAATTACTAACTCGTATTAGCTGTTATCCTATTTACTAACCCCTCCGCTCGGGCAGGATATTACACAAGGTCAAATTTTAAGCAAAGTTTAACAGGTTTGAATTCAGAGTTTTCCTTCTCCTAGACTAGTTGCCTCACCAAGGCTGGAGAAACCAGTCTACCCTACTATTTACCCATAGCTGGAGGGAGAATAATTGGATTCATACCTTTCCCAAGGGTATTAGTGCTATGTGAAATGCAATCAGTCTTGTCCAGGATTTGAACTCGAGTCGTCGTGTCCATTTCCTATGACGATAACCCTTACACCATGGGCACCTCTAGTATTAGCTGTTGTAACTGTTATATTAAGCGTGCTTCCAATTACTTTCTAGTATTAGTAGTAATAATAATGGCATCATCCACAGTTTTAAACAAACTACCTATTTTTGTAGACATTTTTTTACTGGAAGTCAAGAGTTAACGATCATGTAGAATGTGCATTTGAGCTCAAAATGATCATTATAATTTTTAAAGGTAGATAATAATTTTGATAATAGAGTACTTTTCCTTTTTAATTTTTTTCTTTGGTATTAATGGTGATATAAATTCATTGGATAGGATTTTTGCTCAACATCTTACTTAATGGCTGTTAAAAGTAATAAGAAGATTTTGATTTTATTTTCGGTGTTTCTACAACTCATATTCTTCAACAAGAGCAGAAACATTGATTTTTTTTTCCTTCATTGAATCATAGATAGAAAGAATTCTTTGATTAAAAATCTGTGAAAAATTTCTGCACTTGCCCGTCTAAGTTCTAGTTTGGGATTTTATGTTCCAGACAACTCAGCTAGAAAATGCTGTCACCAGTGTTAGATTTGAAAATTTTTCTGAAAGTATTGACAGAAATATAATTGAGCCAAAAAGTTTTCTTCCTCAGTGAAAATGTTTGGTGTTATTAAATACATAGAAAAACATCAGGATTTAAAATATTTGTTGCATGATGCTCTTTAATGTGAGAAGATAAGAGTTCTGTTTTCTAAGGATGACTTTTGATAAATAAAAAAATACTTGTGTAATGTAGGTTTCTTTGTGTTACCCACAAGAAATGAAACACGTGACTTTGAAAAGTATTCATATTATCATTTTAATGAGGAGGTGAAGACAGTGAAAGAAAAAAAAAACTATCATTATTTAACTGTTTCTTACATTGGTTCTGGGTTTAAAGTTGACTTGGGATATATAATAGTGTCATTAGGATAGGTTTGTCTCTTGTTTACTTTGGTCAGCTACTTGTCTTCTTTCTCTCACTCACATTCAACTGCAAATCATAAGATATATAGGGATGATAAAATCATCCCATCTCCTTCTTTTATTGCTACCATTTGTCTATGTCAAGTGGGTCCTTAAGTTAGATCATCTCTTGGGAGATCTTAATAGCTACACACTTGTCATATTCTCTTCATTCTTATATATTTTGTTTAGTACTGACAATAAAACTAAAGTATATAAAAACTTTTGTGTATCTCTGGTTCACACTTACTTGTTATTACCCTTTGTGTCTATTAGTTATATTTAAAAGATTCAAATACAAAATTCCTCATATTAAAAAATGGATTGAATAAATATCTCTAACTTGATTATTTCTGAGTCCATCTGCTCTCAAACAATGCATGTTATAGAAGAGCTTATCGTTAAATAAGGTCTTTAATCCTGTAAAGAAAAGAATGAAATTAGTATTTTTTTTTCAAAATTTACCCTGTTGGAAGAACTTAGAAGATGATGTGTCCCCTGCAAAGGGATAAATCCTACTCTCTGAAAAAAGTGGTCTCCTGACTATATATACTAAACTGTATTTGATGATGAAGTTCCAGATCTGGAGACGGTCGAGTTCAACTTCATTACCATTACATCTCAGCTCCACTCTAACCTGGTGTAGTTGCACCTGTTAGGATTCCATCTATAGGTCAAATAGATCATTTGAAAAATTATTCATTGGGAACACTTGATATCATATAAATGTAAATTATTGGTATTAAGAATAGTTAATGACGTTATAATAGTTTACTAAAGATTATTATTAGTTGCTTAAAACTATATAATTCTGTACAATCAAATGACATAAATTTAAGATAAGTAGTTACCTAAACCATATCATTTTAAGTATTAGATAGGAATACTTGAAACCATATAATTTTTGTATTAGATAGGAATACTTGAAACCATATAAATAATAGTTGTTGATACAAATACTTGAAACCAAACAATTGTATGCAAAAAAATTCATAAAAATTGACAACAGAAAAAACCTATTATTGTATTATGAATGGAATTCCCTAACCTCTAGGCATAAAATAACCTTAGACAAGTTGACATGGAATTAATCACCCTTCGAAATGATGTCTTAAAGTTTATTTTTCATTATAATCACTGTTTGATTCAATAGTTCTTCCTAAATATTCAGTCTACTTCAGCATTTCACACATGAAAGAAATTGAAGGTTTACTTTTGCTCAAACTGCACACAGCAGTGTTTGTAGCAGGGTGAGCAAATAGAATCCTGGATGAGAAGAGGAGCAAATAGATGAGTTAATAAAAAAGCAGCAGCCTTAGAAAAGCCAAGTTGACAAAGGTCAACATCTCCAGTAGGCTAGGTGTAACAAGATATGCTTGATCAAGCACCCTTGACTTAAAACAGAAGTTAACCAGTCTGAGTGATGGCAGGTGCTACCTACACAAAGTGAAAATAAGGATTGGATGTTTTGTTAATCCCAATAAAAGAAGACAAGTTTCTCATAGGCTCTTTATGGTAACTGGTGTGCAATGAAACAAGTGTTCCTATGTATGAAGGGTGATTGAACCTTTCAAAAATATGGGAAGAGTTAGTTCCAACTAATGAATGAATGAAGAAGCTACCCAGCATGTTGTGTCCATTATCTATTTTTTCCTTTTTTCATGGTCTCAATAGCCTAGTAAGCTGGGACTGTAAAATACACCAACTGCATCTTTGCAGAGAGTTAAGACCCCACCATTGAGTGTCCTGGATATGATACTAAATAATCTGATGGCAAGGCTTCATTAATGCTGGGGCATTGAGGAATGTGGAGTACTACTTCATTGCTATCACTCCTTGGTCCACTCTGACTCAGAATGGGAGCACCTGATAGAGTCCTATCTATGGGTCAAATAGAACTGTTTGATATTTAAACTGAGTGCCAACAAATGACTAAGGCTAAACTGAATTGTTAGAAGTAGAACTGTTTAATAATTTAACTGTGTGTAAACAAATGGCTGATGTTTAATTGAATTGTTAGGGATACATAGCAATACTTGGAACCATGTAACTTTGTTGATTTATGCTTAAATGAATTGTTAGTAATAGAACTGGTTAATCATGTGTGTATCTACAAAATGTGTTTACAAATCATATATTTAATATATATATATATATATATATATATAAAGGATTTGCCATTAAATAAGCAATAATGGTTGATATACCATAAAACCCAACTAAACCAAACAAATCATAGTCTCAAAAACTGAATGAAGAGAATAAAGCAATAGAGGTCTTAACACTTGGGGCAAGTCGTAATTTTCTGTTTCTTCTTCACCATTTTTTAATTAGCTATTACTGACATAGCAGTCATCAATGACTATGCTACACTTTAGGTTCAGCATTGGTTGAAAAATGTTGACTTGACAATGCCTCTTTCAGTTGAGGGAATGACCAAAAGGTTGATAGTTATAAATTTTAGCTGCATGGAGATGATAAAATGAATGAATTTCATGGTTCTTGCCATTTGTATTGTTAGTTGATTGCTGTTCAGGTTTCTATTCTCATGAGGCAAAAATGTTCTCCTTTGAGTTCTTATTCTCTGAATGCAGTTTTTGAGTGCTAACAAGGTTTCATAATCTCTGGTTAAATTGTCTCACTCTTGGGCAGAAATTCCATGTGAATAATTTCTTTGTATCCCCAAAAATTGTGAGCATGATTTTTCTATACACAAATAAACATTTCAGTGATAAAACTTTGAGTGTTTGAATTAATTATTAAGTATCTCTACAATTTAAATTTTATTGCTACTGCTCATAACTTTTCTGAACTTGATATGTCACAATTTTTTTTTTCTTGAGGAAAAGAATATTAATTCCATATCAACTTTGGGATACAAGTTTGGAATTTTGAAAATCAGGAAAAACATCTGGAATATGCTATTACGTTCACTTTCGGACAAATACGCTTGAGAAAGGTATAAACCCCCTTATCCTCCCAGCCATGGGTTAGATAGTATCACTACTGTTCTTCTCTCATTGGCCTAATGAGTGGAGTGTTGGCCAATTGTCTTGGAGACCAGGGTTCAGTCCCAAAGACTCAAAAAATGGTATTTGATGCTGTCTTGCTTAACAGTCAGCATTATAAGGTAAAGATCAAGGGTAAACTGGAACAATCCAGGGAATGGAGTTGTGCCCTCCCCTACACCTCTGTGTAGTAGCTATTGAAAAGAGAACCTTTGGGTCACCCTCGACTAAGGTCGCCAACTTTACTTCTATAAGGATAGCTTTGGTATTAAATAACCTACAAAGGTTGATATGCCATTAAAAACAAAGTACCAAACCAAACCATCTCGAATATGATTGTTTAAAAGAAGATATATACTTTATTGAAGACAACATAGAACCATTGAAAAAATGTTTATTTCTAACAATATATTGATGAATATTTGTACATTTGTTATTTACTTAACTATCCCTTCTACTTTGCAAGACAATCGGTAAAGTCTGTTTTAGCTCTGCTATTTAGCTGCCTAATTATATTCTCTTTAATCTCATCCATAGTTGGAAATCTCTTTTTCCTTTCTATTCAGATTTTAACTTGGGGATAAAAACCAGAACTCAGAGGTCGCCAAATCTCAAAAGCATCTCATTGTTGAGTAAAACAGCAAGAGAATATTCATAACTATCGCACAAAGTCCCCTCTAATCGATTGCCCAGTTACATCAAGGCCTCTCAAGATATTCAAAAGGACTGGATATGTACTTACCCAACCCCTCTGCCATAGGCAGGATGTGAATCAAGGTTAATTTTTCAAGTAAAACTGGTTTTAATTCAGAGTTTGCCTTCTCCTAGATGGGTTATCCTACCAAGGCTAAAGAACCCAATCTGCCTTAGTATTTTCTCAGTTCAGGGTGGAACAGACGGTTTTTTGTGTTTTTTTTGTTTAATGCCTTTATAGGTTATTCATTGCCAAAGCCACCCTTGTATAGGGACAGTAGTGGTACTAATTAACTCTTGGCTGGGAGGATACGGACATTTATATCTTTCCTGTGGGTATTTGTCTGAAAGTGAACATAATAGTTAGACTGGAGTTTGAACTTACTAAAATTCTGTAGTCCAGTGCTTGAACCATTACACAACTAGGAACCCTATCCCTAAACAGATGGATTCATGCCTTTCTCAAGAGCATTAATGTGAAGTAAAATTCAAATAGCCTTGTCTAAGATTCGACGTTGGATTGCTCCAATGATAATACTTATTTTAAGTGTGCCTCCAGAAATATGGAAATAATTGTATAAGTTCCAGTCAAACCTTGAATTCTACTCTGCTATAACAGCACAAATGTTCATTAAAAAATCCAGTTTTAATGCATGTGCTCTCAAAATTTCCTGGATGCCCAAAACTGATATTAGTTTTTATTTGCTGTATGAATCTTGATATATCTTGAGTTAAGCCTTCAATGTAGTTTTGCATGTCAACACACTGGCAAGGATATTCCTGTTAATCGTCTATCAGTTAATCAGTCTTTAAAACACATTTAAAGCCAAGAGTTAGGGCATATAAATGCTTATCTACATAAAAATGAGATCTGGAGAGATAAAAACTCAAGCAGTTAGCAGATGTATATGTATATATATATATATATATATATGAGTGGGTGTATGTCTTTTTTTTTTTATTTGGTTGTTATGGTCGACCTCTACTTTCCTAGACAAAACGTTATATTATCTTTCATCATGTAAGTATCATCTGATGCACAGGGTTCTCCTATTCTTGATGATTTGTGTTAAGTAGTCAGAATGTTCTTTGGTTGTTACGAAATGGTTATACTTATTTACAATTGCTTGTGAAGAATTGTGATATACTCTGATAATTATATATATATATATAAAAAAAATTATCAAAGAAACTAATCTCATTTGTAAAGATATTGATAAGAATATTTCCGTGAAAGCTGCAGGGCTGGACGAGATCCCCCCAGAAGTGTAGAAGACTAGACAATTCAACGATATACTGCTCCAGCAATGCAACGCAGTCTATAGTCAAAATAGGATAGAAACATGGATGAAGGGATGCAGCCTTCCTTTCCCTAAAAAAGGCGACCTCGGATTAGCCAAGAACTACTGAGGGATAACACTTACATCCATAGCAGCCAAAATCTACAATGCCCTACTACGAAACTGCATAGAACCCAAAATAGACAACATCCTTTGGAAAAACCAAAATGGCTTCCGGAGAAATAGATCCACAACCTCACAAATATTGACCATCCGTAGAATCCTTGAAGGCGTTCGGGCAAAAAACCTTCAGGCGACATTACTATTTGTCGACTTTACCAAGGCCTTCGATTCCATCCACACAGGGAAAATGGAACAAATCCTACTAGCATACGGCCTACCAAAAGAAACCGTAGCAGCCATAATGATTTTCTACAGAAAGACAAAAGTGAAAGTACGTTCACCAGATGGAGACACGGAATACTTCGACATTGTTGCAGGAGTACTACAAGGAGACATTCTAGCCCCATACCTCTTTATCATCTGTCTAGACTATGTGCTTAGAACTTCGATCGACAAAATCAGAGAAAATGGCTTCGAGCTGACTAAGAAAAGAAGCAAAAGGTACCCCGCAAAAACAATCACAGACACCGACTTCGCTGATGACTTGGCGTTACTGGTGAATACACCTAAGCAAGCAGAGACACTACTACATAGTTTGGAACGAGCCGCAGCAGGTATTGGCCTCCATGTCAATGCACACAAAACTGAATATATGTGTTATAACCAAACGGGCAACATTTCCACACTCGACGGAGCCTCTCTGAAACTAGTAGACAAATTCACCTACCTAGGAAGTAGCGTCTCATCAACCGAAAATGACATCGACACACGACTGACGAAAGCATGGACGGCTATCGATAGGCTCTTGATCATATGGAATTCAGACCTGACCGATAAAATGAAACGCAGTTTCTTCCAGGCAGTGGTTGTATCGATACTGCTATATGGATGCACTACATGGACGCTAACTAAATGGCTGGAGAAGAAACTAGACAGCAACTACACAAGAATGTTGAGAGCAATATTGAACAAGTCCTGGCGACAACACCCCACAAGACACCAACTATACGGCCACTTGCCTCCCATCATGAAAACTATACAAGTTAGACAAACCAGACATGCAGGGCACTGCTGGAGAAGCAAGGACAAGCTCATAAGTGATGTACTCCTGTGGACCCCCTCATATGGCCAAGCCAAAGCAGGACGACCAGCTCGAACTTACATACAGCAGTTATGTGAAGACACAGGATGTAACTGTGAAGACCTGCCGGAGGCGATGAATGATAGGGAGAAGTGGCGAGAGAGGGTCAGGGATATCCATGCTGGCGGCACGACATGATGATGATGATAAATATACGAGGTGCATACGATAAGTTTCCAGACTTTTTTTGTACAGGCATTTAAAATTTCAGAGACTCTTGAAAATTCAGTATGTTATTGCCATACATCTTATGAGATGACTGACCAATTTTTATGATTTTAGGTTCAAATGAACAGTTACAGCACCAATTGGAATACATCCTATTAAAGTCTGATTGTTACAGCTGGTGAATTTCAAAAATGCAATCTGACTCTTTAGAAGAACAATATGCAATAAAGTTCTGTTTTAAACTGGGAAAAAATGCCACAGAAACGGATGGAATAATTCAGACTGCTTTTGGAGCATCTTGCATGCATTAAGCATCAGCAGGGAGTCTGTGAGGGATGATGAGAAGTGTGGGAGGAGTAAGGAAGTCAATACACCAGAGTTCATTGGCCAAAGGGTGAGGTTTAGGGTTACTATGTTGAGGTTTTAAGGGAGTTCAGGAAGAGCTTCCGTCGGAAGAGGCCAGCACTCTTGAAATCGGGTCAGTGGCATTTCCACCAGGACAAAGCACCAGTCTAAAACTCCATCCTTGTCACAGACTATTTGACTAAGATGAGCATCAAGACAGTTGCTCAGCCTCCCGAAAGTCCAGACCTTGCTCCCTGTGACTTTAGCTTATTCCCTAAGCTCAGAGGCTGTCGTTATGAGACAATTGAGGAGATGAAAGAGGCTGTGATGAAGTCCATTGACATGCTCACACGAGGACTTCCATGGGGCCTTCCAGAAGTTGTTGAAAAGGTACAAGTGTTTTGGAGCTGGAGGAGATTACTTCGAAGGGGACTAGAGTTTCATGTGTGTACGATCAATAAAAGTGCCCATACAAAAAACGTCTGGAAACTTATCGTATGCACCTTATATATATATATATATATATATATATATATAATTTGGAAGAAACTGTTCTTGAGATGTAATTGATGAGAAGTTTTCTCTGTCTCTCTCTTTGCCTAGATGGCTGGGGCTGTAGAATACACTGACTGCACCTCTGCAGAGGGGTAATATCCTCCCAATGAGTGTCCTGTTAATGACACTATACAATCTGCATTAAATAGAACTAACAGCATACTTATGCTCAACTTCATTGTTTGACTAAAATGATTAGCTTGAAGTAGAAATATTTTTGACAATTAAACTGTACTTAGATTTAAACTGTGAGCTTATGCTAAACTGAATTATTTGCAATGGAACTGTTTTTTGACATTGAAACTGTACTTAAACTAAACTGATCTGTTTAATATAGAACCGTTATGACATTTAACTGTGTGTAAACAATATCTGTACTTATACTAAACTGAATTAGCTGAATTAGAACTGCTTGAATAAACTGAATAGTTTGAAATATAAAGGTTTTTCACAATTAAACTGTGTACTCATGCTTAACTGAATTGTTTGAAATAGAACTGATTATTTGAATAAAAATGGATTTGACGTTAAATAATCTACAAAGGTTGATATGCCATAAAACCTAACCAACAAAACATCTCTCTCTCTCTATATATATATATATATATACATATATATATATATATATATATATATAGTTGAAAAGAAGCTACTCATGCTTCTGGAGATATTGATTAGAATATATATATATATATATATATATATATATATATGATTTGGTGAGAAACTAACAGTCACCAAATGCTAGTGACTATGTATTTACACGATTGTAACTTAAATCTACATATACTCTATGACCAATATTGAGCACTCTTGATTTATAAATAGAGCAAACTACCTTACATTAATTAATGTGTTGAAATGATAGATTGTTGTGAATCTGACAGTATGATAGAAATATGGGAAAAGTTGGACTTAAGTGTTTGATTTATCCAACTTTCCACATATTTCTATGATTAATTAATTAATCTACGTATATAATATATAAATAGATAAATTTGATTAAACTTAGAAAGAAACTACTTTGACTTATGAAGGTACTGAAAACACCTTCCTATATATATATATATATAATTGATAACAGCCTCTCTCACCAATGAAAAAGAGCAACTTTTTTTCCAAAATAAGGTCCTTGTTATAACACAAAAATACATTCAATGAAGAGGCTTCAGTTTTGGAACTGTGGAGGTTATGGGATCATGCCTTTGTTGCTATCACTTTCAGCGCCACTCTGACCTGGAGTTGTAGGGTCTGATGTCTCACTCAAATAGATCTGTTTGAAAATTATTAATATTTAATAGGAACAGGGCTATTATATTTCATATGCACAATATACATGCATTAAAAAGAAAGAATAGAAAAACATGTCTCAATAGCTAGAATTATTGATATATTGTTTAATGAACAAACAGTATGTAGAATGGGGTACAAAATGGCATAAGGCTTACTTGTTAAGTGTAGGTAAGATGACCATGGGCTTTCCTGACACGATCAGAGACCTCTCCTCTGACAAAAGACCTGAAGCAAATAGAGGGCAAAAATAAGTTTCTGAAACCTTGATGTGACACCCTATGGAGCTCCAACTGGATATACAAATTATTCAAGGGAGGTAAGTATTTATTGTATCCCAATAAAGAGATAACAGCCTATTGCTTCTTCTGCCAAAGTGAATAAAGAAGTGAGAAGAGAGTGGTTGATTCAAAAGCTCACCTTGTTCTTTACTATCAGTCATCATTTTAAGCTTATGACATGACATTGTTTAGGAAAAAAGGGGATTCATTTCATTCCTATAAAATGATGTTGGCAGCTGTTGCCAAATAGAACTTCATGTTATATTCTGAGTTGTGGGCGAGAAATGCGTATGGTTGCAAAACAAAGAACGTATAGATACTCACAATAACACAGTAATGATGTTATAGAAAAATTTTATAAATAGATCAAGTACAGAGAGTAGAATGGAGAAATATGTTTACAGTTGAAGAATGAATTCAGTGGTAGTAGTCACAAAGTTCATGTACTGTACTTGTCTCGTGGTGAAGGGATAGTTACAAAGTTCCCGTGGTGAAGGGATGGTTTTCTCGGAATTAGGACAATGTTCTTGGCGGTGGCGATTGTTTGATGTATCGGATGACAGGCGCCGGACGGTGCGTAGAATCCTTAACACGGGTCGTGTGAAGGAACAAGTCTGTGGTGTAGGAACGCGACTGTCTGATGATTATTTGGTCCGTCTATTTATACATTTTCTGTAGGCTCAGAACGGCAATTTTCGTGCCCCGCGGGAAGCGTTCTGATTGGATATTTATTAATGTATTTTTTTTTTTGTTAATTTATCGCAAACGGAAGTTCTGCGCGGAGCCCATGCGTGAGCGACTAACTTTTCATTTTGAGTTGAGAACTCGAAGTGTTAACTTCCGTTTTTTTTTTTCTTTTCTTCTTTTCTTTCTTTTTGTTTTTTCAAATCAAGGCAAGATCTCGTCTTGTAACATTCATTTACATAGCCCTTATTCCATGTTGGTTACTACTGAGCTACTCCAACAGCACCCCTTGTATTAAATTTTCTTGAAAATATACAAATATTTAATTTCAGAGTAATTTGTTTTTTTGTTGCATATGCAGCATTCTGAAAATTTTTCTCATGTATCATTTCAGAGAAAAAGAAAAGGCTGAAATCAAAGACAGAGAAGTGTTGGATATTCTTATAATAAAAGATGAGAAAATCCAAGAACTTAGTTTAGCTCTTGTTCATCGGACTGAAGAGAGGGATGAATTCCAAAAAAAGTAAGTATGTCTTCAAACTTAGAAAATTCTTTCAAAATTCAAATAAAGAACTTAAACATAAATGTTTAAATTAAGTCTTGGATGGCTGGATAAACTATAAAATTCTACATCCACATCTTTGAGATTTTTATCATAAAAATCAGGCCATGATGTTTGATCTTTATCTCATAAAGCTCTATTGATGGGGCTTAGCATATGCTGACTGCATCCCCTGCTGGGAGGTAACCTCCCACCACCTAAAAAAAGGTATGTTTTATGTCTGACACTAAACTGCATCCAGTGGTGAGTTTGCATGTGGGAATTTTTATGGAGTACATCTTCATTGCTATTACTCCCAGGTTCACACTGAACCAAACTAGTTAGTAGTACTTTTTAGGATCCCACTCATGAATCAGAGAGATTTGTTTTGGAAATTACTTGTATTAGATGGGAGTACTTGAAATCATATAAATGCGTGAAAATTATTTGTATTGAAATCATATTACAGTGTGTAAATTAGTTGTACGAGGAATATTTGGAACCATATGTGTACAAATTATTATATTAGATAAGAATACTTGAAACCATAGATTCTAAACTTTCCCACCGTAATATTCATAACTTAGATTACTTGATATTTTTGGACATCATTGCTATGACACTAAACTGCACCCAGTGGTGAGGCTCCTGTTCTGGAAATCTGGGGAGTGTGAAATACCCTTTCATTACCATTAATTCCAGTTCTACTTGGCCCAGAGTGGTAGTACCTGTTAGGTTCTCATCTATGGGTCTGAATTACGTGTCAAAGTGAATACTGACTTGAGCATGAGACAGGGAAGATTATATGCGCATCGGGGCATTCTACAATGTGCAGGTGGTCTGGTCCATTCCCTGTGTTGTAATTGGCTGCCAACCCAAGAGTGGCTATGCTAGTATGCATATATACCGGCCTGCTCATTGACATATTTTTGTCTGTTAGCTGGACGGCAGCCAGGCCTCCAAGTGTTGTTTATTGTTTTATCTTGCGCGTTAGGGCAGTAGCTGCTTCAGATACTATATAACTGGGTGCAAACTATTTGCATCTAATTTCAGTATTAAATAACCCATAAAGGGTTGATTTGCCATTAAACAAATAAATCAAACCTTTATTGGGAATGTGTAAAATTAGACAGTTCTGAAGTGCCTTTCATAACTTTTTCTTGCTCAAAGATGTTCGATTGAATGCAGACCTGAAGAATGAGAGAAAACGTACAGGCTAAAATGTTCAAGATAAAAGCAACAAAGATAAGTTTACCAGTTAAATTAGACTGTAAATGAATAAAAAAATATTCTTTTTTAGAACATTTTTGAATTGGTTTTTAGTGCTGGAGAACTTCTTCGTATTTTCAGGGCTGTGGAGCTTCTACATGGCTTTTCCATGTTGAAACTGTCTTTTCACAGATTTAACCAGTTTTACAAGAAAATATACAGTTTAAACCTTTAGTTAATAATGTGTCCTAAGTATGATATTAAACTGTATCTCAGGGTTAAATTTCAGTTCTGGAGCTCTGGGGAGTATGGAGTACCCTTTCATTGCCATTACTTCAAGGTCCACTGGAGTAGTACCTTTTAGGGCACCATCACTGGGTCAAATAAGTCTGTTTGAAAAAGATGAGTATTTAGTAGCACTGTGTGAAAAAAAAAACCCTCTTAAAAAACAACTATACAAAAATGTAAATATGAGCATATAATGAACGTGATTCCATAACCTTTGTTGTATACATACTGACGCAATGATAACAACGAGTGAAGGTTCCTTTAACAAAAATATGTACCTCTCACTTTATTGTAAGGGTTCAAAAAGGGTTACTCAGGGTTTTGCTGTGAGAGGGAGTTGGAGACCAAACAGAACTGCAATATATTGACCCCCACTCTTACGGCCGTCAGCGTTGTGTCTTTCTCATTCTCCAGGGCTGCTCAACTGGAGGCCCAGAGGCCCACTCTGCTGGGTGATGGCTTTCTTTACTGCATCTTAGCAGCAACTTCTCTGGACCCTAATTCATCGGGGGCCCCGAGGCCCCCTTCGGCCTGGCGTGGCTTTCCCTACCACAACTTATCAGCAACTTATCTCCAACTCCAACTGATACTGTCTGACTTTTTGTCTTGACCGAGTTATATAATAGTTCAACGCTCACTCAATCGCCTACTCAGTCTTTGGAATGGCATGTTTGATTGTCCTCAAGCAGAAATAACTGTCATACAGTTCACAGGTCACTCTCTTCTGGTGCATCAGTCTATGAGTGTACGATGGGAATTTTAGCTCATCCCATTTTGTTAGCCAATTTCCACCCATGCGATTTCCTCTCATAACTGCCATTAGAATGTGTCACTTCCTTCTGGTGCATCACCTTGGAATGGCAAGTTTGGCTGGGTCGAAGGTCAAAATACAACACCTTGAGGCTTGAAATAATCCTGAACAGATTGACACTGTATAGAAGCAAAATATCAAATAATTTTTAAAACATTTTTTTTTTTTAGTCTGATTAGTCCAATCGGCCTAATGTATTGAGTGTTTACCAATGGTCCAAGAGACTGGGGTTCAGTCCCAGATTGAGTCATACCAAAGACTCAAAAAATGTTACTCGATGCCGCCTTGCTTAACACTTTGCATTATAGAGTAAGGTTCAAGGGTAAAGGGGAGCAATCCAAGGAAAGTAGTAGCACCCTCCCCCTACACCTCAATGTAGTGGCTATTGAAAAAGGAGCCTTTGGGTCACCCTTGACTAAGATTGCCAACTTGACTTTACTTAGTCCAGCTTTTGAAAAAACACAATAAATATAAATTTTCATGATTAGCTCTATTATTCCAGCACTATTTTTAGTAAAATTCAGCCCAATATGGATGAGCAAGAAAAGAAATGACAAAGAATTTATGATTTGATGAATACTGTAACTAAGCCAAAGTATTTTGTTGACTGTAAACAAAGCAAAAACATTTTTCTCTAAAAAGAGCTTTTTAAGGAAAAAGAAGATAGAACAAAAATGAAAAGAAAGCTTTTTAACTGCTCTCACTTAGGTGATTAAGAAGCATACCACAATTTCAGTAAGAAAGCACTCTAATGAATTGAATGTCAATGAGAAAACTGTAAGGACAGAAATCAAACAAGATTTAAGCCCAGACTTTAACCCCCTTGATTACGCTATATGGGGCATTTTAGAAACCAAAACAAATGTAATTTCCCGTCCAAATATTGGTTTGCTTAAGACTGCTATTGAGAAAGAATGGAATAAAATTTCTGAAGAATTCATTCTGAAGCTATGGAAATCATTCTGAAGCTGTGTTAATACAGTAATCGAAGAAAATGGTGGCCATATTGAGTAAATTTATTGTTTTGTGTCTATCTTCTTATTTTGTTGTTTATTTTTTTTAGATTAAAATTGATTTAGTTTTATAATAAAGTTATTTATTATTGTACTAGAATATTACTAATTTTGCTTCCACACCCTGTACATACATTTAAAATCAATCAATAAATTATATAGTTAATCATTAGTCTAATTGAAATTAATAAATTAGTGAAATAAATGATGTTGTAATTATTATTTCTGAACATAAAAAATGATTTTCTAATTTCTTGTCATAAATTAATGAAACTATGATTTTATTAGAAGCCTTTTATCTGGTAGAAAACTTTGTTGTCCAATTAAAAACAAAACAGAATTAATAATTGTAATAATGATAGCAAAATTGGGAGAATCATATTTTACTCTAGTCTGCTATTCCTTAACTTACTGACACAACGATCAAGTTGTTTACAGTCAGATTTTATTTTTATTGCAATAAACCAACAAAAAATATTCATTTATCATTGATTCATTGATTAATATGAATGGCATGTCAAACCCTCCACAGTTATTTTATTCCCAGAGGTTAGTCCGATATAAAGCCCAGCTGGCTAGGGCTGTAGACTACACCGTCTGCATCTCAGCAGAGGGATAAGACCTCCCCCACAACAAGTGTCCTGGATATTATATTAAGCAATCTGATGGCAAGGCTGCAGTAATGGTGGAGCTTTGGGGAATGTGAAGTAACCCCTTCATTGCCATGGTTCCCAGGTTCAATCTGAGCCAGAGTGGGTCAAATAGAACAATCTATGTGTGCATAGAAATGACTGATGTTAAATTGTGACTGTTTTATAGCAATATTTGAAACAATTTAACTGTGAGCCAAAAAAGAAGTCATCCACTATATCTGATAAGAAATCGTATATATATATATAAGCAGGATTCAGCATTAAATAAATAAAAATGGTTGATGTGTCATAAAACCTAACCCAACAAAGCCAAACCAAAGTCCGATCAAATTGTTAAACAGATCTATATGACCCATTGATGGAACCTTAACAGAGATTATCCAGACTGCCCAGATAATTGTTCTACAGATCTATATGACCCATATATGAGACCGTAGCAGGGATTATCCACATTCCCCAGAGAATTGTTAAATAGATCTCTATGACCCATAGATGGGATCTTAACAAGGATTATCCACACTCCCCAGATCTCCAGAACTGAACACTTACCATCAAATGCAGTTGAGTGTGATATCCAGGACAAGAAAATTATTTACAATTTTTTCTTTTTCTATCTATCAATACACAATTACAAAATAATTTTTCTTACAAGACAAGATGGAAAAACAATGATAGTCTAAATATGAAAATATTCAGACAAGTTAAAAGTTTACAAACTCTGAATGATTTGTACATTTTTTTTTTCAAGAAGAGGAATTATATTATAAATATTGTGAATTATGACTAGTTGATTTGGAATCACTTGTGTGTAATATGGGTTGATGGCTCAGTGGTAGAGTTTCAACTCTGCATTCTGTGGTCACTGGTTTGATCTCCAGTGGGGGAGATCATTGTATACAGTGCTGATGAGATGTAATAAGGTCAAAACAGCTGTCCAGTTTTTCCATATGTTGCATACAAGTGTTCGCCAGATTTTTTGGAATTATTTTCAGTAAGAAAGCATCGAGATATCCAACTTTAAAATGAGGTACTTTTGCCACAACACTTAGGTTTTTAGAAATGGAATCAGCGATCCAAGTTCAAACCCTGAATAAAGCTATTTAGATTTCAAATAGCGCTAATACCCTCGAGAAAGGTATGAGTTCAACTATTCTCCTGCCAGCTAAGAGTAAATAATATGGCAGACAGGGCTATTTAACCTACGTATGACAACTAATCTAGAAAAAAATTTTGAATTTAAACCAGTTATACTCCACTTAAAAATTGACCTTGTATTGCATCCTGCTCATTGCAAAGAGATAAGATAAATGTATATCTGGTTTTAAAATGGAAGTGCTGAGTTTAAATTGGTCATTTGGATGAGGCTGAGGAAGGCTACTCTTGATTATTTAGAAGGCCAAGTGTGACCCATCCCAGTTTATATTAACTATTTCTTAGGTTATTTGAAATATAACCTAAAGCTGATTCTCATTTTCAAAAAGGTCTCGTTCATGTTCTTTTCTGGTTCCTTGCATTTTATTTCTATGAGAGATCTTATTCACTAAATTTGTTCATCTTTGAAAGCCTTATTTATCTGCATAAATGCACTGAATCTGTCAAGCCAAATGTGTCAGTCTTTGACTTTTTGAAAGGATTGCATAACATTCCTTTTTCCTCATCAGCAACACAGCTCAAGTCGAGGAGTGTTTCAAAGTGCAAAGGCTTCATCATGAATTAATTTTTCTATTAATAATTAACTTAATCGAAATTTAAATACTTCACTGAGATTTGTCCTTTTTGGAACTCACTGGATAACTTAATTAAAAACAGATTACATTTGATCTAAGATGTTTAACTCTCACTGTCACATTTAGAGATTGTAATCAGGGAGCTGCAGTAGGTGAATATAAATGTAAGCATATTAACTGTTTCACTGTTTTGAGAGCCACATGTGCATCTTGGTGTTTCCTATGACATATTAAGAGCCATATGTGGCTCTCAAATTTTGTTCAAAATAAAGGAAAAAATCTTGTGAAAACATGTAAATAGAATCTTCTAATATGTCTGAAAAGTGAAAGGATTAAAACTGATGACAGGACCAACAACCATTGTTTTGTAATTGTAGAGTGATAACATGTTACATTCTGTATCATGAAGATTTGATTCTAATTAAGACTATGAATCAGGAGAAGATTGGGCAGCTGGAACATTAAGAAGTTAATGAGTCTGTTTATCTGTGACACCTGGTGATTGGCCTCTCTAGTTTAAATATCATGTTCTACTGAACAACCTACTGCACTTAAGGTTATTTGTAGGGATCTGTATATGCAATTATATATAAGTAAATGCCAAAAATGATCAACTATATAATCAATTTTTTGGACATTCTGATAAACTAGTCAAATTGTAAAATGGAGGCACATTTTTTTTTTTTATACAGGAACATGGTGCTATTTTTCTCATTATTAACTTGTGTCAAAGTATTGCATTTCATCTAAAATCGACTGTCTAACTATTATGTGAATAATCCGGTCAGCTGGGGCTGTAAAATACATTGATTGCATCTCTGCAGAGAGGGGTAAGATCTCACCAATGAGAATCCTAGATATGACATTAAACCCTAATGGTAAAGGTCTAGCCTCGGAGTTTTGGGAAATATGAAGTACCTTTCATTGCTATTGCTTCCAAGTCCACACTGGCCTGGAGTGGTTACACCTGGCTAGGTCCTTTCTGTGTCAAATAGAACAAACTATGTGCAAACAAAAGACTGATGTTAAATTCTAACTGCTATACAGCAATACTGGAAACTATTTAACTGTTTGCAAAGAAGAGTTCAGGCTCATTTAAGAATGTCATCTACAAAATATTAACAAATTATATTTAATATATATGAATAAACAGGATTTAGCATTAGATAACCTACAATGGTTGATATGCTATAAAACCAAAGCAAACAAAACCTGTAATGTGAAATATAGTGTCTGCCCTGTTGATAAGGCTTAGAGTATGCTTACTGTATCTCTTAGGGAGGAGTAAGACCATCCCAAAAAAGGGGGTCTTTGGTATCACACAAAACTGCATCTGATGATGAGGCTTGAGTTCTGGACATTTGGAGAGTATGGAGTACTCCTTCATTGCCATTACTCCCAGGTCACCTTTGATTTGGACTGGTAGAATCTTTTAGGGCCCTATTTCTGGATAAAATAGATTGGTTCAAAAATTATTCATATTCAATTAGACCATGACCAAAAAGACCAAGAAAATCTTCACAAAAAATAAGAATTCACAATGAATGCAAATCCCTAACCACTAGAATAGGATAGCCTGAGATGGGTTAACATGTCATTAAAATCAATCAATCAATCCAAACATAAAAAAATATATAATTTAGGCTCCTTCTATTCTCAAGAATAACATAATTTAGATTCCTTCAGTACTTAAGAAAAATATATATATAATTTACATTTATTCAATACTTAAGAAGAACATAATTAGGGTTCTTGGCATTCTTAAGAATAATATATGATCAGCATTTATTCAATATTTTAAGATAATATAGAATTTAGGTTTATTTGATATTTAAGAATAACATTATTTAGGTTCCATCAATACATAAAGGGGATGTTCTCATGGTGTAATGGTTAAAAGTGATGGACTGTGGGATTGTAATAAACGAGTTTGAACTTTAGTTGCATTATTATGTTCACTTTCGGACAAATACTCTTGGGAAAGGTATGAAGCCCCTTATCCTCCCAGCTATGGGTTAAATAGTACCATTCCTGTTCTTTTAGAAGAATAGATTTGGCATTAAATAACCCAAGAAGGTTGATATGCCATGAAATAAATAAACAAACAAATCAGTACTGATACAAGATGCTTGAATTCACTTTGACCATATGTAAACACTCGATGTTTGAAATCACTTTGGCCATACGGGGGCACAAAATACCTGAAGTCACTTGAGCTGTATGTAAACAATAAATGATTGAAATCTGTTTGACCATGTGCAATTGTGTAATGTTTGAAAACACATTGATTTTAAATAAGCACTAAGTGAGATTTGCTGCTGATAAACTATATGTTTTTAAATTTTGCATATCATAGATATAAACTGTGTTTGGCATTGAATGACCCATGGGGGTTTATATACCATGAAACCAAAACACCCACCCACCCTTCAATACTTAAAAAGAGCATATAATTTGCATTTATTCAATACTTAAAATTAACATATAATTCAGGGTTATTTAATACATAAGAAGTGGCTCATTGGCCTAGTGGGTAGAGTGTTTGTCATAGGTCCAGAAGACCGTGGTTCAATCCTAGGATGAATCTTACCAAAAACTTAAAAAATGGTACTTGATACCTCCTTGCTTAACACTCAGCTTTATAAGGCACGTATCAAGGGTAAAGTGGAACAATCCAGGGAAAGAAGAAGCCCCCTCCCCTACACCTCTGTGTAGTAGGTACTGAAAAGGGAGCCTTCGGATTACCCTCTTTACTTTACTTAATACAAAAGAATAACATGTAATTTGGCTTAATTCAATACTTAAACCTTTTGCAGGCTAAAAATAACCAAACTGTTCCTCTGCATGGAAAAATTTAAAAATAACATATAATTTGGGTTTCTTCAACATTCAAGATAAAAGTAACATTTTTAAGACACTGCCTTATTGGGATCAATTCAGGTTGAGTCAACCTGGGACCTTTGTTTGTTACACCTTTAATAGAAAAAGATATTCTGTCTTAACTGCTGCAACCTGTTATTTATTTATTGACTTCTTTTTTGCCCAATGCTAATTAAATAAGCATGGGCTGCTTGGAATATAACCTATTTCAATAGTTTTCTTCATGTCTCTGCTGTCAGCACAAAGAGCTACATTCAACTGAAAAGTCCTGTCATTGTGTATTAATTTTCAAAAAGAATTATATGCCCCATGTTAATCTATACATCAACCAACCACAGTTCAAGCACTGCTTATCTGTCTACTAAGTGACCATGGCTCCATCAATCACAATAATTCTGCCTCAGTAATCAGTTAAACTTTAGAGTCTTCTAGAAAGATCAATTCTTTGTGGCTCTTTAAGTATTTATAGCTATTTAAATAGGCACAGGTTTATTGCTGTCGTCTGGCATTATTTTCAATGAAAATGTCCCTTTTCTTCATCTCTTAGATCACTGGAGCCAACAAGTTACATGTGAAAACTTATGCATTATCTAACCCTATGAGAAATAATTCATGAGATAACATTCAAGATAGAGAAACTTGTATGGAGTCATTTACATTTTCATTAACCTCTTGTTATTGATAAAAATTAATCAACCATTTTGCAAGTTTTCTATCTTAAATTGTTTATTATGTATAATGGATTCATTTTGACAATGAAGAGTGTTCAGAAAGTATTGAGACTGAAGATTTATTTGTCAAAACAAAAAGAAACAATGAATAAAACCTTAATTTTCATGAAAATAGTGACCTTGGCATTGAACACACTTATTCCTGTGAGTTTTCCATTTGTCAAAGCACTATTGGTATTTATCTTTTGATATGATATACATTTGAATTGCCATTTCATGTCCTTGAGATGAAATAGATATTTAAAAAGAAACAAAAAAGATCACATTAAACTAGCTCTAGTGAGTATGAAGGATTCTGCACTTGATCAATGTTGTGTTTCACCTTAAATAGCTGATCAAAAATAGCAAGAATAAGCACTGACTTCTCAAGATTTCTAGACATCATAATTTGATTATACATATTATTGTTGAGTTGGCTGAGGTCAACAGTGCACTTTGTTGGTGGTAATTGGACAGAAACGCAGGTGACACATACATGCCGATGTCTATCAGCTATCTGCCGGTACTGCTGCTGACCACTGCTAATATTTCTTCTGTGTGTATTCTGTATCACCATATTTGGATAGCATGTGCATGTGTGTGCAAATAAGCATATTTATAAGCTGGCAGTGTCACGTTTTTAAAACATTCCTTCCGGCCATCACTGAAATATATATATCATCAGCTGTTTCCATATTTTCATTTAAATTGTACATTTTTAAGGATTTAGAGTTTTTCATGGAAATTTTTGATAACTTAAATAATTTTGTAACCCTATTATTTTCCCTGTGAAGAAGAAATTTGGACAAAAACTGTTATGCAATACAATTTCTGCTTTATTATCATGATAATTATTTGTGAGTTTTTTTACACTAGCATTTGCCGGTTGTTTTCTACAAGAGTCTGAGTGACAGCAAGTCTCTACAGGTCTCTTGGACTCATCTGAGTATTCTGACCAATCTCAACAATGCTGTAATCTAGATGATCTTGCTTTTGCCTCTGATTGCCAATTCATCCAGTTTTCCTTTCAGGCTTTTGGATACCATTCAAAGTGTACCAATTACAATTGGTATCACCGTCAACTTCATGTTTTTTTAGTTCTCTAGCAAGGTTCAATTATCTATTAATCTTTTCACTTCCTTTTATTATCAATCTTTATTTGACAAAAACAGCAAAATCCATTAAACAGCAACTTGTCTTTTTTTGTTAATTAATACGAGGTTTGGTCTTTTGACTGGGATTAAGTGATCGGTTTGTATCACAAAATTACAGAACTGTATGTGTTTTATTTTCTCGGACAGTTTCTGGTGTGTGCCCATACCATTTACGATGTCATTAACTGTTTCATCTTTTGTTAACATAACCTACGTTTGCTATTCTGTTGTGTCTTATATACTTTTGCTTTATAATAATTGGTCTTTATGGCAATTTTTTCTACTGCAATCTGTAGAAATTTAGTTTCTCTCTTTGGATTTTATTTTCTTAGCCATGTGTGCTATATCACAAGTTTGTCACTTGAAATAGTTGTACAATTGTTTTTCTTCCTATGTTTATTTCCTTATTTTTGTTATTTTCCTGTTTTTAATTATATTGCCCATGCTATTATTGGCTGCTGCAATTAATCTTTCTTTGCTCATTCTAATGTAGTCATTGAGTCAATGCATCAGCACAATCCTCAAGGCTGGCAATTCTTCTTCCTCCTTCTTTTCTTGACATACAGGCTGTCTATATTATTTCTTAGTTGTAAAGCTTTATGCATAGGGATCAACTTACTTGGTTATTGGTTCATTTGTTTGAGTTCCCCTCTTGTCCATTTTAGGATAATATCATTATCATTAGTTTATAAGAGTTTTTCACTCAAGTTGGAACTGACGGTTTTTCACTGAAGTCTGAGGGACAGCAAGTCTCGTCGAGACTATAGGATTCTTCGGAGTATTCTAGTTGATTTTAACATTGCTGTGGTCTGGATAGTTTTTGTTCTCCTTCTGATCTCTTGTCCCCCTAGTTTATTTTCCATGCCATTTGAGAACATTCCAAGAACTCGACTTAATCCTCTAGGGTTTTTCACACCAGTTTTAACTGAAGTCTAAGTGATGGCAAATTTCAAGTCTTCAGGACTTTTCTAAGTCTTTTAGCCGATTTTAACATTGCTGTGGTCTGAATGTTTTTGATTCTCCCTTTGATCTTGTTATGGTACCTACCTCACGGACTATAATGGACTCTTCCTATTACTATGAATACCGGGAGAATATTCATCTCGGTGTTAAGTTAACTCTAGCTTAACACTTTGGTAGTTAGAATGATGTTCAACACTCTTTCACCTATGCTGTATTTATACTTTCGTTCAATATACTTGTTTCATGTAATCCTGAGTTTGTGTCTTTCTTCCGGACCTTTTACTGGTCCACAACAGATCTCCAGTTTCCCCAGTCTCTTTTCCAGGCCTTTGCCGACCATTTCAAGCGCACTCATCACAGTTGGCATCACATTCACAGTCTTTAGCTTTTTCAGCTTCAAGTATTTGTCTATTTTTTCATTTTTTTTTATTTTCATTCTTTGGTCTGTTGGAATGGTAAAATCCATGAGTTGACAAGTTCTTTTCTTCTTCTTAATTAACACTTGGTCTGGTCTTCTGACCATTGATATATCAGTCAGAGAAAATTATGAGTATTATTATCTTCAAATGTGTAATCTTAATATAAAATCATTTTTATTTCAATTCCCCTATTCGAATACTATTCTTTGTATATTTCAAGAATGTAATTCAGCTGATTAATTGTACCTGAAAGCATTTTTCTCATTAGGGAGGATTAAGAAAGATTTGACTACTTATATTTTGGCAGCCCTGTTTATTAAGGCTGAAGAATACACCAATTGCATCTAAGCAGCGGGGTAAGAACCTACCAATGAGTATCATGGACATAATAAGCAAACTAATGGTGAGGCTCCAGTGGTTCTGGAGCTTTGGGGAATGCCGATTACCCCTTCATTGCCACCATTCCCAGGTCTACTCTGATAGATTCCTATCTATGGATCAAATAGAACTGTTTGACATATAAACTGAGTGTAAACAAATAACTTATGCTAAATTGAATTGTTTGAAATAGAACGGTCTGATCATTTAACTGTGTGTAAATAAATGACTGATGTTTAATTGAATTGTTAGTGATGCATAACAATATGTGGAACTATTTAAATTTGTTGACTTATGTTTACAAATCATATATATCTACTATGTATGGATATACCAAATTTGACATTAAATAACCCCGCAATGGTTGATATGCCATAAAACCAAACCAAACTTATATTTTGGTAAAAGTAATATAGATGACGTAAATGAAAAAAATCTAATATATATATTTTTTTTTTTTTTTTCGTTAGCGCTCTATTCAGCTAGTGATGTTTGAATGAATTACTGACCCTCGACAATCTTTTTCTCCCTCATCTTTAATTCATTTTTATAGTAAAACCCTTAGTACATTTATGTTATACATCTAATAGGCTGATTCTCTAAGTAATACTTGGATTAATTCTCAATCACTAACAATCCCATTTCTCTGAATTTCACTGGTTTTGCAATTTTATTTTTGACTTAAGTTTCAATGCTGTTGAGTTTGGCAATAAATAATAACTGATGATATTTACAAATAATTTTTAATGTTCCACTTGGAAAAATCCTGATATCTTTGCTTGTGAAGAACATCAACATTTTACAAGATTGATATGACTGGACTTAAGAGTTATTCTATAAATACGTAAATGTAATCCAGCAAAAATGGCACATTATAGCTGGACTTTTATTAGAACAACACACTTAAAATGCCTCAACTTGGAGAATAATCTAATTTTCTGTTTAATTTGCAACTGAATGATAATTACTTGAGGACCGTGTTCGAGATAAATATAACTTTTTCATCATCCAAAATCTAAATAGAAATATAAAAGTAAAGTTGGTGACTGTAGTCAAGGGTGAACAGAAGGCTCCCTTTTCAATAGCTACTACAATGAGGTATAGGGGAGGGCACTGCTCCTTTCCCTGGGAAAATGGAAATATAAGTAATAAATATAATGGAAATAAATATAAAATGCTATTCAGAATATCTTGCTTTAAAGCATCATGAACTGCTTCTACAATGAGAAACCAATGAGTGCATGGGTTTTCTTGAATGTTTTGAATATTTGCTGTGTCATTATATAATCATGAGAGTGTATGAAATTATAGATATGTTTGTTTAATAGATTTTTCCATAATATCACATTTTACATAAATAGCTAATATTAGTCATGATATATGAGAGAAAATCAATTTTCAAAATGAGACTTGATCAGTTCCTCAAAAAGCGTCCAAATATTGATGTCCAGTGTATCAAAATTACAGATAGCTATCAAATAAATAAAGATTTGAGCTATACATTTCTAAAATTAAAATGAGTTAGGATAGTCACAAGAAAAAAAAAAAAGAATGAGTCTAATGCTCTGTTTCACTTGGTTGGGCTTAGAATATGCTGACTGTATCCCCTTCCAAAATGGGTGTCTTGGGTATGACAATTAATTGCATCTGATGGTGAGGCTCCAATTTTAAAGCCCTTGGGAGTGTGAAGTAATCCTTCATTACCATTACTACCAGGTCCACTCAGACACCAGAGTGTTAGGATCTGTTCAGGTTCCATCAGTGGGTTGAATATATCTGTTGGCAGAACTGTTGTATTTGATAGGTATAATTTATGGTATATAACTAAATTATTTCTATTAAGAAGACTTATTTCAAACTATAATTACTCAGGATTATTTCTAGTTACTTGCAACCATATAATGATCAGTATTAGCTAAGAATATTTGAAATTATACCACTGTGTACAACTTATTTGTATTAGATAGGAATACTTGATATCATATAACTATATGAAAAAACTATGAAGAAATAATTACATAAAATATGTAAATATCAAGGTACAATGAATGCAATTCTCTAGCCTCTTGGCATAAAATAACCATAGACTGATTGATAGGCCATTAAAATGAATTGTTCACTTGATCATTTTTTTTAGTGATCGACAAAATAAACATTAGCTTGCTAACCTGTGAAACAACTGCAGCTTTATATAGTTTAGCACCAGGCTTTAAATATCGTACATGAAATGATATCTTTATTTATATACCAGAGCATTAGTGACTGTTCGGAGCATATCGATAAGTCAAATATAACTCTTTAAAAATCATTTGTATTAGATAGGAGTATTTGATAAGATATAACTGTGTGTAAATTATTTGTAGTAAGAATAGTTACTTGAAGCTATAATTGTTTACTAAGGATCATTATTATTAGTTATCTGAAACCATATAATTACATGCCAGTTATTGGTGTTTGATAGGAATACTTAAAACCATGTAATTGTCTCTTGGAGCTTTGGGGAACATGGAGTACCTTGTCATTGCTATTGCTCCCAGGTCCTCTCTGACCTGGAATAGTAGCACCTGATAGGGTCTTATCTATGGGTCAAATATAACTGTTTGAAATTTAAACTGTCTGCAAACAAATGACTTAGGCAAAGTTGGGTTGTTAGAAATAGAACTGTTTGACCATTTAACTATGTGTAAAAAAATGACTGATATTTAATTGAACTGTTTGTGTTAGATAACAATACTTGAAACTCTTTAACTGTGTATCTAAATTGAATTATTAGTATCACATAGCAATAGTCAGAACCATTTTACTATGTGCAAACGAATAGTATTCATTGGAATAATTTGTGTTAAACAACAATACTCGTAACCACTTCATTGTGTGCAAACAAACAATAAATATCGAAAAGAAATATTAGTGTTTGATAAGAATAACTCAAGCCATTTAACTGTGTTGAAACAATGACAATACTGTGTGCCAACAAATTTGTTGTAATTCATCTAAAAATGAAATTACTTAGAAACTGAGTGCCAGCAAATAACTGATGTTAAATTGTGAATGATACATATTGTTACTGAAACCATTTTACTGTGTGCAGACAAATGATTGGTTGTAAATAGAAATACTTGAAAGCATTTAACTGTGTGCAAAGAAAATTAGCTCGGGCACTTGTGAAAATATTATCTATAAAATGTGTTGGCAAATCATATATATTTACTATATATGCATAAAAAGGATTTGACATTGAATAACCAACAATGATTGATATGCCATAAAACCAAAGCAAACCATATATAATCATGTATAAATTGTCAGAATTTGATAAGAATACTTGAGATCATATATATCACCCTTTCAGTGGAGCTTAAAAATATGCTGACAGCCCACCGAACACTTTCACCCCAAAGGGATGTTCTCAGTATGGCACTAATCTGCATGTGATGGTGCAGTTACAGTTCTGGAGAACTGGGGTGTGTTGAGTACCCCTTTTCCCCTTCATTACTATCAGTTCCACTCTGACGTGGAGTGGAGGCTCCTGGTAGGGTGCCATCTCTGGTCAAATAGATCTGTTTCAGAATTATTTGTATTCAATAGGACCATGTACAAAAAATATATAACCCCTAAGAAGTAGCTACACAAAAAATGTAAATATGAATGTACAATAAATGAGATTCCCTAACTTCTTGGCATAGAATAATCCTAGATGGGCTGACATGCCATTAAAATCAATCAATCAATTCAATGACTGCAGACAAAGGATTATTATTAAACTGGAATAGTTACTTTAAATCATGTGTATAAATTATTAGTATTAAATTGGAATAATTGATATCATATAACTGTGTGCAAGCAAATAATTATGGGCATGTATGTGTGTGCATCTATATATAAATATATATTGTTAATGATAAGTGTCAAAGATTTGATGTTGAGTTTTTTATTAGCCTTTCCATGGTGCAAGTAAAATGTCAAACTCACATTCTCGAAAATGACCAATAATGATCAATGTATTCAGATAAAAACATCAGAGATTTTGAACCAATTTTTAAACAGCTTTAACTCACAGTTGTGACAACTTGCTTGCCAGTATGAAATGGCTCATAAAAATCTTCAATCTGAATTCTTGTATGTCATCTTTTATTAAAATGTCCCTCCAAGCAAGTCTGCTCCCTAAATAGACACACACATGCACACGTATATGTAGTTGTTTATTGGATTACCTTTTAAATTTTGTCTGTTTTTTTAAGACTCTTTTGCATTTTCTTTGGTAATATCTATAATGGAGCATTGTAGATATTGTCAATCACTCTGTTGTTTCTTGGATATTATGGATTTTGGGATCTTGGAAGGTTTGGGAATCCATGATCCTTAGAAATTTTTTTTTATGTGTCATGTTTGGTGGTCTCTTTTTCATGTCTTTTTCTTCATTAAATTGAAAGTATTATAGCCAATTTCCTTCCAATTGTTTCCTTGATGACAGACAGGAAAACCAGGAACTGAATAAGATAATCAGCTTGTTTGAAAGACAGCTTACAGATAAACAGCTATTGCTACAAGAAAAAGGAAGAACAATACCATTTGGTTAGGTAAAGGTTTGGAATGAAGTGGAAATATCTCAATCAGAAAAAAAAATGCCACCCCAGGGTTTTGTCATAGAAGACAAAGAGCATCATACAGAGAAAATCATCTACAGTGCAAGGCCAGGAGAAAGGGAAAGATACCATGTTAGTGGGCGGGGTCTAGGTTTGGAGGTGGAGATAACTATGCCTAATTACTACAGGTTCCTGTCAAAATAAAAAAAAAAAAGGACGGAAAGAATGGATTGTTAAGATTGGATGAGCCTGCTAAAAAAACTAAGTATGTAAACTAGAAGCTCCTCCCTGCTCCCCACCTAACATCATTGTCAGCACCCCCACAACATACCTGGCATACTGCTACCCACATAGACGTAATTACTGAGTTGTTAAGAATATGTTGGAATGTCACTAGCTAGCCGGGTGGCTCTCTTAGAAGGCTCAGGGTATGCTTCTGGGGGACTATCTACTTGGTAATCATCTAAATCTTTGTCCTTCTTGATATGTCAGTTTATATTTTAAGCATTATGTAATCCTTTACTATTTGGCTTTCATGAAAATCAAATGGGAATCTTTTCATTGGATTAATACATTTTTTTTTAGGATGGGAGCTTGGGTGGTTGTATAAAAGATAATTATTACTACAATGATTTGAAATTTTTGAGCTCATTTTTCTTTACTTTCATATATATATATATATACACCTTATTTCCCCTTGGGAAAGGTATGAACCCCCTTATCCTCCCAGCTATGGTTAAATAGTACCACTACTGTTCTTCTAGGAGAATGGCTTTGGCATTAAATAACCTAAAAAGAGTTGATATGCCATTAAACGTAGAAACCAAACCAAACACCTTATTTCATTTCACGGTAATATTGCTCAGCTGTGAATGATTTGAAAGATTTCAGACCTGTTTTTTCTTGGTGTATATATATATATATATATAATATTTCATTTTATGGTCATGTTACACAGCTATCAAAGATATGAAAAATTTGATCTCTCTTTTTTCTTTGTGTATGCATATTTTCTGGAGGATTTTTCAACTTTATGTTAAGGTTGCATAGCTATCTATGGTTGATTCTGGTACTAATGAATCTTGTGTTACATAATTTTCATGACGGAACATAGTCATAATTTTTCTATTTTATTATTAGATATTGTTATTCATCCCTTATCATAACTAATCTAAAAGGTAGTATTTATCATAGGTTTATATATATATATATATATATATATATATATGTACCAGCCCATTGGCCCGATGGTTCAAGTATTTGCCAATAGTTCAGGAGACCGTGGTTCAATCCCAGGTCGAGTCATACCAAAGACTAAAAAATGGTACTTGATTCGTCTTTGCTAAACACTCAACATCATAAGGTATGTATCAAGGATAAAGTGGAGCAATCTAGGGAAAGTAGTATACCCTCCCCAACACCTCATTGTAGTAACTCTTGAAAAGGTAGCCTTCGAGTTGCCCTCAACAACAGTCACCAACTTTTTATATATATAGATATATATGTGTGTATGTGTGTGAAAAACATAGGATTTCTTACTATATTCAGTTTTAGGCATTCACTTAGATTATTGGAACCTGGCCAAGTGGGTAGAGTGTTTGCCAGTGGTCTGGGAGAGCTGGGTTCAATCCCGAGTCGCGTCATACCAAAGACTTAAAAATGGTACTTCATACCGCCTTGCTTAACACTCAGCAATATAAGGTACATATCAAGGGTAAAGTGGAGCAATCCAGGGAAAGGAGTAGCACACTCCCCTACACCTCAGTCTAGTAGCTATTGAAAAGGGAGCCTTTGGGTAAACCTTGACTACAGTCGCCAACTTTTTATTCAGGACGTTAAAGGTGAATTATCTAAATTATGCAAAAATGAAAATAACACTGACACTTCATTTTATCAGATAGGTTTACCAAAATTTCATGAAAATATCCTGAAACACTATCGATGAAACTTAGTGAAAGTAATCAATCATCATAGGCTTCAGCTATAGTCCCAATACAAATTCAGAATCTCCTATTAGCTTTTCTGACTGTCTCCTTGTTCAAATTAGTAAATGCAGCAATTATTTTTGCCTTTAGTCCATACTTAGTGTTGCACAGAGTTTTCTTAGTCTCTAGCACAACTGTGTCTCTGATATAATAATCAACGGAATTTCAGTCTGGGGAGATAGGCATCTAGATGTTAGAGGTGATGTGGTTGCAGAAATTTTCTCACACCCAAAACTTGGTTTTCCTGTTTGTGTGGTGTGGTGCAAAGTTCTATTGCCAGATGTATAATCTTGCAGCCAACCTCTTGATACAGGACAGCACTGTCTCCTACTTGATGTAGACCTCCATGTTGAGTTAGAGACTATGTGAAAAGATGAATGGACAAATAACATCACCGTTACTAGCAACAACACCATGATGTGGACTGGATGTTTGGTTTTCATCACTGTTAGTATATCTTGTGGAGACAGTGCAAGTCAACAGTCATTCTTGAGTTCACCATCTGGTCCTGACAAATTTTTCTCACTGGAGAAAAACCATAGCATGTTTAGTGGGAGAGGTACTTGAATTTGTTCAAAAGCTTTGCAGCCTGGTCTTACCTTTAGTCATTCATGGCCTGTAATACAAATTGGCCCTTTCTCATCTTGTCTTCATGCACTACCTGTGTGATAAGAAACTCAGACACTCGCATATCCCTAGTTATAAAACTGATTGACTGGCTGAGATCATTGTCAAGCATAGCCTGAATCTCACAAAGAAATTTGGGAGTTCTTTTCTTGTCAGAATGATCAGAGTGAGGCTTCTGAGCTCGCACACCTTTGTAAACACTATTGAACTTATACAACTGTATACAAATCCTCTACACTGTTCTCAGATGAATGTCCAAGAATTCTGAAATGTTTGTATGTGAGCTTCTAGCATGAATGACAGTTAAGCCATTTCTAAAGTTGTGAAGGAGTGAATTCTATTATGGTATTGTTTTCTTCACATCCAATGCCCAAATGACAGTAGTTTGCAGCAAAGTAGACAAAATCTGAAATAAACAAAACACATGCACAAAATGAATAGTTCAAAATGGCAACTATTTACCCATCATACACTATATTATGGTTTCTTTAAATTTTATAGATAACCTCACAGTTTAATTATATCAGCATTATCAAACAATAAAAAACATTGTTTTCATCAAATGTAATTTAGATGGCTTCCAGTGATGATCTAATTCAATATTCTCGTGAGCTGCCCTTCCAGATGATCTTATTAACTAAACATCATTTTTATTTACTGAATTTTTAGTCAGGAACAAGGCCATAATTATGTAGCATTCCCTAAGAATTAATTTCAATCCAAGTGAAATATTCTGACACAAGGCTGCGGGAGGGATCCCCATGGTGTAATAGCTAACATGCAGCATGATAAAATGTTAGTTCAAATTCCAGTGACTCTATTATGTTCACTTTCAGACTAATACTTTAGAGAAAGTTATAAACCCTCATTTCCCCAGTTATAGGTTGAATACTGACATTACTCTTTTTCTATGAGAATGGCTTGGGCTTTAAATAACCCTTGAAGGTTGATATGCCATTAACAAAGACACCAAACTAGGCCTGATTCATGGTGCACTTAATGAAGAAAAAATTCACAGGATGTGACACAAGGTCAATTTTTAAGAGGAGCAAAACTCGATTGAATTAAGAGTTTTCCTTCTTTTAGACAGCTTTCCATTTTTTAAGGCTAAAGAACCTTGTCTGGCCTACTTTTTACCCTTAGCTTAAAAAGATGGATTCATGTATTTCCCAAGGACATTAGCACAAAATTAAATGCAAACAGCCTTGTGTAGGATTTGAACTATGGTAGCGAGTTCCATTTCTTGTAATTATTACTTTTATGCTAGGCATGTCTCCAGTTAGGATGAGAGTAGACTTGCACTGATTTGACCTTTTTTTCTACATGGCATATTGTAACTAAGTTTGTTTTGTCAAGTAAACATTAAACTTCTATTAAATTAAGGACAAAGGAGGAGGTGTTAAAAAGAATCTGGGGAATTAGGTTGATTTTAATAATTAGTCAAAGATGTTCAATAAAAGATTTTTTTTGTTGATCTCTGCATTCCAGACCTGACCTTGTAGGTTTTGAAGTATTTTCACTTTAAAAAAATTCAAAAAAGCTAGCCTCCAACAAAGAGTTTAGTTTTCTTTTTTGTCTTTTCTTTTACCCCCCCCCCAAAAAAAAGCCAACAACCACCTTCCCTTAACTCCTGGGGAAAATTGTTTTAATTTTCTTGTTTTCTTGTAACAAAAAACTAGTTGGGTTACAGGAGGGTGGGAATAAAAGGCCAGGGGATCAGGGAGTCTTCTATTTATTGATTTGCTGATATTTAGAATCTTTGGCAGAAGGTTTTTTTAAAAAAAAACTAACTCAACTCTGAGAGGACACAAGAAAATGGTAGCTGCTGACTCTGCAATGGCAACAAGCACTATTATAATCATCACCTGCTTCTGGAATTGTCTTGACATTCCTGAAATGTTCCCTCATCTTTAAACCTTCACCCCTAATGCCACATCACCCCCACCTTGCCAATCTAAGAGTTTTTCTCTGATATGACCTCAAAATCTGAGGACAGGTGTTTCAAATCAGAGCCTATATCCTGTCTGTTCTGTCAGAGGTGATCTGAGTTCAGTTCCCTGATTGTGTTGTGGGTTCAGTGAACAGAGCCATTGTGTGCCTTTCCTGATTTTGTTGAGGGGGGGGTTGATGATTTGCAGAAATAGAAACCAAGGAATCTCAAAAAGATAATAAAAAGACAAAGAGAGTGAATCAGTACTCTTTGTTTTGTTCTGTATCTTAGCAGCATCACAAGAAAAAATTTCTATTAGGTCCAATTTAGTCAAAACATTCAGATAATAAATATTCTTTGGAGTTTAAGGATTAAACATTTTTATTAGCATACTTTCTTTGGAAAACATGATTCTTGATAAATGTAGATTTTAAAGTGAAAGTCTTTAAAAAAATTGTAACACTCTGCATAACATTAAATAATTAGCAGTTAGTGTATTTTTCTGCTTGAATATTCCAAATAAATATATTGCAGGACTGGAGTTAAACAATAAATGCCTATTATTTTTATATTGTGTACTGTGACAATGGTCATTATTTTAATTTTATCAAATAAAACAATAGAAAAAATAAGCTATCTGTCTTTGTATATACCTCATGCTTGCATTATTAAACTCATATAAAAACCTTTTATCTCCATAATTTTGATTAAACTTAGATGACTTGGCAAAATATATTTCAAAAAAGTTGAATTTAGATATAAAGAAGATAGACATGGATATTTAATAGTTATTTAAAAAAGAATAATTTAAATGTTCTGAAAACTGAATGAAACAAAATGTTGGATCTTTTTTCCTTTATAAAAATCAAATTTAAAAAGAATAAAAGAAAAAGAAAAAATAGCTAAAAGTTGTATGTATATCTTCTTTTTTTCCTTTTTATAACCCCTTTCATTGTTGATAGGAACAAAGACAAAATCCGAAGTAAATATCCTCTGTTTATAAGAGCCACGGCTTCAAAATAAAACCAAAAGCAAATAATAATCAAAGAGATCTTAAAAGCAATCAAATAAATGAGATATGTCAAGAACAAATTTAAAATAGTCATTGACTAAACCATTCAAAGAAAAAAAAAGATATATATATATATATATATATATATATACACACACACACACGTTTCAATAGAATTAATTTTAAAATAGCTTTAAAAAAATAGTTCCATCTTACTTTTATGAATAACATTTTTTACTATTAATAAATAAGATCATAGCTTTTCATTACTTGTTTTTTACCATAAGCTATTTTTGGTTCAATACTAAAGTCTTGACAGGTGAACATTTGTCTTCTCTTGTTATGATGCAAGACCTGCTGGACATAGACCTGTATTCTTGTAATTTTTTACTCGTGTTTTGTCTACTTTCATTCCCTCTTATTGTCAATGATGAATAATAAAAAAACCCACAAAAACAGCACAGAAATTAAAATTTCTACTCAACAACATAAAAATCAAATTATTTAATGTGAATTGAATTACCATGACCAGAAAATCTGCCGAACACCTACACACGATATATGGGAACACTAAACAGCTGTTTCGACCTTATTAGGTCTCATCAACTGTGTATACTGTAATCTCCACCACTGGAGATCGAACCAGATGAACTGGTGGCTCAGTTGTAGAGTTTGGCACTGCAGTCTTTTGTCGCTGGTTCGATCTCCAGTGGTGGAGATTACGGTATACACTGCTGATGAGACCTAATAAGGTCGAAACAGCAGTTCAGTGTTCCCGTATATTGTGCGTAGGTGTTCGGCAGATTTTCTGGTCGTGAAAATTCAATTCACAATATTAATTCCTCTGCTTAAAAAAAATAAAAATATGTACAAAATTATTTAAGTTGCACAACCTAATTCTACGGGCCTTGAAGTAACCAAGTTTGAACTTTCATGGCATCATTATCAGACTAATACTCTTGGGGAAATTATTGAATTCACTTAACCCCCAGTTAGGTGTTAAATAGTACCACTGCTGTTCTTCTAAAAGAATGGCTTTGGCATTAAACAACCCACAAACGTTGATATGTCATTAAACAAAGAAACCAAACCAAACCAACCTTATTCTCCCAAACCACTATTTAGTCTTGTCAGACTAAAATAAACTCAGGAAATATTTATAAACCATATGTATTTATGTATTGGTTGAATTTTTAAGACTCGATGTTGGCGAAAAAATTATTGCTAATTAGTGAATAATCTTTTTTATAAGATGAAAATTCAACCATAATAGAAGGAAACTGTTAAGTGCTCATACCATTCAGAAAGTATCTGTTGGTTTGTGACTTGTCAAGAATTGAACATGGGATCTTATGATAAATTGGAGGTTGGTTCAATTTAAATGGGACTGTTTCAACCAATCAGAAGCAAGTTTGGGATTGTAACAGATGCTACTTAAGACGCACATAAATTTGGTTATAGGCAGAATGGATTTTACAGGAGGAAGTGCTGACAATCTGAA
This sequence comes from Sepioteuthis lessoniana, assembly GCA_963585895.1. Taxonomy (NCBI): domain Eukaryota; kingdom Metazoa; phylum Mollusca; class Cephalopoda; order Myopsida; family Loliginidae; genus Sepioteuthis; species Sepioteuthis lessoniana. The sequence goes on along the minus strand of OY757927.1, from coordinate 78,178,483 downwards.
CTGTTGCAATTAGAAGTTAAGAAACAGAAACAATTTTTGACTTCAAAAATTAATTTTATAATTGATTTTAGGATTATAAAATGAGATTTGACCAAGACTGACTTAGATGATTCTGTATACTGCATCACTCATAAATAAGTGCAAAACTAAGAATTTTTTTTCATGAAATGTTAAATTTCTTCTAAATAAAAGATACCTGGATTTTACCATTTTTAGAGCAATATCATGAATCAAAATGGATATTATTAGGTATTATTTATTACTAAAGACTACAGCATTAAAACACTTTCAACAAAAATAAAAGTGCATAGTTACATATATAAAGGCTGTACTTATTTTTGGACAGACATCTATTTCTGTTTTTGGTTAGAGAGTTTTGATGCTGTAGAGTTTGATAATGAATATATCTTTTTTTTAAATTTTATAATGTTGCTCTAGATAGAATAAAAGCTTACATTCATCATCTTTGTGTAGACACTGGATGCCGTCTAGGTGACTTGCCAAGTGTGATGACCAGTAAGGACGGATGGGAAGAGAGTGACTCAAAGGAATCCATACTGTCAAGACACCTTGATGATGCTGATGATGATATTCGATGAAGAAGGCAACTTTTTATTAGTGTTATTGGTGTACCTATTAATAGGTGATACTGTACCTTATATTGACTTATGGAGTGTTTTATCTGCTTCTTACTGCTATAATCTGTTAGCTATGGAAGAACTCTTAATATAATGGCTACCGTTGTTTCGAAATAGACAAAACGAGCAGAGTTCAAACTCTTGACAAAGCCGTTAGCATTTCACATTGTACTAATACAGTTGGAAATAATGTGAATCCAATTATTCTCCATCCAGCTATGGGTCAATTATTTGGTAGATTGAGCTCTTTGACCTTGGTATGGCAACTACTTGAGGAGAAGGAAAACTCTGAATTAAAACTTGTTAAACTCTGCTTGAAAAATGACCTTGTATCTCATCCTGCTTGTGGTGTAGGAGTTAAGGTAAATATATATAATCTGTCAACTATTTTGTAATTTGTCTAAATTTATAGTATACTTGCTGGTAACAACTTTACTAAAATATTCAAATTTTGATTATACTAAAACCCAACAACATTAATTTTTTCTTTGCTTTAAGCATCAAAGATTAAGTATCATTTTGACTAGTATTATCTTCATTTTTGTAATTCTTATTTCTTTTTATCATAACTTACCCAAGTCAACACTTAAGTGACAGAAAAACTATACATACAAAACAAGAATAGAGAAATAGCCCTCAGTGAGACTCAAACCTATGTCCTCTTCTTACCTGATAGATCATCATCATCATCATGTGATGCTGGTAGCACGGATATCCCTGACCCTCTCTCACCACTTTTCCCTATCGTTCATCGCCTCTGGCAGGTCTTCTGGGCTACATCCCGTATCCGCACATAGTTGCTGAATGTATGTTCGTGATTGTCGTCCTGCTTTTGCTCGGTCATATGTGGGGGTCCATAAGAGTACATCACTTATGAGTTCGCCCCTGCTTCTCCAGCAGTGTCCTGCATGTCAGGTTCGTCTAACTTGGATAGTTTTCATGAGGGGAGGCAGGTGGCCGTACAGTTGGTGTCTTGTGGGTGTTGCCACCAGGACTTGTTCAAGATTGCTTGCAACATTCTTGTGTAATTGCCGTCTAGCTTCTTCTCCAGCCATTTTGTTAGAGTCCATGTAGTGCATCCATATAGCAGTATCGATACGACCGCTGCCTGGAAGAAACTGCGTTTCATTTTATCGGTTAGGTCTGATTTCCATAAAATCGATAGCCTATTGATAGCTGTCCATGCCTTCGTTAACCTCGTGTCGATGTCCTTTTCGGTTGATGAGATGCTGCTTCCTAGGTAAGTGAATTTGTCTACTAGTTTAAGAGGGGTTCCGTCTAGTGTGGAGATGTCACCTGATTGATTATAGCACATATATTCCATTTTGTGTGCATTGACAGAGGCCTATGCCTGTGGCTGCTCATTCCAAATTATGCAGTAGTGTTTCGGCTTGGTTAGGTGTATTTGCCAGTATCGCTATGTCATTGGCGTAGTCGGCGTCGGTAATTGTTTTTGCGGGGTACCTTCTGCTTCTTTTCTTTGTCAGCTTGAAGCCATTCTCTCTGATTTTATCAATCGATGTTCTAAGTACATAGTCTAGACAAATGATAAAGAGGTATGGAGCTAGCGTGTCCCCTTGTAGTACTCCTGCTACAATGTCGAAGTATTCTGTGTCTCCATCTGGTGATCGTACTTTCACTTTGGTGTTTCTATAGAGAATCGTTATTGCTGCTATGGTTTCTTTAGGTAGGCCGTATGCTAGTAGGATTTGTTCCACCTTTCCTCTGTGAATGGAATCGAAGGCCTTGGTAAAGTCGACAAATAGTAATGTTGCTTGTATGTTTTTTGCCTGTACACCTTCAAGGATTCTACGGATGGTTAATATTTGTGAGGTCGTGGATCTATTTCTTCGGAAGCCATTTTGGTTTTTCCTAAGCATGTCGATTTTGGGTTCTATGCGGTTTCGTATTAGGGCATTGTAGATTTTGGCTGCTATGGATGTAAGTGTTATGCCTCGGTAGTTTTTGGTTAATCCAAGGTCACCCTTTTTAGGGAAGGGGAGGATGCATTCCTTCATCTATCTGTCTATCGGATTTTGATTATAGACTGCGTTGCAGTGTCGGAGTAGTATGTCGTCGAATTATCTGGTCTTCCCTACTTCTAGGGAATCTCGTCCAGCCCTGCAGCTTTCCTATTTTTAATTTTTCTGAGAACCAAGTTGAGTTCTTCTTGTGTGAATGGTCCTAGTTTAATGTCCAATTGCTTACTAATTATTCTGCAGATTGGTTCATGTGTTACTTTCGGTGGGTTTCCTAGTAGGTTTTCGAAGTGCTGTTTCCACAGTTTTATTCTTTCTTGTTGGTTTGCAGCTTTCAGTTTTGCTTTGGCTGTGTTCTTTCCTCTACTCACTTCCTTTATTGTTTGCCAGGCTATCCTAGATTGTCTATCTTCCACTGAGTTTCTAATCTTATCTATCTGATTTTGAATGTATTCTGTCTGTTCCTTTATATATATGCCTGCTAATTGATATTGTACCGTTTTTAGTTTTCGGGCATTTGTGTTTGTTGGGTTTTTTCGATATTTTTTAGAGGCTGTTTTCACTAGTGCACGTTTTTCTCTCACCACTAATGTTTCCCATGGGACTCTATATTTAGTTTTGAGTTTTGTTGGAATACATTTCGCCGCTGCCTCGAGGTGCGCATTAACGAAATTTTCATATTCGTCATTCGGTGTACTTTTTTTTTTATTTTTTTTTTTTAAATGCTGAAAATTTTACAAAATTTTATGCTGTAGTCTTCTTTGTAAAATATTGCCTAAACTGTGCGTTTTAAATGTAAAGACACCCTTACTATAAACCCAAATTGAATATATGACTCTGTCCAAATTGTCAGCGAACACGGCAAAAGGTTTTTGAATCTTTTCTAAAAGTTTAAAATTCTTAAAGCCCCCTCCCCAACAGTAGTTTAGAAGAAAAACTAAAAAGCCTAAAACTGCCAAAGCCACCACACCAAAACAAAAACCAAAAGAAAAAAAAAATGACAAAATACTGAGCCTCCCCCTTCTCAAACAATAGACTGTCTCCAAGTATATTTAAATTCATTAGGAAATAAACGATAAAATGGAAGAGGAAGGATTTGAACTCGCACATGCCAGCAGAGAAAATTGGTTCAATACTGGTCAGTATGTCTTCAAGTCCTATTAATTTAAAATGCTGAAAATTTTACAAGATTTTATGCTGTATTCTTCTTTGTAAAATATTACCTGATACGTATTATAATGTTATTCTGTCATTAATGAATGTCTTAATTTCTGATCATCGGTAATTAATTTTTTCCTGATCATGAATGTATTTCTATCATAAATTCATTTGCAGGACATCTCTATAGTAAAAACATTAGCCGTACATTTACAATACATACGTAAGTATCGATAATATTGTTAGCTTTATATATAAATAAATTGTGATCAATGTCATTGATAGAACATGTATATTTAATTTGGAGTAGCAGAGACAGAGTATCCACAGTGTTTGATAACTGTCAGTTTCTCTCCTAGGTATTCATCATGGGCAAATCTAAGAACACATAGTCAAGAAAATGTCAGTTTCCTAGCACTGTTGACTCAGGGTCTATGCTATCCAAATTTTCATAAGCCAAGTTATCAACTGCATCTCTGCTGAGGGTAAGACAAACCCACAAATGACAGTCTGGGATATGACATTAAACAATCTGATCATGAAACTCCAGCAATGCTGGAGCTTTGGGGAATGTGGAGTACCCCTTCATTGCCATTGCACCCAGATCCGCTCTGACTAGGAGTGGTAGCACCTGATAGGGTCCTATCTATGGGTCAAATAGAACTGTTTAATATTTAAACTGTCTGAAAACAAATGACTTAGGCTAAACTGAATTTTTAGAAATAGAACTGCTATAGATAATTTAAATGTGTGTAAACAAATGACTGATGTTTAATTGAATTGTTAGTGATACATAAAAATACTTACAACAATTTAACTGTGTGTAAATGAATGAGTAATGCAGAACAGAATTATTAGCGTTAAATAGCAAAACTTAAAACTCATTAACTGTGTGCCAATATTTGAATTATTGATATTACATAGCAATACTTGGAACCATTTGACTCGGTGCAAATGAATGAATAGTGTTGACTATAATTATTAGTGTTAAATAGCAATACTTGGAACCACTTCACTGTCTGCAAACGAATGACTTATATTGAATAGAATTATTAGTGTTAGATAACAAGAATTGAAACCATTTAACTGTGTAGAAACAATTACAATACTCCTGTGCAGACAAATTAGTTTTAACTCATAGAAAAATGAAATGACCTCCAAACTATTCACTTCAAAATCATATTTGCATATCCATCTAAATGTTTGCAAACAAATGACTGGTGTTGTAACTGTTACTCAGCAATACTTTAAACCATTTAAGTGCGTGCCAAAAAATGAGTTTAGATTCATGTAAAAATGTTATCAACAAAATGTGTTTTCGAATCATATACATTTAATATATATATAAACAGAATTTAGCTTTAAATAATGGTTGATATGCTATAAAACTGAACTTAACTAAAACAAATTAAACCTAACTTATATATATATATATATATATATATATATATATATATATATATATATAAAGTTCTGTTCCACTTGTAAAACTGGCATTAATTCCCAACTGCTAGCAACTGCTTTCTTCAGAGTTTACAGTGAATTTCTATCATAACAAACACTCTAAACATGGGACTATTAGATTCTGCAGAAAAACAAAATTCTCACACTGACTTAAGTTTGACTTCTTTGTTTTTAATGACATATCAACCATCATGGGTCGGTTGTTGGTTGTTTAGATTTTATGGCATATCAACCTTTGTAGGTTCAGTTCTATTTCAAACAATTCAGTTTAGTATGACTACAGTTTAATTGTCAAAAATCTTTCTGTTTCAAGCTATTCAGTTTATTCAAGCAGTTCTAATTCGACCTATTCAGTTTAGTATAAGTACAGAGTTTGTTTACACAAAATTAAATGTCAAAACAGTTCTATATTAAACTATTCAGTTTAGCATAAGTACAGTATCAATGTCAGAAACAGTTCCATTTCAAAGAATTCAGTTTAGCATAAGTACACAGTTTAATTGTCAAAAACATTTCTATTTCAAACTATTCAGTTTAGTCAAACAGTTCTAAGTTAAACATTTCAGTTTAGCATAAGTACGCAGTTTAGTTCTATTTAACCCATAGATAGGGCCCTATCAGATGCTACCAATCCGGGCCAGAGTGGACCTGGGAGTGATGGCAATTAAGGGGTACTCTGCATTTCCCAAAACTCCAGCATCACTTGAACCTTACCATCAGATTGTTTAGTGTCATATCCAGGACACTCATTGGCTGAGGGTCTTACCTCTCTGCAGAGGTGCAGTTTGTGTATTCTACAGCCCTAGCCAACTGGGCAAGAATGACAGTGGTACTATTTAACCCAGAGCTGATGAAAATAAGGAGTTTCATACCTTTCCCAAAATGTATTAGTCTGAAAAGGAAATGGAGTTGGAACTCACTTATGATGATGTTATAGTGCAGTCACTACATATTCCATTGACTTAGGAATTTGTAGCAGCTAAATTTGTTCCACTTTTCATCAGTTCTGATTGACTAAAAATAAAAAGTTTTAATATTTTCACACTATTTACAGTAAACAGATGGATGTAGTTGCACAAAAAGGTAATAAGATTGCAACAAAACTGACATTAGGAGAAACAAAAGTCGAAACAAACACATATTCCATTGGATATTTCTCTCTGATGATGTAAAATGCATCATCTAAATTTCTGAGATGAAGTTGGATGATATTTTATCACTTAGAGAATTCTGACTATTGTCTTTATCTTCATGGTTATATTCACAATATATTTACTATATCTTACCTTCTTTGAAGATAAAAAATGATACCAACCAAAATTATACTGTCCTGTTGGTTGGGGCTTTAAAATAAACCGACGGTATCTCTGCAGAGGGGTAAGACCCCTGCCCCAATGAGTTTCCTAAGTATGACACTAAACAATTTCATGGTGAGGTTCTAGCCTTTGAGGAATATATAGTACCCCTTCATTGCCATTTCTCCCAGGTCCATTCTGACCCAGAGTGGTAGTACTTGATAGAGTCAAATAAAACTGCTTGACATTTAAACTGTGTGCAAGAAAATTACTTGTGTTAACTTGAATTATTAGAAATAGAAGGATTTGACCATTTAACTCAGTGTAAACAAATAATTGTCTAATTGAATTGTAAGTGATACATAGCAATAATTGGGACTTTCTAACTCTGTGCAAACAAATGATTTATAGTCAATAGAATTATTTGTTTTAGATAATGTAACCTAACCAAAAGGTTATTGAATGAGAAATAACCAAAACAGAGGTTGAAAATAAAATGGAAATCTTTATAACATTAACAAAATACAGTAATCACTGCCTGTAGTGACTACTGAATATATTTTTACCCCCTCACAATCGTTTCCAACATATTTATGAGGAACGGGACATACCCATTAATGTTAATAAGTATAAAACGGATAGAAATACTTGAAACCATTTAACTGCGTGTAAAATAAATGATTGCTGGTTCATTTAAAAATGTTATCAACAAAATGTGTTTACAAACCATATTTAATATATGTATGAACAGGTTTTGGCTTTAAATAATTTATAAGGGTTGGTATGCCATAAAATACAGCCAAACCAAAATCATGAATGATAATGGTTGACAGTGCTTGGAATAAGAAAAAATAAATTCATGAAATACTCTTAAAACTTGTTGGGTATATGACAATGAATATGATACTGACCAATCAGAGACAGAGGTAATGAGTAGTTTGAGAAGTGTTATTTGGAGCTCTGTTGTTCCATCCATTTTCTTGTAGCTTGGATAGTAAAGCAGCTGCTATGTGGAACCAGGCTTCTTTAAGATAAAGCAGGATGTGGTAATTTACTTAGCTTTTTGCTTAGATGTGGCACAAGGCCATATGAAAGGGGGCACCCAATGAGACTCGAACTCACTCGTGTAGGTTTGCTAGTTGAGCTTGCTAACCATTACACCACCAAAGGCACCTAAGATAGAGCAGGATGTGACTGCGAGCTTATTCTGTATTCTAATACATGCTGTTCTTTGATGTTATTAAAATAATGATCAGTCTTTTTTTTTATTTTAATGACATGTGAATCCATCTAGGGTTATTTCATGCCTAGAAGTGAGGGAATCTCGTTCATTGTATGTTCATATTTACTTTTTTTATGTAGTTGTTTCTTAGGGGTTTTTGTTTATTTGTTTTGTATGAAGCTCTATTTTATATGAATAACTTTAAACAGATCAATTTGACCCATAGATTAAACTCTAACAAATACTACTACAGGGTGGACCTTGGAGTAATAACAATGAAGAAGTACTCTACACTTCACAGAGCTCCAAAATTGTAGATTTATCATCAGATTTTATTTAGTGCTTTATTCAGGACACATCTTTTTCTGTGGAGGAGGCTTAAGCAGGTGATATAATCTGTGTTTTCTATGTCTATTGACTGGCCATTGAAGGAGATGTGATAAAAGGCAACTAGAATGAAGATGACGAAGAATAGTATTAGTTGAAATTATTATTAATAATCATTGACAGTGCTTCATTGAGGAAAAAAGTCAATAAAAAAGGATGAGGGTGTTTGCAAAATAGGAGATTAAAAGTGTTAGAGCAATAAAAGATATTGTTGGAGAAAGTCTCCTGCACATACTGTCATTCTATCCCCACTTCGATCAAGAAAACCGAATTTGACCACAGAATCCAAGATGGTAAGGTCTGTGTTAGCTTTCTTCTTATTCTTTCTTTCTTTCTTTCTTCTTTATCTTCGACCAACCAATATCCAGCCTTACCACCGCTCAACCCGGGACATCAAATCAGAGTTTTATATGTGCAACAGAAAAGCTAAATGTGTGCATGTTCCTTGTCTTTTCTTTTTATTAGCCATTATTTTTGCTGACTATCTTTGCTAATTCTATTTTTCTTTGTTTGTCTAACTCACACCATATAAAGTCCAATCACTCAGTCAGTTCTGTCAGGCCAGAGAGCAATCTTGGCATATCTTATGCCATTCATTTGTTTTTATCCTACAAGCTATTTAAGTGTTCTTGATTATCTTATTGCCAGTGCTTCTAATGGTGATCGATGAGACCAATGGCTACCTGCAATCACTTAAGGCTGTTTGCTTCTCATCCCTATATAATAAAGTTTAGCTTTATATCAATGGTTATATGCCTGTGCTACTTAGAACAACATTTGCTTCCCTGTCTTCTTCTATTTACATTGTACCTATTTATACATGTAAATATACAGACTTAGATATGTGCGTCTTTGAGTTAAAATGTTGGTCTTTAAGCAGCATTATCTTTGGTTATCTATCAGTGAGTAAATGTGTGTGTCTGTGTTTTTCCTTACTGATGAATGTGATTCTAAGTAACATTTTCTCATAACCATTACCATAAAGTTAGATAAGGCTGGTAGTTAAAATTTTTAGGCAGGTTGATTAGTTCCTTATAACTGAAATTGAATTAAAAGATTTCCTTTTGGGATATTTTATGTGCATGAAAAATAAGCAAGACTCAAGTTAGATAAATATTGGCACTTAAGGTTGAACGGAAAACCTTTTTTATTGATTTTAATCAGTATAGATTTAAATCCAATTAAATGAAGAGGTGTTCATGATGTAAGAGTAATTGTTAGAGAAAATTGACATGACACTCAGAATTTAAATCCTGAATGAGACTGTTTGCATTGCAAATAATGCTAATATCCATGGGAAAGGTATGAATCTTTTTTAACCTAACAGTCAACTGGGACTGCAGAATACACTGACTGCATCTCTGCAGAAGGGAAAGACTTCTCCACTGAGTGTCTTGGATATGACGCAAAACAATCGAATGGTGAGGCTCCAATAATCCTGGACCTTTGGGGAATGTGGAGTGCCCCTTTATTGGCATCATTCCCAGGTTCATTAACAAAATACAATACTTACCAGCGGCGTGAAGAAGGTAACCCACTGCTAATGGTAAACTACTTAGTCTGCATTTCCCCCATCTCAGATTAATATCCAACATATCTATGAGGAATGGGGCATAGCCAACCTATGAACATTAAAGGGTATATAACAGAATCCTAACTACTCTCTATCCAACTATGAGTATATAGGAAGGCAGAGAGGGCTCTATATTTTAGTTATGACCGCTGGTCTAGGAAAAGGATAACTCTGAATTCAAACCTGTTGAATTTCTTTTAAAAGATTAACCTTGTGTCGCATCCTGTCCATGTTTGAGGGGTTGGGTAAATATATAAATGAAAAAGTACTTTGATGGCATAAGACTTTAAGTGAAGGAATTGTATGATTGAAAAAGTGCTGCTCAGGTGATCTTTATTGACCTGTTAAATCTGTTTGAACAGCCTAGTGTGTTTTATGGTCAGGTTTATGCTGTTTAAAAATCAGAAATGGAATTGGCAACATGAATATAGATTCTGGGCAAGGTTGTTGACATTTCCCTTTCTGCTAATGCCAATGAGTCAAATAGCTGGTCAGACTGGGTTCTTTGGTCTCTGTTTGGCAACCAGGCAAAGAGAAAGAAAACTCTAAATTCAAACCACCTGTTCTCTGTTTTAAAACTGACCTTTTCCAAGAGCATTAACAGGAAGTGAAATGTAACAGCCTTGTCAAGGATTTTAATTTGAGTTAGTGATTCCATTTCCTTTGATGATAACTATAATCATAGACACACCTCCAAAAATAGGTCTTGTTTGTTTTAAAATACTATGTTTGATTAACTAAGTATATATCTTATCATAGTATTTACCTAACTACCTACAAATGTAAAGTGTGAATCATGGAGAAAGAGAAGAAAGATATTTATATATCCATAAGAGAGGAAAAAGAAAAAAAGAAAAGTTTGCCACATGTCTGCCATCTGCTCTTCATAGCTCAAGAGTTTAACCATTAATATTAAAGTGAAAGTTTTAGAATCTAACAATGAAAAAAGTCTGGATACTAAAAGAGGAAATACTTTGATAAAAACAAATTTTGTTTATCATGATGATATAAACTTGTAAATTCTTTTGGTACTTTGATTTATTTTATTTATCTTGATGTATTGTATAAATGTAAATGAATATTATATATATATATATATATATATATATAGTTTGGATATCTATGTAACTAATAAATAAAGCACTAAATTGTCATATTGATCTTTAATTGTTGGTGGTTCTGTAGTGAATTTGTGAGCTTATATTTCATGGAGAAGCATGGGAATGAATATAAGTGGCTTCTGTTTACTCTCTCAGTCTCTACCCTGCTAGTGAGGCTTAGAAAACTATGATTGTATGTCTTCCAGATGAGTAAGACTCTTCCCCAAAGAGGTGTCCTGGGTATGGCACTAAATAGCATCTGATGGTGAGGCTCAAGTTCTAGAACTCTTTGGGGTTTGGATTACTCCTTCATTGCCATTACTCCCTGGTCCACTTTAACCCAGAGGGATAGTACCTGTTAGAGTCCTATTTATGGGTCAAATAGGTCTGTTTTCAAATGATTAGTATTTGATAGGAGTACTCATATTACTTTGTGCTAGAAACTACATAAAAAAAATTTAAAAAGAAATGTACAATGAATGCAATTCTCCAGCCTCAAGGTATAAAATGACACCAGACATGCAGTCAGATTCAGTCTATCAAGTCATTCATTGGAATGAAGTGGGTATTCCATGTGTCGTAATGGCTTAAGTACTTGACCGTGACCTAAAAGTAAATGAGTTCAAGCTCTAGCTATGCTATTACATTCACTTTAGGATTAATACACTTGGAAAGGCATGAACCCTCTCATCCCTCCACCTAAGAATTAAAATGTACCACTGCTGTTCTTCAAAAAGGATAGCTTCAGCATTAAATAACTCACAAAGGTTGACATGCCATTGAACAAAGAAACCAAACCAAATCTAGAGAATGAAGGGCTACTTTGATGGCGTGACTTGAGGTCAAGATTTCTGTGACTGAAGAAGTGCTAGTTAGGTGATCTTCCTTAACCTGTTAAATCTGATAGAACGGCCTTGTGTGTTGTACAATAAAATTTGTTAGAAACAAATTATATGAATGGAACAAAATATGTACATTTCAAAGAACAACCTAAAAGAGGTTTGCATGGAAGAAAAAAACATTTTTTTCATGTGGCAGTGAAAAAAAAAACAACATATTTTACCTTAGAGATAATGATTTCTGTACATGAAAAAAAGAAAGTGTTTTGTGTCTTCGAGAATGTTTGCTTTCGAAAAGTTCTATTGACTGTTTGTGAAGATTTCAGAAGAGTTCATAAGTTCCCTCTTATTCTTCTAAGCTGGTAGGAATAAAAAGAGACTGACTTTTAGTGCCCTTTTCCATAAATATCAAGAGACTATGATGTTGTTTGCTAGTACCACTACTGTTTCTGCTTATGTATGTGTGTGTTGATACATTACTAAGTGTGTGTAAATATATGTATATATCCAATCTTCTTGCCACAGATAGAATGTTAGGCAAGGTCAACAAAGTTCAATGGTTCTATCTATTGCTATGCATAACTCACAATTCAATTTAATACACACAGTTAAATAATCAAGCAGTTTTTTTAAAACAATTCAATTCAGCATATGTCATTTGTTTGCACTCAATTTAAATGTCAAACAGTTCTATTTGACCCATTGATAAGACCCTATCACATGCTACCACTCCAGGCCAGAGTGGACCTGGGAGCAATGGCAATGAAGAGGTACTCCACATTCCCCAAAGCTCCAGATCAGATTGTTTAATTTCATATCCAGGATACTCATTGGGCAGGGGGTCTTACCCCTCTGCAGAAATGCAGTTAGTGTATTCTACAGCCCAGCTGACTGGGCAGTGAATATATATGGTTGATAAGGCTAAATCTAGTTTGGCACAAGGTCTGTAAGTATTAAATCTAGCTTTGCTAACTTAACTCATTAACCTTCAGCCCATTCAAGGCATAAAGCAAAACTAAGCAAAGGCACAATTCTACTTGCACAGAGTATCTTAGTGAGAACTGAACTCACCACACAGTAGTCTTGCCCAGTTGGCTGGGGCTGTAGAATACACCGACTGCACCTCTGCAGAGGGGTAAGATCCTCCCAATGAGCATCCTGGATATGACACTAAACAATCTGATGGTGAGGTTCCAGGGATGCTGGGGCTTTGGGGAATGCAGAGCACCCCTTCATTGCCATTGCACCCAGGTCCAATCTGACCTGGCATGGTAGCACCTTAAATAGAATTAACAGCATACTTAAGCTAAACTGAATTATTTGACTGAACTGAATAGCTTGAAATAGAAATGTTTTTGACAATTAAACCGTAGTTACATTTAAACTGTGTGCTTATACTAAACTGAATTATTTGAAATGGAACTGTTTTTTGACATTGAAACTGTACTTACACTAAACTGATTTGTTTAACATAGAACTGTTTTGACATTTAACTGTGTGTAAACAAAATCCGTACTCATACTAAACTGAATTAGCTCTGCTTGACTAAACCGAATGGCTTGAAATAGAAATGTTTTTCACAATTAAATTGTACTTACATTTAAACTGCATACTTATTCTAAACTGAATTGTTTGAAATAGAACTATTTTCATAAAAATGGATTTGGCATTAAATAACCTACAAAGGTTGATATGCTATAAAACCTAAACAAACAACCAAAACACAGTAGTCAATTCATCTGTATGATTACCTTGTGAACAATTACACCACCACAGAAAACCCAAGATATTTCCTAATAACAAGGAAGGAAATCCCCAGAAGAAAAAATATCTCAACAAAAATAAGCCTTCTGTAATTCCCAAACATTTTATCAAAAATAGAAAGAATTAGAGATAAAGAGAAGCTTTTATTGAATTGTAGTGAGAACAATCTAAATGGCCTGACAAAATTACCTCATTAAATTTAGTGTCCAATTACAAGGTACCTGCACTGTGAAAAATTCCTGAAAGTCCAAGACAATTTCTAGATCACTGGATTTTGTTATCTGAAAAGCAAATTTATTGGGCCAGTAGTTTAAGAAACCTGGAGACTTTAATCTGAACAACAAACTCTAAGATGCTGGCTGAAGAGGATGGATCCACCCATCTCTTAAAAGAGTGACAGGCATTTGATGCTTTGTTTTGTTCTTTTTTTTTTTTTTCGTTTTGGCATACCTACACTCTTCACCATGCCAAATAGTTAGAACTAATGTAAGCAGAGTTTAATTAAGCCCAAACAGTTTGATCTCTTCAAGATAGAAGGAGCTGAAGCGGAGAGTCATTAGCCGTATTTTTAAGTATGCTTGGCATAAGTCTACAAAAACAAAAGGTTTTTAAAACAAAGAAAGAAAAAACGTTTCAGACTCCAGAGAAAGAAAAAGAACTTGAAAATTTCAGTGAACTGAAAAAAAAGAAAAAGAATTTACGGTAAAAGCTCTGTTGTTCAGGAGTTGGACAAGCAAATATGAGGTTAATGGTTGAAATCTGTTGATGGGTCATTGAGAATTTAGTTTAAAAAGAAAATCTTTTATTTAAAATTAACCTGAGAAAGAGTCTGTGATGAATATATAAATATTAGGAAATTTTCAATAATCTACACCATGTGTTTAGCACAGGATCAAATATGATTGACTGATTGATTTTGATGGCAAGTCAACTTTTAAGCAAAGAGATAAGAGAATTGCATTCATTGTACATTCATATTTGTATTTTTTGTCTAGTTCTATCTGAAACTTTTTTTTGCATTTTCATTCAAATATGGAAATTTTTTATATGTATCTATTTGACTGATAGATGAGACCCAAACACATAGTATCACTGCATGTCTGTGTGGAACTGTAAATAATGGTAATGAATAGGTATACTCTCCAGATTTTCAGAACTGTAATCTCACCATCAGGTACATTTTTATATCATATCCAAGACACTCATTTTTTTGGATTGGAGAACTAATCATTTCATGGTTTAATTAGATAGTATTTATTTATCCCACACCCCACCCCACGCATGGGCAGGATGTGACACGTGGTCAATTTTAAGCGGAGTTTAACAGGTTTGAATTCAGAGTTTTATTTCTCTTAGACTAGTTGCCTCACAAAGGCTGAAGAACCCAGTCTACCCTACTATTTACCCATACCTGGAGGGAGAATAAGAGGATTCATACCTTTCTCAAGGATATTGGTGCTATGTTAAATGCAATCAGCCTTGTTCAGGCTTTGAACTCGTGTTGCCATGTTCATTTCCTATGACAATAACCATTACACCATGAGCACCTCCTCTAAATCAGCAATGGTTGATATGCCATCAAACCGAAACAAACCAAGTCATTTTGCTCTCCAGACCTTGGAATATTGCATTTCAGTTAATTTTTCGGCTTTGTTATTTCATCCTTCAAATGTTGTTTTTTTTTCTTTTTTCCTGATTTACCTACATGTATATTTATTCATTTATCTATTTATGTTAGTGTCTTCATTAGTTTCATTTTATTTATTTTTATAAAACTATGTTAATTCATTTCCTGTATTAGATATCATATATTTTTTGGAGGGGGTCCCTGTGGAATAATGGCTAATGTGATAGTCATTGACTTAAGCCAATTTGAATTCCAGTCGCACTATTATGTTCACTTACAGATTAATACTCTTGGGAAAGGTATGAACTCCTATATCCCCCCACCCACCAGCTATAGGTTAAATAGTACAAGTATTGTTCTTTTAGATGGATAGCTTTGGTATTGAATTGGCTTATATATCATTAAACAGAAACCTCAAACCATTTTTTATTTAGTCATTATCTATGCTCATTTAAAATTAGTCTTGTTTTGATTGATGAATGGATTTATTGTTTATTTTTTACTCTGATACATGAGTTGAATTATTACATATATCTATTGACTATGCAGATGATCAAGTGCTTCTTGCAAATACACCAGCTCAAGTTGAATCCCTGCTGCTTTGCCTGGAGCAGACAGCAAGAAGTAATGGTCTCTTTGTGAACTCAGATAAAACAAAGTTAATATGTTTTAAGATGGTGCTATCTCTACATTAAATGAAAAGCCTCTAAAATGAGTAGATCATTTCATATACCTCAGTAGCAATATCCCATCAACTGAAAGCAATATCAACATATGCGTAGAAAAGGCATGAACTGTTTATTGATTGGTTATTGATCCTATGAAAATGTAACCTCTCTGGTAAAATTGTTTTATTCTGTTGCTGTGTTCATACACCTATATGTTTGCACCTCTCTCGGACCTTAACAAAAAAAACACTTGGAGAAAAAGCTAGATGGGAATTAGACAAGGATGCTGCATGCTCTTTTGAACAAACCTTGAAAGCAGCACCCTACAAAGCTACAATTGTAAAGCTACATGCCTCCCATCTCCCAAACCATCCAAGTAAAATAAGCAAGATGTGCTGAGAATTGCTGGAAAAGCAAAGACAAACTCATTAGCAACCTTCTCCAGTGAGCTTCTACACATTGTCCAAGCAGTGTTGGCTAACCAATTAAGACTCACTAGCTCTTTGCTGACATGGGATGTAGTCTAGAACACCTGCCAAGATTGATGGCCAATAGAGACAGAGGTCAGAGAGTCAAGGAAAATAGTGCTATCAGTATGAAATGATACTGAAGATATTATCATTTCATTATTCAGTATATGCTCCCCTACCCCTGTAGGGTTGAGCTCTCTAGTGAGGGAAATAAATGGTTGCCATTAGCTTAATGCAAGGCTTTTCATATGAATTGAGCTCTCGGTAGCTGTTAAGCGGATATATGTAAACAAAAACAATTGGGATGCATAAGCGTTTAAATTTATTTCGCTTGCACTAGTTTCCTCGTGGGTGAGTGGTAGAATCTTGGATTGGCATTTGAGTCAACCAGGTTTCAATCCCAGCTTTGGGAATCTAGCCTGTCTAGCCGCACTGAAGAGTTCTGATAGAACGAAACAGGTCTGTCTGTGGATGACAATATATATATATATATATATATATATATATATATATAAGTATTTGGTAAATGGCTTGAGGCATTGCACAAATTATTTTATTTTATAGTATTCAATTAATTTAGAGGGCTATTGCAATTTAAAATAATAATTATTTGAGTCTAATTAGTTTTCAAGTAAAACTTCATTGTCAGAGAATTGTTTTTTTGATAAATTAGCATGATGTTGGAGGTTCAAAGTTTTTTTTTTGATGTTCAAAAAAAATTTGTAACACCAACATTGTGTTCATTTATAAAAAAAAAAAAAAAGAAGTCCCTGATGATGAAGTTTTACTTTAAAATTAATTAGACTCAAATAATTATTATTTTGAATTGCAATAGCCTTCTGAATTAATTTAATACTATTAAATAAAAAATATATATATTGACTTAACATGCATATAGACATATATGTGTATTATGATATCTCGAGATACGAAATTAATTAATTGTAAAGTGGATTTCGTAGCTTGGAATTTTTGTATTATGAGACAAGATTTACCCTATAAATGGCATAATTTGCTCCAGTTTACCAAAGTAGTCATATAAAGCATAGATATTATATCCACCTAAAGGAATATGTTCATTAAAGACAACTTGGTCATTTACATGAAAGTTAAAAGAAATGAGAGCACAACAAAACGTTCACATGATGCTATGAAATGCATTCTGGGAGGATTGCTGTTGGGTGATACTTTTGATTTTTGTTTTTGTATCTTGAATATTTTTTGTTAAATGGGACAGGAATTTCTTTGAAGCTTGTTTCATATTCTGACCTTTTCATATAATGGGGTTTTTGTAAGTTGAGTTCCACTTTAAATATATATATATATATATATATATATAATTTTTTTTGCTGTTTTTTAACCTAAAGTCAAACATGTATAGTCATCTGAGGAGATGGAGAGTATAATGATATTCTCCGGCAAAATAAATTTATAATGACAATTTAACCAAGTTTGAGTTTCCTTCTAATTGCACTATATATATATATATATATATATATATTGAACAAATATACATGTATGATGAGAGAGAGTCAAGGAAATCTGTTATCAGCATGAAACGATAATGCTGATGATATATCACCATCATTTCATTTGTACAATAAATGCATACAATTTATATATATATATTGAACTAACATAGATATGTATACATATATAATGGTGAGAGAGAGTCAAGGAAATCTGTGCTATCAGTATGAAATGCAGATGATTAGATAGATATATATATATATCCTTTCATTAGTTCAATAAATATGTTTGTGTCTCTCTCTCTATATATATTGAACAAATATATTCAAACATGACCTTAATATAAAATCTAAATAACAAATTACTTAATTTGTGTCTATCTATTTAAAGTTGTGCCTTTCCTATGTTTTTAGTATTTTAAAATTTTGTCTTCCCATCATCCATTCACCACCATCTTTCAGTTAGTTAGTTGTTGGAATTTTAGCTTGTTCTGTGCTTTGCTAGGTAAACACTTTAATTAACTGCATCGTTTGTAAAACAACACACACCCTTGGCATATGTCTTGAGGATTTAAATTTCAACAAATTGCTTAGAGTGTTTTTTATAAAAGCACTCCAGACTTTTAAGAAATCATTGCTCTCTGCTTGATTTTTGTAAAAGCTTTGAATTGGCAACCACAAAATTTATGGTTCAATTCTGTGTGTGTGTGTGTGTGTGTGTGTGTGTGTGTGTGTGTGTGTGTGTGTGTGTGTGTAGCAAGGTTTGTTAACCATTCCTCAGTGAAGAGAATAATTTTTTTTTTGTTTTTATCATAAGAACCAGGGATGAAAAGGTTCTGTAAATTTGATACTTAGAAATGTGCCTACCTTCTCAGTGATGCATAACATAAGCTGACTGTGTATCCCTTGCATAGGTGTGAGACTCCTCCAGAAAGAAGTGTCTTTGGTATGAAAAATGAATGTATCTGATGGTGTGGCAAACAAATGATTAATATGAAATTGAGTTATTAGTGTTAGATAGGAATACTTGAAACCATTTAATTGTGTGAAAACAAAAGAGCTCTAACAACTCATTTAAAAAGAAATTTTCCGAAAAACTATTCACTTACAACTCATATAAATGTGTGTGTGTATATATATATATATATATATATATATATATATATATATACACTTATGGTGTGAGTGTTATCATTCTAGGAAATGGACACAGCAAGACAAGTTCAAATCCTATAACACTAATACCCTTGGAAAAGATATGAATCCAATAATTCTTCTTCCAGCTATGGGTAAATAGAAGGGAAGACTGTGTTCTTGAGCCTTGGTTAGGCCACCAGTCTAGGAAAAGGAAAATTCTGAATTCAAACCTGTTGAACTCTACTTAAAAAATTGATGTTGTGCTACATCCTGTCCATACAGAGGCAGACGTAGATGTACATATATATATATATATATATATATATACTGAATTCAGTATTCAATAACCCACAAGTGTTGATATGCTATAAATCACCAACTAACTTACTACAATCCCTAATTTCTGAAGAGCAGCCTTCCAACAGAGGAATATGTTGGTGTTTGAAATAAAAATGAATTTCCTTCTTGTTACTATCTTGTGGTAATTTGGAAACTACATAAGGTTGCTGGATGCTATTTTAAACAAATCTTTGAAGCAGCACCCTACAAAAAAGAAGCTGTACAATCACTTAGCTCCAACTGCACAAACTACTCAATAAAATAAGCAAGATAAGCTGCACACTCGATGTAAGGAAAAACTCATAAGCAATGTTCTCCTATGCATTCTTACACATGGACTCAACAGTGTTGGCTGACTAGGAAAAAAAACTTAGATACATCAGCTCTGTGTAAACACTTATTGCCGTCTAGAGGACCTACCATGAGCAATTCCCAATAGGGATGGATAGCAAGATAGAGTCAAGGCCATCCATTCTGTTAACACACATTCATGATGATGATCATTTATTATCTTTTTTTATGTTTTAAATTTTCTGATACCAAAATATTCATGCACATATTCAAACTATAAAACAAAAATGACATCCCCTGTGAAAATCCCATCCCCACCAAAAAAAAGAAAACTTGAATCAACAAATAAAGCAAATTTCTCTTACAGAAAAACTTTTAATTAGATTTTTCCTGTCTCTTTTCTTTTATCACACCCATTATGCCATTCTGTAAAATGCTATCAAGATATTTTTTTATGTCTCCAAAAATAGCCGTTTCCTGCACATAGCATGTCATTAATCCTGCCAACATGTTCAGTCTATTTGAATTAAATGAATTTTCACAGATGGAAATGTGCAGTCAGTATTTGGAGGCAGTGAACCAGAGCAGGCTTTATTCTTGTCGGCCATATTGTCACTTTAGGTCTTAGTGTCCTTTTGACTGCCCAATCAGATTGTACCATTTGAAGTTATTTTTAGTGCAACAATCTCTTTGTCTTTTTTTTTTCTTTTTTTATCTGTCCTTTCATTCATTGGCCTTGATGTTTGTAGTTCATTAAATTATTAATTTTTTTTTCGGTTTGTTTATGGAAAACTCAAAATAGAAATGATATTGTCACTTGAGTGATTCGCTTGAGCACTTTCCATATTTGCCAGTTTGTTTGATGTGTTGTGGAGAGGCTCTGTGTTGATGGCCATTTTGAGATTGATTTGAATATTAAATTTTTATTGGATTATGCTTCGTGAGTAAATATACTCACAAAGCTACAACACTGCCAAAAGACTTGATAAGTAAATAAATTGATAATTAGATAATCGTTCAAAAGAAAAGAAAGTGATATTTGATTGAAATTGTCATAGGCACTGTGGTCTTGTTTTCTGAGATTTATGGCATATATATGCAGGACATTGTTGGAGAAGTAGGGACAAACTCCTAAGTGACATACTCCTGTGGACCCCTTCACATGGACAAGCAAAGACAGGACAACCAGCTAGAACCTATATACAACAGCTCTGTGCTGATACAGGATGTAGCCTTAAAGACCTACTGGAAGCAATGGACGATAGAGAAGGGTGGTGGGAGAGGGTCAAAGAGATCTGTGCTGATGGCACGACATGATGATGATGATGATGATGATAAAGGAGTTTAACAGAAGAATAATTTTTAGACTAGATCAGCCTTCTTTTTTATGTTAAATGGGTCTTGTTTCCTTTGAAAAATAGACGTTTTCTTCTGCTTGTTTAAGATATTGCTGTGCACATGTATATGTATGTCTGATTGTTTTTTTATGACCTAAAATGAATTAAAATTTGGAGAGTTAAAAATCTAAAAAAAAATCAAAAACAAAAGAATATTCAATTATTTATTTTTAAAGTCTTGTCGGTGGGACTTAGAATAGTCTGACTATATTCCCTGCAGAGAGATAAGACATCCATCCCTGAAAAAAGTGGTGTCCTGGTTATGACGCTAAATTGGATTAGATGATGAGGCTCCAGTTCTAAAACTCTTGGTAGTGTGGAGTACTCTTTCATTGCCATTAATCTCAGGTTCACTTTGACACAAAGTGTTAGCACCTGATAGGGTCCCATCCATGAGTCAAATAGATCTGTTTGAATATTTATCTATATAGGACAGGAATACTTGATATCATGTAATTATAAATTACTTATATTTAGAAAAATAACTTGAAGTTATAATGGTTTACTAAGGATTATTATTATTAGTCACTTGGAATGATGTAACTGTATGCAAACAAATGATTGTTATTGATTAGAAATAATTACTTAAAATCAGATAATTTTTAGTATTAGATAGAACTAGTTGAAACCATACAACTGTGTGCAAATTATTTGTATTAGATTAGAATATTTGATGTCATAGCTGTGTGCAAAAAAACTTTTAAGAAGCAACTATTCCAAATAATGTAAATAAAAATATACAATAAATGCAATTCCCTAACCTCTTGGCATAAAGGATCCCTAGATGAGTTCATATGTTGTTAACACAAAAATATATTTATTCATTTTTTTTTTTTTTTGTGGTGGGGAATCTGTTTTTTTTATTGTTATTTTTCATACATTTTTGTTTTTCCTTGGTGATTTTTCTTAGTTGTCTTAATAGAAAATTCATGTTAAAATGTAAAACATTTTAATTCATTTTCTACATCTTTTAAAGACAAACTGAATCTGCTAAACTGAGAATTGATCATTTCAAAAGGACAAATTTTTATGAGGCACCTCTGACATTATCTGTTAAATTTTAGTGACTTCATATTTAAATCTTAATTTTATCAATACAAATAAATATATACATTCTTTTTTTTTATATGTATTTTTTAATTCAAAAGATTAAAATTTAAGAAGCAAAAGCAATTTAGCAAACCATCTAATTTAATTAAGACAATAATAGCAAATTGACTTAAATTTATTTAAAAGTGAGTAACAGTAAGTAATTAAATCAAATAAGAAACAAAAAAATTATTTCAAATCAGTTTAATTGAATTAAGAAATTATTTTTTACCTTAATTTATTATGAAAATATATATGGAGAACCAACAACAACATTCCCTTAATTTGTTTTCACATTTGAATATTTGATTAAGTTTGTGCGGCATGAGACATAATGAAAATCTTTTTTAGAGGAAGATATTCAAGGTCCAAGAAACAACTGGGTCATAAGAAACAACTACACAAAAAATATAGATGAATGTACAATTCAACTGGGTTCTGCCAGCAGGGCACTTGGCCCTGCGCCATAGGTGGCATCCAATGCAGCCTCTGCCCTGACTTGGTAATGGCTCCATCTGACTGACCATGACTCTCTGTGACTGACCCCTAATGACTGTGGGTACCTGTGTATATATAATTTCATAACACCTACGTATTCCGGTTTTAATTCACGTGATCTGCTTCCATTTGTCAACCCACGTGAGCTATTTTCATGTTGACATAGCTGGAACATCTTGGCCCAGAAATCCCTGATTGTTGGTTCTGTCAAAGGCCAATATGCAACATAGTCAGTTGCTAAACTTTTTAACTGTTGTCATTGATGCCAGTGAACAAACATTATTACATTATTTAAGTAAAACACACTTTTGTAAAATTATTATAACTAATAAGTATAGTGTTTTCATTTTTTTAATGTTTGTCCATCTGTCATTTAGGCAGAGATAAGAGTATAGTATCTGTTCATCCTGTCTAATATCAAACCACTCCATCTGTAACAATGTAACTAGGGGTTGCTATTGAATAAAATGAACTTGACAAATACAAACTCTAGACATAGCTGTTTGATCATTCTCATCCTGTTGAGAAAAATATCTCTCTCTGTTCTCTCCCAAAGTATGAATAGAATAGTAGGACAGACTGGACTCTTTTGTCTTGATTGGATAAGTGGGTTAGATGAAGGAAAAATTCAGAATTAATAACCTGAATATTATCTGGAGGAATTTATAGCACACTGGTGCACCATTCTTCTGCAACCCCCTCATCCAAAAAGTGTGACTGGCTATAAGCAAAAGTTCATCATTATAAACAAGTCACCTCTTCCAATTGATTCGAGTTTCTTTTTGTAATTCTTGATTCTTGGGTAATTGGCTTGAAAATTACTTTTTAAAGTAATATCATGTTCCTTTCAAAGATCTCAAATTTGTATTTTGTTTATTGCAAAAAAAAGAGGTTTTTCTTCTTTGAACAGTTTTAAGAAAAGATTTTCAAAATGCTCCAAGTTTCCTCATGGGATTGAAGTCAGGATTTACTTAGTTTAGCTTAATTTGGTACAACAGCAAATATGTGGAAGCAACCCATTGAATCACTCTCCGTGACACTGGTCTGCTAACATAGTTTGCTAAGTATTACACAGTACAAGATGACCTTAGTGGGATTAAGATTATGTGACAAAACTAATTTTTAAATGAGTAAAGGTAATTTCTGAAAATTTTAAGTTGTCTTGTTCTTGAGACTAATGGACAAACATTATCTTAATATTTATTGGACAAAAATAAAGTCAAGAAAGACCTCACTATTGGATGAGAAATCAGTATGCAAATTATTGCTCTAACTTTATTTTTTTTAAAAAAGCATGGGGATATTTTCTGTTCATAAATTAATCATTTTATATGTAAACAGATGGATGAAATGTAATTATCTTCATCTGTAATTTTCAGGTTTTATTGAGCCTTTGTTTTTGTTGTTGACCCTGATTAGAATGGCTATTTTCCAATACTGCAGCTTGTTTGATTGGTTGTTTCTTTTTTTCTACTTTCTTGGAGACAGTTTTTCTGCTTTCTGCGAGACGGTTTTCTCTTGATTTTTTTTTACTAGTTTTATAAAAAGAAAAAAAGGATAACATTTTTCTTTGTTCAATTTGGAAAAAAGTTATTGTATCTTTTTTTTTCATAAGTACTGTTCATTTTCATTCTCACATTTATTTTTTCTTTTTCTTCTTCTTTTTTGAAGACTGACCAACAACCAAAGAGTGTTTAACCATTTTTGTCTTGAAACCTTTTTTTTTCTTCTTCTTATTATTATTATTATATCAATGTTTTTTTATCATGTCATTCTTTATCACAATTCAGTCTTTTAATCATGAAAATTTTATTTTTTAATTATTAATGTTAATTATCATTGATTATTCAAATAAATCTTTATAATATCAATCTGTCACTTATTTTATAATTATCTTTTTTATTATATCAATCCAACAATTCTATATCAGTTATGAGATGGGTGCTTATTGATTTTTTGGTTTTTCTATATATACTGTTTTGTCCATAATTAGTTGACTTTTTTATAGTCCTCACATTCTCATTGCTATAGTAATAGAGAAAAGTATTGATGACTTAGTACATAAAAAAAATTATTTGCTTTATCCTTTATGAATAGTAACAGATCAAGGTCACTCTTATTGAGATATATATAAATATATATATATGCACACACGATATATTTCAAGACAAAAATATGATATAAAACTGTATGAAAACTTAAGACCCAAGTTTCATGTAGTTGATCCTCAACTGTGCAAGAGCCAAGTTGGCTGGGGCTGGGCTGTAGAATACATCGACTGTATCACTGCCGAGGGGTAATAAAGCTCAAGCCGACTGGTGACCCAGTCGGCTTGAGCTGTTGAAGACATCATTGCATCTCTGCAGAGAGGTAAGACCCCCACCAATGAGTGTCCTGGATATAATATTAAACAGTCTGATTGTGAAACTTCAGTAATGCTGGAGCTTTGAGTAATGTGGAGTACCTCTTCATTGCCCGGAGTGGTAGCATCTGATAGGGTCCTATCAGTGGGTCAAATAGAACTATTCATTGTTTAAACTGAGTGCAAACAAATGACTAATGCTAAATTGAATTGTTTGAAATAGAACTGTTTGTTCATTTAACTGTGTGTAAACAAATGACTGATGTTTAATTGTTAGTGATACATAGTAATACTTGGAACCATTTAACTTAGGTTTACAAATCATATATATATATATATATATCTAATGTATATGTATAAACCAGATTTGGTATTAAATAACCTACAATGGTTGATATGCCATAATACCAAACCAGACCTAATGATTTTTTTTTCATATATTTCTGTCCAATAATAAGTTTTCAAATGGATCTATTTAAACCATAAATGGGACCCGAATAGATACTACAACTTCTGGTCAGAGTGGATCTGGGAGTAATAGTAATGCAGGGAAGTACTCCATACTCTCCTGGAGTTTAACCATCAAATGCAGTTTAGTGTCAGACCCAAGACATAAAGAAAAAGAGTTAAAATATTCTTAATGACTGTTACTTTGTTTGTACCATAAATTAGATTAAACTGTCTCTTATTGAGTCAAAAGTTATGCAATATTTTGATACATGTTAGTGGGCAGTGTGTATATGACATAGCCGAAACAGTTAAAGCCATGGTGAGTAATATCATGGTAGTTGGTGTGCTGACATATTGTGCATTGCTTGACCCATAGTGTGATTGGAAAGCTTCACTGATGAATGTTCAGTGTAGTCTAATTCAGAAATGTATACTTTACAAGTTTAAACCAGGCCATAATGCCACAGAAGCGACCAAAATCATTTGTTTTATGAAAGGTGGAGAAGCAATTGATCACAGTCTGTGAAACAGATGGTTCAAGTAAATTTGCTTGGGTTGCAAGAAATTAGATTTTGGGCAAGGTCATGTAAGCCTAAAACCATGGATTTAGAGGGTGTGCTCCAAGCAATAGTGGCAAATCCAGAGAGTAGCACTTGAAGTGTATCAACCGAGTTTGGTATTTCATAGTCCAGTGAAGTCGTCAGATTCATGACCTTGGAAAAATGATCCAAAGCTGTGGAATTGTACCCAATGTTACCAAAATATTGCAGAACTTTTGACTCACCTTAGTATTAAAACAGTTGAATTTTATCTGCTGCATTCTAAAAACTAATTTGTTTGATCTTGGCAAATGTTATTCATTTTAGACAAGAACAACTTGAACATGAGAACTCTCAGCTAAAAGAAAACAAAAAGTTTATGAAGGATGAAATGGCCGTTCTGGAAAATAGGGTGAGTCAAATTGATTTTTTTAATTCACTAACAATTTATTTATTTTTTAAATTTTCTTTGCTTTGTTTGTTGGCGTTTTTTCCTGCTTTTTTTTTTTTTTAACATTATGGACTTTTCTTGATAATAATAAAGATTATACCATGAAATGAAAAACAAACCCTGAGAATGTTTTATCATTGAAACAGAAATAAATCAACATTTTAAAACCCATTGCAGTTATTAAAATAGCCTGTTAGTCCATATTAAAAGTACAGCTTTAACCTATTTACCAAAATTTTTCTCATTCCCCAATGATACTTGCATTAGAAAAAGATCTAAAAAAGTACAGTTTCAGGTTACCCTTACTGCACTTTTTGGTTGAACTTGAGTTCTTTTTTTTTTTAACCATTTTCATGTTTTTATTTTAATGTTCATTTTGACTGACTGAATTTTTTCTGAGATGAAAAAGCGAAAAGATATTCATCCCTCTTGTGTGCGGATTTTATGCATTTTTAGCTTATTCAATAAATATGTTTGTTAATTTTGATGAATGAAACTATTCAATTTGTATTTGGCATAACAATTTGAAAAAAAAAAAAATTAGCATTCAAAATATAGAATGCAAAATTGCCTCTTAATTTACAATGAATATAAAAATGAAATTAAGAATTAGTTGAAAAAATGATTCAAGAATATTTGTGATAGTACATTGACTGTGAAGAAATGTTGAATGAACAAATGTGAGAAGCAATTTGAGATGTGGTTGGAGATAGTGGTAGGTTTTACTGTGACCATTTCGGAAAGATCATCTTTTTCATGAAGTAGAGCATTAATATAACTGATACATTACTTACCTGCATACAACCAGGTGAGATGTTTAAATCATATAAGTCAAAATAAATAGAGCACTAATATAACTGATACATTACTTACCTGCATACAACCAGGTGAGATGTTTAAATCATATAAGTCAATTTTATTTTTATTCTCTAATTTTTTATTTATTTTTGTTTGTTTTATTTCATGTTATCTTTTCAAGAATTAAAAAAAAAAAAAACTTAGACTTTTTCATCATAATAATAAACAGTATACTATAAAATAATGAAAAAGAAAGGTATATTGTTCAACCTTAATAACAAAAGCAAAATGAACATTTTAAAATTTAGGGCAGTTCTGAAAACAGTTCTTTTTAAAACCTTTTTTGGTGCAGTTCATTTTGCTATAAATTAATGGTTAGAATGTACTTTTACAATAGAATAAAAAAGTTTTCTATAAAAACATCTATTAGAGGTTCCCAATTAGAATACTACAATATGTTAAAAGAAAGAAAAGGATTTTGTTTAATATTGGGGTGTATCGCACAAGTGTGTTGATAAAAAAAAAATTAATCACTGATACTTCTAAAATTCGTTTGACTAAAGTTTTAGAAGAATTAAAGTTTGTTTTTTAATTTTTATGAACAAAGTATATTGAACAAGAGACACTTTCAGAGGATATATCACACAATATCCAAAATTTTTCTGTAATGTGGACTAAATTTGGATCTCACACTCATGCATTAAGTATATTTGGGTGACTTGAGATGCTCTTGGCACCAGAAAGGTTAAGCATTTTCATCAGCACTATAAGATTTTGGTCTGATTTATTCTTTGAGTCCTGAGCTCCTAAGCCTAAATTTATAAAAAACTTATGTGATCTTTGTACTGGTAAACTCGTGCTAAGATGTGGGGGGACATGAAATTACCATTGATATACCAAGCACCAAGTGTAAGACTAAATTTCAAAGAGAGAAAAAAATTTTGAAAATATTGATTTTTTTTTTTTTAAATTAAAGAAAGTTTTTTTGGCAATTTGAAAAATGATTTTTTATGTGAATATCTTTTTAAAAACACTGAAAATACAAGTAATACCTTAAAATTTTGTTAAAAGAATATCTTCCCTTCAGGGTTAAAAATAAAAGAAATTACTTGATTTTTTGTGATGTGGGATTGCTTTTTCGTTTTTCAATCTAACTTGTATACATTCCTTAATTCTCTATTTTATGCTGTTGGCACTTAACCTTCAGCCACCCCCTCTTTTTACTGAGGCATAGATCAATATATTGAAGTCTATCAAAATATATATTGAGATGTCTGCTCTACTAACCCAGCTATTGAGCTTCTATATCTTAAAGCCCTTGATTGTCTGAGATTCAACTATGACTTGGCAGTAGTAGGTGAAATCAGAAAAAGCTCAGATGGAAGCTCTTCATTGATATATAAATCCTCAGACCTACATAACAACATCAATAACATGTATTTGTAGGTACATATATTAATATTGACAGTTGCCACTTAGTTATCTGTGAGCATGTAGGCCCTCTACTTAGTCTGATTAAATGTATTATTGGTCTTTTGTCTGTTTTAGTGAGTTGTTTTTTCTTTTTAGATTTACCAAGGTAAAGTTACTTTAATGTACTAAGTTTATATTCAGTACTATCTTACTGTACTGACTGTTAAAGAATATATATAAAAAAGTGAAATCATTGTGATGTTTTTATCAATATTTTAAGGCTGGTATTGGTTTATTTTTATTTTTACCATGTGGAATTATGTTGTATTTTTAATTACAGTTCTTAGTAAAATCATTATGACTTTTTAAGGGTGGGATAGCTTTCTTCATATATATATATATATATATGTACGAGGGTGAAATCATTGTGATTTTTAAGGGTGGGATAGGTTTCTTCATACATGAGGATATATATATATATATATATATATATATATATATATATATATATAATGGTGAAATCATTGTGATTTTTTAAGGATGGGATAGGTTTGTTCAAATAAAAGAATATATATATATATATATATAGAGAGAGAGAGAGAGAGGAAATCGTAACTTTTTAAGGGAGAGATAGGTTTATTCTATTCTTTTTATATATTTATATATATATATATACATATATATATAAAGGTGAAATCATTCTTATTTTTTAAGGGTGAGATAGGTTTGTTCAAATAAGATGATATATATATATATATATATATATATATATACACACACAGATACACACACATAAATAAAGGTAAAATCATTGTAGCTTTTTCTAGCAATATTTTAAGGGTGATATAGGTTTGTTTTCATTCTTTACTAAATGGTATTTCATTTTGCTTTCTAATTAGAATTCTTAAACTGGATATCATCCTGATCATATACGACGGAGGGCTGAAAATTCTCAACTATAAGAAGAGAATTAATGACTTTTAATTCTAATTAGAAAATAGAATACTTGAGAAATTGTGTAAATACATATTATGGCTGTAGGTTATTCCTTTTTTTTTTTTGTTGGGATGAGAATTTATATCAGCACTGCCTCCACGTATATATATATGCAACTGTAAAGGCCTGAGTGAGTCAGATTCTAACTAGGTGCTTTATACTACCAACCATGTGTTAAAACTAAACTTACTAAATACAGAATGTTTTCTAATGGTCAGCAAGTGGGTCTAGCTGACCCTTACTAGGTGCCCTTTGCTTGTAGCTTTGGACCACAGTGAAGGTTAACCTTAAAAGTGATTATATAACTGTGTAGAATGAACATCTTTACAAATGAGAGAAAGTATCAATGAAAAAAAGTATGTTTTGACCACTTCATTGGTTAAATTTTGTCTTGATTATGGCACATCATAAAAATGAGGTTTGGTGTTTTCTTTAAAAAGCTACGAGGATCATTAAATAAGTTTCCAGACTTTTTTCATCTGGGCACTTTTATTGATAGTACACTCATGAAACTCTACTCCCCTTCGAAGTAATCTCCTCCGGCTGCAATGCACTTGTTCTACCGTTCCAACAACTTCTGGAACGCCCCATCGAAGTCCTCTTGTGTGAGCGTGTCAATGACCTTTATCACAGCCTATTTCATCTCCTCAGTTGTCTCATAATGACAGCTTCTGAGCTTAGGGAATAAGCAAAAGTCACAGGGACCAAGGTCTGGACTTTAGGTAGGCTGAGGAACTGTCGATGCCTATCTTGGTCAAATAGTCTGTGACAAGGATGGAGTTGTTGACTGGTGTATTGTCCTGGTAGAAATGCGACTGACCCAATTTGAAGAGTGCTAGCCTCTTCCGACGGAATCTCTTTCTGAACTCCCTTAAAATCTCAACATAGTAACCCTAACCGTAACCCTTTGGCCAATCAACTGTGGTGTTCTGACTTCCTTACTCCTCCCACACCTCTCATCATCCCTCACAGACTCTCTGCCTTCCTTGAATTTCTTATGCCACTCAATTCATGCAAGATTATTGAAAAGCAGTCTAAAGCATTCCATACGTTTCTGTGGCATTTTTCCAAGTTTAAAACAGAATTTTATTGTATATCATTCTTCTAAAGTGTCCTCACATCCAGATTGCATTTTTGAAATTCACCAGCTGTGGCAATCAGGCTTTAGTAGTGTGTATTCCAATTACTGCTGTAGCTGTTCATTTGAAGCTGAAATCCTAAAAATTGTTCAGTCATCTCAAAAGATGTATAGCAATAATATAGTGAATTTTCAAGAGTCTATGACAATTTTAAAAACCTGTACATAAAAGTCTGGAACCTTATTGAATGCACTACGTATATATTTTCAGAAAATTAAGCCATTTTTCTAACTCTTAAAACCTTATATTTTGAGTTGTATGGTATTTTACTAAACATGGTAAGCCCAATATTTCAGACTTAGCACTATTTTACTTTATACCATAAGCCTAATAAAATTATGTTCAAAGAGATTACATCAGATACTATTCATAAAAATTTAACAACCATTTGTCAGCCAGTCTTTTAATGGAATGATGGCATGTCTGTTCTCTGGAGCCAAGTTTGTATGTGTTGTACTTAACATTTTTTTGAACTCTAGAACAGAGTATTTGTGGGTCCAGAGATAAGGGTTTAAAGGGTTAATATTTAATTCTTAGAAATGAACAAATTTATATATATATATATATATATATATATATATATATCCAGTGGATTTTTGATTAATGTGTTTAACTGGGATTTTGAGAAATTCTGTACTTAATAACATTTCTAGTGGTTTTATCAAACATGTTTTTGATTGATAAATTTCATTTAAACTTTGGTCATTTATAGTTTTAGAAACATTGAACTTTGTCCTTTGGCTGGTTAGATGATTTTAAGGATTAAAGAATCTAATAAAAAATGGCTTTTTTTGATTTTCCTTTTATTTAAGTTTGGTTATCTCTAAGTGCAATATCAAAAATTAGATTCACTTCTTAGATAGGGTCTTTTGAATTTTTACTAATACATTAAACTTATTTAACATATGCTGAGAAAATATGTTTTTTATGGGTTTTTTTTTTTCATATATAAAATTACATAATTTATCTTTAGTTAACTAATCTTATTTGGCTCACACAAAAGTATCATTGAATTGTATTAAAATTTGGGTTATTTTTGTTAATATTTCAAGGAGAGTGAGAATTTACTCTGCTAAAGATGGTGTTGCAAGGGTTGCATAAATGTTGTCATCAATTATGCAGGCTGAGTTTGTAAAGAAATGCAATTCAATAGTAAATAAAAGAAGCTAACAGTAAAATGAACGACATGAATTTGAGTTAAAATATTGCTGTTTATATATAATTTTTGGTAATGGTCAAAAGCTTATAAAAGTATTCTTTTTAAAATGATTACTTGCTTTTCACTTCTGAAATTCCTTAGAGGATAAAATTTTTTTATCCCTTTGAAATTTTGGGGCTGATTACTTTTGGTTCTTTGGTTTTCGGCTGACTGCTAGGGATTTTGGTCTGTTTATACTCATTAACTTTTGTGGGGCAAACGAGGGAAAAGTTCTTTCTTGAAGCCATGATGCATACAGGTCGTTTTCTATTATAATGAATTTCCGAGCCATTGGTCTAATGAGTAGAGTGTTTGCCACTGGTTTGGGAGATCAGGGTTCACTCCCAGGTTGAGTCATACCAAAGACTCTAAAAATGGTACTTGATGTTGGTTTGCTTAACACTCCGCATTAAAAGGTAAAGATCAAGGGTAAAGTGGAGCAATCCAGGGAAAGGAGCAGCCCCCTCCCCTACACCTCAGTGCAGTAGCTATTGAAAAGGGAGCCTTAGGGTCACCCTTGATTAAGGTCGCCAACTTTACTTGTGATCGACGACATACTGCTCCAACAATGCAACACCGTTTATAATCAAAATACGATAAACAGATGGATGAAGGGATGCATCCTTCTTTTCCCTAAAAAGCGTGACCTCTGATTAGCCAAGAACTACCGAGGTATAACACTTACATCCTTAGCAGCCAAAGTTTACAATGCCCTACTACAAAACCGCATAGAACAAAAAATAGACAACATCCTTAGGAAAAACCAAAATGGCTTCCGAAGAAATAGACCCACAACCTCACAAATATTGACCATCCGTAGAATCCTTGAAGGCATATGGGCAAAAAACTTACAAGCGACATAACTATTTGTCGACTTTACCAAGGCCTTCGATTCCATACACAGAGGGAAGATGGAACAAATCCTACTAGCATACCGCCTACTAAAAGAAACCGTAGCAGCAATAACAATTCTCTACAGAAACACCAAAGTGAAAGTACGTTCACCGGATGGAAACACAGAATACTTCAACATTATAGGAGGAGTACTTCAAGGGAGCACGCTAGCCCCATACCTCTTTATCATCTGTCTAGACTACATGCTTAGAACTTTGATCGACAAAATCAGAGAAAATGGCTTCGAGCTGACAAAGAAAAAAAGCAGAAGGTACCCCGCAAAAACAATTACCAACGCCGACTACGCTGATGATATAGCGTTACTGGCGAATACACCCAACCAAACTGAAAGACTACTGCATAGTTTGGAATGAGCCGCCGCAGGCATTGGCCTCTATGTCAATGCACACAAAACTGAATATATGTGTTATAACCAAACAGGCAACATTTCCACACTAGACAGAACCTCTCTGAAACTAGTAGACAAATTCACCTACCTAGGAAGCAGCGTTTCTTCAACTGAAAAGGACATCGACACGAGGTTAACGAAAGCATGGAAAGCTATCAATAGGCTCTTGATCATATGGAAATCAGACCTGACTGATGAAATGAAATGCAGTTACTTCCAGGTAGCGGTTGTATTGATACAGCTATATGGATGCACTACTTGGACGCTAACTAAATGGTTGGAGAAGAAGATAGACGACAATTACACAAGAATGTTGTGAGCAATATTGAACAAGTCCTGGCAGCAACACCCCACAAGGCACCGACTATACGGCCACCTGCCTCCCATCATGAAAACTATCCAAGTTAGACGAACCAGACATGCAGGACACTGCTGGAGAAGCAAGGACAAACTCATCAGTGATGTACTCCGATGGACCCCCGCATATGGCCAAGCAAAAGCAAGACGACCAGCTCGATCATACATACAGCAGCTATGTGAGGATATGGGAGGTAGCTCTGAATACCTGCCAGAAGCGATGAATTTTAGGGAGAAGTGGCGAGAGAGGGTCAGGGATACCCGTGCTAGCGGCACAACATGAAGATGAGGATGATGATGTGTTTCAATTTGCTTACAATAAATTTCTAGTTTTATGGACATTTTAATTAGTTTTACTGGCTTATTTTTTAATAATGGTTTTATTTCAGTCAGAAAAAGAATAGATAATTTGAATTAGTGATCAGGCATGAATATACTTTTCTCTCCAGCTCGGACCAGGCACGAGACCAATAATCATCTTTGTCAAACTCAAGATGAAATAGTTCTTATCCAGGGGAAGAGAATGACATTTAATGGCAATTATAATCTTAATGATAAGAGGCTAAGTGATTAGTTCCCACAACTTATTTGTTGACAACTGCAGACATATTCAAGTAGAATGGAAATATTTTTATTGAAATAAACAGATTTTTTTTTTACTGATGGATAGGTAAGAGGAAAAAGCTGGAATATTTTTCTGACATGTTGATAAATATTGATATTTACTGGATAGAACAGCACAAGTATGGGCCACTCAGTGAGGCTTATATTTAGTACACATTAATAATTTTCTGTAAGACAAACTCACTAATCATGAACTGCTATATACTCAATGTAATGCAGTTCTCATGGATATTTGGTGTAAATTGATGATGAGTAAACTATGTGGGGATTATAAAAAATGAAAATAAATAAATAGAATTATTTCAAAAAATTGAGCAGTTCCCAGAATCCTCAGACAGGAACCAAAATTCGCATGTGTCTGAAAGACAGACTTACAGGCTCCAAGGAGAAATCCATTCTCACTTCAGCCTTCACTGCTAGTACTGGAAAGACCCTTTTTCACTCTGTTGCTAGCCAGGTAGTGCATCTATTTGCCAAGCCTTGCAGTTTCATAGCAGATTACATCTGCTGCTAGCAAGCTACCACTGCTGAAAATATCTCATTGAAATAAACAGCTGGACATAACTACCAACCTTAAACTAACCACCCACTGAAAACAACTATATATTTTAACACCTCGTCTGAGAGACGCGACTATATTTAATATTTTTAAGAAGAATTTCGTTGCCCTCTAAACAGTCGTTAACCCCCAAAATAAAGTTTTACTTAAAAGATATCTTCATCTCTTTGCTTCCTTCCTTAAATTCTCTTGCAGGCTTCCACAGACAAAGAAGCCGACAAGTTAAGTAAGGTAAGAACAAAGAAATCAGATACTGAAACCCAAAATTAACAACCCACAAAAACAATGACCTTGAAAACAACAAATGACTATTATCACCAACAGACAAAAGAAGTTATAACCAAACTAAACCTTCTTATAGCCACTAACCAGTCTCAGTGCATAGATAGTTTAATATTCGCCAAGTGTGACACTAAGTTAATTTTAGTAAATAAAGATAAAAAATTGATCTTTTTCAGTAGCAAATGTTCAAACAAGTGTGAAGCTCACCTTAATAGAATGGTTGCTGGGTATTTTTTAAGATGTCATTTCATCATCATCATGACATGCCAACAGCATAGAACCACTTGGCTCTCTCTTGCCATCCATCCCTATTGGATGTCACTCTTGGCAAGTCCCTTAGATGGTTTCCAGCATTTGCACTGAGCTGATGAATATAAGTTTTTGTGGTTAGTCAACAGAGGTGTGTCCATGGGTAATAGTCCTAATGATAATGTTGCTTTGGGAGTTCTCATGGTGTAATACTTATTGTCGTAGGAAATGGACATGGCTACCTGAGTATCCTAGTCAAGCCTGTCAGTATTTTACACAGAGCGATACCCTCTGAAAAGGTATGAATCTAAATATTCTACTAGCTACAGATAAACAGTAGGGCTGACTGGGATCTTGAACTTTGTTAAGGCAACCTGTCTTGGAGAAGGAAAACTGAATTGAAACCTGTTAAATTCTGCTTAAAAATGACCTTATTTGCATCCTGCTCATGCCAGAGGGTTGGGTAAATATATATGTCATTTGCTTTAATAGAAAGAAGGAAAGATAGAGAAATATTAGATAGATATGAAAAGACTCAAGTAGGTATAAACCGACAGAAATAAAAGCATATTGAGATAGATGAGAATGAATGAAAAAGAATGATATTTTAGAAGTTTATGTTAAGATTAAAAGTAACTCATATTATGATTTCATGATAATAGAAATAAAATTTGAAAATCAACAAATTATTCAATTTTAATAAAATTTTTTTGAGTTATTCATTTACAAATAAAAATAATAAAGTGAATATAGAATCCAAACTGGTCTTTTTTGCAAGGAAGTTGAATTTCTATGGATCCTGCTCGTATATAGGATTATAAATGACTAAATAATGATTAAGATTTAGAAGAATGTTAAAGTATAAAAACCGATACATGAATATGAAAAAATGATTAAATGAATATTAAACCCCAAAACATACTTAAAATCTCAGATAATTATTGTTGTAGGTGACTCACCTATGACCAGAATAATGGACTTACCCAAAGGGTATATTAATTAAGAACTAAGCTGGTAGAGGGAGCAGCAGCTGTAGTAAGCACCTGGCCTGTCTTCGTGTACGTTGAACCAAGGAAACCCTCCTCAGAGACTCGGATACATTTGTGTGGCACCTCATATCTCCGTGTTGAGTTATTTATTTATTGACCCCCTAATAATCGGTCATAACAATTATGTTATCATAACACTGTAGATATGAGATGGTCATTGTTGCTGGTTGGTGTTGGAGCACTGAGACTGTTGGATCAAAAGTCGAATGTCTTGAATATAGAAAAGCTACAATAGTAACAGTAAAGAAAAGGTACATGTGGCGTAATGTTTATCATTGTCAGAAATGGACATGGTGACCCAAGTTTAAATCCTAGACAATGCACTTAGCATTTCACATTGTGTTTCATTCCCTTAGGAAAATGTATGTATCTAGCTGTTCTTTTGGCTATTGGCAAATAGTAGGGCAGACTGGACTCATTTACTATAGTATGGCAACTGCTCAAGGAGAAGGAAAAACTCTGAATTCAAACCTGTTAAACTCCAATTAAAGATTGACCTTGTGTCTCATCCTTGGTGGCTGGGTAAATCCATTCAGTGAAGAAAATCATATCCTACAAATTGAAGTTGATAAGCAAATGAAAAAAGAACAAAGATAATTTTTCAATAAAGATTGAATTAAAAAGAATACAGAAGGCAATAAGATGGCAAGTACTTATTACACCTGTAATTTTATAAAAGGTGAATTAATTAAGCCTTGCAAAGGTAAATACAGATCAAGAGAGAAGGCTAGGTGACCAGTTAGGTTTACCTGTGTTGTAAACTAACAATCAACTAATCTTTAATTGGTTGATTTTGTTTTGAAATTTTGTTTTTCTTGGTTAATCTACCTGTCATATAACCTTCTGTCTTAATCAGCTTTTCTTTCTATTTTTCTTTGTTCATCTTTTTCTGCTCACCTTAGATTTTATTCCTTTCTTTTCTTCATCTTCTCTTACATCTTTTGTCTCTTCCTTTTTTCTTCTTTTTATTCTCTATCACTGAATATACTTAATGATATTGGCTATATTTTTTTAACACAGTCCCTTTATCTGTATCTTGGTGTAGATTCTAAATAATTTGTCAAAAAAGAAGGTCTTCAGAGATATACTTATTCCTCTTATCCATCTCCATTTTTAAAATATTTTTTACGTCAAAACTCAACATATTCACTATTCATTGATAACAATGATCAACACACCAAATTTAATCTTGAATATAGATATTCATGCACACACACACATTCATACACATTTTGATTCCCCTACCCCCGTAGGGTTGAGTTCTCTAGCGAAGAAGTATTCGTGTTGCCATTAGCGCCTTTGCAAGTCTCTTCGTATTTGAATTGAGATATCGGCGGCCGTTTGAACGGATGTATGTAAACAATACTAATTGTGATTCATAACCGTTTAAAAATGTACTTCGTAGCTAATTTCTCCTGGTAGCTAAATGGTTAGAAGCTTGGCTTGGTGTTTCAGTCAACCGGGTTTCGATCCCAGCTACGGGGAGATACTGTCTAGCCACACTGATGAGTTCTGATAGAACGAAACAGATCTGTCTGTGGATGACAATAGATATATATATATATATATATATATATATATATATATGTGTGTGTGTGTATATATATATGTATGTATGGGTGTGTATATATATATATATATATATACCACTGATTGCATTCTGTTTTTTTTAACTCATCAGAGTATCTCAGTTTTTATCCTACTCTACATTTATGTAATTTTTTTATGTGATAAATAACCTAAAAAAACTCTTTCAAAAATACTCTTTATACATGTAAGTAGCCTCTGATGATGGCCTATGAAAGGTCCAAAAGCACTTGGGACAATTTTAGTAAATTCATCCACTAATTCCAACCTGAAACCATGATGCTCAACAGGAAACTTGAAAGGATCTAAATAAAATTATATAGACAAAATGTGTCTTTATTATTTAATCCAACATGATTAAATGAAAGACTGAAGCCCAACTACACACACTTATATATATATATATATATATATATAAAGTATATTGTTGCATAATATATCAAAATGTATTACTACATTTCTTTCTTTAACTTATGAGTGGGATTTTGAAATAAGCAACTTTTACCAACTTGTGGTTTTGAGCTCTTCTTGGAATGTTTTTTTCATGTCACATCTCTCTTCACTTGGTTCACTTGCTTCTTTACATTGTTTGTTCTTTAATATTTTTAGTAGGAACTTGTTGTTGTGTCAGCATTTAGAAATGTGTTTGTTCTTCTAGTTCATCAAATTGCTTTTTTAATTGAATTTGATTTTGTAAAGTTTTTCTGTGGGTAATATATATATATATATAATTAATGCTATAGATATTAGAATTTCATTTACATGAAACCATTGTATGTGAGTAATACATAAATATATACTCACACACACACTACTATCACAGTCAAACCTACAAATATATATCTCTTATATATATATATACACATATATATTATACTCAGCACTTCATACATATATATGTATGAAAGTAAATAAAGTATTGTAATCCGACAATATGTAGAAAAATTGATAACAAGGTAATAATGGATTTGAATCTTGTTAGTCAATTGAACAGAATGAAAGTAAATAAATAAATAATTTTTCTACATATTGTCAGATTATGATCCTTTATTTACTTTCATTCTGACTAATTGACTAACAAGATTCAAATCCATTATTACCTTGTTATCAACTTTTCTACATATATATGTATGTATGCAAAAAAACTATATAAAATAGGAATATACATATATATTCATATATAAAAAGAATATACATTTTAGACACCCTTGGTAGGTTTTAAATTTGAATAATGTCAGAATTTATTGAGATGATGAATTAATTTCTATCCCTAATAGCAATGGACCCCTAACATTGGAAATACAAAAGAAAGTCATCAGGGCACTTAAATATATGGGATCAAGATAGAGATTAGTCCTTACTTGAAAATAGTTAGTATTTTAGATGTAACTAAATTTAAGTGAAAATTCTTATAAACCATTTAGTAAGTCTAATGCTCTACCAACATACATTAATGTTAGTTCTAACCACCCTTCATCCATAGTTGAACAAATTCCGAATGCAATTAATATTAGAATTAACAGATAATCATCTTCTAAAAACGTATCGACTAATCATAAAGAATTTTACAATAATGTTTTACAGTGTTTGCCAATGGTTAGGGAGACCAGGGTTCAATCCCAGGTTGAGTCATACCAAAGACTCAAAAAATAGTACTTGATGCCACCTTGCTTAACACTCAACATTATAAGGTAAGGATCAAGGGTAAAGTAGAGCAATCCAGGGAATGGAGTAGCACCCTCCCCCACACGTTAGTGTGGTAGCTATTGAAAAGGGAGCCTTTAACTCACCCTTGACTAAGGTCACCAACTTTACTTTATATATAAAGGGATACATGTTAGGGTGTGTAGCTATAAATTAGAATAATATAGACACAGAGTCAATGATGCTGTTGGCTCTGAACCCCCCACCATCTTAACAGATATAAATGCTCTCTCACTAATATTAAGCACTCTTTATTAATAAATACAGTAC
Source organism: Sepioteuthis lessoniana (assembly GCA_963585895.1). Lineage (NCBI taxonomy): Eukaryota > Metazoa > Mollusca > Cephalopoda > Myopsida > Loliginidae > Sepioteuthis > Sepioteuthis lessoniana. Next base: position 78,138,749 of record OY757927.1, on the reverse strand, counting down.
AAGGTTCAATCCCTGGTTGAGTCATACCAAAGACTCAAAAAATGGTACTTGATACTATCTTGCTTAACACTCAGCATTATAAGGTTCATATCAAGGGTAAAGTGGAGCAATCCAGGGAAAGGAGTAGCATCCTCCCCTACACCTCTGTGTAGTAGCTATCGAAAAGGGATCCTTCGGGTTACCTTCAACTACGGTCGCCAATTTTACTTACTTACTACATTATCAATTTACATACATACAAATGCACTCCTCTCACACCTGATGAAAACATTAAAGCAGGGGTTCTTAACAGATAGAGACATATAAATGAGACCATCCAAAAAGATGAAAAGCATTGCTTTTCATATAATACATCTTGCCCAATCAGTTAGGGCTGTAGAATACACTGACTACTTTTCTGCCGAGAAGTAAGATCTCCCCTGGCCAGAAGTGTCCTGATATGACACTAAACAATCAGATGGTGAGGTTCCTGTAATGCTGGAGCTTTGGGGAATGTGGAGAACCCCTTCACTGCCATTGCTCCCAGATCCCGTCAGGCCCAGAATGGTAGCACCTGACAGGGTCCTATCTATGGGTCAAATAGAACTAAACTGTGTACTTATGCTAAACTGAATTGTTTGAAATAGGACTGTTTTGACATCTAAACTGCATACTTAGGCTAAACTGATTTGCTCAAAATAGAACTATTTTGACATTTAAACTGCATACATATGCCAAACTGAATGGTTTAAAATGGAACTGTTTTTGTATACTAAACTGAATTGTTTGAAATACAACTGTTTGACTAAACTGAATAGCTTGAAATAGAAAAGTTTTTTGACAATTACACATTGTACTTATGCTAAACTTAATTGTTTGAAATAGAACTGACTATTTGTATAAAAATGGATTTGGCATTTAATAAACTACAAAGGTTGATTTGACTTAAAGCCGAAACAAGCTACAAAAATCATATAGTACATTAAGTTTATGTTGATTGGTTCAGTTTGGTAGTTTATCAAAGTCAGCCCTCAGTCACATAATAAGCTGAGTTACATCTGAGGGATCCATCTGAACTATGAAGAAGAGAGTTATTTATGGCACATTGGGACATTCCATTGAGTGCACGTGGGCAAGTCCATTCTCTGAATTGTGATTGTTCACTAGCTTAGAAGTGGTCATATTAGTGTATATATACCAGCTTGTTTAGTAGCAGTGTGGGGTCTGTATTAAGTTAAAGCCCCATTTTGTTTTTGTCTGCCAACTAGATGCTAGTTGGAATTCCTGGGCCAGTAAGTGCTAGTATTATTATTGCAGATATTATACACATTATAGTGGTGACCCCAACACTTGAAAAAGATTTTTATAAGAAATCTTTTATAACTTCATAAAAAAAGCTTCCCACACCCCCCAAAAATCTTTTTCTTTTGACAATTACCTTAGGTCAAAACTAGATGAGAACAATAAACAACATAAAAGAAATATTAATCAATCACTTTATCAATTATAGGATTATTCATGCTTAGTGTGGTACTTCTGCTTCAGATGAAAATATCAGCTTCTTGCACTCCAAGAACAGTGTTGTGTGTACTGTCTGTTTAGGATCAAAGTATAGTATTTGTGCACTCACTGAAAATTTTACTTAAACTTATATATAATGTAAGATTTAATATTTGGATAAACGGCAACGTAGACTACACTACCATGTATGTAAATATTGTAGATAGATAAATGCTTTACATATGCTCAAATCTGTGTTCATTTATTAGATATCATAATCAAAAAGGCATATCTCATATATTTATATAACATATCTCAGCTAAACTGAGATACAAGTTGGATTTATTTTTTACAAGACTGTCATATCAACCAGGAGTGAATAACAGTATTAAAAGTCATTAATAAAAGCTAAATTTTTATTTGAAACACAATTTGCAGTGAACATATACTAACTTGAAGATTAAGTTATTTGGAATTGAATGCTAAATTTCTATTAAATAAGGCATTCAGAGAGAGAAAGAGAGAGAGACACACACTTTCCTGACTAGATAAGCACTTTGACGACTTCAAAGAGCTAATCAGGCTCCTGAAGGCTTTTTATAACCTACTACTGTGTCCATATCCTGTTTGTGGCATGTGAACTGTCCCTAGAGAAACTGACAGGGTCTGAATGAGATTATCTATCAATATGGCAATTGGCTCTGATTAAAGATTTAGTTCTGGTGTTGACACCTTAGTTTAAGGAAGGAAAATCTCTATCACTGAATTAATTTTTGCTGTTCCAGTGGTTTTAAAAAAAGACATATTGATGAGAGAATTTAACAGCCAATATTCACTAGAATATCGTTTGAAATTTCAGACAGATTTTCTTGATTGTTTACAGGTAATTTTTAACAGATTTACAAGTGATTACACGTGTGTGTTTGTATATATATATATATATATATATATATATAATTGATTGAATGTGTTAATGTGTAAGTTTTTCAATTTATGAGTGGCATAAAGTGGAAACAGTGAAGGAAATCAAAATCCTGCACAAGTGCAAAGTAGATGCATGGAAAGGCATGAAGCCACTTATCCCTCCAGCTATGACCAAGCAGGAGACTAATAATCATCTCTTTGTCAAACTCTAGATGAAATAGTTCATATTAAAGGAAAAAGAATAATATTTGATGGCATTTAGAATTTCAACAATATATATATACACACACACACACACACACACATATATACACCCATTCATGCAAATATACATACACACACACACACACACACATATATATATATATATATATATATATATATATATATATATATACATGAACACACATTTACCCATATACACCCCTGGACAAAAATATAAGACCACCTTCAAAAATGAAGAAAAAGATATTGTTTACTATTTTTGAATTATGAAAATCAGATATATAAAGACAATTAAATTTAAAATATGAAGAAATTTTAATTCATTTTTTATATGTATATTAGCATTTATGCTTATTTTAAAGTTTATTTTTGACATAGATATTAGACCACCAATGAAAATGAAGGAAAAAAGGACTTAATTCAATTGAACAATTTATTATATCTAGTCAACGTAATATAAAAGCTATAAAAACTGTAATAATTAAAATACTAAAAACGTAAATGGCTAAAGGAACTAAATTATCTGAATTTAAAAAAGGCAAGGTTACAGCTCAGAAAAGAGTCGGAAAATCTCAAAGAGAAATTGAAGGCCTTAGGACTCAGTAAAACTGTTATCTACAATTGCTTGAAAGGTTCAAATAAGTATGGAACAAGAAAACTGACTGGCAGGCCAGAAAAATTATCACTATAATTCAAGAAAAAAATTGTTTGCAAAGTAAAAAAGAAAACTTAGTCAACATCAGAAATATTGAAATCTCTAGTGGATGTTCCTTGCAATACTAGAACAATTAGAAGGCATTTAAACAAGGAAAAAAATTAAGCATAAGAAAAGAATTCATCATCCAAGGTTAACTATGAAGCTCAAAGATAAACAATTGGAATAGGCTCACTAATATCAAACTACAAGTGCTAAAGAATGACGAAATTTAATTTTGATGGTCCAGATGGCTTTCAGAAGTACTGGCATGCAAAAAATTTTCCAGAAGAAAATTACTCAACAAGGCATAGTGGAGGAGGATCTCTTATCATCTGGGGGTCTTCTCATCTTCAGGAAAACTTAAACTGCAATTTGTCAGTGATTGAGAAAAAGCAGCAGATTATGTGAAGATGCTAAATGATTTATTTCTCACACAAAAAGGGCACTGTGTATGTGGAGAAGAAAGGATTTTTCTGCAAGATAATGCTGCTATCCACACTGCATCAATAACAAAGAAGTACTTGCTTGAACAAAAAAATAAGACTTCTTGACTACCTAGCATGCTCTCCAGACCTCAATCCGATAGAAAATTCGTGGGGATTGATTGTTGTAAAAGTTAATGAGAGAAGTCGACAGTACTCGGCAATTTCTGAACTCAAAAATATAATCTTAGATGACTGGGAAAAAATACTACCATTTCAACTTTAGAAACTAGTTGATAGTGTGCCTAGCTGAATTTTTTAAGCTAATGGCGGATCTACAAAATATTAGATAAAAGATTTGCCTTTGTGTTCTTTAGTTCTGCTCATTGGTCTTATATTTATGTCAAAACAAAACTTTAAAATTAAGCATAAATGCTAATATACATTTAAGAAAGAATTAGAATTTCTTATATTCTAAATTTGTCTTTATGCCTTACCTTTCATATATCAGATTTTCATAATTTGAAAATTGTAAACAAAATCTTTTTTCAATTTTTGAAGGTGGTCTTATATTTTTGTCCTGGGGTGTCTATATATGTATATATACACACACACAGATATATATACGTTAATGTGTGTATATATATATATATATATATATATATATATATTGATAAGATTTAGATAAGATTCATCAAAGAGAAAATTTCACAACTGCAAAGAGTCATCTTAAAGTATAAGGCAATATTTTTGTTAAATATGCATTTTTTACTGATTTATAGATAAAAAGAAAAAGCTTGAATATTTTTCTGACAAGCTGTTGATGAATATTGAGATTTACTATATACAAAAGCACAAGTATGGGCTACTTAGTGAGACTTGTAATCAGTACAAAGTGCAAAGTGAATGCATGGAAAGGCAGGAATTCACTTTTCCTACCAGCTGTTGGTAAAATAGTAATACTCTCTAGACATAGTTGTAAGCAATTAGTCTTGAAGGAGGACAACTCTAGATTTAAACTATGGAGAAGGCAAAACAGTTTATAAATAATGGAAACTTAGGAGAACCAATATCATTGAAGTTCAGAAGGGGTAAAACACTTTTTAGCATTGAGAGTACATACCAGCCTGTTGGAGGGGATACAAGTATAAATTATGTTGTTGGTGGTGCAGAAATGGTTTATATTATTAACTGGTTTTCATACCAAGGCTAAAAAACCCAGTTGGCTGGAGCAGTAGAATACACTGACTGCATTTCTGCAGAGAGGTAGGACTCCTCCCAAAAGTGTCCTGGATATGACACTAAACAATCTGATGGAGATTTTGGGGATGTGGAGTACCCCTTTATTGCCATTGCTCCAAGGTCTGCACTGACCCATGGTGATAGCACCTAATAGGGTCCTACCAATGGCTCAAATAGAACAAACTGTGTGCAAACAAATGAATGATCTTAAATAGTAACTGTTATCTTGCAATACTTGAAACCATTTAACCATGCACAAAAAAAGAACTCAGGCTTGTTTAAGAAGGTTAGCTACAAAATATGTTTACAAATTGTATATATATTCAATATATATGTATAAAGAGGATTTGACATTAAATAACCTACAATCGATGATGTGCCATAAAACCCAGGCAAAGCAAATCCTATATATTTAATATATATGTATAAAGAGGATTTAGCATGAAATAGCCAACAATTATTGATATGCTATAAAAGCTAACCAAACTAAGTCCTATATATTTAATATATGTGTATGAAGAGGATTTAGCATTAAATAACCAATAATGGTTGATATGCCATAAAACCATACCAAACCAAACCAAGTCTGCTCTACTATTTACTCATAGCTGAGAGAAAACAGATTGATTCCGGCTTTTACTAAAGCTATTGGCAAAGTGATGTGTGAAAAAGCTTTGTCTAGGATTTGAACTCTGGTTCCTGATTCCATTCCTTATGATAACTGTCCGGCTAAACATGCTTTCTGAGGAGCTGGTAACTCCTTTACTGAAGAACCTCTTCTCTTTGCATTTGTGATTGGTTATTTTTCCAGGATATGACAAGATGGACTTTGCACTAAATTGCTCATATCTCAGCAGAAATCCTTGCTAATGTAAAAAAATTTTTGTTCAAATATGTAATAATTCTTGCTTGATTTATTTATAATGACATCCACAAAGTAACCCATGATATATATATATATATATATATATATATATATATATATATATATATATGATTTTAATTTGCATTTTTTTTAAGCTTAATTTTTACTGGTTTTATTGATTTTTGGTTGATGTAGATAATTTATATTTAATTTCTGGTCCCTGGGAAAATTTAGCATTATTATGAAAAGGGATAAAAGTGAATGTTTTATTTATTTATCTATTTTTGTTGTGGCAAATTTGGTCATACTTGAACATCAAGTGGGATTGAAAGAAATCAGGAGGAAATAATAATAATCTTTTTTTCATGGAATTATCAAGAGACCTCCAGTTAAAAACAAAGCATCAATATGTGGAATCAGGCGAATTATTGTTAGATTTTCTCTCTCTTTGAAATTAGAAATTATTGGCTAAAAAAAATGAGAAGCAAGCAAAAAAAGCAATGCAGAAATAAAAAGAAAATAATTGATTTATTTAGATTGGTGTTTTAATCTAACTTTTATTTATATTGTGGTCTTTGATGAAATGCATTCAGAGAGATTTCAAATCAGGACAGCACTCAACCCTGCTTCTTGCTCCCACTAACAGAAGTTAAATATTGAAGCCTTATGTCCAAGAATTTAGAACACATGCTTCATTCTTTGACACATGTATGCATGAACCAAGCAACCTATTGTGTAAACTAATCTAGAAAAGCTGTATATGTATATTTACTTTGGATGTTTATTAATATACAGGGATTTATGTGCTAGGGTTAAGGTCCTTGCATATATGATAAAAATTTTATTGATTCAAAGTACTAGACTTATAATATTAGTTATAGTATAAAGACAAAATCTCCTATAAAATGTGTTAAATGTTGAGTTTTTTTTTGTATTATTTTCTGAGATGGGGAAATATGATTTAAGTACACTAATATACTTGGACTGCTGTCCTCATCTTAGTTGTTAGACTGACCTATTGAATCTTAGGTTTCTTTTTGAATAAAGCCTGAAAGTATCCCTGGATAGTCATGCAATTTTTTTGGTTTCTAAATTATTTTTTGATAAATTTATAAATTTATAATGTAGGAATATTGTAAATCTTAGTTGATAAGTCTAAAAAAAAAAACAATTAATTTTAATTTCTTTTGTTAAATTTCATTTATTTTATATGAAGAGTGATCAAAAAGTAACAACAATGAAGTTTTACATTTTTTTTGATTTAACTGATCAGATACTTATATTAAAAAGAACAAGTGATAATGCAAAGATGAAGCTGCCAATTTGAAGAAAAACTACAAAACTACTTTCTGAATTAGTAAATAATCCTGCAAGTGCTGCATCCTCCATATTCATGAGAAATAGGTTCATTTCACTTTGTCTCATTCTCCAAACTGAAAATTCATCAGTAGTAAGATTTGAGGACATGGAGGACTTGAAAAAGATATAACAGTATGTCAATACAACTTGGCAAAAGATGAATTTTTTAAAGTGCTTCTATCATTGAAAAACTCAGTACAATGTTGAATGCCAAAGGGACTATTTTGAGGAAAATTAACATTTCATTTCTATCTTGGTAAATACTGCTTCAGTCTCAGAACTTATTGAATAAATTTTGTATGTTAACATAAACCTTTATAGTTGATGCCAAAATTCCTAGTAATCTTTTTTTTTACACGAGAGACTTTGAATACACAGTAGGAAATCCTCCTTTTTCATAGAAAATGTGGAAACTTTGTCATCACAAACTAATGAATAGTTGAAAATTTGTCATTTTTTTTCTCTCTTGGTTCACTCCATTCCTCACTTTACCAACAACCTTTCCCCTTGACACAAAGAAACAAACAAATAAAAATATTATATATTTGTTTTGTTGTAAATTTTTGTTTTGTCATGTGTCCTTTGTATTTGATGAGGTAAGACAAAAGAACTAAAATGGTGAGTGCAAGGAGGATGAAAAAATATGGAGGATCAAAAAAGCCTCCTGCATTCAAGAGACTAGCATGTCCTTTTAGGGAAATCTTTTTTTATTTTATGGGGTGGGGATTGATTTTAGAGGCAGGAATTTTATTTATTTAGAAAGATTTTTTTCTTAAATTATATTTTAGTGCCCTGATTTTTGTTAATAATTTTTCTACAATTTTTTTATTTTATTTTATTTTATTGGAACCAGCTTTCCTTTTTCGTCTTTTGCCCTATTGAGAAAAAAAATGAATGTAAGGAAAGAACTGAATGATGATTTTATTCAAAAAAGTTAATTAGTACATTGTGTTAAAAGATCTTGGAAAAGGCGCAGAAAAATTAGCTATTTTTTCTCTTTCTCTTTTCTTTTTCTCAAAGAATAAAAAATAGCTTATCATCTAAGAATAAAAATCTTTTTCATGACTGATAAACCTTGAATAATTATTCTTATTAATTAATTGTACCTTAATCAAACTTGCTAAGATAAAAATGATGAAGAAAGTGAAAAATATATTTTTATAGATTTGATATTAAAAAGATAACATTTCTTTTAATTAAATTCAGGGAGTCAATCATAATTTGTATACCATATTTGAAATTTACAGGTGATTTATTCATGTTACCTATCTAATATATTGAAGAGTCTTTTTTTCTATGTTTAGTTCAGGGTTTCTAAAAGTGGTCCATATACACCCCTGGGGGTAAATAAAATTTTGACAGAGTGAATAAAAACCTAAGGGTCCACAGAGAGTGAAGTTACTCATCTGCATTTATAAATTCCTTTATAACAGGAGAGCAAAAATTGCTGAATCATGTAGAAGAGATGCCAGATATCATACAGCTAGCAGAATTCCTTATTAAATGTGTTATATTGTTCATAGAAGACTCATATAAAACTATTGTTCATGTAAGACTTATATAAAATATAATTGTTCATATAAGACTCATATAAAACATAGTTGTTCATGTAAGACTCATATAAAATATAATTGTTCATGTAAGACTCATATAAAACATAATTGTTCATGTAAGACTCATATGAAACATTATTTTTCATGTAAGACTCATATGAAACATTTTTGTTCATGTAAGAATCATATGAAACATTATTGTTCATGTAAACTCATGAAATAATTGTTCATGTAAGACTCATATATAACATGATTGTTCATGTAAAGCTCATATAAAACATAATTGTTCATGTAAGACTCATATAAAACATTATTATTCATGTAAGACTCATAAATCAATTGTTCATATAAGACTTATATAAAACATAATTGTTCATATAAGATTTATATAAAACATTATTGTTCGTGTAAGACTCATATAAAACATTATTGTACATATTAGACTCATATAAAACATAATTGTTCATTTAAGGCTCATATAAAACATAATTGTTTATATAAGATACATATAAAACATAATTTTGGGTGGAGAGAGTCTCCCTTGTTATTTTTTATCAATCTTTTTATCATTATTTTTGACTCATCCTCTCAGTAAGATAACAATAATATTAATGTGGATTATGTCCAGCAAGATAGATGCATTGGATCACCCATATTAGTAAGTTCATTGTGGAATGATGATAATAATAGTACCAACTTTAAAGAATAATTTTTTAATCATTCATATTCTTGATATTATGAAGATAACTATGAAAAGTTAATTAAATTCTTTCACTCCTTCCTAAACAGAAGCATCGGTATCATCATGGACTGCTGTTAAAATGTCAAAACCCATTGGCTTTGCATATTCTCTTGTATATGCTGTACATAAAATAAAAACTTTGGGAAATAATGTGTACACTTGGAAGATGCTTTGGGTACACATTAGCGCCAAAGCATTATGGTTTGAGAGACACTGGTTTGAAGTAAAAGAAAAAAAACACTTGGGGATTTGTGTTCAAATATTGATTAATCAAGAAAAATAGGTAAATAAATGAAATTCCTAAGATTATATCACCGTAAATTTTTTTGTCTTAATTTAATTGTTGTTATTTTTATTTTGTGGTTGTTAAAAAGGATGTTGTTATTGTTTGTGTTACAATCTGCTTCATTAAGGTAATTTGTTTTTATGCAGTAGATTAAAATATTTACATATTACAGCTTAATTGCATCATCATCTAATCGCATTTCCCACAAACACTACATATATATATATATATATATAGATCACAAAACTTAAGCTAAGAATATAGCAACGGCATCTCTTTTAGACTATAGAGGAATATTCTGGATATGATAGTAAACTGCATCCGATGGTGAGGCTCCAGTTCTGATGCTCTTGGGAGTGTGGAGTACCCATTATTTGCCATTACTTCCAGGTTCACTCAGTACTGGTTTGGGTCCCATCTTTAGATAAAATCTGTTTGAAAATCACTAGTATTAGTTAGGACTACTTAAAACATGAAACAAACTATTTGTAATACTAATAGTTACTTAATGATATAATTGTTTACAAAAGGTTATTACTAATAACTTGAAACTATATAACTGTGCAAATTATTAGTATTGTAAAGGAATACTTGAAATTATACAACTGTGTGCAAACAAATGATTACCATTATCAAATAGGAAGAGTTACTTGAAAGTATATCATGGCTTGAAAAAAAGACTGGCTTTGGCATTTAGTAACCCAACAAGAATTGACATGTCATAAAAAAACAACTAACCAACCTACTCTCACTCGGGAGTGATGACGAATTTCATTGTTATGCCAATGCAAAGCACTATTAAATGTTTGCTTTCTAATTTTAATAAACAGTTTTTATCAAAATGTATGTCTATTTTCTTGCCCATATAATCACATCGATGCATATCTTCAATCCTCTTGCGTAGACATGGCCCTAGAAGGTAACTGTGTCCTCTGTAAGAGTACGGATGTAACTATAAGACACATCAGGTTAATTGACCGCACATTTACTATGGCTAGTTAATTTGAAATCACTTGTGTATGATGTGGACCAGTAGCTCAGTGGTGGAGTTTGGGCTCTGCATTCTGTTGCCATTGGTTTGATCTCCAGTATTGGAGATCATGGTATACTCAGCAGATGAGACCTAATAAGGTCAAAACAGCTGTCCAGAGGTTCCGTGTGTCACAGGCAGTACTTGCTAGATTTTCTGGTCATGGTGATTAAAATATATAATATAATTCTTCTATTGAAGGAATAAACATAATGTATGTTTGAGCATACTGATTATGCATAAACCGGCTCATTGGCCTAGTGGGTAGAGTGTTTGCCAATGGTCTGGAAGACCGGGGTTCAATCCCTGCTCAAGTCATACCAAAGACTTTTAAAAAAATGGTACTTGTTACCTCCTTGCTTAACACCCATCATTATAAGGTACGTATCAAGAGTAAAGTGGAGCAATCCAGGGAAAGGAGTAGCACCCTCCCTTACACCTCAGTGTAGTAGCTATTGAAAAGGGAGCCTTCTGGTCGCCTTCGACTAAAGTCGCCAACTTTACTTTCTTACAATAAATGATTACATATACAGATCAGTATTTATTTGCACAACCCCTCCATTGCAGAAATGGGAGTCTCCATGGCATATTGATTTATATGCTAAACTGTGATATTCTAATCAGCAAGTTTAAACTCCAATCATACTATTAAGTTCACTTTTGTATTAATACCCTTAGGAAAGCTCTGAACCTCTTATCCTTAATGCTGTGAGTTGAAGAGTTCCATAATTATTCTTCTACAAAGATGGCTTTGGCATTGAATAACCCATAAAGTTTGATATGCCATGAAACAAACAAAACCTTGATCATAACTAAACAATGTGCTATATGATTATGTTAGATTTCAAGCTTGAAGAATTATTCATAGACTTAATTTTTAAGTTTTAATTAAAGGTAATTAATTATTTCAATAGATAAATTATTAATATTTTTACTTGTTTGAAGTTAAGAAAGTAAAATTTTGTCTAAGTTTTATCGTGCTGAAAAAGGGCTTTTTGTTGATTATTTTTAGAGATCTCAATTTGATGAGACTCCTCATTTTTTGTTGTTAAGGAAGAAAAAAAATGTGAGAAACTAAACTAAACCTCCATTACCAGTACAATGTGAGACAAGATTAATTTTTAAGCAAAGTAAAGCTAGTTTAAATTAAAAGTTATTTTTTCTCAGACTGGTTGCCTAACCAAGGCTAAAGAACTCAGTTTGACCAACTATTTACCCATTGGGGCAGAAAAGATGGGTTCATGCCTTTTCTGAGAACATGAGGATGAACTGTTCCTTCTCCAGGATTTGCACTCAGATTGCCCATTTCACTTCTTATTATAAAAATGATTACGTTAAGGGTGTCTATACAGGTCAGTGTGTATATATATATATATATATATATATATTAAGTAAATTAAGTTAGAGTTTGAGTATTTTTGATGCACCCCTTATTTTAGAACCTCTCTCTCTCTCTCTATATATATATATATATATATATATATATATATAGAGAGAGAGAGAGGTTCTAAAATAAGGGGTGCATCAAAAATACTCAAACTCTAACTTAATTTACTTAATACAGGCCTTTACTATTGCATGCCTACAATTGAGACAGATGGTAAATATCATCCTATAACGGATTATTCTTGAAGCCTTGAAAATTTCATGTTATATTGAAAGAAAGATGTACTTTAGAGACACACCTGCCTTTATCTTTAACCTAACAGACACTCTTTGTCTTTATCTTCTCTTTGCTTTCCTTAATCTCATCCTTTCTCATCTCCTACCTTCATCTCATAAATGACTCAGACTACTCGATTAAGTGCTATCACCTTTCTGCAACTTCTTTTTTTCATTCTCCCTCTCTTCTGCATACAAACTATTCATGTATATATATATATATATATATATAGGATTTGGTCAGCACAGTCAACTGGGGCTGCACAATATGTTGACTGCATCTCTGCAGAGGGGTAAGACTCTCTCCACCAATGAGTATCTTCGATATGATGATGATGGTGTGGCTTCAGTCCTGGAGCTTTGGGGAATGTGGAGTTCTTCTTCATTACCATAACTCCCAATTCCACTCTGATGTCAAGTGGTAATACCTGTTAGGGTTCCATCTATAGATCAAATATAACTAGTGTTCTAGGTATGACACTAAACTGCATCTGATGGTGAGGTTTCAGTTCTAGAGTTTGGGAGAATGTGGAGTCGATCGTCATTGCCATTATTTCCAGGTCTATTTGGACCTGGAGTGGTAGTACTTGTTAGGGTCTCATGTATGAGTCAAATAGAACTGTTTAACCATTTAACTGTGTGCAAACATATGATCTTTGGCTTGTTTAAAATGTTACCTACAAAGTATTCGTTGATAAATCATATGTATTTAATATATATATTTGTCTTAAGTAGATTTAGCATTAATTAACCTACCAACCAGGATTTGGCATTGAATAACCTACAAGGTTTGATATGCTATAAAATACAACCAAACAAACTACACTATACTGCTGCCATATATATTATATTAAATAGATTATACTACTGTATACAAATAATACTTTATCTAGATTATTGCCCAGAAGAGCTATGAAAAATGCCAATCATAAGTATTTGAACAAACACATATTCACAGAGGTAACAGTGATAACAGTTCCTCTTTGGGATGGAGTATAGAAATGCCTTCACGAATAGACCTCATCAGAAGTTAAGTATTTTGTTGGTTGGATTGTTAGTTTTTTTAAATCTCTTTTGGAGACAAATTCTTTAAGAAAATCTCCTTTTATATATATATATATATATATATATATATATTTCATAAACTTAAAAACTAAGTTTAAAAGTATTTCCTTTTTTGTTAGGGTTCTGTTTTTGGTTAAAAATTGTAAATATTTTACTTTCTGAATAAATGTCACTTGTTAAGAATTGTGACAAAAAATTAAAGGAATTTCATGCTGTCAAAAGAGTTATACAAGTGTTTTGTGATATAAGATATGAAAAAAAAAATGGTATGAATAAAACTCTTTAATTGTATGCTTCAGACTTCATGGAAACCTTCAGAGAAATAAAGTACATGATATATAGTCTATTAACTAATGTTTTTATTACATGTGTGGTAGTTTGTTTTTTTATTATAGCGTTTTTTTTAGCAACATCGAATGATCAGGCAGCGTAAAACGCAAGCACTTTTCTTGAGACTTTGTGTCTTCAAGAACTCTCTTTATCACTAACCTAAAGATGTCCACTGCTGACATAGATAAAGTTTGAAGCAATTCTGTTTTGGAATAGAAAGAAATAGGATTAAAAAAAAAATCATGATTGTGGGGAAATGTCTCCAGATAAAATTGTGAACTAAATAAAACAAATCTAAAGAGAAACAAGAAAAGTTAAGAAAAACAAAAAAGGCGACAGGGAAAATAAAGTAAAAGTCTATCATACAGAAAAGAAAGAGTTCTCACTACCTCATAAAAAAAAAAAAGAAGACAATTTGACATTTACCAAGAGGATACTATTAATTCGATTGAGGTACATTTCTATTTTGATTACTGACAGCATTCCACAATTAATCTACATTAGTTAGTGGACACTTTCTCTTTGGCCTGTGGTGTAAATTTGAAAACGATGAGTTCATTGTCTCTGCCAATCACAATAGCTGATGTGTCTCGAAACAGAAGAGAAACGCTATCCTCCAATAACCCTGTCCATTCATCCATCGAAAAGTCAAACTGAATGAAACGGAAGGGGGTGATAAAGCTGGGTGGGGTTTAACCCAGGATACTTACCTGTCAGGCACGACAATCGACTGGGGCTGTAAAATAGAGATTTACTTGCACAGCATTTGAAACACGGTCTCAGTGTGTGTGTGTGTGTGGGTATTGTTGCCAGAAGTAGCTGGGTAGACAGGAAGGTGATCAAGAAAGAATTGGGTGAAATCGAATAGACATCAGGCAGAAACAAAACCCCAAAAAAAAGTCTTTAGTCATTTGTCTTCTTGTAAGGCAGCACCATCACAAGCGGAATTGGATTGTCCACTCAGTTTACAGAGCTGTTTGGGAATGCCTATTTTCACAATGATCAAACACCTCTCTCTCTCTCAAATCTAGTTTAAATGAGAGAGAAAGAATTGACTGTGTTGATACTGAATAAAAAGAGTAATAAATATTTAAAACTTAATTAAATGAAGTATCTTTACATTAAAAAAGCCTAAGTGATGTAATGGTTAATGTTTCAGAACATGGATTCTACTAACAAGGTTCTAGTTCTGGGCCAGACACTTTGCTTTTCACTCGGTGCTAATGTAGAAAAGCATGTATCCATCTCTTCTTCACTTAGCTATGGTTAAAATCGTAGGGCAAACTTGGCTTTGTAACCTTGATAGGGTTAACCAGAGTAGAAAAAATTTTTTAATTCAAAACTTGGAGCTAGTGTCCCTACAACAGTCTGACATTTTCTTGAAAGTAGAGAGGAAAATTGATTTTGCATATAATTATAATAGTAGGAGCAGACTGGGCTCTATAGCTTTGATAGGGCAACCAGTCAAAGTGAGGGGAAAAAATCCTAAATTTAAAAGTAGAAGCTAGTGTCCCTAAAGCAGTCTGATTTTGTCTTCAGCCTCCTGTGACTCTGACTTGAAGTTTTGTAGCACCTTGACCAACATTAATGTCATAAAGAGGGAAGACCTGCAGAATAAGCAACTGCCAATTTTCCATACAGCCTTGTCCAGGTCTGTGCTGGTATCCAGATACAGATCCTGTGTCTTTGGAAACTGATGGACACTGTAGCATTTAGAATATTAGCATCTTGCTAAAATTCATCAAATGTTTTCTTTGTCTATCTGTCATCTAATAACTGAAAGTTAGCCAGAGCTATAGCCACCAAATTTTCTGGGATTGCTGATGAGACCCAGAGCATGTTTGTATTCTCTTAGTTTTGAAACATTCCAAATCTTTTAAATGTTTTAGTAAGGATTGAAATTTACAATTTAAGTATGCTAAACTGGATCCTTGCTTTTACACATCAGGTTAGTGTCTTTGGTTTGACACAAAACTGTCTCCATTGAAGAGACTTCAGTTGGGGAGCTTTGTGAGAGTGTTTCAAGAGAAAATAAAAAATTACTTGGCATTGACAAAGTTGGGGGTAATAATTTTAAAGCTTGGTTTACGCTTTTTTAAATCTTTTTCGACCTTCAAATACAAGACTCAAAAAAAGGAGACACATAAGCAAGAAAGGGAGTCATCCTATAAACTGTGAAGATTGTAAAACGAATGTTAATATCTTCTGAATTAAATCTTGCACTAGTTTGAAAAGAAAAGCAAATAAGGAAAATGAAACAAAACCCAAAAAAATCTTGAAATAAATTGTCTGTTCTATATACATGGCTTCTGGTTTATATACCATGAAATAATCTCAGATCCACATTGCTGTAAGCTGTTTTTTCCCTTTTCTCTGATCAACTATTAAGATAAGTGAAATTGTATCCATTTACAAAAGGGCTTCACTGTCTTTCTTTGTTTTATGACCTGTTATCTTAAAGATTCTGATAGCTTTGGGCTCGGAAAAATCCTTCTCTTAATTTCAACTTGGTTTTCTCTCTCCTTTTCTCTCATTTCCTTTCTCGATTTTCCACACTATATTTATTTATCTGTCCATTTTTCTTTCATTTCTCTTTTGGTTTAATCTCACATTATTTGCTCTTTGCTTTACATTTTCTTTCTCTGTCTGATTTCTTCTTCTTCCTTTCGTTTGTAGACTATTTCCTCGTCTTCATCTTTGCCTTATTTACTTTTTTTAATCCTTATCTTTCTTTTTCTTTTCTTCTTTATTCTTTTAAAAATATACCTATTCTCTTTTCATGAGGTACTTATGGCATTATGCTGTCATCCTAGCAAAAGGACCTGGTGTGCTAAGTTCAAATCCTGGATAAGGTTGTTCATGTTTCACTTCGTGCTAATTCCCTTGAGAAAGGCATGAATCCTTCTTTTCTCTCACACACCCCAGCTATAGGTAAATAGTAGTCCAGACTGGGTTCTCTAGCTTTTGTAGGGCAACTAGTCTAGGAGAAGATAAACTCTGAATTAAAAAAAAAACCCAGCTGTACTCTCCTTAAAAATTGATATTGTGTGGCAAGGGGTTGGTAAATATATATTCTCTCTTTTGTTTTTTTCTCAGTACTTTTTCTCCTTTCTTATCATCTGTCTGTCTGTCTCTCTCTTCCTCCTCCCTTCTTAACCAATTTTTTTTTTTATAACAGGCATTTATTTCTTGATTTTCTTTTTTCTGCATATTTTTTAGATTTAGTTCTCTTTGCCTTTCACCATGTTAGCATGCCTTAAAATATGCAGACAGCATCCTTTGCTGAGGAATAAGACCCCTCCCCAAAAGGGGTGTCCTGATTATGACAAAAAGCTGCATCTAATAAGGCTCAAGTTGTGGAGATGTGAAAGAGTGAAGACTGCTCCTTCATTGCTAACAAATCATATGTATTTAATAAATATGTATATACTGGATTTAGCATTAAATAACCTACTATGATTAATAGATAGGCCACCAAACGAAACTTTCATTGCCATTACTCTCAGATCCACTCTGATCCATATTGTTAGTACCTGACAGATCTCCTTAAAAATTAGTATCTGATAGGACCTGGTGAAAAAAAAATCTATTCAGAAACAAATACAGAAAATGTGTAAATATAAGCGTACAAGGACATAAAATAACTCTAGACGTGTTGACATGGTTACAATCAATCAGTCTTTAACTAGGGGAGTCCCAGTTAGGTAGTGGCTACTGGACTGGTCTGCAACATGGTAATGATTAAGTTCAACTCTTTTCACTCTATTATGTCTATTTTCAAACTAATACCCTACAGAAAAGGCAAAAACTCTCTTATACTCCCCACCTAAGGGTTAAATAGTAACATTTCAGTTCTTCTTTTTCAAGGATGGCTTTGGCATCAAATAACCCATGAAGGTCGATAAAACTTGTAAACAAAGAAACCAGACCAAATCTTTCTCTCTTAACTTCTACTAGTCTCTCTCTGTTTATTTTTTTAAAAATCTCTCTTCTTGGTGACTTCTCTTTGCTTTTTTCTTCCTTTTCAATATCTATCTTTTTGCATCCTTTTCTTTCTTTCTCTTTGGCAATTTCTCTCTTCTTTATTTCTCTTTGCTTTTTCTTCATTTTTTTTTTTCCTTTTTCATTTCTTAATTGTTCTTTATCTTTGTAAAAATTTCTTATATATCTTTTATGATCTAACCGGCTCATTGGCCTAGTAGGTAGAGTGTTTGCCAATGGTCAGGGAGACCCAGGTTCAGTCCCAGGTCAGGTCATACCAAAGACTCAAAATTGGTACTTGATACCTTCTTGCTTAACTCTCAGCAATATAAGTTATGTATCAAGGGTAAAGTGGAGCAATCCAGAGAAAGGAGTAGTGCCCTTCCCTACACCTTGGTGTCGTAGCTATTGAAAAGGGAGCCTTTGGGTCACCCTCGACTACGGTCGTGAACTTTACTTTTCGTTTTTAATAACCTATTATATTATTCTATTAATTTATCATACATAAGCAATCTATATATGGTTATATTTTGGGTCTGATTTATTAAATTCATCAAAATTTTCATTCCTTTTTAGGGATGGATATTAAATGATGCAGTATATTAAAAGGAAAATTGAAATGATAAGCAAGGTTGTATTTTAGTGTCAAGTCCATTTGAA
Source organism: Sepioteuthis lessoniana (assembly GCA_963585895.1). Lineage (NCBI taxonomy): Eukaryota > Metazoa > Mollusca > Cephalopoda > Myopsida > Loliginidae > Sepioteuthis > Sepioteuthis lessoniana. The sequence goes on along the minus strand of OY757927.1, from coordinate 78,120,227 downwards.
CCAGATTTATGAGAGGAAGATTTGGGCTTTTCTGATCATTATCCACCAACTTTATTGTTACTCAACAAAATTCCTATTTCATTTCTACCATTTTTTACACAAAAAGTTTAAAAGATGATTAAGTATTAAATTTTGGAATTGAAGCAAATTTCAGTTCTATATGTTGTACATTGTCAATCAAACAGATAAGTATTCTCACTGGTCAGGAATTCAAGCATTATTGACTGAGGTGGCTATCATCATCATCATGTTGTGCTGCTAGCACGGATATCCCTAACCCTCTCTCGCCACTTCTCCCTATCGTTCATCGCCTCAGGCAGGTCTTCAGGGCTATATCCCGTATCCTGACATAGCTGCTGTATGTATGTTCAAGCTGGTTGTCCTGCCTTAGCTTGGCCATATGTGGGGGTCCATAGGAGTATATCACTTATGAGTTCGTCGTTGCTTCTCCAGCAGTGTCTTGCATGTCTGGTTTGTCTAACTTGGATAGTTTTCGTAATGGGAGGTAGGTGGCCATATAGTTGGTGCCTTGTGGGGTGTTGCCGCCAGGACTTGTTCAATATTGCTCGCAACATTCTTGCGTAATTGCTGTCTAGCTTCTTCTCCAGCCGTTTAGTTAGCGTCCAAGTAATGCATCCATATAGCAGTATCGATATGACCGCTGCCTGGAAGAAATTGCGTTTCATTTTATCGGTCGGATTTGATTTCCATATAATCGAAAGCCTATCGATTGCTGTCCATGCTTTCATTAGCCATGTGTCGATGTTTTTTTCGGTTGATGAGACGCTGCTTCCTAGGTAGGTGAGTTTGTCTACCAGTTTCAGAGAGGTTCTGTCTAGTGTGGAAATGTTGCCAGTTAGCGTATATATAAATGAGTTTACTATAGACATGCATTAAAAAATATCAAGAAAATAGAGATAGTGGCCAGCTATTAATATAAGCATTATTCATAGAATAAGAGTATCATACAGTGTTATCCATTCATAAGTACACCTCAAACAATTCTTTATAAAAAGTTATATTTTTTCCCAACCAAACTTACTAAGTTTTTATTATTCTTAGCAAAATATTATATAATCAAAATGGTTATTATTAGGTATTATTCATTGCCAAACTCAACTGTATTAAAACTCTGTAATGAAAAATATGAATATGTTGCAGCCAAAATGTATGTGCAGCTCTTCAGTCTGGTGGTATAGACCATTTGATTATAAAGTCAGCTCATCTTTAAAATTAGCTTTTAAGGTATTTTGAATATTTAAAAAGTGAATTTAAGATCTGAACTGTATTTGTTACTCAAAGACTCATTTTTTTTGGATTTAATTTTACTATAATCCTTCTTTTGTACAATAAGAAATGCACTGAAAATGGGAAAAAAAGGTTTCCAGCAGAGAATAGAGTTAATGTATGTAAAATTATTATTTTATAATAAATGAATGTTTTAAATAAATATAATCATATAGTATTCATTGTATTATAACCACTAACAATAACATTATCAAAATATAGATGTGTATATATATATATATTAACCCTATAATATATATATATATATATATATATATATATATATATATATGTCAGAGTATATATATAAGTATAATTAATATTTTATTATAAATTAATATTTTAGATAGATATCATGATTAAGTACGATTATATAGTATTTGTAATATTATAACCACTAACAATAACATTATCAAAATATACGTGTATATATATATATATATATATATACACACACACACACACACACTTGTGTATATATATATATATACACACATATATTTACATAGGTGTGGGAACAAGGCTGTTTGCATTAAACAGAGTATTAATACTCATAGGAAAATAAGCATTCAACTATTCTCTCTTCAGTTTTGTGTAAATAGCAGGGCAGACTCAGCTCTGTAGCCTTGGTATGGCAAACAGTCCAGGAGAAGGCAAACTCTAAATTCAGATGTTAAATTGTGCTTTGAAAAATTAATCCTATACCACATCTTGATTATGTGGAGAGGTTGTTAAATAAATGTGTATATGTGTATGTATATATATATGTGTGCGTTTGTTAGTATATATATATATATATGTGTGTGTGTTTGTTTGTATATATATATATATATATATATATATATATATATGTATGTGTGTGTGTCTTTGTATATATCTATATATATATATGCATGTGTTTGTATATATATATATATATGTGTGTGTGTGTTTGTATGTGTATATATATATATATATATATATATATATATATATATATATATATATATAGATGTGTTTGTATGGATATATATATATGATAATAGATCAATCAGTGAGTGAAGAATGATGTCAATGATAATTTAGATTCCTTTGCTACTTTTGTTATAAGCGGAAATGTTATTCCTATAAATAATTCTAATGAAATGCTGACTGTATTTTGAGAAAATAAATTTCTTGGCTGTTTTTGAATTTCCAGTTCTTTTGTGGCATTAATTTCTAAGACGTCTTCTGTGATAACCAAATTTGGGTAATTGATTTTTATTTCATTATTTTCTTCATGTATGTGATAGTTGGTAATTCAGTTACACCGGGTTCATGTTCCTGCAAGTCACTTCAAAGACGTACATATATGTAAAGCACATACTTTTTTTGTCGACTTGGTTATTGTTGCTAGAAGCATAAATCTTTGTTAATTATCACAAGGTGTTTTTTCTTTGTTTTTTTTTTGGTTTTGGTTTATATGTTTTTTGCTTTTGTTTTCAGCTGTAAAAATCAAACACTTGATTTAGACTTTGGTTTATCCTAAGGAGTCTTCAAGTTGGACAAAAAGTTTGACATTTTGAGCAAGAACTGCTCTGAAATTTTCTAATTGGTTCCCAGTCTCCTCTTTTTATGACTTGAATCCTCTTTGGGTGTTAGTATGTAGAACTTGAACCATGAATGAAAAACATGCTCAATATGGCTGTCCGTTTTCTTGCTTCATACTTTTTTTATCATCTATATTATAATGACCCAATATTTGTTGCTATGTTAGGACAACAAAAACAGCACACTGTAGTGAGATGTTTCATAGAACAATAAGATGCTCTTGCTTAAAGATTAAACTGAGAGCACCTCATGTAATATTTAGCAAGCTTGGCCTGCAAACTATTTTCAGTGGGTTTGTTTCTCACTACGAGTCCTTTGTTCAAGCTTTGTGCCAATGGGTTTATCTTGGTGACTGTTAATTGAGACAACAAATTTCTCAAACCAATATTAGAAGGGATTGTCACAGTTCATGAATTAATGCAAACATTATTCATGGAATAACTGTCTTAGTTGTAATATTTGGTAGGATCTCATATATAAGTTAAATATATCTTTTTAAAAATTAGTTGTATTCAATAAGAATACACAGATTCCGTATAAGTATAAATAATTTGTATTAAGAGAAACTTATTTGAAGCTATAATTTCTTACTGAAGATTATCCTTTGTTAATTGAGATCATATGGCTATTATAAAATAGAAATAATTACTTGAAACCATATACTTATTAGTGTTAGTTAGGAATACTTAAAACCATTCAACTGTATGCAAATTATTTGTACTTGATATGAATACTTGACATATAACTGTATGCAAAAACATCTTAAGAAACAACTACACAAAAAATGAAAATAAAAATGTTGAATGAATGCAATAACCTAACCTCTAGGTGTAAAATAACCCTAGACAGGTTAACATGCCATTAAAATTAATCTGTCAATCAGCCTAATGTTTTAACATAAATATTTTGCAAAATATCTTATTGGACCAAATGTTCTGATAAAAGTAGCAAGGATGAGAATATTAGTTGAAATAACTCATAGAAAATGAGATTTTTCTGATTTTTCAAGTTAGTCACTTTAAAGTAAATTTACAGAAGCCAGTAACAAGATTTAGTGAGTTTTTTTTCATAAAATAATTTGATTGACACAATGAAAAAAAAACACAAGGCAATGTAAGGAAAACAAAACCAAAAAATATATAATTCAAAATGGAAAAAATATTAGCATTGAAAAAGTATATTGAATCATAAGAAAGAAAAACTTTGTTTTGATTTCCATTATCATTCTCCACTCAAAAAAAAAAAAAAAATAACAGGAATATCACTAACCCTAATTTAGTTAGAGATACTCAATACTCTTTGACAAAACACTGCCATCTGAGAAACCGAACAAAACTATTTTTTTTAAATTTACACAGTATTTTCAACAGCTTTCAATCCTGTTAGCGGGACTTGGAATATTCTGAGTGTATCCTCTGTAGAAGGGTAAGACTACCAAAAAGGGGGAGTACTGGTAAAGATAATAAACTGCTTCTGATGGTGAGGCTCTAGTTCTGATCAGGTGCTTCTGGTGTACCCCTTAGTTGCCATTTCTCCCAAGTTCTCTTGGACCTGGAGCAGCAGTCCATGATATGATCCTATTTATGGGTCAAATAGATCTATTGGAAAATTATCTGTATAGGAACGCTTGATACCATATGAACCTAAATTATTTATATAAAGTATGGTCATTTGAAACTATAATTATTTACTAAGGATTGTTATGATTAGTTGGTTGAAATCATACAATTGTGTGCAAATTATTTGTATTAGATAAGAATACTTGAGATATAAATTTGTCAAAAAAAACTCTTTTGAGACCAATACACAAAAATGTAAAATAAACATGATTCCCAAATCTTGAGGCATAAAATTTCTCTTGATTGGTTGACATGCCATTGAAATCAATCATTGAATCTGTAATTACCTGAGGTGTGAAGTACCATGAAAAAAGAAAAACTTTTTTCAGTACAAATCATTTCTGCTTGAGATGCTTGGAGTATTTGGCAATTTCTAATAATTGTTGGCATTTAGTTGCAGCAAAAATGTTTGTAATAATGAGAATATTTGGCCATACTCTTACAGCCAACCACTGAGTAAAATAAAGGGGAAATTAAAAAAAAACCCGAATAAATACCTGAACCTTACCTGAGAACTGAAAAAAATGCAAAAAAAAAGCAATACAAAACAACTATCAATTAGTCAACAGCTTTACCAGTTATAGTTGGATCTCCTCGGTATAATACTAAATTGCATCTGGTGGTGAGGCTCCAGTTCTGAAGCTCTGAGGAATATAGAGTCATTCCTTCATTGCCTGGCCCAGTTGGCTGGGGCTGCAGAATACACCGAATGCATCTCTGCAGAGGGGTAAAACTCCCCCAACAAGTGTCCGAGATATGACACTAAACAATCTGATGATGAGGCTCCAGTAATGCTGGAGCTTTAGGGAATGCAGAGTACCCCTTAATTGCCATCGCTCCTAGGTTCCCTCTGGCCTGGAGTGGTAGACCTGATAGGGTCCTATCTATGGGTCAAATGCAACTGTTTGACATTTAAACTGAGTGCAAACAAATGACATTTGCTGAAGTGAAATGCTTGAAATAGAACTGTTTGATCATTTAACTATATATAAGCAAATGACTGATGTTTAATTGAATTGTTAGAGTTAAATAGCATTACTTGAAAACATTTAACTGTGTGCAAGCAAATTGAAAATAGTAAATAGAACTATTTATATTAGATAGAAATAAGTGAAACCATTTAACTGTGTGCAAAAAAAAATTAGCTTAGATTCACTGAAAAACATTACCAACAAAATGCATTAAGAAATCATATATTTAATTCATATTTATAAAATTGATTGTCATTGAATAACCCACAATAGTTGATATGCCATAAAACTAAACCAAACCTTCATTGCTATCATTCCCTGGTCCATTCTGTTATAAATGGTAGTAACTTTTAGAGTCCCATATATCTGTTTAATATAATATTTAAAATGATTCTGATCTACCTTAATACCTTTTAAAACATTGATATTGCAATTGTTGACCTGTTTAAATGAATATGAAAATATATTTTTGTACAAAAATGATATATAACTGGAGATCATAATTATTAAACTGATTTAAGCATGAAATAAACCAACAAGGATTAATATTCTTTGAAACAACCGCCATAGAGTCTTAGTGATAAGCTGAAGAACCTTTAGAGGAGAGTGGGAGAACTATGGATTTGAGGAAAGATTGAGATTTTGGCACTAAGTAATTTAAAATTGGAGAGTTTAAAACAACCTGACAAGGGTTAATATTCTGTAAAACAGCCAACATAGAATCTTAGGAATAAGCTGAAGAACCTTGAGAGGAGAATGGGAGAACTTGGGATCTGAGGAAGGATTGAGACAATCCAAACCATAGTGCTGTTGAGATGAGCAAGAAAAAGATATTTTGACACTTGAAGGAACTTGTTGTCACTTAGATTTTAGTGAAAATCACCAGCTTCATGAAAACTTGGAAAAAGTAATGCAATAATCTAATCTAATCTATTATTTGTTCATTTTTATTTTTAGATTAGGCACTGTCAACCATGAATTTCAATTAGTGTTTTCTTTCACTGTAATCTTAATTAAATATTCGTTTTACAGAAAATAATTCTGGCTATCAGTTAACATTAATGATCTTACAGTGTAAATCTATTTGATTGGTTTCTTTGGTTAATGGCATATCAACCTTTGTAGGTTATTTAATGCCAAAGCTATTCTCCTAGAAGAACAGTAGTGGTACTATTTAACCCATAGCTGGGAGGATAAGAGGGTTCATACCTTTCCCAATGGTATTTGCCCGAAAGTGAATGTAATAGCGCGAATGGAGTACGAACTCGCGTACTATGATTCCGCAGTCCATCACTTTAACCATTACGCCACGAGGACACCCCCAAATCTATTTGATTTAAGATGAAAGAAAATACTCATCAAAATTAACAGCTGACAGTGGTTTGTCTAAAAATGAAGACATTATGGTTAGAGCGTTCACCAATGGTGCGGAAGACCTGGGTTCAATCCCTTGTCTAATTATACCAAAGAATCAAAAAACGGTACTTGATGCCTCCTTACTTTATAAGGTGTGGAGTAATCCAGGGAAAGAAGTAGTGCTCTCCCCTACACCTTGGTGTAGTAGCTATCGAAAAAGGAGCCTTCGGTTCACTCTCTGCTAATACTACAAATATAAAAAATAACAAATGTACCACCAACAGGGAGTAGAGTAAAGAATGAGTTTAAGACGTGTAATTTAATTTGATTTCGTGTCAAAAAAACTCATTTTAATTTTATATTGTTTATGACCATATATGATTATCTAAGCAGTGAAAATAGATTTGAATGGCTACCACCTTTATCTGGGAAATATCATGTCACATCCTTCCTCTTGCCAGGGATTTTTTTTTTTTGTGGCAACTTAATAGAATAGCATTTTACTAGGCTTCCTTGAGACAAAGAGAGCATATATTTTAATCTTGCTGAGATCTTTTATTTTACATTTCCCATAGCACTAATACCCTTTTGAAAGGTATAAATCTAACTTTTCTTCCTCCAGCAAAAGGTATATAGTAGGGCAGACTGATTTTTAATCTGGTATGGCAACCTGTCTAGGAGAAGGAAACTCTGAATTTAGTTGTCGATCTGGAGAGGGATGGGCTCTATCAAGCTGTTCCTGCCCAAAACACACTATAGTAGTAGCACCTCATAACCAAACCTTGTTATGAGACCAGTGAAGGGAAGAAGAAAATAAAAATTCAAATGGAAGAATATACTCATTTAAGTTATGATATCCTGATCCAATATAACCCAAATAGAACATATGTGTGTTCTTTCACTGCTAAACCATCTTTAATGGCAAATTTTGACTCTTCCAGATGATGGCATCATCACTTGTGAAATATTTTCCTTATCTTCAACTTGATTATCCTCAAATCCATTCTTAAAATTATTTTTGGTGAGCCTTGCAGTTTTTCACCAAAATATAATCAAAATCTTTTTAGCCATTCAAAAATGATTGTATGACGTATTAAAAAAAAAAAAAAGAAGCTTCATTTCAGTTGTAGCAGTAAGGCAGGGAATTTTTTTTTTTTTTTTTTTTTTTTTGGTAAGGAAAAGTTAAATTAGTGCCGATCACAAAAGCCATTTTGTCCTGGGTACATCCAAGCCATCTTGTATAGCAGTGAAGAAGATAATGATAAAAGAGAAGAATAAATATAGAAATGTAGTCAACATTCAGTCCAGTTTTTGAAAAGGAATTATTTATGGATGTCATATTCCTTCCTGATAAAGAAAAATCAATACAAATAAAGATCAATATCAATCAGCAATACCCACAGCAGATGCATCAATCATTGGACCTTTCTTTACTTACCTTCCTTCTCCTTCACTCACCCCCACCACTCCATGCCTGCTGCCACCAAAAAAAAAAGGTGGGGGGGGGGGTGACCTGAAAATTGCAGTGGATAAATGTATCCTTTAATGAGGGGCAAAGAAACCTGCTTTTAATTCTGCACTGCTCATGACAATATATGATTATCTAAGTAGTGAACATAGATTTAAACGGCTGCCACTTTAGTCAAGGAAATATTACGTCACATCCTTCCTCTTGCTCGGGATTTTTTTCTTCTTCTTTTTGAAATATATCTTGGATGTGGATCTGATTTTTTTTGTTTTAATAATTGTCGGTACTTTATTATGCTAAAAAGAAACTGAAATTCTGTAGAAACTTTTCTTTATGTCTTTCTATAAAGGATGGTTCGGATCTTTGTGAGAAGTGATATCATTAGCATCTTTAAGGTTTTCTATAAAAGATATCTTTGTTGTTTAAATTGTGTGGCATATATTTTTGTCATTAATTATATGGAAAATGCTTCTCCCTCCCCCTCCCCCCCAAATTTTATAAATAATTTTCTTTGCAATATGGCATAATTTATTTTTTTACTTCACAGATTTGTTATAATTTGGCTTATATAGTTAAATCATCTCTCTCCCTCTCTTTCTCATGAATATATATATATATATATATATGTATTCTGAGTCAGTTTTTTGATTAAAGTAGTTGCATATTTTATGTAAATATCATGAACAAATATTTGATCTTAGATAATAGCCAAATTTTCAGATCCCAGGTTTTTTACTGAAAAGTTTGGTTCAATATTGTCTTCTCTGTGCCCATACAAAGATTAGCTATCTCTCTCTCTCTACTGCTCTTTTTCATATATATATATATATATATATATATATATAATTGTGAAGTCATGCTGACAGCTCAGATTCCTTTGTCTCTATTGTCCATCACGCTTATTAAATCATCTAGACAGCAACCAGTGTCCACACAGGATGATGAAAGTGAGTTTTTGCTCGTTGGCTAACACTGGTATGTCCATGTGTAAAAGTCACTTAAAAAACATTTCTTGTGAATTTGTCCTTATTTCTCCATATATATAATGCTTTTGAATTATGTGTGTGTGTGTTTGTGTTGTTGGGCAGCTGTGTTTCATTTAAGCATGTTTGATTAAATAATAAAGATACATTTTGTCTATATAATTTTATAAAGATCCTTTCAAGTTTCCTGATAAGTGTCTTAGTTTTAGGTTGGAATTGGTGGATGAATTTACCAAAATTGTCCTGAGTGCTTTCAGACCTTACATAAGCCATCATCAGGGGTTGCTTGCATGTATAAAGATTGTTTTTAAAGAGATTTTAGGTTTTTTTATAACATTACAAAATCACATAAATGAAGAGTTGGATAAAACTGAGGCACAATGCTATCAACAGAAATAGAATATTATCAAGAAATATGGAATATCTAAAGAAAAACAAAAACTAAAGGGATTTCAAAACATAGTCACTATTTTCAAAATTTATTCTATTGATTTGATGTTTTTTTTGTTTTTATATGTAGGGCTTCTAGGATTTGTAGTCATAGCTTATTAACTTGGTGTGCTAATATAGTGGTAGTTTTCAACTAGCATTTTTCAAAATTTGGATTTGGGACTAGAATGGGTTTTAAGATGCAAGGCAATGAAGCTAGAATCATTAAGGTGCATTGTAAGCTGTCTTGAAAGAGTTGTAGTGGTAAAACCAATGCATGTATTATTTTCTTTGGCGACAAAGTCTCCCAAGGGACATTTGAACATATATAAGATGTTTGTCCTATCAAGAAGTTCAGTGGTGTAGGAAGAGTTATTGGAAATTATTAGGTTGGAGGTTTTAAATTTGTTTGGGTAAATGATAATTCTTACTTTTTTTGTAATAAAGTTTTATAGATTGTTTATGGTTTAGAGTATTGTCAATCTATTTTGTTCAGTTTTATAAAAGAAATGTTTAATTTCTGTGTCAACAATGTAGTTGGGAAACCCATTATTGATAAGGGTTTATTTTATATTTTTAAGTTCATTAAAGAAGATAGTAGTCTAGCTCTGGAAATAAGTGTTTTTATGATTGTTCTCATATATAAAAGTAAAGTAAGTAAAGTTGGCAACCATAATCGAGGGCAACCAGAAGGCTCCCTTTTCAATAGCTACTACACCGAGGTGTAGGGGAGGGCGCTACTCCTTTCTCTGGATTGCTCCACTTTACCCTTGATACATACCTTACATTGCTGAGTGTTAAGCAAGGAGGTATCAAATACCATTTTTAAAGTCTTCGGTATGACATAATCATCAATAAATAAGTATGTGTTTATTAACTTTTTAAGAAAATTTTTTTCTAAACAATATATACAAGAACTTTGTTATTTCTGATGGAATGTAATATATTAAAGATGGATATCATTAGATGATTATTAGAACATTGAAACTCTGTAGCCAAAAATAAAATTCTCTGCATATGTATATAAGGGTTAGACTTATTTTTAGTCAGTTGAATATTTATATATTGCCACAATTTTGTCTGTAGAATTCAGTAATAAATTGTACCTAATGATAACTATTTTGATTGTACATTTCACTGGAAATACTTAAATCCTGCCACTTTTATTTTAGAAGAAAAATAATTTTTTTATAAGAATATTGTTGAGGATGTACTTATCCATATATATTATATTCTGTGTGTGTATATATATATATATATATATATATATATATATATATATTAAGAGGGAGATTGAAAAATATTTGGAAAGAGTCTGTACCTAGTACATATTGCAAAGCAAAAAAAAAAAAAGATGTTTAAATTTATAAATCTTTTAAGAATTAAAGTTTATCACTGAAGAAAATAGGTTCAGTCGGACAAGTTCCAATTCTTGACTGAGTTATTAGCATTTCTTTTTGTATTAAGACATTTGTAAATATTATGAATCTATTTCTTCTCCTCCCAAACCCCAAACTAGGAGTGAATAGTAGAGTATACTGTATGCTTTAGCCTTGGTAAAGCAACCAATCTAGGAGAAGGAAAAGTCTGAATTCAACCCTCTACCAACTAACTTGCTCCAATGAAGTGGCTCTAAAATAGTAAGTGCCCACTGGTAACTAGTCTAGAAGAAGGAAAACCATGAATTCAAACCAGTTACGACAGGTTTGGCAACTGAATGGTGATTAATAATAGCTCAATGAAATAAAATAGACAAAAATGGTAGATTGCTGAATTGATTTTCCTGCAATACCTTCCTGGTAGAAGCAGCTAAGAAATAGAAATAATACAGTTAGGGAATTATATAATTGTTTTATAAAAAAAAGTAATGTTTGATTTGACATGAGCAATATGGCAGTCAGTCACCCTGCGAGAAAATAAAATTGAACATTTTTTATTTCATAGGCTTGAGAGAAAAATGGACGTTAACTTAACAAGATAACGTAAACAAAATAATTTGAATGAATCTTTTGTTTTGTGGTTTTAGTTCCTACAGTAATAATTAGTTTGGAAATTATACAATGTAAACAGTGCTTATCTGCTCACCATCAGTAGACGATATTGGTCTGGTTTGGTTTCTTTATTTAATGGCATCTCAACTTTCATGGGTTATTTAATACCGAAGATATCCTTGTAGAAGAACAGCAGGTATACTATTTAACCCATAGCTTGGTGGATAGGGAGGTTCATACCTTTCCCTAGGGTATTAGTCCAAAAATAAACATCATAGTTTGAATTCACTCACCTTGAGGTTGCCGTCCTGCACTTATGCCATAACACCACTGAGTATCCCCTAAATCATATTTATAAGAGAATTTAAATGCACACAGTACTAATTTGTAGACATGAATCCTTCATTGAATTCACTTCTATGGTAAGTCAGAATATATTTTTATTGAAGAGAAAATGATGAAGATGGTTTTATTAAAGAGTAAATCAATTTGGTTTTATTAAAGAAAAAAGTATAAAGATAGCTTTATTAATAAGGAAATATATGAAGATGGTTTTATTAAGGTGAGAATTACAAAGATTATTTTATCAAAGAGAAAAAGTATCGGGATGGTTTTATTAAAGAGAAAAAGTATGAAGATAGTTTTATTAAAGAAAAAATAGGAAAGGCACTGAAAGCCAGAATTATAAAAGTGTCATTATAAAATGATGAATAATTTCAAGTGTGTAAAAAAAAAAAAAAAAATTTTTTTTAAATATTTAAAGCATAACAGAAAAGTAACATACTTGAGTTTCAATTGACTCTAAAAATTCCTTTCTGGTCAAAATGAATTGTTCACACTTTCCAGATGACTGAATGTCAGTTACTGTCATATTTCAAGTTTTCATTATTGTTAACCACAGATATTGATTGCTATTGAAGACAGACCCAACATAATACAATTACTATTTTCCATAATTAATGACATGTATTCTCGAATTAGTAATGAGAAGAGCAGGGTTTGGGCAGTTAGTATAAAATCTATACAATCATTCTCATTATTTGTATGTATGATTGTTAAGCTTACTGCCTAGCATCAGTATATGCCTAATTCCCAGCTCGAATGGACAGGATTCGGTTAGATTTTCTGACCAAGAAATCTATACAGTAAACAGGAAAGAAATAGTTTGCTTTGTTTAACAACATATCAACTTCTTATGGATTATTTAATGCTGAAATTTGATTCATTTGCAAATATTTGATCATAATCATATCTATTGATATTTGATCATAATCATATCTATTGATATTTTCAACATTGCATTGCAATCAGTTTTTAATCAACTAAAATAATCATTTGTTTATATACAGTTATATGGTATCAAGTACACTTATCTAATACAAACAATTTGCACATTTGGTATCAAGTAAGTACTTCTATTCAATAATACAAATCATTTGTTTGCGCACAGTTAGTATAAAGATATTCTTCTTTAATTGGCACACTGTTAAATGGTATCAAGAAACAATTCTTATTTCATCATAATAGAATTCACTTTCTTGAACATTGTTATATTATTTCAGATTTGAGGATAAACGATTTTGGTTTGGTTAATAGCATATAAAATCCTTATGGGCTATTGTTGTATGGTCATATACATGTTCATGCAGGATACATACTGACGCAATGAATAACAGACGCAGGAAGACTTCTTTAACAAAATATTTACCTCTCACTTTATTGCAAGGGTTCGAAAAGGGTTACTCAACGTTTTACTGATGAGAGGGAGCTGGAGACCGAACAGAACTGAAATATTTTGACCCCCACTCTTATGGCCGTCAACGTTGTGTCTTTCTCGTTCTCCTGATCCTCAACCGGAGGTCCTGGGGTCCACTCTGCTGGGTGCTGGCTTTCTTTACTGCATCTTATCAGCAACTTCTCTGGTCCCCAAACTCCATCGGGGTTCCTGAGGGCCCCCTCGGCCGGTGTGGCTTTCCCTACCACATCTCGTCTATAACTCCGTCCGATGTCTCTGGAACTGTCTTGACTTCTTTCTTGACTGAGTTATATAATAGTTCAACGCCCACTCGATCACCCGCTCGATCTTTGAAATCGCATGTTTGATCGTCATCAAGCGGAAATAACTGTCATGCAGTTCACAGGTCACTTTCTTCCGGTGCATCAGTTTATGAGTGTACCATGGGAATTTTTTACTTCGTCCCATTTCATCAGCCAATTTCCACCCACGCGATTTCCTCTCATAACTGCCATTAGAATGTATCACTTCCTTCCGGTGCATCACCTTGGAATGGCATTTTTGGCCAGATCAAAGGCCAGAATACAACACTATTTAATGCCAAAATGTAATTCATTTGCAAGTGTTTGATTATAATCCTTACTATATTTTCAACATTTTTTTTTTATTTGTTATCATTTATATACAATTATGTGATATCAAGTACTCTTATCTAATACAAATAAACCAAGTCAACTAAGGCTGCAGGATACTCTGATTGCATCTCTGCAGAGGGGTAAGTCCCCACTTATAATGAGTGTTTAGATATGACATAATACTGGAGCCTTGGAGAATGTAGAGTACCCCTTCATTTCATTACTTCCAGGTTAACTCTGACCTGGAGTGGTAGTACCTGTTAGGTTCCCAGCTATGGGTCAAATAGAACTTTAACATCATTTATGACACTGGAAACCACTTAGTTGTGTCAAGTAGAACTATTAGTGTCATATATCAATACTTGAAACCATTTAACTGTGTACAAATAAAACTACTAGTGTTGGCAATACTTGAAACAAATTATCTAGGTGCAAAATAAAGCAACCTTGGCTCATGTAAAAACTGTTACTATTCCTTTACAAATCATATATTCAAGATGTATGCATAAATAACATTTGGCAATAAATAATCTATAAGGGTTGATATGCCATAAAATACAACCAACCAACCAGACCAACTTAATACAAATAATTTGCACATAGTCATATGGTTTCAAGTAACTCTTTCTATTTAATAATGACAAGCATTTGTTTGTATATGTGGTACTAGACTTGTCATTGTACCAACAGTGAAGAGCGCAAGACCATGGCACCATCTCGAACATCAACAGATGTTACTTCTTCTAACACAAGGCAAATCAGCTGTTCCAGATATGAAGGTGTTCGTTGTTCAGACTGAATCCAGTTTTTTCTAGCAGTCATTGAAGCACTAGAGTAAGAGGGAGAGAATTTGTCAGGGTCTATGAACAGAGACACCCACCAGCCTCTGTAACTGGGCTCTGTAACTGACTTGAATTGACTCTCAACTCAACTGACTACTGACTCAAAACTTTTCAACTCAATAGACTGATTTTCAAAATTTGCTAATTTTTATATGTCCTGAAATTCAATATGTCATTAGTCTGATTTCATCTCACTAAATTATTGCATCAGATTATCATGATCATCACACATGTCCTTAACTTATGTTATGTTTTTATTTTGCCTCAGTCAAACTTATGACATGATATGAATCCATTTTATTTACATTTGACCTTTCTGTTCTAAGATGCCAGGTGTCGGTGCATCCGCTTGACCTTTCCAATTTGACTTACATTTCCACTCAAAGATTTTAGTTAACTAAAAGACCCCTGAATAATTCTAGACCTACCAAACTAAATAAGAAAATGATTTCTACAATTAAACATCACATTATTTTATATATATATATATATATATAGCATACAATGCGATGTGTCTGTGAGCGAAGAGTCAACCACTGATGACTGCTTATATTCACCCTGTACAGCAGCATGTCCACCTGTCTATTCAAATGTGCAGGTCTACCAGCCAGAAGTATCACTTCATCAAAATCTTCCTTCTCATAACACTTCCATTTAACTGTGTGCAAACAAATGATTAATATCATCACTGCCTTGTTAGTTGGGGCTGTAGCATATGCCAGCTCCACAACTGCAGAGTAGGAAGATCCTCTCTAATGACTGTTGAGGATATGAGACAAAACCACCTGATGGTGAGGCTCCAGTTCTGGAGCTTTAAGGAATGTTGAGTACGTCTTCTTTACCATTATTAACTGGGCTTCTCTGACCCAGAGTGGTAATACCTGTAAGGGTCCCATCAGTAGGTCAAATAGAACTATTTAATCAGTTACATTTATATAAAGAGTTGAAGGAAGAAGAGGAAACTGGGAATTTTTGTAAGAAAATAATTTTATTAAAAGTAGGAAGAAGAATTGGCTGGAAAAGTTTTATATAAATGTATATGACGCATTACTGTGTTTGTCATTTCATTATATGCTCCCTCCAAGATGGCTCCAGTTGGGGCCAAAAATACTAGGTGGGGGGAAATACGGTGCCTTCCTGAATTCATTCCATCCAGAGATCAAATGATCTACATGAACGGATCAAAGAGAGACTAGGCAGGTAACATGTATGAATTGTTGTGTGTATGTATAGTATATATATATATATATATATATATATGGGGGGGTGGAGGCACTTATGGTGTATTGGTTATCATTGTAGGAAATGGATATTGTGACCTAAGAGCAAATCCTGAACAAGGCAGTTTGCATTTCACATAGTGCTTGAGAAAGGTTTGCATCCCACTATTCTCCCTCCAGCTGTAATAGTAGGGCAAACTAGGTTCTTTAATCTTGCTATGGCCACCAATATAGGAGAAAGAAAACTCTTAATTCAAACTTGTTAAAATCCACTTAAAAATTACCCTTCAGTCACAGAGTGCATATGCTGAGGGGTTGATAAATACATATATATGTGTGTGTGTGTGTGTGTGTGTATATATATATATATATATAATTACATGTGTGAGTGTGTGTATATATATATATATATATATATGTATATACACATGTGTGAGTGTTTCTTTGTAAATATATAATTTTATCTGTAAGCAGTTAATATATATAAAGGTGTGTGTATGTGTGTGTGTGTGTGTGTGTGTGTGTATATATATATATATATATATATATACACACACATACACATATAACTACTTACAGATAAAATTATATATATAATTTCATCAGTAAACATTTGATATACTTTTCTTGGTGTATTTTTTAGTTAATATTATCAAATTGACCCACCTTCCACTGGGGCCTCTTCACCAACTTCCAGACTTCTCCTTCTCCTCCTCAGTGTCCTTTGTCTCCAGCCTTCATGAAGTAGGAGTTGTAAGTAATCCATCTTTGGTAGACAAGTGTTAAGGTAGAGGTGGGGATGTATAATATCTGCTTTTGTCTCTTCCCCTGGCAATTGTAACTCTTGTGAAAAAAAGAAAGTGTAAGTCAAAGTTCTAACATATGAAGAAACCAACTTAAGTATTTTGTATCTTGAGGCAAATCAGTATTAGCATTATTTTATTTCTTCATTTTTTTTCTTATTCATCTTTTTAGGAAAAGACATTGGATCTTACTGAAAATAAACGAAAGTTTCCTTGTTTGGGCATTGAAGAAGAAAGGCAGATTTTTTAATGTAGTTTTTCTGTAGTTTTCATTTAGGGTTTGGAAGGTTGGTTGCTTGAAAATCCAGTTTCAGGGCACCATGCTCCCAGGGCTGCATTCCTCACTGCACTTAAAACAAGTTGATATTAGAGTCAGTACCTGATGTCTGCAGTCTATTGTTTCTGGAATTAAGCATAGTGAAATTTGACCTTGCAGTCAGGAAGATATGTAAGTTACTGTTTACAGTCAGTGGCCTTGTGATTAGCAACAGGTTAAAACTCAAATGTTTTTTTAAGTTTTGTTGAGAAGATTGGGAAGAAAAATTAAAAGGAAATAAAATAAATTCGTCAATCAACAGTTGAAAAGAAAATTTCTATTTCTTGACAATGATTAGATTTTTTGATGACGTTAGACTAGAAACAACACACGCACACATTCATATATCTGTACATAAATATATATAATTGGAAGAAAAACTAAACAGTCTGTCATTTGGCTATTATAAATTTATTTCAGCTGGTCACTCCATATGAGAAACCAACCTCTTCAGATAGCCATCACACAATGGAGAAAAAGAGAATTTTCTCTCCATTATGTGATGGCTATCTGTAGAGGTTGGTTTCTTATTTGGAGTGACCAGCTGAAATAAATTTATAGTAGCCAAATGGATAATCTGTTAAGTTTTTCTTCCAATTATATGAGTTGCTCTGGATAAAATTTATATATTATCATACATTGAGCACTCTTGGAGATTTACAAGAACCCTCTAATATATTCTCAAATTGAATTATTCCCAACTCATCTTCTTTGGATTTTATATATATATATATATATATATATATATATATATATATATTTATAAAATAGACTAACTGTAAAAAAATACTTTTGCTGCTAATACATGTAAAAAAAGACGGTGGGGTCACACATGATTTTGGAGGCAAAGTATTATATATATAGGCATTGATGGAGAAGCAAGGACAAACTCATAAGTGACATTCTCTTATGGACCCCTACACATACCAGTGTCTACCAATCAGCAAGGATTTAAGTTTTGTGCAGACACTGGATGCAGTCTAGAGGACCTGCCAGGAGTGAGAGATGATAAGGATAGATGGTGAGAGAGAGAGTCAAGAAACTCAGTGCTATCAATATGACTTGATGCTGATGATAATATATATTCATTCAGAATGTACTCAGAAAATGAAAGCATTTTAACAATATCTTGACTAAAAGTTCTGCAAACATTTTTTTATGCTATACTTAGTAAATTTTGTTCACAAGTTCCATTTTCTATGTTTTGGGCTACAGCATTCTATCTTTCACAGGTTCTATTTCCCAACCCTTTAGATATTACCTTATGTTTTATGTATGCTAAAGAAAAGATTAGGCAATAAGATAACCATTGAGTTGTTTCTGAAAAGGCAAATCAAACCAAATCATTAAATGAACTAAGTAAGTAAAGTTGGCGACCTTAGTCTTGGGCGACCAGAAGGCTCCCTTTTCAATCACTACTTCACCGAGCTGTAGGGGAGAGCGCTACTCCTTTCCCTGAATTGCTCCACTTGAACCTTGATAATACCTTATATTGCTGAGTGTTAAGCAAGGAGGTATCAAGTACCATTTTTAAAGTCTTTGGTATAATATGACCTGTGATTGAACCCAGGTCTCCCGGACCATTGGCGAAAACTCTACCCAGTAGGCCAAAAAGGTTAATATGCCCTTAAAACCTATCATTCCAGACCAATCCTACAGATACCTCAACTTATGATTAGCCCAGTTGGCTGAGGCTGAAGAAGACACAGACTGCATCTCTGCAGAGGGGTAATAAACAAATGTCCTGGTTATGATATTAAAACATCTAATGTTGAGGCTCCAGTCCTAAATCTTTGAGGAATATGGCATTCTCCTTCATTGCCATTACTCCCAGGTCCATTCTGACCCAGAGTAGAAGAACCTGTTTGGGTCTTATCTATCGACTAAATAGAAATATTTGATCAATTTCTAAACTTGAAACCATTAAACGGTGTGCAAACAAATGACCGTTAAATTTAATTTTTAGTATTATATTGCAATACTTGAAATGATTTAACTGAGAGCAAATAAAACTATGAGTGTTAAATAGCAATACTTGAAGCCATTTAACTATGTGCAAACAAAGGAGCTCTTGCTTGTTTAAAAATTGTTACTTAGAAACTATTAGTTGACAATATGTCACCATGGTAGAATAACTCGGCACAATCGAGCAGCTTGAAAATGGGTCAGATTCAGTTCACTGGCCTTGTTAGGAAACCAGTCTATGTGAAGGATGAATTTGATATCTCTTCAGATGTGACATGTATTGTAGTCATTTCAACAAAAACGTCCATGTATACATGCTTTGTCAAAGCCCAGAATAACTCCAGGTTATTGGATGATTCCAACCCCACTTCTTTATCTGGTCTAAGGGAGAAAGTGCTGCTGTTGCTTGCTTGATGGATCTTAATGGCATGTCAAGCCATCTAGGATTATTTTATACCTAGAAGTTTGGGAAGTGTGTTCTTTGTATGTACATATTTACATTTTTTTATAGTTGTTTCCTCAGAGTTTTTTTTTTAACTCAGTGCTATTGAATACAAATAATTTTTAAACAGATCTAATAGTTGCTTAGTTTGGACTGTAACATCTACTACCATTCAGGTTCAGAGTCAACCTAGAAGTAATGGCAATGAAGGGTTCTCCACACTTTCAAGTTCTCCAGAACTGAAGTTTCACTCTCAGATGCATTTTAGTATCATATCCAAGACAGCCATTTTTGACGGGTGAGAGGTCTAACACCTCTGTAAGGGGAGACAGACATCATATTTGAAGCCTTGCCTACAGGGTGTTGCTGTAGCTTGGTTGGGATCCCTGGGACCTGGTTCACCTTAACTGTATCCTGTCTGAAGATATACATGTTGCTGAGGGAGATTACCAGTTACAATACTTTAATCCTAGCCTTGAAGGTTATGTCGAGGAGATCTGAACTTTCTGAGAGGAGGAAAACTTTAAATTCAAAACCATTTGTATCTTGTTTGGCCAGTGGGCAATGGATAGCTATTGGTCACAAAAAAAAATGCGAGAATGGCAGAGAGTTAACTTTATACTCTTCACCACAAACAACAGCACTTTCCTTTTTTTGTGAAAAGGATTAGAGAGAGAAAAGTATCTATGAGAGAGAAATTAGAAATATCAAATTAAAAATTCATCTCAAGAGAAAGATTTGTAGACAAGAAAGACATTAAAAAGCAACAATAGTATACGTTCACCCAGTATTAAATGATTGTTTAACTGATATCAAATACGAATGGTTTTTAAACAAATCTCTTAGACACATACATGGGAATTTAACGGGTATTAACACTTTGCGTCAGAGTGGACCTGGGAGTAATAACAGTAAAGAGGTACTCCACACCTCTTAGATCTTCAGAATTGGAACCTCTCCAGTTTTAAATCCAGATATCTTCTTTTTTGCAGATGTGAGATATTACCTCCTCTGCAGGGGGATACTGTCAGTGTATTATAAGCCTTATGGACAGAACAGACTTATGAAAAAGATACTGAAATAAAAATATTGAATGCTAAGGGAACTATTTTGTTGAAAATAAATTTTTCCTTTATTGTTCATTTCTGTCTTTGTCAATACAACTTCAGTCTCAATACTTCTTGAACACACCCTATATACTGTAAGATTGGGTTTCTGTCGACAATGAATATTTGTTGGACATAGACATTAACTTTTTATCTAACTGCACTGATCTATTTGTTACTTTGTGGCCCAATTCACAGAACCTACCATGGAGACTGCCATTGGTACTAACAATGTCTGTGTTTGTTCTTTGAGCCTTACAAATGGCTGGCACCATAAAAGACAGAAAAGGTGGAAGTGTTTGGTGCTATTCAGATGCAAAAACTATAAACCTGTCCTTTTTCTGCTCTGGGTGTCATTCATTGGATCAAAGTGACCAGTGAATTGGCCTAGATACAGCTCAGCAACAATTTTGATATTTTTCATCTTATCTATTATTTTCTGCTTTCTTGCTATATTACAATGGACGTCTTGTGCTTACTTGATCCCTACTGGACATTTTCCCTTCTGTTTTGTATCTTTTATCTCTCATATGAATGTGGGTAAAAGAAAATACCCCTCCTCACGGACACATACCTTTTATTCACCTCAGGTTGATAGGAATCAACAAAGTCTCATTCTTTAAATATTAGCCACTTGTTTAACTTGAAAATGCATTGCTTTATTTGGTCTGCATGTTTCAAATGCTAAAAAAAATCCTGGCAGTTTTATTTAATCACTATTTACGTAACCCATGATATTACGGACAGGATTTATTAAACAAATTGGTGAAAACTGGAGTAACATAGCAAATACTAAAAGTATTTGTAGAAATTCATTGAAATGAATTACAAATTATTTTGATACTCATAATAATATAATCTGTAATATTATGGTTAAAGATTTATAAAACGAATACACCAAAACTTTTTTTGTTTATTTCAATGATTAGATATTCTACTTCAGTCAAAAATTATGGTATTACCATACATACAGGATGTTCTCTAAGGTTTTCTGTTTCAACTCATATCATGGATATGACATTACGCTGCATCTGATAGTGAGGTTCTGGTTTTGGAATTTGGGGAATGTGGAGTAGCCCTTCATAAACATATTAAAGGGATGTTCTCTTAGGTTTTCTGTTTCAACTATTATCATAGATATGACATTACACTGCATCTGATAGTGAGGTTCTGGTTTTGGAATTTGGGGAATGTGGAGTAGCCCTTCATTAACATATTAAGGGGATGTTCTCTTAGGTTTTCTGTTTCAACTATTATCATGGATATGACATTACACTGCATCTGATAGTGAGACTCCAGTCTTGGAATTTGGGGTATGTGGAGTAGCCCTTCATTACCAATCCTCTTTGGCTCTCTCTGACCTGGAGTGGTAGTACCTGTTAGGGTTACATCTGTGGGTTAAATAGAACTGTTGAATATTTTACTAGGGGTTATTATCAAAATCAAATAGAATCATTCATACTTAATAGCAGTACTTGAAATGATATAACTGTGGGCAAACAAATTGACTAATATTAAATAGAATTATTAGTGTTAGATAGTAATACTTGAAACCATTTAACTATATGCAAACAAATGAACTCTCATTCAAAAATAGTTACCAACAAACTAATCACTTAAAAATCACACACACATATATATATATATATATATATATATATATATATATATATATATACACATATTTCCATAAAAAAAAAGGTTTTGCATTAAATACCCTACAAGGATTGATATGCCAATGAAATAGAATCAATCCTTTCAACCTATTTGTTCTTCATTTGTTTAGTTGTACATTTTCTATTTTCAAGGCATATTGCCTTGAGTTTTCTATCATAAGACTTGCCTAGTCCACCTGTATGTTTTCCATTTTCAACCACCCACATGTTACCAAATTTTACAAATAGTTGACTGGGGACAAATGTCTTTTGCCACTTTTCAATGAGTTTTGCAAACCTTTCCATTGTTTTTTGTTGAAACACAGTGACATTCATGTCTATCAACAGTTCATATTTGGCTCCTTGTGATTCCTGGTTTTCCCCAAATCTAAAATATCATCACTGAAACTAAATGAACAAAACTGATTTAAAAAGTGGAAGAAATCAGATAAAAATTTTACTTGTCAGAAAACAATGCATTTGAAACTAACATAATAGACCTGTTAGATGTATAATGTAAAAAGTATTGGGGGTGCCCTCATGGTGTAATGGTTAACGCACTGGCCTACGGAATTGTAGTAAGCGAGTTCAAACTCCAGTCATGCTATTACGTTCACTTTC
Organism: Sepioteuthis lessoniana; assembly: GCA_963585895.1. Lineage (NCBI taxonomy): Eukaryota > Metazoa > Mollusca > Cephalopoda > Myopsida > Loliginidae > Sepioteuthis > Sepioteuthis lessoniana. The sequence continues at coordinate 78,097,214 of OY757927.1, read as the reverse complement.
GGACAAATACCCTTGGAAAAGGTATGAACCCTCTTATCATCCCAGCTATGGGTTAGATAGCATCACTGTTGTTCTTCTAGAAGGATGTCTTTGGCATTAAATAACTCACAAAGGTTGATATACTATTAAAACAAAGAAACCAAACAAAACAGTATTGCTAATAATCTATTAAAATAAGATTGGAAATAAGGAATAGATAAGTAGTCATGTATTAGTATAAGTAATACTAAGTAATTACATCTATGATAAGTATTATTCTAATAACAATATTTTAGTATAGAAATGTATTGTAAATGATTTTACTATAGAAATCAAGATGAAAAGATAATCTATTGTCAAAAATGAATCCAAATCTTATTGACAAATATTGCTGCTAAGCAGGGACGAACTCATAAGAGATGTACTCTCATGGACCCACACACATGGCCGTGCAAAAGCAGGACGACCAGCACGAACATACATTCAGCAGCTATGTGAGGATACGGGATGTTGTCCTGAAGACCTACCTAGGGCGATGAACGATAGGGAGGAGTGGCGAGAGAGAGTGAGGGATATCCGTGCTACCAGCGCGATATGATGATGATGATCTTCCAAAATGATTCCTCTCTTTGGTTTGCAGACTTGTAAAAGGTTAAAAAAGAACAGTCTCGATATATGCTTCGCAAAATGGTTACTGTTGTCAGAAAATGGAATTAGCAAATTCTGGACAAGGCTGTTTACATTTCTCTTAATGCTAATGCCCTTAGGGAATATATAAATCTATCTGTTCAACTTCCAGTTCTTAGTAAAGAGTTGAACAGACTGCATTCTTTAGCCTAACTTTGGCAACCAGTCTAGGTGAAGGAAAACTCTGAATTCAAACCAGCTGTACTCTGGCCAGTCGGCTGGGGCTGGAGAATAGATTGACTGCATTTCTGTAGAAGGTTAAGAAGTAATACTAGAGCTTTGGGGAATGCAGAGTACCTCTTCATTGACATCACCCCCAGGCCCACGCTGGCTCAGATTCGTAGCACCTGACTGGGTCTTATCTATGGGCCAAATAGATTTGAAATTTAAACAAATCATTTAGGATAAATTGAATTGTCAGAAATTGTTAGAAATAGAACTGATGGATCATTTAGATGTGTGTAAACAAATGACTGATGTTTAATTGAATTGTAAGTGATACATAGCAATACTTGGAACCATTTAACTTTGTTGACTCATGCTAAACTGAATTGTTAAAAATAGAACTGTTTGATCATTTTATGTGAGTGTAAACAAATGACTTATGCTAAATTGAATTTTTAAAAATAGAACTTTGATCATTTAACTGTGTAATGAGTAGTGTTTAATTGAATTGTTAGTGATGGATTGCAATATTTGGAACTATTTAACTTTGTTGACTTATACTAAACTGAATTGTTAAAAATAGAACTGTTTGATCATTTAACTGCAAAATTTGTTTACAAAACATATATTTAATATATACGTAAAAACAGGATTTGGTATTAAATAACCAACAATTTTTGATATTTCATAAAACCAAACCAAACCACAAAAAAATGAGACAGGATATAATGTTTGGCATGTCATGACCCATTTGATATTTGGATGATTCTCCCTCACTCTGTACTTTGTGGAATTCTGGTATTAATCTAATATATCATCATCATCATCATATCGTGCTGGCAGCACGGATATCCCTGACCCTCTCTCGCCACTCCTCCCTATCGTTCATCGCCCTAGGTAGGTCTTCAGGACAGCAACCTGTATCCTCACATAGCTGCTGAATGTACGTTCGTGCTGGTCGTCCTGCTTTTGCGCGGCCATATGTGGGGATCCATAAGAGTACATCTTCTTGATAGTCAAACAAATATCAACAGTAAGTGAAAAAACAAAAGGGAGGATTGATTTTAATACATAGCCATAATTGTCTTCTAGTGTAGCTCACTAAGCATTAACCCATGGCAAAACGCCCTTTCCATGTTCAGCCTAGTTGGCTGGGGCTATAGAATATACCGACTGCATCTCTGCAGATGAGATTAAACTATCTAATTTTGATGCTGCAGCCTTGGAGATTGGGTGAATGTGGAGTATCCCTTCATTGCCATCAGTCTCAGGTCCACTTTGACATGGAATGCTAGTGGGGGCGTCCTTGTGGTGTAATGGTTAAAGCGATGGACTGCGGGATCATAGTAAGCGAGTTCGTACTCCAGTCGCGCTATTACGTTCACCTTCAGGCAAATACCCTAGGGAAAGGTATGAACCCCCTTATCCCCCCAGCTATGGGTTAAATAGTACCACTACTGTTCTTTGAGGTGAATGGCTTAGGCATTAAATAACCTACAAAGGTTGATATGCCATTAAAAAAAGAAAAAAAAAGAAAGAAACGGAGTGCTAGCACCTAATAGAGTCCTGTCTTTGGGTCAAATAGAACAGACTGTGTGCAAACAAATTACAGTTGTTTAATTATGACTGTTATAGAGCAATAATTGAAACCATCTGCATGCTGAAAAGAGCTTGAGCTTATCTAAAAATGTTAGGCACAAAATGTGGTTACAAATCATATGTATATTTAATATGTATATATAAAGAAGATTTGGCATTAAATGACCTACAATGGTGGTTATGCTATAAAACCCGACCAAACCAAATCAAACCCTTTCTATGAAAAAAGCCTAACCTAATCTTGCACAGTCCCAAGTATAGGCTCCTCAGGGAAGATTGACCTCAGTTTGTTAACCATTTTTTAATGACAAAGCACTTATGGAAATAGATTTATGACACAAAATTTGTCTTGATAATTGCTAAATTGATTAATTTCTAATGACATGTCAAACTGTCTCAAGTTTGTTAATACCTGGAGATGAGGGTATTGCATTTATTGTATGTTCATATTCACATTTTTTGTGTTGCTGATGTGGAGAATGAAGTCAGACTAGTAGAGAGTGGGGTGCAATGTTATTTTCTTAACTTAATAGAAAAAGGTTATGAATCATGAATGTGAATAAGAAACATGTAAATGGGATTCATATCATTTGTGAATCTCTTATTGGTCAGATGAACTGACCCTGTTGGCATATTAGCAGTCATTTTCTATTGTTATTTTAAAAAAAGAGAATTAATTGTGAGCAAACAAATGATTAATATTAAATAGAATTATTTGTGTTAGATAACAATACTTTAAACCATTTAAATATGTGCAAATAAATTATTGATGTTAAATTGAATTATTAATGTTAGATATTAATTAGATAGGAATGTTCGATAAATAGTATTATTAATGATGGCCGGGCCAGTGACCTAATGAGTAAAGTGTTTGCCAATTGTCCAGGAGACCAGAGTTCAATCCCAGGTCGAGTCATACCAAAGACTCAAAAAATGGTACTTGATCTAGGGTAAAGTGGAGCAATCCAGAGAATGGAGTAGCACCCTCCCCTACATCTCGGTGTAATAGCTATTGAGAAGGGAACCTTTGGGTCACCCTCGACTAAGGTCATCAGCTTTACTTTTATTATTAATGTTAAAAAGCAATACTTGAAATAATTTAACCTCATGTTAACAAATGAGCCTAAATAACTCATTTGAAAATAAAGTTAGAAAAAAAATATTTCCTTACAATTCATATATATATATATATATATATATATATATATATATATATATGATTTGGCATGAATAAATATCAAGCATTGATATGAGACCATCTGATATAACTGGAAAAGAAGAACTTCCTCTTTGTTTATGGATAATATGCCTGAATGGTTAAAATGTAATATTTACAATGTAGAATATAAGTTTAATGGTCCCTCCTTAGTATTCCTGATTTTCTTTACCTTGAATATATTAAAAATGTATTATACGAAACATATGTAAAATGTAAGTAATGTAATTATTTGTGTGTAATATGCATAACTTACGACAATAAAAATCTTGGAAATAAGTTCTTGTGTATTATGTGCACTGACTTTTTAGAATTTGTAGCTGTGGAATTTATCATTTGATCTACTTTTTATCTTTTCATACTATCTAAAAATGATAATTCATATAGTTTACATGATGTATTAAAACACAAAGTATACACAGTATTTAGAACAAACATCTGGACATGTTCACTCAAAAATGCTACTAGTTTGCCACGAAAATAAGCTCACATTAAGAGAAACAAAATTAGAAACAAACACTTTCTAGTTGATGTTTCTTGGTAACAGCATAAAACACACTAATTTGGACTATTTATAAAACTTACTGTCATCTCATCCCATATATAATGATGCATGTGGCTGGAAAAAAGTTAATTTTGTAGTTTTCATGTATATGTGCACCTCTAACTTAAGAGTTGAAAAATCTGAGAAAATAGTGTGTATATAGCAAACAAATTATTTGGGTATGTGACCTCCTCTTAGACTAATCAGGCTCATTTTATTTGGATTGAGTATGATTTTTGCTTAACTGGCTCCGAAGAGAAAAAAGGATGCCTGTAGCCTGTGGTCTTGTGTGCTAAGCATATAGCTACACTAGCAAGTGCTGCTTAGGCTATTAAGCTGTCTAAAACTATTTTGGACCTCAATTCAATCTTTGAAAAAAATGAAAAAAAATTTTTGTGATATTTTCTTTTGTTCAAGATGGTTCTAAATTGATAATGTCTACAAAGAAGCTTCCTTAATTAGAGCGAATGCTCCATTAAAAGAAATTGAAACTGTGGTGTGGGGGAAGGGTGAGAGTTGGGGAGGGGGTACCAAAGATGGAAATGGTATGGAGAGAACAATGACACAAAAGAAGGAGATGAATTTTTCAAGTTCTTTGTGGACTCTCCCTTTCTCTCATTTACCTATACCATGAATGTTCCAAGGAGACATGGACGATCTGATGGTGAACAAGAGTTGTGATTTTATTAATAAAATGATAAAATATATTTAAGTTTGAAGTATTATGATTTCTAATATGGATACCTGAGGTCCAGTTGAAAGCAGAAAGTTCTGACATGTTAAAAAAAAAACTTACTGAACTTGTAATATTGTTACTTCTGTAGTTGGAGGTGGTGCTCGAGGCATAATGATTATAGTGAGAGAAATTGGACCCAGCGGCCAAAGTTCAAATGCTGGATAAGGTTATTTGCATTTCATATCATGCTATTGCCTTTGGGAAAGGCATGAATCCAACAATTCTCATAGTTGAGGATTTGGATGAATATATGTGTAGTTTTCTCAAATTATAAATGTTGTATATTTGATAGTATAGCATATCTTCTTTTGAGGGGAGTAATGAAGACCCCGTGGTGTGCTGCAACATTTTAGTAAGCGAATTTGAACTCCAGTCACACCATTACATTCCTTTTCAGACTAATATCCTTGGGAAAAGGCATGAACCCTCTTATCCCCACCTTCGCTAAGAGTTACATGGTGCCACTTTTGTTCTACTACTACTACAATGGCTTTGGCATTAAATAACCCATGAAGGTTGAAATGTCATTAAACAAAGAAGCTAAACTAAACCAACCTCTATATTTTTGCCAGTTAGCTCTCTCTCCTGAGTCTTATATATAGAGTTAGTATCTGGTAGATTAACCTGGACTATTAGTATTTATACATCACCTAAATCGGCAGTACTTTGAACCGGTAAGCCCAATATTCAAGATATGTCATCTCAGATTTGAGGAGATGCTCTTAGTGTAATGGTTATCATTGTAGGAAAGGTAATCAGCTACACAAGTTTATACCCTAGTCAAGACAGTATTTCACTTGACATTAATGCCCTTCAGTTATGAGTAAATAGTAGGACAGATTGGGTTCTTAAGCCTTGGTTAGACAAACAATGTTGAAGAAGGCAAAACTCTGAATCCAAACCAGTTTTACTCCACTTAAAAAAATAAGTGACCATGTGTTACATCTTTCTCGTGGTTCAGTAAATACATACATCACTTAAGATCCTATTAATAAGAGGCTTAATATAGCTACCATTTTATTAATGGAATGCTATGTTATCCATGTTGGAATTTAATAGTAAATGAAAAAGAATACCTTGTCTTGAAGAGATAAGAAAGTGCCTTTCTTTCAGCATTTGGATGATCATGAGTCTTCAGAGTAAACTGAGAATGGTAACTGTTCTTAAAAGATATGGTTGAGTGGTTTCCCACTGGCTTTTCTGCAGTTGGAATTCATTATGATCTTCTTTTTATACATTGTATGCAGTTTATTATTTTTAAATTAAAAAGTAGTTAATGTTGTAAACAAAATAAAAGGCTTTGGTGTTTCTGATAAGGTAAATAGGTTTCAGTGCGTATTATTATTAGCCTTGGAGTTTTAAAAATATCAGCAGCATATAAATATTAAAACTGTAAAACATTGTTTTAAAATTAGTCTTACTTCAAAATATGCTCTGTTTTTTTTTCTTTTTGATATTAACTATATTCAGATACTTAATACATCTTAATCTCATCACTGTCTGAATAAGTGTCTTCATCTATCTTGTATCCTGTTAACCTACTTGTTTAGGGACGGCCAGAGTGTCAGCATTCTGGAACAAAAGGTTCCAAAAAGAAAAATGTTGTGCAATTGTAACAAGTTTATGATGAATACATTTGCCTTAAAGAAGGAGAAAAAAAACATAAAGAAGGATTAGTTAGATTTCTAACATGTAAACCCTTGTTGGATCATTTTATACCAAAGTAAAAGTTAAATGATCATGCTCACCAATCAAATATATGGTATAAAAATATATCTTAAACATTTCAAACAGTTAACCGCTTGGTACTTAGTTGTTATATCAGTAATTTAGGAGCCAATTTATTAGTAAAGTTGACAATCATTTTAAGCAGGTAAACATTTCCTATTTACCTGCAATATAAGTGCTATCAGAGCCAATTTAAAGTTCGCAATCATTTTGAAGGCATAAACACTTTACACTTAACTGCAATAGCAATGTTTCAAGAGCCAATAACATAATGTTGTCAATCATCCTTTAAAAAGTAAACACTTTATATGGTTTCAAGTATTCCTATCTAAAATCCTTTTTCATAGGTAAACAAGTAAAAGTTTTTTGCAATATCTATATATTTGAAAATGATTTTACACATTATCTCAAGCAAATCTATATATGACTCATACATAAGACCCTAATAGTTATGATTATTCCTGGTCAGAGTGGACTTGGAAGTAATGGCAATGAAGGAGTGTCTCCTTAGAGCTGTCAAACTGTATTGTCACTACTGAATGCAGTATTGGTGTCATGCCTAACACTGGGAATAATACAAGTATACACACAGAGATAGAAAATATACACTTATCAGATTTTACAATAATATGAATACATTACATCAAATTTATAATTCAATAATAAGATATTTTTAAAGATGTCTACACATGAGGTAGCCTGAAAATTCCATTCTGTGTTTGTCATTAATGGCATTAGGAGTGTTTAGGTTTTATTAACTTTATTCAGAAAGGTAGATTTTGGTTGTTTAGTGACAGCTGTCATATCAGCACGCATTTTTTTTAATGTCAAAAGTTCAGAACTTTAACATTTTTATTTCAAGTGTGTTAATCCTCATGAGTTGGACAGTGAACAAGATGATATAATAAATTCCTTCTCCCAATATAATTCTTGCTGAAGTTTCTTTATTTGCATTTACAAAGTAGACATTTTATAACTTCTCTTTGACCTGTCTGAATTGCAAGCATCTCTTCTCTTGCACTTAGGGAATATCATTAAGTAAAACTTATGAATTGTTTATTTCTGAGGTTTGACTCCAGGTAACTGAAATGATGGATAAGATGGAAATGACTTGACTTAATAAACTAAACTTTTTGGTCAACCTAATAATTTGGTATTGTTCACTCTGTGCTTGGAAAGTCCAACCCAAAAAGAGAAGTGGGGAGTCTACTGTGGCATAATGGAAATTTGGCAGACTGCAGCCTCAAAGTAAGTGAGTTCTAACTCCAGTCCTGCTATTATGTTCACTTTCAAATTAATATCCTTGGGAAAGGTACTGAATTTTCTTATTCCCCCAGCTATGGGTTAAATGGTATCACAGCTGTTCTTCAACAAGGATGGCTTCAGCATGAAATAACCCACAAAAATCAATATGCCATTAAACAAAAAAACCTTAAATAGTATCACTGCTGTTTTTCAACAATGATGGCATTAACAGAGAATAACAGATGATGGTTGATATGACTTTTAACAAAAGAAAAACCAGAAAAGAAAAAGAAACAATTTTTTTAAGTCATTTACTTTAGTGATTGAATTGAAGTTTGTTAGAAAATCAGCTATTAGACAAGAGAAATAACATGTTAGGATTTCAGTACTGAATGTTGGTGTTGATTTGATCATCTTTTTTTTGGGGGGGGCGTGTATATATATATATATATATATATATATATATATATATATACTTCCCTAAAGGCTGATTTGGACAGGCATTAAGCTCACTGTCTAATCCCATCCTCTTTCTGAACCCTGCAGAGGAATTGATCTCCTACCCACCAAAAAAGATGTTTTATGTATGATACTGAACAGTATCCAGTGGTGAGACTCCATTTCATGAGATCTAGCAACTGCAGAGTACACATTCATAGTCATAATTCTGAGATCCACTTGAACCTAGAAGGATTATGCATCTTAGGGTCTCAATTATGGGCCAAATAGATCTATTTGAAAATTATTAGTATTGATAAGAATTATGATTATTATTTGGTGGTTTGGAAAAAAATGTCCGATTATAGAATTAATTTTTATTCCTGAATAAATGAATTTAAACAGAATTTTAATCAGTCCAAATATAATCCCTGAACATCTATGCATTTCTGCCATCGATCAACAAGATTATTTATGCCTGCATGATAAAACTAAAGGTTTTGATGCCAGGAAATATTTGGCATGGAATGTTTATAGGGTAAAAAGGGATACAGACGCTGGGAAAAAATGGTAATCAGTGGATAAGAAATCAGGAGAATATGGTGGATGTGGCCAAGTCACTTATCCTATTTCTGTGAGCTTCTGCAGTGTCATCCTTGCAATATGTGGCCAAGCATTGTCATGAAGAAAATTCATTTTCATAATTAGGGGCATATAACCTTTAAAATGAAATTCTGAAAGAAATGATGGAAAATTAGCTAAGACATTTTGATCATTTATAATGTGAATTTTTTATACTAAAAGAAAATTGTAAGAAAAGAATTTAAACAGTTTGTTGGTTGGTTGGGTTTTATGGCATATCAACCTTTGTAGGTTATTTAATGTCAAATCCATTTTTATGCAAATAGTTCTATTTTCAACAATTCAGTTTAGCATGAGTACATAGTTTGTCAGAAACATTTCTATTTCAAGCTATTCAGTTTATTCATACAGTTCTAATTCAGTTTAGTATAAATACAGATTTTCTTTACACACAGTTAAATGTCAAAACAGTTCTATATTAAACAATTCAGTTTAGTGTAAGAGTTTCAATGGCAAAAACAGTTCCATTTCCTACAATTCAGTTTAGCATAAGCACATAGTTTAAATGTAAGTACAGTTTAATTGTCAAAAACATTTCTATTTCATGCTATTTAGTTTAGTGAAACAGTTCTAATTCAAATAATTCAGTTTATCCTAAGTATGCAGTTATTCTATTAACCCATAGATAAGGACCTATCAAGTGCTACGATACCGGGCCAGAGTGGATCTGGGAGCAATGGCAATGAAGGGGTACTCACATTCCTTAAAGTTCCAGCATCACTGGAGCCTCACCATCAGATCTTTTAGTGTGATATCCAGGACATGCCTTGGTTTGGGGGGGTCTTACCCATCTGCAGAGGTGCAGTTGGTGTATTCTACAGCCCCAGCCAACTGGGCAAAAACAGTTTGTACTAAAATCAAAAAGTATTTTCTCAACAGTCTAATATCATTAAAAGAGAATATTTACTTGAAACTGTTTAATTTCGTGTAAATTATTAGCATTAGATAGGAATACTAGAAACCATACAGCTGTGTAGAAACAATTGATTATAATTATTATTTTTACAAGTTGTAATATGCATAGTAACTCATATATCTTTATAAGTGATATTGCATGTCTACAAGTCCCATTAGAAAAGATACATGAAACCACACATTCTTTTTGCTTCAGGTAAGTGAAAGTTGTCGCATCCTATCAGTGGGACAAGCAGCAACAGAATATAAAAATATCACAAAATGTAAAGTGGGGAGTTCCCATGATGTAGTGGCTAATGTGCTGAACTGCAATATCGTATTAAGTGGGTTCAAACTCCAGTCACGCTATGATGTTCTCATTAGGAATAATACCCTTTAAAAAGGTAGGAACCTCCTGATCCATCTAGCAATGGATTAAATAGTATCCAGAATGGATTTGGCACTAAATAACCTCATGAAGGTTAATATGCCATTAAACTAAGGAAAGAAAATGTAAAATATAATCTCTTATTTTATGAACTGATTTGGCTGTATTGTCGCAAGGAAATAGCAATGAATAAATGGTGATTACCTGTCCAGAGTTTAGGCTGCCTATGTATATGCACTTACAGGCAGCCACGCAAATATCACCTATTCAGTTTTTAAAGGTTAATACAAATAATTTGCACAAGGGGGATTTTAAATAACTTTCTTTTTAATAATGATGGGTAGCTTAGAGGCTACACCTCCTCACTAAACGGTAGCTCTCTGAAACTAGTTGACAAGTTCACCTACCTAGGAAGCAGTGTCTCATCAACCGAGACAGATATCAAGACGCGACTAGCAAAAGCATAGACAGCTATCGATAGGCTATTGGTCATATGGAAGTCAGACCTGACTGATAAAATAAAACAGAGTTTCTTCCAAGTTGCGGTTGTATCGATACTGCTGTATGGATGCACTACAGGGATGCTAACTGAACGAATGGAGAAAAAGCTTGACAGCAACTACACAAGAATGCTGTAAGCAATATTGAACACTTCATGGAGGCAGCACCCCACAAATCATCAGCTGTACAGCCACCTACCACCCATTACAAAAACTATCAAAGTTAGATGAACCAGACATGCAGGACACTGCTGGAGAAATAGGGATGAGCTCATAAGTGATGTACTCCTGTGGACCCCTTCACATGGATGAGCAAAAACAGTATGACCAGCTAGAACCGACACACAGCCACTATGTGCCATTACAGGATGTAGCCCTGAAGACCTCCCGAAAGAAATGGATGATAGGGAGGGGTGCCGAGAGAGGGTCAGGGATATCCGTGCTGATGGCACGACGTGATGATGATGATACGCCTTGGAGTATGGAGTTAATATTTGTTTTACACTTGATGTTATTTGTGTGTGTTTCATGTACTCAGTCAGCAGGTATCTGAGGACCAAGAGGCTGAAGAACTAAAATCTTACATATGTATGTGGAGGAGGATTATAAATTCCTTAAGATGACTACACTTGAAAAACTGAATAACATTTTTTTAAATATTTATTTAGTAAGTGAATGCATAATATTTATATTCTCTATTTCACTGCTCCCCATGACCTTGTTTGGTTTTGTAGGTGCTACTCATGTAGGATGTCTTGGGCAGGAATAACCTGGCAGCTTTCATTGGTCTCCAGATCTGGTTTGAATTCAGCATTTTACTTCTCCTAGACTGGTTGCAATACTAAGGTTCAAGAGCCCAGTAAGCCCTTCTATTTACCTATAGCTGGAGAGAGAATAGCTAGATTTATACCTTTCCTAAGTGTATAAGCATTATATGAAATACTAAAAGCCTTGTTCAAGATTTGAACTCAGATAACCGAGTTTACTTTCTGTGATGTTACTTGTTGTGTCATGAGTTCCTCTTATTTTCTGTTTACAAAACTAAATAACAAGAATCAGTTTATAATGTCTAACAAGACTTAATTTTTTATTAGAGGTTATTTTCCCCAAAAAATTGGTCTCAGACTGATCATCAGAGCATGAAACCAACAGGATTCAATGTCAGACAAAAATGCAGGCACTTGTGGTGTCACTGAAAATGAACATAAAAAGCCAGAGTTTAAATCCTGGACAAAGTTGTTTGCATTTCTCATCACTTTAATACTTTTGGGAAAGGTATATATCTATCTATTCTCCCTCCAGCCCTGGGGAAATAATAGGAGAGACTGTGCTCTAGAAACTTGGTTGAGCAACCAGTCTAGAAGAAATAATGCTTTGAATTTAAACCTGATAGACAAATATAGCTGGGGACCACCTTCACAAGAAAGTCCATATATGAATACACGTGTGGAGCCGGTTTAACCCACATCGGGTAAATGCTGTCACACACACATACAGACACACACAGAGTGTCAAACAAGGATTCTCTTTTATGATGTATCTATCAAACACTTATTTGCCATTTAAAAAAAAAAATATAGCCATCAAATGTTCTGAATACTTCAGTCATACAGCAACTATGAGGAGCTCACTTAGAAAATTTCTATATAAATCTGATATCTAAATGTCTTTAAACAGCTATTTCATTTTTTTTATATTCCTTGTTCCGTATACCAGTGAAACAGCCAATTAATCATCATCACAATTTTCCATTGATCTTTCCGCATCCCCCTTCATTTCATCTTCTCTTGAATCAGCTTACAGTAATAATGGTACACTTGAAAAATTTTGTGTGTACATATATATATATATATATATATATATATATATATAGGAACACACCTCATCAAAATAAAAAATAAAAGACTTAAATAAAACAAGAACAACACCTCTGTCTTTTCTCTTAGAATGAAATTTTTTTTTCTTTTACAGTGGCTATTTACTAAAAGAGAAGAATTTTCTTCGTTTTTTTTTTTGTCCTATGAAAATTGAGTGGATTGTTAGAGAAATGTGAAAGAAAGAAAGAAAGAAAAGTGCTGATGATTTTGTCGAACATGCTCAATTGTAAGTGGAGAATATCTGGGCGGGGTAAATTATATGGTTCCCCTCTATATTTAATGGACGTCTCAAAAGTTGCAATGTAATTTGACACTCGCTGACAAATGAAAACTCCTTCTCGTTTAACTAAATTATATGGTGTGTCCTTTGTTTTCGTTTGAGAATCGAATGTTCTTTGCTGAACATTTGCAATGGATCTTTTATTGAACATATTTCAACTGAACCGATTGTTTTCTGAACTTTTGAAACAGGTTAGACTTTTTGGGTACATGAGAGCGAGTGTCTCAACACAAACAATTGTTACATACTTTGTGAAGAGAATTTGAGGAAAATGCTACTGAGGTTTTATACTGTTTCTCTTGTAAAACTAGAAGGATTTTCTTAAAATCCTTTGAACTGTCTGGGAGACCGGGGTTCAATGCCAGGTCAAGTCATACTAAAGACTCAAAAAATGGTACATGATGCCGCCTTGCTTAGCACTCTGCACTATAAGGTATGAATCAAGGGTAAAGTGGAGCAATCCAGGGTATAGAGTAGCAACCTTCCCTACACCTCGGTGTGATAGCTATTGAAAAGGAGCCTTCGGGTCACCATCGACTATTTGACTAAATACCATGAGGTTTTGATATTGATATTTTGGGCTCTAGGAGATCACATCAGATATATGTTAATAAAAGTCTTAGAGATCATTCACAGGCTTTCTTCTAATGAAACCTACATTTTTAATAGGGCTTAGAATATGATGACAATCCCATGCAAAGGAGTTAGACACCCCCAAACACACACCAAAAAAATGGGTGTCTTGTTTATGACACTAAACTGCATCTGATGGTGAGTTCTAGAGAGTATAGAGTCCTCCTTCATTGCCATATCTCTCCAGTCTTCTCTGACCTGGAATGATGGTAACACTTAGGATCTTATCTGTGCTTCAAATAGATCTGTAGAAAAATTAGTTATATCAAACAAGAATATCTAACACCATATAACTGTAAATTACTAGTATTAACTAGTTAGTTGAAATTAATTGTTTATTAAAGATTATAATCATTTATTTGAAACCATATAACTATTTGCAAACAAATGACTATTACTAAATGGAAATAATGACATTGGCCTAGCGGTTAGAGTGTTCGCCAATGGCCCGGGAGACCTGGGTTCAATCCCAGGTCGAGTCATACCAAAGACTCAAAAAATGGTACTTGATGCCTCCTTGCTTAACACTCAGCATTATAAGGTGCGGATCAAGGGTAAAGTAGAGCCATCCAGGGAAGGAGTAGCGCCCTCCCCTACATCTTGGTGTAGTAGCTATCGAAAAGGGAGCCTTCGGGTTACCCTCGACTATGGTCGCCAACTTACTACATAGGAATAATCAAAACCATACAACTGAATGCATATGAGTTTTATTTGATAGGAATAGTTGATATCATATAACTGTGCAAAAAATTCTTAACTATTACACCAAAAGATAAATGTAGAATGAATGCAATCCCCTAACCTTGAAGTATAAAATAATCTTTGATGGATTGACTGTTGTCAAAATTAATCAATCAGTTTTAAACAGAACTTTTGAAAATAACTTGTAATGTTTTTCTTTAATCTAATTGATTTTACCACTGTTTTCTGGTCATATTAAATGATTGACTTGTCAAAAAAAAAAAAGCTTCTGATGGGATTTGAACTTTCATTGCTTAATCTTTGGAAACCTGTTTAAGAGGACCTTAATGAAAGCTAATCAGCTAAATTTTAGCAATGCTGACATTTTGTTTAAAGCTTTTCTACTGATTCTTTTAAATCTTTTAAATTCTTTTAAATCTTTTAAATTCTTTTAAATCAATTTCTTGCTGTAAATTTCCTTCATCATCGATGATATCTATTAGCCTTTTTTTTCTCTCGGAATTTTTGATTGGTTTCTTTGTTTAATGGCATATCAACTCTTTTTTTTAGGTTATTTAATGCCAAAGCCATTCTCCTAGAAGAACAGTAGTAGCAATATTTAACCCATAGCTGGGAGGATAAGGGGGTTCATACCTTTCCCAAGGGTATTTGCCCGAAAGTGATTGTGACATATCGAGATTTGGTTTGGTTTCTTTGTTTAATGGCATATCAACTCTTTTTTTTAGGTTATTTAATGCCAAAGCCATTCTCCTAGAAGAACAGTAGTAGCAATATTTAACCCATAGCTGGGAGGATAAGGGGGTTCATACCTTTCCCAAGGGTATTTGTCCGAAAGTGAATGTAATAGCGCGACTGGAGTACGAACTCGCGTACTACGATTCCGCAGTTCATCGCTTTAACCATTACACTATGAGGACACCCCCCTGAATTTTTGAGATTTTGTTCCTGTTGTATATTGGTTCATTAGGACCAGTTTCTATGTTTTTATTATTTTGATCCCAGCATTTCAGTTGATATACTCTTCAACTTTCTTTTAATCTGAATTTCTGAGTTGAGGTGTTTTTAGTAATATTCGTTAAAATTCTAAACTATATTTTCAAAACATAAGTATAAATAGATACAATTTTTGATTATATATTCATAGACTAATTATTTCACAGGAAAAATGTTGTTCAGTCAATATAAATGATTTTCGTATAAGCAGATGTCTATAAGATCGGCCGAAGTCCAGCCTTATTATTTTTTCTTTGCTTTGGTAGAGGCACGAGCGTAGCACATCGTGATCACGGAGGCGGCTTGGCTCTCCCAGAGTCATGCCGGGGTTACTGTTGGAGCCGATATGATGCAGGATTAATCCGAAATTGGCAATGAAGACAGCGCTTCACTGAAGACCTCCCTGATGCATCTAAGATGTATGGTTGAAATAGCCCACATGTATTAGGTGGTGAGGGTCTCACTCCATCATCATCATCATGTCATGCCGCTAGCACGGATATCCCTGACCCTCTCTCGCCACTTCTCCCTATCATTCATCGCCTCTGGCGGGTCTGCAGAGCTACTTCCCATATCCTCACATAGCTGCTGTATGTATGTTCGAGCTGGTCATTCTACTTTTGCTCAGCCATATGTGGGGGTCCATAGGAGTACATCACTTAAGAGCTTGTCCCTGCTTCTCCAGCAGTGTCCTGCATGTCTGGTTCGTCTAATTTGGATAGTTTTGTGATGGGAGGCAGGTGGCCGTATACTTGGTGCCTTGTGGGGTGTTGTCGCCAGGACTTGTTCAATATTGCTTGCAACATTTTTGTGTAATTGCTGTCTGGCTTCTTCTCCAGCCGTTTTGTTTAGCGTCCAAGTAGTGCATCCATACAGCAGTATCAACATGACTACTGCCCGGAAGAAACTGTATTACCTAAATATGTTTTTTTTTCTTTAGTATCTCAAATTCAACTCCTTGCTTTTTTTTTTTTACATTAAAAGAAAAGTTGTGAAGGATTCCTGTACTGAGCTTTTTTTTTTTGTTCTTGTATATGACCCGAGCTTAAAATATCATTCAATCCAAAATATTGGGCTCATGAGTGCAAGTGGTAAAGAAAGAAGACTGGAAAAATTTCTTGACTATGAAAATAAACTTCATCTAAGTGTTGTGAGAATTACACTTCGATGAAATGTTATTTTTATTCTTTTTTAATATTAAAAATCTTGATTAATATAATTATTATTATTGCATCAAAGTTCATACAATTACTATTTAGATATTCAAATTTCTGTAGTAAGGATTAACAAATTTTATCTACCAGTTTTAAACTAATAAAAGAAGTTAATGGTTTTCAGTATAAACATAGACGTCACCCTTAAAAATTATAATGTTACCTAACTGTAATCTTTTAAGATACTGTACAAATGTATACAGTTTTGTCATGGTGTGTCAAGTTGCATTGGGCTGATCCTGTAGACCTTTTTGCCTATAGAGATAACACTTTTGACAAGACCCTGTTTTTTGTTTTGTTTTGTATTATTCTTCTGAGAAAAAGGATAATAATGTGGATAATATATGTTTCGCTAATGACTGCTAAGAAAAGAGAAAACCTGAAATGGTTGGGAATTTCTATGAATACATTATGATGGATACCATAGACAAGCACTGAGTGAGAGTAGCAGGAATGACTATTCACAGACTTTATTCAAATAGAACAAAAGAATATCTGCTCTCTGGAACAAAATTTTAGCATGTTTTTTATGCTTGATTATTATTTTTTTTTTTTTTTTGTTAATTAATTAGGTCCAGGTCAAAGGTACATGTGAGACTCTGGAGACTCATTTTCAAATAATTGAATATTTTGAATTCAATTTTCAGGATTAATTTGTAATGCTTTTCTTAAATCTAATTCTTATTACCTTATACCACAATATTATATGATTGACTGATCAAAGATAAAGAATAAACTTTTGATAGGATTTGAACTTTGATTCCTTATTCTTTGAAATCTGTTTAAGTGGAACTGCATATTACCAATTAGGCCAAGTATCCCCTCAATCTTTTAAAAGAAAAGTTGCAAGTAATTTCTGTATTGATCTTTTTATTTTGGTATTTAAATTTCTATCACGTAGAAAAGGATTTTGTAAGGAGATTTGAATATTTTCCACTGACAACTAAAAGAAGTTATTGTTTTTCAGTATAAAAATATTGTAGGACAGTAGCAATATTATTTAACCATCATGCTTTTTTTAAAAAACAAAAAAAAGAAAAGCATCACTTTAAAAAATAAAAATTTTACCCAACAGTAATCTTTAAAGTTACTGTATAAATATATCAAGTTTTGTCATTGTGTGTCACATTGGTTTATCTAGCAGGTCTATTTACGTACAGAGATAAGACCTTTGACAATACATTTTTATGGGGAGGGGTTTGTTATGTTCTTCTGTGAGACTGGATAATAAAGTGAATAATTTATGTTTCTCTGATAACAAAAACAAGAATACAAACCTGGAATGGATTTTGTCTTTCCATTAAGATTGGTATCATTGACAAAAACTAGTTGATATGAGCAAAAGTACCCAACGCAGTCTAAGAAATAAATAAGAGACAAAACGCTTGGATGAAATAACTTTTGTTATTTTAGCAAGATTCTATTCAGAAATAAAGTTTGGTTTGGGTTCTTTGTTTAATGGCATATCAACTTTAGTGGGTTATCTAATGCCAAAGCCATTTTTGTAAAAGGACAATAGTAGTACTATTTAATCCATCAACATCAAGTCATGCTGGAGCACAGTATTCTCTTGCGCTCTCTCTCTCTCCATCCATCCCTATCATCCATCACTCTTGGTAGGTGTTCTTGACTGCATCCAGTGTCGGCACAAAGCTGATGTATGTGAGTCTGGGCTGGTTAGCCAACACTGGTGTGTCTATGTGTAGGAGTTCATATGAGAAAATTGCTTAGGTGTTTACCCCTAACTTCTCCTGCAGTGTCCCATGTCTTGTTCATCTAACCTGAATGGTTTATAAGATAAGAGGTAAGTGGCCTTAGAGCTACTCTTTCAAGGTGTGTGTCTTCTAGAATTTTTTAAAAACAGCATATCGCATTCTTGTATAGTTCCCATAAAACATTTTCTCAGTGCATCCATGTAGTAGTATTGACTTAGCCACAGTTTTGAAGAAATCTTGTTCCATTTTATCAAAGAGATTAGATTTCGATATAACTGATAACATGGCTCGTCAATGCCTTTGCTATGTGTAAAGGAAGTAAATAGCACAACTCACTATGGTATCACAGTCCGTCTGGTTAGCCGCAACACCATAAGGACTTCCTTAGAAAAGTAAAAATGTGATATAAATACACAATAGAAAAAGGTTCTAGACATAAACAAAGAAAAACTTTCGGCAATGTTCTAAGTGAGATACTAAACTGCATCTGATGGTGAGGTTCCATTTCTGGAGTTCTGGGTATTGTGAAGATTGCTTTCATTGTCAAGACTTTCCAGTTTATTTTTATCTGGAGTTCTAGTACCTGTTATCTATGGGTCAAACAGATGTGTTAGAAAATTATTTCTGTTTGATAGGACTCTGTGCAAAAAACAAAACAAAACACAACCTCTTAAGAAAAAACTATACAAGTAATGTAAATAGGAACATACAATGAATACAATTCCCTTAACTCAAGGTATAAACTATGTAATAGACGCAAACGACCGCGCGTCTGTTTGGCCTTTCAGGAATTATCAGCAATTGAACCTGAGACGTACTCATAACAAATGGTATGTTGGTTTAATTTGAATACGTCTGTTTCAGCCAATCAGAGGCAAGCTTGGGATTGTAGCAGGCACTACTTAAGACACACACAAATTTGGTCAGTGATTCAAAAGTCATTTTTCCTGGGGGAGGTGTAAACAGTAAAGTGTTTGACTGCTAAGATAGAAAGACTCTTGTTTTTGAATCACAAACTAACCCTAGGCTGGTTGATATGCCATTAAAATTAAACCATCTGTTCTTGCAAACATTTCTTGTACTTCCATCTTATATATATATATATATATATATATATATATATTTCTTTTACACTACTTACTCATGAACATCCAACATAGAGTTAGCTTTGTGAAAAATCTATACTTGACATTGTTTATCTTACCATAAGGTAAAAAAGATACTTACCTAGTTTATATCAGAATCTCTATCTTATTCTATTTGGACATGTAATGGTATGGGTCTCAAATTGATGTGTGAAATACTGCTATGCCATATAGATGCATGCACCACCATGGTTCTCAGAAGATCCTTGTATTGCTATGGCACCACATAGACATTTTAACCTCCACAGTTCCGTGAGTGTAGTACTTTGTTTTAAGTGTCAGTCAGACCAACGTGGTAACCTTCCCCATGATGAAAAGATATGATGAACATACACCCCTTCATTACCATTACTTCCAGGTCCACTCTGACCTGTTAAAGTCTCATCAATGTGTCAGAGAGGTCTGTAGTAAAATTTGTTATTTTTTATGCATGAAAAAATGTTTTAAGAAAGTACTTCACGAAAAATGTAAATCTGTGAACATACAATGAATGCAATTCTCTAAGTTCTAGGCATAAAATAATCCTTGATAGGTTGACATGCCATTAAAATTACTCAATCAGTCAGTCTTATATTTACGCCAATTATTAATTCTATATTTGGCCATTAGGATTTCATATCCTAATTTTTATGTGGGTCACTCAATAAAGAAAGTGAATTTTGCTGAGGAAGATGGTAATTGGAAGCACTGTTTAGAACTGCACTTTTTTGAGGAAATCAAGTGATGTGACCTTTTATGTCTCGGAAGACTGTCAGTACGACCTTCTTTATTGACTGATATGCCTGGAAATTTTTTTTTATTGGAGAGTCAGTGTTTCTCCACTGTCTTTTCAACTTTTTGGCTAACCTATGTTTTGCCTATTTGTAAACATTTTTTACCTAAAACATACTTCTCTATACACATCACACATTTTTCAGTAAATTTCATATGGTTAGCAGTTCTCAGCCACCAAAAATTTGTTGACAGACCTCTATTCAAGTCTGGAGCACACCTGATTTTCCACAATTTTGAATAGTCTCAAAACAAATACTTTAGCAAGGTTAAAATAATTTTTGCAATTAACCAACTTCAAACAATGCAGTGATAACATGTATGGAAAAAAAAATGCTAAAAAAATTTGTTAGGCTTTTTCAGAAAATTCCCCTTATTTACTGAATTAGACATGTATGAAATTTTCTTGAAGCAGATGGCAGTGGAAATAGCTAACGCTACCTCCCAGTCATACCAGTGCAAGAACTTTATTTGATTTTTTGATATCCATGTCATTTTCCTCCAAGATATTACAAAGAACTGTTATATTAATGTCAATCTTTACAAGTTGGAAGGTTAAACAGAAGTGTCAAAGAAAGAAAATTTGTGAGCAAAAAGGATTGGGATGGGTAGTTGGCTGATTGT
Source organism: Sepioteuthis lessoniana (assembly GCA_963585895.1). Lineage (NCBI taxonomy): Eukaryota > Metazoa > Mollusca > Cephalopoda > Myopsida > Loliginidae > Sepioteuthis > Sepioteuthis lessoniana. The sequence goes on along the minus strand of OY757927.1, from coordinate 78,076,499 downwards.
ACACTGGACATTGGAAGCTGTGAGTTAAGGTCATCATGTGAAAATCCTCTTTCTCCATCTTTCTTTTCTTCTTCTCTATCTTTGCCCCTTGGCCTTCAGCCAATTTCACAAACACCTGTCATCTAATTTAGGCTGAGACTTGTCAAGTCAGAGACTCCAGGTAAGAAGTCCAGTTCTCGATTTTGGAGACCTTATCGCTCTGATTCCCCAGAAGACCCTATTTTCCACATTCCTCTTAGTTACTCGATGTCGAGCAATCTTATTAAGGCCCTTTGTGACAATGATTCCCAAAGAGGATTATTCACTTAGATAAGCATTGAGGCAAGCTGCGGACATCTCTGGTTTTGTTTGTCTAAATTCTTCTCAACCATTCCAAATTCATGACTCTGTTTTAAGAGTTACCAGGAATGAAATTTCAAAATACAAACAAAAAAAAACAGTGTATTGCTATGTCTGATTTGTCATTCTTGAAGAGGATTTCAAAGTTGAATAATTCTTAATAAAATTAGACTAATAAAAAATCTATCATTTACACTTTAACTGAAGACAATTTAAAGAAATTAGAGAAATTAGAAAGACTTTGGCAGGAAGATAATTTTTATAATCCTTGTAGAATGGTTAAATTATCTTTAGTAAAAGTGGCAAAATAGTTCAAACAAGTCAATCCTTAATAAAAAAAATAAAATGTGATAATTTGATTAGTAATTGTGTATCCTAGTCCAATAACACAAAAACAATAAAGCACTCACTTTTAATAATGATATTTTGGAAAACAACCTTAACACAATACTTCATCATATTAGGGCCTCCTAGTGATGTTTCTATACATAAACATTGAAATGGTCAATAAGCAGCCAATAGAAAAGGCCTTACATTGAGCTACTACTTAGACAAAAATGTCACTCTACCTTCAAAAGGGGTTAAGTATTTGTTCCATTATAGAATGATCTCTGAATAAGAATTGATTAAATGGTTTGGTATTTGTAAAAGATAAATGTTTTTAGGTTTTTAAATGTAGGATGAACAAAGTCAAATGAGCTTTGATCAGGCCACCTCTAGTAGCGTAATGGTTAACAAGCTAGACCATCAAACCTACACAAGTGAGTTCGAGTCTCATTGGGTGTTCCATTCATATAACCTTGTGCCACATCTAAGCAAAAAGCTTTGTAAATTACTAAAGTGAAACTTGATCATGCTGGGTGTTGAAAAGATATCAAGATTGAGACTGTATTTAGTAATTATAGAAATAATTGTAGAAAAGATATCAAGATTGAGACTGTATTTAGTAATTATAGAAATAATTGTAGAAAAGATATCAAGATTGAAACTGTATTTAGTAAGATGGATATCAACAATAAAATAAATCTCAAATACCGGGCCATTGGCCAAATGAGTAGAGTGTTCACCAGTAGTCTGGGAGACCAGGGTTCAATTCCCAATCAAATCATACCAAAGACTTAAAAAATGGTACTTAATGCCACCTTGCTTAACACTAAGTATTATAAGGTAAGGATCAAGGATAAAGTGGAACAATCCAGGGAATGGAGTAGCACCCTCTCCTACAACTCAGTATTAACTATTGAAAAGGGAGCCTTTGGGTCACCTTCGACTAAGGTTTCAACTTCTTCAAAATATTAACATTCCAAATATTCAATACATTTATTCAACAACATTGATTGATGTAGCTCTAAAATTCTTTTTTTGATGTAATATAAGACACATTTCTTTTAACGTCCTCAAATCTTAGTTTTGAGATGAATTTTCAGTTTTAGAAAGGAGAAAAAGTCAGAGCTAATTTGCAAGACACCACACTGGCATTTTTTTGTTGTTTTTTCAAAACATATTTTGTTCAAAAAGTATCAACAGTGGCTTCATAGTTGGGTTTTTTTTTTTGTAGAGGAGGGATATTTGACTCAAATGTTCATTGACTTGTCTAAATATCATCAGTTTGCACCATGAATTGAATTGTTATGCACATGCCACTACTTAAATTTTTAAATGAAAAAGATATATCGCTCAATCATCTGGGGCTGTAGAATACACTGACTGCATCTCTGCACCCTCCACCAAAGAGTGTCCTAGATATGACATTAAATGATGGCGAGACTCCTATGATGCTGGAACTTAGGGTAATGCAGAGTACTCCTTCATTGCCATTGCTCTCAGGTCTTCTCTGACTTGGAGTGGTAGCACCTGGTAGGGTGCTATCTATGGGTCAAATAGAACTGTTTGACATTTCAACTGAGTACAAACAAATGAATTGTAGAAATAGAACTGTTTGATCATTCAACTGTGTGTAAGTATCACTGATATTTGATTGAATTTTTAGTTAAACATAGCAATACTTTGAAACATTTAACTTGGACTTGAGCTAAATGGAATTGTTAGGAATAGTACTATTTGATCATTAAACTGCGTGTAGCAGGAAAATGTGTTTACAAATCATATATTTAATATATATGTGCAAAAGTACTGAATAACCAGCCATGGTTGTTTTGCCACCAAATCAAACCAAACCAAAAAGATTTAAATCTTCACTAATATGTAAAAATACTTTTGTTGAGAAATGTTAAACTGTAAAAAGAAAAAGAAATTTTTTAAGTCATAGGATCTACTTAACCATTATTTGCTGCCTTACATACAAACTAGCTGAAGTACCCAACAGTTTTGGGTTTGATGAAAAAAAGGTCTCTTCTTTTTCGTTCCTTTTCTGAAACAATGTTTATTTCAGAATAATTGGTCCCAATTAAGAATTTATACTAAATAGTTACAAATGGTACTTGTATCATCATCATGTCGTGCCGCCAGCACGGATATCCCTGACCATCTCTCGCCACTTCTCCCTATCATTCATCGCCTCCAGCAGGTCTTCAGAGTTACATCCTGTGTCTTCACGTAGCTGCTGTATGTAGGTTCGAGCTGGTCGTCCTGCTTCTGCTTGGCCATATGTGGGGGTACTCAGAGATAAGTCTACACAACAAGGAAAAAATTTACTAATTATATCTTTTATTTTATGAAGTTGATATTGCTGTGTAAAAATATTGCCGTTTTGTAAAGAAATAGTGTCATGGTATTTTAAGTGAGTGACATTTTATAGATTTGTTGATTTAAGCGTTTTTGCTTTTTGTTCAGATTGTTAATCCTGAGTAATAATTAGTAATCATTTTACATCTCCAGATTGAAGAATTAACATGAAACCTAATTAGAAATATTTAATCAAATTTAAATAATTTATTTTGAGTTTTTTTTTTTTTTCAAGATAAGAACTGCAAAATTTTTAAAGTTACATCTTGGAACAACATGACTTCCCACTAATTATATTTCATGGTTAAAAATATTCCTACCAAAGAAAACCTTCCTTTCTTCATGAGGAACAATTGAAGAAAATCTTAAACATTTTTTCTGAGACCCATAAGTATGCATCTCAAACTGGGTAGTACTACAATAAACTGATTTGTCTGCAGTGGCATACTCCCATTGGGGTGTGTGCCAATTTCAGATTTTTACTTTGTATATGTTATTATTCTTTATCTGCTATCTTGTATTGTCTTATAATCATTAATCACACATCTCGCTTTGATTGTCACCATGTCATATCTCTGTCAACTGCTATCTTTGTTCTTCTTGTTCGTCACTTTTCGTGTTATTTCATCTCATCCACCCTGTTGAGACCCATAACAAACTGTTTTTTATGTGCACATATTTATTTTTCATTGGATGATATCTTTCCTCTTACCCATTTTGACTACAGGGAATTGGTGAATATTGTTGGAACAGACAATAACTCCATTCAGTCACTACTTGCCAAATGATGCTAATTTATTCCTAACTTCTAAACTTTACTGGATCAGAAGATCAGGCAACCAACCAGAGCCATGCTTTCATTGGATCTAAAGTTCACTAACACTCAAATCAAATGACTCATAGTATCTTTCAAAACCTTTTAATGGTTAAAGCTTATTTATCTAATCTACACTTAATGGCCATAACAGATTGTTTGCCAATGGTCCGGGAGACCAAGATTCAATCCCAGGTCAATCCATACCAAAGACTCAAAAAATAGTACTTGATGCTACCTTGCTTAGCACTCAGCATTATAAGATGAGGATCAAGGGTAAAGTGGAACCGTTTTGGGAATGGAGTAGTGCTCTCCCCTACACCACTGTGTAGTAGCTATTGAAAAGGGAGCCTTCGGGTCACTCTCGACTAAAGTCGCCAACTTCACTTACTTTTAAATCTATAATGTAGTACAGTTGTTCTGTAGAGGAAAGACAAGCAATTTCTTTATAATCATTACCAATTCTTATTTCTGTTGAAGAAATTTTCAGCTTCTTGTCTACTTTATATGACATAACATTTTGTAAATAGTTAAGGAATATACTAAAACAGGAACTGTAGAACTATTGGTAACTAGAGAAAATTTGGTGGCCATAGTTCTATCAATCTTTGAGTTATTCAATTATAAATAAAAAAGATAGTTGATAAATTGTAGTGGTGATTATAGTAAGATAATAATGCTTTAAATAATTAGTTGATATTCACTGAATTTTGGAGGGTATGCTCATGTGTTCCTATCAAGGAGGCACCATCTCTTCATGAACTGACAAGTTTCTGAAAATAGATTTGGGTTCTTCGTTTTAATGGCATATAAAATTTTGTTGGTTATTTAATGCCAAAGCCATCCTGGTAAAAAACAGCAATTAATCAAGTTGCAATGATACCAAGGATTTCAACCCATTTGGCTGGTGAATAGCTTGAAATAGAAATGTTTTTAATAATTTAACCATACTTACATTTAAACTGCATGCTTATGCTAAACTGAATTATTTGAAATGGAAGTGTTTTTTGACATTGAAACTGTACTTAAACTAAAATGAATTTTTTAATATAGAACTGCTTTGACATTTAACTGTGTGTAAAGAAAATCTGTACTTATACTAAACCAAATAGCTTGAAATAGAAATGATTTTCATAATTAAACTGTACTTACATTTAAACTGCATACTTATGCTAGACTGAATTGTTTGAAATAGAACTATTTTCATAAAAATGGATTTGGCGTTAAATAACATACAAGAGTTGATATGCCATAAAACCCAAATGACCAACTAACCATTTGGCTGGGACTGCAGAATACACTGACTGCATCTCTCCAGAGGAGTATGAACCTCCATCAAAACGAGTCTACTGCATATGACACTAAACAATCTGATGGTAAGGCTCCAGCCCTTGGAGATCTGAGAAATATGGAGTTACCTCATCATTGCCATTGCTCCCAGGCCCACTCTGATCCAGAGTAGTTGCACCTGATAGGGTCCTATCTCTGGGTCAAATAGAACTATTTGATATTTATACTGAGTGCAAACAAATGACTTATGCTTAACTGAATTCCTATAAATAGAACTGTTTGGTAATTTAATTGAGTTTAAACAAATGAGTGATGTTTATTTAAAATTAACTATAAAATAAATTTTATGTAAATGATTTTACCCAGTGAAATGGCTACCCAGCTCAATTAGCTGGGGCTGCAGAATACACTGACTACATCTCTGCAAAGTGTCCTGGATATGAAATTATACAATCTGATGGTGAGGCTCCAGTAATCCTCAAGTGGCATCACCTGATAGGGTCCTATCTATGGGTCAAATAGAACTGTTTGACATTAAAATTCTGTGTAAACAAATGATCTATGTGAAATCGAATTGTTTAAAATGGGTCTGTTTGACCATTTAACTTTTAGTAAGCAAATGACTGATTTCAAATTGAATTGTTTGAGATTCATAGCAATACATGGAACCATTTTAGACATTCATAGCAATACATGGAACCATTTTAGACATTCATAGCAATACATGGAACCATTTTAGACATTCATAGCAATACATGGAACCATTTTATTGTGCAAATGAATGAATTATGTTGAACAGAATAATTAATTTTATATAGCAATACTTGTGATCACTTCATTTTCTGCAAACAAATGATTAATATAGAATAGAATGATTATTGTTAGATAGCAATGATTTCAACTATTTTACTGTGTTGAAACAATAGAAATTTTAGTGTGCAAACAAATTAGTTTTAACTGATTTTTCATGACTCTCTGTCTCCATCCGTCCTGAGCACCCATTGTTCCCAATTGGTCCTTCAAATTACATCCAGTGTCTGCTCAGAGCTGATGTATAGAAGTTCTTGCTGGTTGGCCAATGTGTAACGTTCCATAGAAAAATTTGGTATAAGAGTTCTTCCTTTCCAGACATTGGCCTAGCGGTTAGAGTGTTCGCCAATGGCCCGGGAGACCTGGGTTCAATCCCAGGTCGAGTCATACCAAAGACTCAAAAAATGGTACTTGATGCCTCCTTGCTTAACACTCAGCATTATAAGGTATGGATCAAGGGTAAAGTGGAGCAATCCAGGGAAGGAGTAGCACCCTCCCCTACACCTTGGTGTAGTAGCTATTGAAAAGGGAGCCTTCGGGTCACCAACTTTACTTACTTACTAAGTGGCCAGACAGCTGCAGTTTTATGGAGTGTGTCTTCTAAGATTTGTTGAAAACAGCACATAGCATTCTGGTGTAGTTTCTATCATGCTTTTTCTCCACATGTTTTGCTAGCATCCATGTGATGCATCCAAACAGTACCATTCAGACAGCCACAACTTGGGAGAAATCCCATTATATTTTTTCAGAAAGATTAGTATGCTAGTTGTATTTGCTCCATCTTCTCTCTATGAAGAATGAAATGCTCTGGGGAAATCTATGAACACTATTGTTGCCACAAGTGTTTTTGCATGAAATCCTTCGATGATTTAACAGATAGAATCTGTTAAGTCATGGATTGATTTCTCTGAAAACCACCCTGATTCATCCCCAAAATTTTCTCCATTTTTTTTGTTGCATACAGTTGAGAAGCATAGCATTATATACCTTAGCAGCTATAGCAGTAAGGGCTATGCGTCGGTAGTTTTTCATGATTCCAAGGTCACCATTTTTCAGGAAGGATAAGATGCAGCCTCTTTTCCATTTTTCTTGTGTTTTGTTAATAGACCCTGGTACATAATTGGAGAAGCATGTCATTAGATTCCCTTGTCTGCCAGACTTGAGGAGGTATTTCATTGAGGCCTACAATTTTTCTGCTTTGAAGTTTTTCAGTACTGCATCAAGTTCTTCCTTCATAAATTAACAAATTTTGATGTCTAGTTGGCTATTAATAAGTTTTTTTCATAGGTTTATTAGTAACTTGAAGAGTCTTTCCAAGCAGATTCTTGAAATGTTCTTTCCATTTATGTAGTCTCTCTTCTTGGATAGTAACTTTCAGTTTTGCTCTCAATGTGCTCTTCCTTCTTCACTCTTCATTTACTACCTGCCATGCTAATCATGATTATCTGTCTTCAAATTTTCTGATTTTATTGATTTGGCTTTGAATATATTCTTGTTCTTTTTGGTATGCGTTGGTTCTCTCTGGGCCGTCTTAATTTTCTGTGTATTGGGTTTCTTTTATTAAGTAAGGATATTTTTTTATGTTAGCTTGTTTTTCTTTAATCACTTTGACTTCCATTGAACTCAACATTTGGCTCTTGATTTAGTTGGAATGTACTTAGCTGCTGCTTCTGTATGAGGAGTAACAAAGGTTTCATATTCATCATTTAGTTTGTGTCTTTCAGATGTCTTCTGAAGACCTAAACTTGTTTCTTGAAGTCAGTGTATATCAATTCCTAATATAACTATTGGTGAGTGAAGACCAGTAATATTGTTAAGCTTTAACGGTTTCTCTCTTATTTCTGTATAGACTTTGCCAAAAGGATTCTGTGATTGGAAGATACTCATTGAAAATATGAGTATGCCTCAAATTTTTGAGTACTATTTGTCTAGTTCTTATTTATGAATATATAATCTATCTCTGCTTTAGTGTTATTTGGAAAAATGGTTGATATGCCATCAAACCAAACCAAACTAAAAAGAGTTATTTGGGTTGGTACAGATCCATAGTTTTGTGTCTTTTTTTTTGTAGAATTTAGTATTTAGGCTTGGTTGCCTGTTCTCAACTGAAAAATCTGCTAGATATTCTCCATTTCTATTTGGAAAGTTGTGTAAGCAGTATTTGTTATTTTCATCTTTGTTAATATGAGCATTCATGTCTCCATTAATGATTAGAACATTGTGTTTTGGAATGTGCCAGAAAAGGGAAGATAGCTCAATGTAGGAGGTAAGGATGTTCATTTTTATCACTGGTATCAGTGGGTCCGTAGCAAGAGATGATTATTATGCAGGAGTTGCTATTAAATGAAGTACACATCATTCTCAGTTGGATTCTCTCTATGCTATTCAGTGATTTTGAGGCATGAGGACTGAGACAAATATCCATCCAATACCAGTATAATGGGATTTTATTTCTAGTTTGCTGTAGTTGTATCTATGTTCTTATATACATATAATGTCTATATTATGCTTGGCTAGAGATGCTTACAGCTTAGGTAAATAGATTACTGTGTTCAAAGTCCTATTATTAAATGCCATTATGTTGACAATGTTATTGCATTTAAGTAATTTTAGTTTGAGCTTGGACTCTGTAGCTCATTTTTTGAACACTGGGGCCAGAGCTCCAGCCTCAGTAGAGTGCATACCTTGTTTACCTGCATGGAAGATGATGCAGTTTGGATATAGAGCATGAATTAGTTATGGTAATCTCTAGTTGGCTGTTTTTTTTCTGATCAGTTGACAACACCCTTATAGATGAGTTGCAATAGTTTCCTAACTGAACTATTTGATGCTGGCCATTGAGCTATGAAGTTCTTTCACCCAATATTTGATGAAACATTGTTCACTCATCCTTGAATTCATCTGCCTTACTTCACATTCACCATGCTGCTTCCCATGGCTTTTGTTAACAAATAATATTCTCCAATCTCTGAGACTAGAACTGGGTTATCCATGTTTGGTGTTACACTTAGAGGGTTCTGATAATGTGATTTTTCCTTCTGAGAATAAAAAAAAAATTCCATATTTACAACTTGAATTTTCTCAAGTTTTAACTAGGTTAACTAAGTTCTTTTTTCTTAGATCAACATTTGTGGGTTTGATCTTTTGACAGAGATTTAACACATAGCTGGGGGATAAGGGGGTTCATAGCTTTCCCAAGAGTCTTAGTCTAAAAGTGTATGTAATAACACAACCAGAGTTTGAACTCATTTACCTTGAGGTCGCAATTCAGCACTTTAGCATTATCTCGAGAGACTCTCCTCTTCTGAAATTAGTAAACCTTTTGTAATGTCTCATATACTTAAAATGATATTAACATATGCATAGGAAAGGCATGAACTGCTATTGATAGTTTATTGACCATATGAAAATCTGATCTTTCATATAGAATAAAATGGTAATTCTTCCAAGCTGTAGCCATATCAGTACTACTATATGACTGCACCACTTGAACTCAAATGAACTGCTAGCAGAAAAAAACTTGATGGAAACTACACAAGGATACTGCTTGCAGTATTGAAAAAAATCATGGAAGTAGTACCCTACAAAACAGCAATTAAATAGCCACTTACCTCCAATCTCACAAACCGTTGCTGTAAGATAAACAAAACATGGTAGTTATTGCTGGAGAAGTAAGGACAAACTCATGAGTGATATTCTCTAATGGACTCCTACACATTGACACACCAATGTTGGCAGATTAAAATTTATCAGCTCTCTGACACTAGATGCCATCTAGAGGACTTGCCAAGAGTGATGGCCACTAGACATGAGTGTTGAGAGAGAGTTAAATGAATCCATGCTGTCAGAGCACATTGCTGCTGTTGATGATGATTATATGATAATTCTCTTCTCCCAGTAATGCTTGGTTTAATTCCTAATCAATAACAATCTCATTTTTTTTTATTTGCAATGCTTTTCTGTTGTAAAATCAGAAGAAATAAATTTATATTATACATGTAATAAATCTACTTTGTCAGTAATGGTTACATGAATTACTGATGACTGGCAATTCCTCACCTCCTGTTTTTTCATGGTACAATATTAAGATTAAAGGCCAGATCAAATCAAACAAAAAAACTTCAGAACTAAAAAACTGAATGATTTTTTTTTCTTTTACCTTTCAAAATTATTGGTTTTGAAGGTCCAGGAAATAAGTAACATTAACCTTTTTGCAAGCAGATAATGTTTTTAATTCCTTGTAGAGTGGGCAAATTATTTTGAGAAAATTTTCAAGATAGAGGATATGTTCAAACAAGTCAATTAATCATATATAAAAAAAACCAAAACCAAAAAGAATGACTCACTTCAATAAGTGTTAAGGCAAGCAGTGGACATCTCTGGCTTGTCTAAATTCTTCTCAACCATTCCAAATTCATGACTCTGTTTTAAGAGTTACCAGGAATGAAATTTCAAAATAGAAAAAAAAAACCCTAACATATTTCAATGTCTAATCTGTCATTCTTGAAGAGGATTCTAAAGTTAAATAATTCTTAATGAAATTAGTCTAATAAAAAAATCTATCATTTACACTTTAACTGAAGACAATTTAAAGAAATTAGAGAAGTTATTAAGACTTTGGCAGGAAGATAATTTTTGTAATCTTTGTAAAATAAAGTAAAGTTGGCAACCGTAGTCGAGGGTGACCAGAAGGCTCCCTTTTCAATAGCTACTACACCGAGATGTAGGGGAGGTCGCTATTCCTTTCCGTGAATTGCTCCACTTTACCACTGATATGTACCTTATATTGCTGAGTGTTAAGCAAGTAGGTATCAAGCACCATTTTTAAAGTCATGACACTACCTGAGATTGAACCCAGGTCTCCCAGACCATTTGCAAACACTCTATCCACTGGCTAATAGAATGGTCAAATCATTTTCAGAAAACTTACAAAATTGTTCAAACAATTCAATCCTATATAAAAAAAATAAAATGTGATCATTTGATCAGCAATCGTGTATTAGTCCAATAACATGAAAAAATTAAAAGACTCACTTATGATGTTTTGGAAAACAACCTTAACACAATACTTCATCACATTAGGGCCTCCTAGTGATGTTTTTATAAATCAACATTGAATTGGTCAATGAGCAGTTGATAGGAATATGGCTTACATTGAGCTAGCACCCAGCAGAAATATCACTCTGCCTGTGAACTGTTGGCAAAAATAACATTGCTCGGCCTGCAGAAGAGTTAAGTGATGAGTAAAAAGTAGTTGTAAAGGAAGTAGGCAGCTTCAACAAAAGCCAAACTTTGTCTATATATACAGGATTCAAATGCATTCAGTGCTAAAATAAAAATGATTCTTGTTTCATTTATTCTGCTTTCACTGCTACATCCAGAATTAGCTGTATCACGATAAAAGTAATCATATATTAACTTAATAAATCTCATCCATGATTATACAGGCTATATAAAGAGCTTATATTAAAATACTTACTTAGTATTTCTATGATAAAATCATTTTCTCTATATAGTTATTTAGTGTTGGGGCACCGCTGGAGAAGTTAGGATGAACTCTTTAGTAATGTACTCTTAGAGATCACTACACATGGACAAGCGAGTGTTGGCCAACCAGCAAGAACTTAGATATGTCAACTCTGTGCAGGCACTAGATAGAGTTTAGAAGACCTTCCTAAAATGATGAATGGTAAGAAAGAATCAGGGAAATCAATGCTATCATGATGATATATTAAATGTAGATGTTAGAGTGAATTAAAGTTTTGTTCAATTATGGGATATTGGTTATATAAAGAGTTAGTAATCAAGTAATTTTTTTTATCTTTAGATGATGTTACATGTATGTTTTTAGTTTATATTTCTATAGGTGCTTTTAGTATTTTCTCTAAAAAGGCAGCTAAAAATTAATTAAGTCTTGAAACTGTATTTTCCTGGGCAGAAATAAACAATGAAGAAAACATTAACTTTCTTCAAACTAGTCCCATTGGCATTAAACACAAGTTTTCCAATGGTCATAGCATCTCTAATATTCTGTTTTTGATATAGTGTGAAGTTGTACGGCCTTTTTTAGCTCTTTCCTATCCTCAAATGTTAACCTAAATAGGAGTTTTTAGTTTAGGAAACAAGGAAAAGTTTCATGAAGTTAGACGAATAATAAAAACTGAAGCATAAAATTTTATACATGTACCTATTTAAGTTCACCTGGAAAAAAATATTTTTAGTAATTTTTTTTATTTGAATTAATTAGGCTTTCAAACTCACTGGAATTTTTATATTAAGAAAACAAATAAACAAACAATTATTTTATATTTTATAAGGTAAGGTGGGGGGTTGAATTTGATGTTTTCTTTCAGTGTAGAATAATCACTCACTTTCAGAAGTGTTAGCGTTGGAAAAAGTAAATAACCAGATAAGTCAAATTACTTGTTTTTTTTTCTTCCAGAGAGATGGTCCTTTTATTATATGTGGTCAGAAAATGGGTGATCATTCTGCATTGAATTAGAATCTAAAAGAGAATCCCCCTTATAAAATGTCAATTTTTTTTTTTCAAGTTCTAAAATTTTAGTGAGTTTGATGGTCTCAGTTCAAATCACACAAAAAAAAATTTTGAGAAAATTTTTTTCTTAGTAAACTTGAATTGGGTGCATGTGTAGAATAATAGAAACTGAAGAGAGAAGTTGTTGTTGGCGACCGTAGTTAAGGGCGACCAGAAGGCTCCCTTTTCAATAGCTACTACACCGAGCTGTAGGGGAGGGCACTACCCTTTTCCCTGGATTGCTCCTCTTTACCCTTGATATGTAACTTATATTGCTGGGTGTTAATCAAGGAGGTATCAGGTACCATTTTTAAAGTCTTTGGTATGACGCGACCTGTGATTGGACACAGGTCTCCTGGACCATTGGTGAACACTCTACCCACTCGGCCAATGAGCTGAGAGAAGTAAAACAGTACCAAGAAGGACATGTCTTCAAAAAGTATCAAAGCTGAAGTTAAATTTACAAATATAGAAATGAATAAAGAATGAAACATGAATTTTTTTCTAATGTTCCCTTTGATATTCATTACACTTACACCATTAAGTTTTCCATTGATAGAAGCACCTCTAAACCCATTCTTTTGATACAGTATTTATCCACACCATTGTATGAAGCCCATTCAATAAATAAGGTGAATTTTGTCTGAGAACATGGCAATAGGAAGCTATGTTTCACCTTTTTCAAGGAATTCAATAAGCATGAGTCCTTCATGACTTTCTTGACTGACTGCTGTGTCTGGAACTTTTTCTTTACTTGAGAGTCAGTGTGTTTTCACTCAAAGGACGACCTTTTCCAACTCAGGCTCATAATGGCAAAACCATGTTTAGCCCATTTATAAATATTTTTTGACTAAAGCATCCTTCTCCATCCACATCACACATTCTTCTGTAAATCTTACATGGTTTGCACTTGGTCACCAAATATTTGAGGACAGACCTCTGTTGAAGTCTGGTGTATCCTGTTTGATTTGCAGCCATTTCGAATTGATTGAAAATTAAGTTTTTAAGAGCTTAAAATTTAGTTACAAACCAATTCCAAACAAGGCAGAGTTTACATAGATAAAAAACATAATTGAAGAATAGAATTTATTTTTTAGTTTAAAAAAAATCCCTTCATCTATTGAATGACCCTCATATCTAAAATGTTTTTCACAGTCTTAATAGTTATCTTTGAGATGAATTTTCTGCAGAGAAAACAAAAAATTGTGAGTATAATGAGTTTATCACTTGCACAATTCTGTGTTTTCTCAAAAACTAGTTTACAAAAAATGTTGAGAATAGCTGCAAAATTTCTTATTCAAATTGGCTCAGACCTCTATGATACCACAGGTTATTTGATGAACTTGTATAAAATATGTGCTCAAGGTTGAAATTAAATAAAATAAGGTAGTTAAGCAATGTGGTTCAAGCAGAATTTAGAAGTCTATCAAAGAACTTCTTTGTTGTGTCAGGATTAGTCTGCATCGATATGTTTTTAACCATGACATTCAGTTCCTGTTTGAACTGTCTGTTGATGCACTGATCTTTCTATCTCCTTGGCTTTTTCAATCAATCATTCAGCAACTTTTGAAAATGCAAAGTAGATATGAATTTATCTGTGAAAAACACAGCAGTAGATTCATGCCAATAAGTTGAATGGTTGACTCTGAGAAGCGAACAAGTGATAAATTGATTCGGTAATCACATTTAGATTATCTTGAGACCGGCAATCAATTTGTTTTTGCACATTCTTTATGGCCGTGTCAAAGAAATTAAGATCTCTTGGAGCTATTAGCAAACGTGAAAAGCCATAATAAATATCAATGGAATTGTAAATGACTTTTCACAAAGGGAGATAATCCAATACCTTATTTAATTAAGCCTAAATACTACTACTACTTATGATAATATTAATAATAATGGTGATAATAATAAAAAAAATTAAGAATAAAAAAAGGAGAGCAAAAAATAGGAAATATTAAAAAAAGAGAAAAGATCTCTGTAATCTCTTATAATAAAATGTAAAAGATAAAAATTATTGAGAATTATTGAAGTAGGGTAGAGTAAGATTTGAGGTTATAAGATTTTTATATTATATTATATTATGTTATGTTACGTTACATTATGACAGATTGACTTGTCATCTGTGAAAAAAAAATACTCTGGTGGCAATGACCTATTTATATTTTTGTTACTGTCAGTAATATTCAGACTTGATTAGGTAACTCAGGTCAAAGTCTAGTGAGAAGATGATTTGTGAATTTTTCTATCTTTTAATGTGACAGCTTGTTAAAAAGAGAGAAAGAGAATATAATGCTTATAAAAAAGGCTTAAGGGAAGATTCTGTACAATGTGAATTGGTAAAAGTAGTCTACTAACTAGGGATGCTTTATTATTATTATGCTCAAGTTTTCATCATCCTAGTATATGTAATAGTGGGTGAGTTGCTTTGGCATAGTGGCTAACGTGCTGGACTGTGAATATCGTACTTGTGAGTTCAATTTCAGTCATGCAATTATGTTCACTTTCAGACTAATACCCTTGGAAAAGGCAAGATTTAGTTGTTTGTTAAATGCATATCAACCTTCCTGGGCTATTTAATGCCAAAGCCATGCTTGTAGAAGAACAGATCTGGTATTATTTAACCTCTAGCTTGGGGAATGAGTGGTTCATATCTTTTCCAAGGGTATTTGTCTGAAAGAAAAAAAATAGCACTACTTGAACTACAATGTTACAGTCCATCATGTTAGCTACTTCACCATGAGGACCCCCCCCCAGAGAAAGGCATGAAACACCTTAACCTTCTGGATATGGGTTAAATAATATCATTGCTGTTCTTCTACAAAGACGTCTTTGACATTAAATAACTCAGAAAGGTTGGTATGCCATTAAACAAAGAAACCAAACCTATATCTAATAGTGAAGAATTAGTGACTGCAAGTCTTTCAAATATTTCATTTGTCCATTTTTTGATTGATTTTTTTTATTTTTCCAAATTCTGGTTCTTCTAATTTTTTTTGCAAACTTCTTTGGGATGGTTCCAAGTACTCTGATATTGGTTATAATCTACCCTGGTGGTGGGCCTTAGAGTATGCTGACCGTATACCCTGTTGAGGGGTCGGAAGCCTCCCAAAAAAGGATCTTTAAGATATGACACTAAACTACATCTGATGATGAAGCCTCAGTTCTGGAAATCACAGGACCTCTTCATTGCCATTACTCCCAGGCCCACTCAATCCTGGAGTGGTAGTATCTGTAGGGTCCCATTTATAAGTAAAATAGATCTGTTCAAAAATTATTCATATTCAGTAGGAATACTCGATTCCATATAGCTATAAATTATTTGTATTAAGAAGAGTTATTTGAAGAAATAATAGTTTAATAAGGATTATTATTAGTTACCTGCAATCATGTAACTGTAAATTATTTGTATTAAGAAGAGTTACTTGAATCTATGATTGTTTACTCAGGATTATTATTTGTTGCTTGAAACCATATAACCCTGAGCAAACAAATGACTTTTTTTTAAATAGATATAATTACTTGAAACCATCTATTTATTAGTAAGTATTCATGCAAGATAGGAATACATGAAACCATATGACTGTATGCAAATAATTTGTATTTGATAAGAATACTTGATATCAAAGAAGTGTGTGCAAAAAATCTTACACAAATAGTAGAAATATAAGTGTAAAATGTACATGATCCCCTAACCTCATGGCATTAAATAACCCTAGACAGGTTGTGACATGCTATTAAGATAAATCGTCATTTTCAGTAGTTATTGATAGGACACTGAAACATGTTTCAGTAGATTGATTTCTGAAAATAAGAAAAAAAAAAATTTTAACATTATAAATATTATGATAAACTGGAAACTCTCTTTGTATCTATCATGTAAACTCAATCAAATCTTTATAAGCCTAGTCAGCCGTGGCAGTAGAATATACTGACTACATCTCTGCAGAGGGATAAGACATTGTTAATGAGTGTCTTGGATATCACATTAAACAATGACTGATTCAAAATTAAATTGTTAGCATTACCAAACAATCCTTGAAACCATTTAACTATGTGATTAATATAAATGATTAATATAAAAAAGAATTAAAAAAGATACATCAGAAATACTTGAAACCATTTAACTGTGTGCAAATAAATTAGCTCTGGCTCATTTAAAAATGTTTTCTACAAACTATGTGTGTACAAATCATTAATTTGATATATATTTATATATAAACAGGTTTTAGCATTGAATACCCAACAAGGGTTGATATGCCATAAAACCCAACCAACCAACCAAATTTTTATCCTTTTGCTTAACCATGTAAAATAGATGTAAAACTGAACATTTCCTTTAGAAAACCCAAGTTAATACCTTTTTCTAAAGATTTCTTTTTTTTATATTCTTAACCGTTGTAAAATGAGGAGGAATTTTTGGGAAAAAATGCCAAATAATATTTTTCCATAAGGGTTAACTGTACATTCTTTGGAATTGGTTAATTGCAAAAATTATTTTAATCTCACAAAAAAAATTTGTTGTGAGCCTATGAAAATAGCCACAAATCAAACTGAGTGTTTGAACAAAAGTCTATAATCCAATTTTCGGTGACAAAACATGAGAAATTTACAGAAGAATGTGTGATGTGCCCAGAGAAGCATGTTTTAATAAAAAAAAAAGTTTACAGATGAACTAAATATATTAGCCACTATGGGCCTTAGTTAAAAAGAAAGTCCATGGAGCAGAAACACACTGACTCTCCAAAGAAAAGGTTTGTAGGGGGACATGTTATTTGGTAGATATGTTTAGTCCCCCAAAATTTAATGTACATAAAACAGAATGTGAAAACAAATAAAAAATGTGTAAATGGCCTTTTGGAAAATAAAGTTTGGCAAGTTAGAAGAAAATAAATTTGTTTACCCATGTGTGTATGTTTAGATGTTAACCGAGTCCGTAAATAAGTCGTTCTTACTTATATTAAGTTCATATCATGTTTTATGATTGTGGCAACAGTGTGTCACGTTGATGAAAGAAAGTTTGACAGTTTTTTCTTTTGAGCGTGATTCATGGCCATCTGTAGCTAAGTCATGAACTTGGGTTGTGGAAGAAAAGGTTTTTGCCAGACAGAGTATCGACTACTGCTTTACTGACTTGGTGGCTTAGTGAATGACTCTGACATGTGTGTTACTTATACCCTAATAGTGGATCAAAGAATCTTGGCACGTAGACATTTATTGACCAATCAGATTTGTATTTTACTATTTTATTTTAGAGTCTAAATATTTTCTGTAAGTTGACTTCCGATCCTATTTTTCTAGAATGTTTCTTATTCTATGTTTTAGCTGATTGGTTGAAAAATATGAAGATGTAACTTAAATGCTAATGCAGTTTTGATCCTAAATTTCTAGAATGTTCTTATGTATGTTTTTATTGCTTATTTTAAGACTAGAAAAATGTGTATCCCATAGGTTCAAAGTAGAACAGCCAGTAAATAAATCCATGCTAATGATCTTCTGAAACATGAAAGAACCCATCATTGTTGATTTCCTTGAAAAAGGTTCAGCTGGAAACAATGCTTCTTATTGCAAAATCCATCTGCAGTATTTCTCCTTATTTACTTAATGACCCTCCTACAAGCAATGTCTATTAGGGAGTAATCAGTAATAACCTCTTACTGGTACTTATGTCATCACAAAAACAGTCAGGTCTGTGTTTATTGCTGTAAAACAAAGAAAAGGATAAATTTATGCTTGGTTTAAATTACATAGAATCATTCATTTTCAGTTAGTACGAATAATGTGTGTTTATTTATCAGGATTATATATCTAGATGGAAAGTGTTTCTTCTATATTTTATTGTCACTGGATTTTTATCTTGTAAGATACTCAAGTTTTTAAAAATATTCAATGGAAAAAAAACATGTAAAAATCATCAAATAGACAATCTCTGTCCCTATTTCTAGATGCTCCTAATTTGGCATGTATTTTAAATTGAACATGTTCTAATGACTCAATACATTTTTACCAATGGCTCCAAAAGCTGCCTTAAGCATTTATTGCTAATGAGGTAAAATTAAAAAATCTAAGTTGAAAATAGAGCAATTAAACATATATCCAAAGATAATCCTGATTAAAAAAAACAATCTTAGTTATTGAACTGGAGAAGCAAAAACATTCATCAAGTCCTAAGTTCCCACACAAATATATTTCAGTGTTTATTATAATGAATATAGTAGAGGTAAATTTATGGTTTGTAGTGATTATAATAGCTGTTGATGGTTTCTTTATTTTTAATGGCATATCAACCTTTTGTAGGTTATTTAATGCGAAAGCTATTCTTCTAGAAGAACAGTAATGGTACAATTTAACCCATAGGTGGGAAGATAAGGGGGTTCATACCTTTCCCAAGGGTATTTGCCCGAAAGTGAAGGTAATAGCGTGACTGGAGTACGAACTCGCATTCTACGATTCCGCAAGCCATCGCTTTAACCATTACACCACGAGGACACCCCAATAGCTGTTAAGTTAGAAGGTAAAAATAAAAGTTGAAAATAGAGCAAAAATTAGTTATTATCATCATTATCTTGTTATTTAAAGAAATATCAAAACTTAGGGGGAAAAAAGTGTGTTGTGTGTACATTTATAGTACAAGCAATTGCCACCAGGGAGTCATCATCATCATTAATCATTCAGTCTTTGTCAGAGAGGGGCTGCCCAGTTTTTCTGGTTATGATTTCTGTATTCCAGTTTGACAGTTTAGTCTAAGAGTAGAATCTCGATAAATATCAGCTCCATTATAGTAATGTCATTATTCCTGCATTATTATCATTATTATTATTCAATTATTATCATCATCATCATCTTGATAATTAATCTGTTTTTTCTTCTTCAAACAAATTAAGTTGCTTTTCAGCAAACACAAATTGTGACTTGTTTCTTCATCTACATTTATGAAACGAGATTTAAAAGATTTTTCAAAAATTCTTTTTTTTTTGTTGGTTGCGGGTTGTGGGTGTGGGGTGTTGAGGGTTATGGTCATCCATCTCTTTCATCTTTCATACTTTCTTTTCTCTCAGAAAGAAAAATAATAAATATAGGAGAAAGCAGTTGGAGAGAGGAAAAGAAGAAAGTAAGTGAGGTGTCTCAGTATCAAAGAGAGAGAGAGAGAGGAAAAAAGAAAAAGGCAACTGTTATTACCCAGCTAAAAATGAAGTAAATTGGGCGTAATTTTTAAATCCCTGTGGAAATATAAATGCCAACTTTCACAAATGATTTTTCAACTTATAAAGCAACAGATACTTGGAGAAGAGACCCCCACCCAAGTAGGTGGGGACAGCATGGAGGGATGAATTGGGTTTTGTTTTGTAGGTTTTTTAATTTTATATATATATACTTGTATTTTATTGGCTGTGATGTAATTTGTAAATACTGTATACAGATAAATGTAAATAATGTCATTAATAATCAGTGCATGTGCTTTCATAACACACTCTTCTCTCTCTCTCTCTCTCTCTATAAATAAATAAATATATATATATATATATATATATATATAACAGCAGTATATGGTTATCACTATCTTACTTGGTTGGTTAGTGGTAGACCAAATGCGGTATAATTAGGAGTGCTCAATATCTGTCATAGAAATATTGTATAATAGAATAATGAATAGATATATATGAGTTTTAATATATATTTAATAATATCCATGCTATTAAATATATATAAGAACTAATATATATTTATTTATCATATATATATATATATATATATATATATATATTGGTTTAGAGCAAAAATTATTTCTATCTCACAAAAGTATTTATTTTTAGGCTATTCAAAATGGCCACAAATCAAACACAGTATTCCAAGTTTGAACAGAAGTCTGTCATGAAATCTTTGGTGGCTGAGAAGTGCAAACCATGTGAAATTTATTGAAGAATGTGTGATGTGTGATGGAGAAACTTATTTGATTGTTGGTTGATGGGGTTTTATGCCATACCAACCCTTGTAGGTGATTTAATGCTGAATCCTGTTAATACACATAATGTTACATATATATAATTTGTAAATGAATATTTTGTTGGTATCATTTTAAATAAGCCAGTGTTCATTAGTTTGCTTACTGTTAAATGGTTTCAAGTATTTGTGTCGAACACAAATAATTTTATTTAACATTATTCATGTGTTAACACACATAGCTAAATGGTTTCAAGGATTGCTATCTAATTTTTTCTACTTAACCCATCAATGGTTCCCTAACAGGTACTACCACTCTAGGCTAGAGTTGGTCTAGGAGTAATGGCAACAAAGGTGTACTTCACATTCTTCAAGGCTTCAGGAATGGAGTCTCACTATCAGATGTAACAGTATCATATTCAGTATAATGCTTTTTTGGATAAAAAATATTTACCAAAGAGCTAATTATGAGTTGGCCATTTGGAGTCTAAGTTAAAAAAGACAGTCCATTGAGTGAAAATCTACTCACCCTAGTGTCTGCGTGTGTGTGTATATATATTATCATCATCATCATGCCGTACCGCTAGCACAGATATCCCTGACCCTCTCTTGTCACCCCTCCCTATCATTCATCGCCTATGGCAGGTCTTCAGGGCTCCATCCCATATCCTCACATATGTGGGGGTCCATAGGAGTACATCACTTATGAGCTCGTCCCTGGTTCTCCAGCAGTGTCCTGCATGTCTCATTCATCTAACTTGGATAGTTATATATATATAAGGCAGATGATTGTTATAATATGACAGCATGAAACCAATGGTTGCAGATAAGTATCCATGCTACTGAATATATATATATAAAAACTATATTTATTATTATATAATTGGTACATTGCAGATATTGAACACTATAGTGCATTTGGTCTGCCACAAAACCACCAAGTGGGATAGTGACAACTGTACACTGTTATTATATATATATATATATATATATATATATATATATATATATATATGCACATATACACTAAGATGAATTTATCAAAATGGTAAAACAGAGTATTGAATTCATTCAGAATGAATATATAATCTGTTCTTCTAAGCAACACTTTCTCACAAATATCAAATGTAATATTGAATTACTCAGAATTTAATGATTTATTGGACATATTTTAAATAAAAAATGTTTACATGCATATATGGATAAATTTATAAATGAATATATATGTGGATTTTTGTATATGTTTGGGATCCATTATTTGTGTGTCTGAAGGTAGTTAAATAAGTTGGGGCTCCAAGTTGTAAACTGAATTTTGATCTGAAACTTTCACTGTATAATGTCCAATCTATGTGATTACTTTTTATCACTGAATTCAATGCTAAGAAAGATGATGCTGAAAAATAAATGATTATTGGATAATATAAAAGTTATTTTTTTTATTGTTAAACTATAAATACCATGATGAACAAACGAATGGGGATACACACACACAAGTATAGAAAAGAAAATACGTTATTTCTTTTTATGTTCCAGTAACATAAGACAAAAAAGAAATAGTTTTTTCATCTCAGTAGGTGTGTGTATATATATATATATATATATATATATATATATATATGTGCATGTGCGTATTTTTTAAAATTCATCTTTTTCATCATACAACGTGTGAAAGCATGTGTGATACCCTGCCCTGATCAGCCACTAACCAGGGTGATAACACAGTTTTGGTGGCTCACGGCGGTACTGCCACTCATGGCACTACCAAGCAGCTTTTGCCACCGGACAGGGTATTAAAAGAATTATATATATATATATATATATATATATATATATATATATGCCAGATCAATCAATAGCAGAGACTACATTGGACGTTCATCTTCATTCTTAGTGTGCAGCTTGTGATTTTAAAAAAAAATATGCATTTACTTTTGGCCGTTGATTTCATTATGCGTTTACAGAAACCATTTCCTGGTGTTACGCAATCACATGGGAATGGTGGTTCCATGTGCATTTCATTCATGTTGAAAACTTCTCACTTTCGACTAAATCCAACTTAATGCATATTGCGCCGTGGTCTGATGACGATTTGAGGCAACTTTCAAACTGTGGCCAGTGATTCCTATTTTTGAAAGATAGGAATCACCGGCCACAGTTTGAAATATGTGTGTGTATATATATATATATATATATATATATATATATATATATATATATATATATATATATATATATATATAAGAATAGGCCAGCAAATGATTTCAAATTTGGAATTTAAGGTCCTCTTCAGGCGTAGATTTGAGTGGCAAGCTCCAATGATGTTTTGAATGTAAGTTTTGGCTAACTCTTTTTATGGTGAAGATTGTTATGATATGGTTTTTTGATTTTGTTTGGTTCCAGCTTTTGTGTCTGTGAATGTCTCTTTGGAGTTAATTGTGCTTGAAGACCTTAAGTCTGTGTTAATGTTTTTGTGTATATATAATTATCTATTCTCTGCATGTATGTGAACTCATGTATTTAGAGATTTTCTAGAGTATCAGGTTTTTTTTTGTTCTTTATTCTTTTCCTTTCTTTTTTTTAACTTTTAGTCTATGTAATTTATTTTTTTTACTTATATATGTATCCTGTGTGTGTGTGTGTGTGTGTACATGTAAATATCTATGTATATTTATGTATGCATACACATATATATTTTCAAGGGCATATTGGGTGGGTTTAATATGTCAGAGAATGCTTTTACTTTATGGTTTTAGACTAATATTATTGGGGTTTTTTTTTCTCTAATCTCAATGCTTTATTCATTATTATTACTCTGGGCACAAGTATTTAAGTTTTAGTGTAATAAAATATATTCAATTCAAAAGATTAAGGAAACCTAAATAAGAAACCCTATTAAAAGATTACTTAGTTTAATTTATTTTTATTGATTTTGATAAAAGTTATCAATTATTACATTAAAGTGAGTATAATCAAAGAATAGAATAGCTTGGACATTAGCTCTAGGCTCCTCTCCTGGCTTTCATTGCTAAATTTTCGTTATGTAACTATTTAATTAAAATTGACTGTAAAGAAGATTAGTCATTTCTTTTTGTCAATGAATTTTTCTTTAGATTTATCAATGGGATTTTTTATCATATTTATCAAAATATGAACAAACAATTAGAAATCAATAATTCTAAGCAAATAATTATAAAAATCAAATTTCTAAGATCAATATGCAAATTAGGCTCTTCATTTACATTGTAAACTGCTATTTGGTTGTGTGTGTGTGTGTGTATATATACATATATAATATATATATGTATGTGTGTGTATTCAATTGCATGTCATTAGTATGTAGATAAGGTCATCAGTATTATGGATATGAACCAATTTTATCAATGACTGAGATTTAAATAAAAGTAAAATCATGGAGAATCTGACATAAATAACTAAAGGATTTGTGACATTGGTAGTGATGTAGTTTCAGATAGACGCATAATGAGCATTATAATATTATTTTATCAGTTTTTACTCCACCTTATTATATTTTTTTTTTTATCACAGCACTTGTTCTCAATATATCAATATACTCTTCATTATTATGATAATTATTTTTAAGTTTCTCATACCTGCTTTAATTAGTGATTATTTACTGGAGTGTGAGTGACTGTAAGTGTCCTCAGGTCTCCAGGACTCCTCTGAGTATTCTTTTTTTCTTGTATCACTAATAGGTCTCCAGGACTCTTCTGAGTATTCTTTTTTTTCTGTTAATTTGCAGTAGGTCTGGCTTTCGGGCTGGGTTTGAGTGATTTGTTTGTATCTTAATATCAGAAAATTTAATGTGTCTCATTTTCTGGGACATATTCTGATTTGTGCATACACCATCTGTAAGTACGTTCACATTTTAATCTCTTGGACGTTCCCAGTGAATCACCTTTGCCAGCCATTGGTGCTTAGTCTTCTACACCTTCATGCCAGTTTGGTTTGGTAGGTTTTATGGCATATCAACCTTTGTAGGTTATTTAATGCCAAATCCATTTTTATGTAAATAATCTGTTCTATTGAAAACAGTTCAGTTTAGCAAAAGTACACAGTTTAATTGTCAAAAACATTTCCATTTCAAACTATTCAAGCAGTTATATGTAATAATTCAGTTAAGTGTAAATACAGTTTTAACGTCGAAAAACAGTTCTATTTCAAATAATTCAGTTAAGCATAAGCACACAGTTTAAGTGTAAGTACAGTTTAATTGTCAAAAACATTTCTATTTCAAGCTATTCAGTTTACTCAATTTATTTTAGCATAAGTATTTAACCCATAGATAGGGCCCTATCAGGTGCTACCACTCCGGGCCAGAGTGGACCTGGGAGCGATGGCAATGAAGGGGTACTCCACATTCCCCAAAGCTCCAGCATTGCTGGAACCTCACCATTAGATTGTTTAGTGTCATATATCAGGACACTCGTTAGATGGGGGGCTTACCCCTCTGCAGAGAAGCAGTCGGTGTATTCTACAGCCCCAGCCGACTGGGCAATCATGCCAGTTTGATGAATTTGTTTATGTAATTAACTAATTCATATCTCTCACCATTTGCTATTTTACAGCACATTATCAATTTTTACTTTGATAGAATTCGTCTTTATGGCATTATTTTATGCAGCTATTAAAAGTGATTTAGTTTCTCTCCTAAGTTTTTATCTTCCCAGCCATGTCCAGGTCATCGTGCACATAATCTCCCCAGTTTGTCTCTTGAAGTATCCATGCAGTTGTTTTTCTTCCCATTTTTGTTTTCTAGATTTGGTTGTTTTACTGTTTATCCTTAGGTTGACATTGTTTTTTATTGGTTGTAGCAATTAGTCTTTCCTTAGTTATTTTTGTGTATTTCATCAGTCTAGACTGTCCTCTTCCTCCTTCTTTACTTGAAACAAAATCAATGTCATCTCTCAGGTGTAAGGCCATGTGCATCATCATCAATTTCCTTGTTCTTTGGGCTATCTGAGTTCCTCCCTTGTCCATTTTAAGAAGGGTCCAGAGTATCTTAGAAGAGTGTAATTTCTTGGGAATCATCATCAATTTCCTTGTCCTTTGGGCTATCTAAGTTCCTTCCTTGTCCATTTTAAGAACAGTCCAGAATATCTTACAAAGATGACTTCATTATTATCATTTTTGTTTGATGAAATATTATGAGCTGATATGCTCTTTATTATTACAATTTTCTTTGTGGTTTTACTCCATTATATTATCATTGATCTAATGAGTAGAGTGTTCACCAATAGTCTGAGAGACTGGGGTTCAATCCTAGGTTGAGTCATACCAAAGACTCAAGAAATGGTACTCGATGCTGCCTTGCTTAACACTCAGCATTTTAAGGTAAGGATCAAGGGTAAAGTGGAGCAATCCAGGGAAGGTGTAGCACCCTTGACTAGATCTTGGTGTAGTAGTAATTGAAAAGGGAGCCTTCAGGTCACCCTCGACTAAGGTCGCCAACTTGACTTTTTTATGTTATCAGTGCTTTTTTATCACAACTCTCTGGGTCAGTACATATAATTACTAACGCAGTTTCTTCCAGGCAGTGGTCACATCGATACTGCTTTATGGATGCACTACATGGACTCTAACAAAACGACTGGAGAAGAAGCTAGATGGCAATTACACAAGAATGCTGCGAGCAATCTTCAACAAGTCCTGACGGCAACACCCCACAAGACACCAACTGTACGGCCACCTGCCTCCTATCACGAAAACTATTCAAGTTAGACAAACCAGACATGCAGGACACTGCTGGAGAAGCAGGGACGAACTAAGAAGTGATGTACTCTTATGGACCCCCACACATGGCCATGCAAAAGCAGGACGACCAGTACGAACATACATTCAGCAACTATGTGAGGATACGGGATGTTGTCCAGAAGACCTGCCTGAGGCAATGAACGATAGGGAAAAGTGGCGAGAGAGGGTCAGGGATATCCGTGCTACTAGCACGACATGATGGTGATGATGACTATTAATATTATTAACTGTACTCCATCACTTAGTTTTTCATCAGGATACATAAGGTCAATACATTATTACTATTATTTTATTTCATCAAAACACTCTGGATGCTTGAGCAAACAGTCTGAAATTAGAAATAAAAAAAATAATTTCAAATCTCAGATTTCTACACAGAGAACTTGATAAAGAATGCAGTATACTGACCATGACATTCTCTCTCTTTTCAACCTGTTTAAATTAGGCTATCTTCATTATTTCATTTTCAGCATATCAGAAATGTTAGAATTTTCAACACAAATCTGCTAAGTGCTGCTTGAGGCTATTAAAAATACCTCTTTCTATCTTGAGATATAGAAATCTGAAGAGCGTAAAATTATTGTTATATCCTTGAAAATAGAATACGATATACTTGAGTAAAAACTTGAAAAATTTTTCCCTTCTCAAGCTTTAGGAAATCACAATTTAAATTTTTTGCAATTTATTCAATAATATATTGATATTCATGCTATCAATTCAATGATCACATCATAACAATTTTATCTAGTAGTACTGAAGTAGGAATTGATGGATTTGAAAATCACTTTGAAAATAAAGTGAACACACTGAGTTCAAATCAGCTTTCTGATATCACTTTTAAGAAAAAATAAATATGACTGTAAAACAATTACTAGCAATTTCAAGACATTTTTGAAAAAACTGTTATTTGTCAATTGTTTTTGGCACTCAAGGGCCTTGGAAATCATAATCATTGTTAGCAGGGTTTAGAATACACGGACTGTATCCCATGAAGAGGAATATCGTGGATATGATTCTAAACTGATGGTAAAGCTCTAGTTGTAGAGGTTTATGGAGTGAGGAGTATCCTTTATTGCCATTAGAAGATGAAAGATAATAGTAGTCAAAATTATTAATAAAAAGTAAGAAACATTAGGAGGATGAAGGATAATAAAAGTGAAAATTATTAATAAAAAGTAAGAAAATTTAGGAAGATGAAGGATAATAAAAGTGAAAATTATTAATAAAAAGTAAGAAAATTTAGGAAGATGAAGGATAATAAAAGTGAAAATTATTAATAAAAAGTAAGAAAAATTAGGAGGATGAAGGATAATAAAAGTGAAAATTATTAATAAAAAGTAAGAAACATTAGAAGGATGAAGGATAATAAAAGTGAAAATTATTACTAAAAAGTAAGAAAAATTAGGAGGATGAAGGATAATAAAAGTGAAAATTACTAATAAAAAGTAAAGAAAATTAGGAGGATGAAGGATAATAAAAGTGAAAATTATTAATAAAAAGTAAGAAAAATTAGGAGGATGAAGGACAATAAAAGTGAAAATTATTACTAAAAAGTAAGAAAAATTAGGAGGATGAAGGATAATAAAAGTGAAAATTATTAATAAAAAGTAAGAAACATTAGAAGGATGAAGGATAATAAAAGTGAAAATTATTACTAAAAAGTAAGAAAAATTAGGAGGATGAAGGATAATAAAAGTGAAAATTACTAATAAAAAGTAAAGAAAATTAGGAGGATGAAGGATAATAAAAGTGAAAATTATTAATAAAAAGTAAGAAAAATTAGGAGGATGAAGGACAATAAAAGTGAAAATTATTACTAAAAAGTAAGAAAAATTAGGAGGATGAAGGACAATAAAAGTGAAAATTATTACTAAAAAGTAAGAAAAATTAGGAAGATGAAGGATAATAAAAGTGAAAATTATTAATAAAAACTAAGAAACATTAGGAGGATGAAGGATATTAAATGTGAAAATTATTGATAAAAAGTAAGAAAAATTAGGAGGATGAAGGATAATAAAAGTGAAAATTATTAATAAAAAGTAAGAAAAATTAGGAAGATTGAAGGATAATAAAAGTGAAAATTATTAATAAAAAGTAAGAAACATTAGGAGGATGAAGGATAATAAAAGTGAAAATTATTAATAAAAAGTAAGAAAAATTAGGAAGATTGAAGGATAATAAAAGTGAAAATTACTAATAAAAAGTAAGAAAATTTAGAAGGATGAAGGATAATAAAAGTGAAAATTATTAATAAAAAATAAGAAAAATTAGGACGATGAAGGATAATAAAAGTGAAAATTATTAATAAAAAGTAAGAAAAATTAGGAGGATGAAGGATAATAAAAGTGAAAATTATTAATAAAAAGTAAGAAAAATTAGGAGGATGAAGGATAATAAAAGTGAAAATTATTAATAAAAAGTAAGAAAAATTAGGAGGATGAAGGATAATAAAAGTGATAATAAAAATTATTAATGATTGTCTAAAATTTACCTAAGAAGAGAGAAAAATTTATTAACATTACTAGTGTCTAAAACAAGAACAGAAAATATTGTGCTGACCAATCAGATACAGGATATTAAGTAACTTCATAAATGTTATTTGAACTTTGGTGATACTATTCATTGTCTTGTTGATGAATTGGTAAAACAGCTGGAACGTGGAGCAAAAAAAATGGTATTCGATACTTTCTTGCTTAAAACTCAGTATTATATGGTTACGTATTAAATGTAAAGTGTAGCAATCCAGGGAAAGGAGTTGCACCCTCCCCAAACCCCAGTGTAGTACCTTTTACAAAGGGAGCCTTCAAGTCACCCTCAACTATGGTTGCCAACTATTCTCAGAGAGATGAATGATAGAACTACTCAAAAGATCTCCATCTGAAAATTTATAAAAAGAGTTGAAAAAATATTAATAGTCAGTATAACAATTATATCAGAATCAGTGTTTTATGGAATTAGATTATTCTTTGTGCCATGAATTAAGTGGCTTAAAAAGAATTAGTTTCTTAGAATCTTTCTATTTATCCTATTAGATGATAGTAAGTTTTAGAAACATTGACTATAAAGGAAACTGGGTATTGTGCTTATATTTTATGTAGCAAGCAATGGAACTGTTTCATTAATGTTTATAGGCTTTGGAAATTAGTGGGCTACTAACTTGATAGATGCGATCCCAGGAGAGCAGTTTTACTGGCTTGCACATGTAATCATATGAAGAATTGTGGCCTGAGACTTTGAAAATTTTGCTTGTTATCTCTTTTTCCTTCACCCCAGACACCTGCTCTGGCCATACAAACATGTCAGTGGCAATTGACTCGAGAACAGAATAGATGATGATTTCAGTACAACAATGCAGGGTTAGATGAGGTTAATTTACCTGAAAGTCATATAACACAAAATCATTTTGGGTTTTTCTTGAGGTTTAACTTGTTACCTGACAGTATGAAAAATTTACGTATTGATGAAAAATCTGTGGCAAAGTTGTCTGCGATGCCCATCTTCGATGAGACTACTATTGCATTATTCATGATTTGAAGTATCATGTTAGTTCTATTGGGGAGTTACCATGTCGTTGTGGCTAACCTACTGGACTGCGACATTGTAGAAAGTGAGTTTGAAATCCAGTTGTGTTATGTTTACTTTTGGATAAATAGTCTCATGAAAGGTATGAATCTCCTTATTCCCACAGCTATGGGTTTAATAGCACCACTACTGTTCTGCTATAAGGATGGTTTCAGCATTAAATAACCCATGAAGGTTCATGGGCCATTAAATAAAGAAACCAAATCATATTAGTTATAATGTTCTTGTTAGTTAGACAAAGAATATAGACTATGCTTTTCAGACATGCACATTGTTGGAAAGGGGTTAACTACTTTTTCTTTGTGTCCTGTCCACTTCTTTACATTAAAAAAAATTCTATTTTGAGGCTTTTTTTTTGAGGTTGAGTTTTGTTTGTTACTTTGACAAAAAGGGATTCTTTGGTTTTCTTTATATTAATAAAAATAATTGAATGGGTCGATCGAAAATGGGTCTGTTGAATCAGAATGGAGATTGTAGTTTGGGAGGAAAACAAAGCAAAAGAGACTGCTCCGACATACAAGTAAGGTAGGTTTGTGAACCTACAGGCTAAAATGTTGGGATCAAATCAACAAAATGAAGATAATAGTGTAAATAATTCAAATATCATCTGGGACAGATAATCTTATTTTACTACTGGACCCATTGGCCTAGTGCATACAGTGTTTGCCGATGGCCCAGGAGACCAGTGTTCAATCCCAGGTCAAGTTTTAACAAAGATTCAAAACATGGTACTTAATGCCTCCTTGCTTAACACTCAGCATTATAAAGTATGGATCAATGGTAGTGGAGAGATCCATAGAAAGAAGTAGCACCCTACCTTACACCTTGGTGTCGTAGCAATGGAAAGGAGAGCCTTTGATCACCCTCAACTACAGTCACCTACTTGACTTAATAACTTGTCACATAATAGTTGCTATATTTAGTGTATGAAATTTATAGCCAAATTTAACAATCATTAGACAAAGGTCTGAGAAATTTTGTAGTTTGTACAAGGTTAGCAAACAATTGTTCTAAGACTTATAATGAATTTATTGTAATTTACGAAGTTTTGCTTAATTTGGTGCACAAATCTAAAGTTGCTTACACTACATGTTCTTAGTAAGTTATTACCCATCTAAATACTGGCCAGGCTCATTGCTGCTTAACTTGGATTATAAATTGAGAACTAATGCTTTCAGTGTAACATGGATGTAAGTTCCTATGCTATCATTAGGTAACAAGCAAGATCAGAAATTACTCACTTTACACCTGCTTTTGTTATTGCTGTGTTTTATTTATATAAGTAAGTAAAGTTGGTGGCGACCAGAAGGCTCCCTTTTCAATAGCTACTACACCAAGGTGTAGGGGAGGGCACTACTCCTTTCCCCGGATTGCTCCACTTTACCCTTGGTACGTACCTTATAATGCTGAGTGTTAAGCAAGGAGGTATCAAGTACCATCTTTAAAGTCTTTGGTATGACATGACATGGGATTGAACCCAGGTCTCCCAGACCATTGGCATACTAATATTATTTATGAGTAATTTCTTTTCTTGAATATTGAGATAAATTTTATTTCTTTTATGTAAATGAAACCTCTATAGTTAGGTGTTATTTACTAAAATTTGTTTTTCTGGCACACAGGTCTTTGCTTGATTACAGTACCTGTTGTGACTAAATGGTTTCTCATCAAAATACGGAACAGGCACCATCCACTCTGACCCAGAGAGGTAGTAGCTATTAGGGTGTCATCTAATAGTCAAACTTATCCATTTGTGAATTATTCATATTACTTAGGAATACTATGTATTATATAACCATGGGCAAAAAACTGTTGAGAAATTGTACAAAAAATGTAAATAGAAATTGTCCCAATTCCCTAAACTCTGAGCATAAAATAACCCAGACAGGTTGATAGGCGATTAAAACCATGTTGCTTTCAGTTTGGCTTGACCCTGTATCATTTAGAATTTAATTATTTCTTTGTAAATTTAGGTTTATGGCACATCAACCATTATAGGCTATTTTATCCCAAATCCTGTTTATACATATATATCAAATGTATATATGATTTGTAAACACATTAGTAGATAACATTCTTAAATGAGCCAGAGCTCATTTTTGCATACAGTTAAATGGTTTTATATATATATATATATATATATATATATATATATATATAATGGTTACAATTTAACATCAGTCATTTGTTTGCGCATAGTTTGTTCTATTAGACCCACAGATAGGACCCTATCAGGTACTACCAATCTAGGTCCAAGTGGACCTGGGAGCAAAGGCCATGAAGAGCCACTTGACATTCCGGTGAAGAATGAATAAAAAGAAATATTCATCAGCATTTTGATTTTGCAAGCCATTGTATATGTAGTCAGTGTATATATATATATATATATATATATAAAATACCTTGCAAGTCATTGTATATGCAGTCTATGAATGTGTGTGTGTGTATGTATATATATATATATATATATATATATTTCTTTAAGAAAAACCAAAGACCTGTTACTTTAGGATTATAAATTTATTTCTATCCTGTTATGTGTTTCTGATGTAAACCAAAAACACGAAGAAAAATTTAACAGGACTTCTTCAGATCTTATGGATATCCCAACTCTGGTTTAACTGGACCGAATAATACCTATATATATATATATACACACACAAATAAAGTAGATTTCTAATGGGTAAGCCTGTTAGAGTGTCAGAAATTGTTCCTCAAATATAAACTTGT
The DNA here is from genome assembly GCA_963585895.1 of Sepioteuthis lessoniana. Classification (NCBI taxonomy): domain Eukaryota; kingdom Metazoa; phylum Mollusca; class Cephalopoda; order Myopsida; family Loliginidae; genus Sepioteuthis; species Sepioteuthis lessoniana. The sequence continues at coordinate 78,044,001 of OY757927.1, read as the reverse complement.
ACCAGACTCGGTTAATTCAGAAAGAAATCATAACCTATAACAGAACTGTGGGGAAAAAAATGCAAAATAAAGGTTGATTTTTCAGCTAACTTAAAAATAACCAAAGTCACCTGGCCACCCACTGAGTTGGTTTTTTTGGCGGTGGTAAGGGTGAGGTTACTTGGCAAACAACTTAGCAAAAGGTTATTCAATCCTCAGACAAATCTCACCAATTCTTTCTATTTCTTGTTTTGAGATTCTAATGTAACAAACTTGATCAGTAAAGCCTCGCCCATTTTATTGTAGTTGAGATGTTTACAGGGCTCGAGTTTTGTGTAATTCTTTCTCATCCTCTAAGTTGGGATTATCTCTAATACCTGGAAAACATTAGGTTTTTTTTTAATCACCTTGTATGAAATTGATGCTTTAAGCATTGGGTGGGCTTGAACTGAAGTTATTATTTTGTGTGATCTTCAAATTGTCCTAAACCCTTAAAACATTCAGCCCCCAATGCTTGTAAGACCCCTTACTTAGGTGGATTCTACTCTAAAAAGGAAGTTAAATGGTGTCAGGCTGTGAAATGATAGATTACAGAATTTCTGAGGCAAAAGAAATATAGATTGTTATGATTTCTTAAGCGGAATTATAAGTATATGGATTTCTAGGTAGCAACACAAATACAAGTCACTCAGGTTATACGGATAAACATTTCTTGTTCTTTTAAAAAATGAGTAAATTAGAATAAAGAATATTTTATCTTATTTATCTGCATAAAAACTTAGGTATTTAGTTGACAAGCGCATTTTCAGAATCCATTTCAATATGCGCACAAATATATGCACCTACATATCTATATATAAGGCCAGTGCATACTATCCCTGAATAATACAACTTGGCAATTTGCATGTTTTCTATGAATACTATTTGATGAAATTGATGTGTTGTAATATCATAGATTGAGAAATGGCAGCATATGAGACCCAAGCACTGGCCCAGTATCTATATCTATATATATATATATACTTTCTTTAAAGAAAAAAACCAAAGACCGGTTATTTTAGGATTATAAATTTATTTCCATCCTGTTTTGTGTTTCTAATGTAAACCAAAAACACGAAGAAAAATATAACAGGACTTCTTAGGATCTTATGGATAAAATAAATCAGAATAGCCACGGAAGAGGGGGGGGCGTGAGGAAGAGGGGTGAAGAGGAAAATTTAAATGTTCAGCTTTTGAATGATTTTCTTGTCCTGAAGGAATTACTCCCAACTCTGGTTTAACTGGACTGAATAATACTATATATATATATATATATATATATATATATAATAATGATAATTTATTATCATTATTATAATAATAGCTCTATCATAGATATTGAGCACTCTCCATATTATATTGCACTTGGTTTGACACATAACCACATAATGATTTACTAACGACAAACATTCTCATAATATATATATATATATATATATATATATATATATGGAGAAAAAGTGAAGAACAAAGTAATCAAAAGTGAAGAATTTATTGTGAAGGAAAGTTAATATTAAACATTTTGGTTTTAAAGAGTCTTCATCAGGACTTTAGAATGGTGATATCACGTGTTGATAGAACAACAAAGGATGTGTAATGAAATACAAAAATGTATATCTAAGTGGTTCCATTTGTTTAACATCATTGCCTAATACTATCAACTGATAGTTTTTCAAAAAGAACAGTGATTAAACGATTATATGGTTTTTCTTTGTATATACTCTTCTCCCCTGTTTTTTTGTATTTTATTTCACATCCACCGTTGTTCTATTAACACTTGGTATCACCATTCTCAAGTCCTGATGAAGGTTCATTAAAACTGTAATGTATATTGCCGAATTTTCTTTACAATAAATTCTTCACTTTTGATAACTTAGTTTTTCAATTTTTCTCCATACTGTCAGATTCCTTTCCATCATTTACTTTGGTGTGTGTGTATACAGTAGATTCCCATTATTACAATACATTTTGGAATTCATGACTGCAGTTGAAAATTTGTATGTTTTATTTTCAGCGTATTGATAAAGAGAAATCAAAAAGAAGATAAAAAATAACTTTATTACTCTCTCACAGTCTGTTGTGGCATATGTAAGTTGAAATTTTGAACTGATTAAAAGGCCCAATGTTGATAACAGATTTCAATGTACATCTGCTTAAAACTTGATTCATTTAAATTACTTAAAACTAGTTAATTAATAAAACTTTTTTTAGAATTTATTTTCAGGTTTTGGTGGATTTAGGTGATATTATTTTAAGCATCCAGTAATTTTGATTTTCAAAATAATGTACTGAAATTTTTGTATACTTTTACTGCAAACCTATATTAGAGAATGTTTGTGTGAATATAAAAATAGACACACTGTTTGAATGAGTGTATCATAAAACTATAATAATAAGGAAAGTGTACAATAAATATATATAGCTCCTTAGAGCACATGACCAAATGGGGTTAAATTGAAGTAAAATGATTAGTGCTTAGTTTGGCCTGGCAATCTGCAGAAAAATAAAAATCTTTAAATCAATAAATCTCCTCTTAAGTGACACCTATTGAAGTTAAAAAAAAAAAATTCTCAACAAAACCCTTGGAAATTTTTCCCACTACAACATTAACTTTACAAATTAAAAAAATACTATTGGTAAATTCCTTTTTTATAATATGGATTTAACTTTTACTGTAGCAATTATATTTTGTAAATATTTCATGAAATTTAATTGACAAGAAAAAAAAGTTAAAAAATCAACTAGTTAGAATCGAAGTCTTGACTTAACCAATCAGGAAATTTATAGTGATTATTTATATATATATATATATATATATATATATATATATATATATATATATATATATACACACTGTGTGTTGCATAATTTTTTAAGCAAAGTGATCAGACATGAATGAAAGACCACAAATAATAGAGTGATAGACGTTAAATTTATTAAAAAGTTAAAAGATAACTTTTTTAGAATTTTGAACCATTTATTCTCAGATATGAACCAAAAATGTCCAGAGAAGCCCATGAGTACATGCTCAAGATGTCAGCAGTTCTGTTGAATATGAAGTGCAAAATTGTTGATGATATGTGTACATTCATACTGGGCAATTGCTTGAATTTTCAGTGCCCCACAGTCTTCACAAGTGCCATGAGCTTCTAAGTTCTTGATCAGCTTGAAAATCTGATTTGCATTTGGAAAAGTCTTGAAATTCAATTTCCTTCTGTGTCTTGGTTGAACAATCTTGAAAGACTTTGTTCCATAATATGTTTCACTCAATAGATCTTTTGTTCCATCATCCAAGACATGCTTTCACTATATTTGGTTAACTTTATCTGAATTTTGACTATTTTGAAGGAATAATCTGAAAATAAAAAGAGAATAAAGTCAAGAGAGAATATTTAAGAGGCTGCTGCTTTGTTTCAACACTTTTGAAACACTGTATATACATATATATTTATGTATATAATGACCAATGATGGTAGCTCAGTTGACTAGGGGTTTAGAATTCATCAACTGCACCTCTACAGAGAAGTAAGACCCTCCCCCTATACAAGTGTCCAGGATATGCCATTAAACCATCTTATGGCAAGGCTCCAGCCTTGGAGTTCGGGGGAATTGGAATACCTTTCATTGCCATTACTTCCAGGTCCACCTAATCCTGAGTAGTAGCACATGATGGTGTCCTATCTATGGGTCAAATAGAACTAACTGCGTGCAAACAAATGACTGATGTTAAATTGCGACTGTTATATATCAATACCTGAAACTATTTAACTGGGTGCAAAACAGAGCTCAGGTTTATTGAAGAAGGTTACCAAGAAAATATTTATGTATAAAGAGGATTTGGCATTAAATAACCTGCAATGGTTGATATGCCATAAAAGCCAACCTAACCGTCCAATATATCTGATATATCTGTATAAGCAGGATTTGGCATTAAATAACCTACAATGGTTGATATGCCATAAAACCAACCAAAACACAGAGATGGAAAAAAAATCTTGTCACGGGTCCGTAATTGATGCAATCATTACAAACAGAATTGGAATATATCAAGAGAATAAATGCATTGCTGATGATTTTATGATAGAAATAAATAAAGTTGGCGGCAATAGTTGAGGACAACCCGAAGGCTCTCTTTTCAATAGCTACTACCTTGATATATAGGAGGAGGGTGCTACTCCTTTCCTGGATGATAGAAATACATTGACAAAATCAACAACAAAAAAAACCCCAGTATCGTCAATGGTATCAGGAATTAATACATTATCAAGAGAATAGGGTGATTATTTAATGTATTTGTCAACATTTAAGATCAAGATTAAAAATATTAAAATATTGCATATGGTCCACTGTGTTGTGTAGGTATTAGGATGTGAAAGGTGCTTACCAAATCACAAAATTGACAAATATATAGCTTGTTTCTCAAATAACCTTATAAACTATGTTAAAAAAAAAAGACATGATTTTTCAGCAATTTTCTTCATTGGGACAATGATTGATTGATTGATTGATTTTGACTGCATCTCAACCTGACTCTGGTTATTTTATTCTGAGAGGTTAGAGAATCATGCTCATGTACATTCATGTTTACATTTTTGGTGTAATTGTTTCATGAGATTTTCTGTTTTTTGCACACAGTCCTATCAAATATATATAATTTTAGAATAATTCTATCTGACCCATAACTGAGACCTTAACAGATACTACCACTTTGTATCAGTGGACCTAAGAGTACTGGCTGTGAAAGAGTATTCCACACAATCCAGACCTTCAGCCTCACCATTAGATGCATTATTTGAAGAAGGTGAGTTTACCTGGTAACAGCAGCTGTATAGCCACCTGCCTCCCATCTCTAAAAACATCCAAATCAGATGAAAAAGACATGTGGGGAAACTGCTGAAAGAGTAAGGACAAACTCATAAGTAATGTTCTCCTGTGGACCCTATCACACAGACAAGCAGGTGTTTGACAACCACCTAGAACTTATCTTCAACAGCTCTGTATGGACACAGGATGTAGTCTAGAGGACCTGCCGGATGCAATGGATGATAGAGATGACTAGAAAGAGAGAGTCTGGGAAATCTGTGCTTGCGGCACAACTTGATGATGATATCTATATCTACATTATGCGCTGTTAACATAAAAAATTCATTTTATCACAATTTTTTTTTCTTTATAGCTGTGTTAGTTCTTATTTTGTTTGATTTGGTTTGATGGCACATCAACGATCATTCGTCATTTAATACCAAATATATTTTTATACATATAAACAATTTTATTTCAAGTAAATCAATTTAACTTATGCATAGTTTATTGTTTATACACAATTAAATGTAAAACAGTTCTATTTCAAGCAACTCAGTTTAGCATACATACCCAGTTTAGTTATATTTGACCCATAGGTAGGACCTTATCATGTGCTACCACTCTGGAGCAGAGTGGACCTGTAAGCGATGGAAATAAAGGAGTACCCACATTGCCCAAAGCTCCTCATTATCAGATTGTTTAGTGTCATATCTAGGACGCTCATTGGGGCAGTTTTACTCCACTGCAGAGATGCTGTTGGTGCATTTTACAGCCCCAGCTGACTGGGCCATCTTGTGTTTGAACACCAATTCCTGATTGAAGTAATCATTAGATGTCATGATGATATCTAAAAATTTGCCGACAAATACCACTAGCCTAAAGAGTGACATTGGAGTCTTGTATGAAGATAAGAAAAAAAACAGTGCTATGAGTGTGGGCAAAAAATTCTTAGATGACTTGACTTAATAATCTGAGTTGGGTTGGTTAGAACCAGAGTGGGTGCTGACAGAAAGGTTAATAGAACTCAGGGGATGATGGCCAAATCTATGTAGGGAAGGGGGATTGGTTGTGTTAGTGATGTTGGTTCAACTTGCTATCTCTTTCTTTCTCTGTCTCATTTGGGTCAGTCACAAAAACCAGGGGGTGACCCTTTGCTGGGGAAAATCAATTCAGCAAACTAACGAGTAAGATCTGTTATCTCCGTCTTTTGATATAACTTTGAAGTTGGTTACAAACACGCCATAGCAATGAAAAAGGAACAAACTGTCTTCACACGCTTAACATCAGACATGGATATCTCTCTTTCTTTCTCTCTCCTTCTCTCTCTGGTGCTGTTGCACTTGATTTTGTCAGTAGTTTGCATTTTGTCCTTCGTCACACGCTAAAAAGAAACCCACACTTGCCCACTACCCCTACCCCAAGATCTAAGCAGTGGGAGGGTCGAGGTCCACGATTCTGTATTGGTTCTTTTGGTATGTCGTTTTTCTCTGCTAACTCTTTTACTGAAGGGACCGCAGCTGACCAGAACTGAAGTAAGTTGGACAAATGCCATTACTTAGGCTTAAACTCTTTGCTTTTGCTCCACTCAACACTGCTCCACTTGGGTATCATCGACCAGCCAAACAGTTGATTCAAAATCAGTCATGCCACACTAGAAGATAAAATGGAAGCAGGCTCTGTTTGTGTAGAAAGAAGTTCAAAGACACCTTGGGACATTGTTAACCCTGACCCATGCTGACCAAACTATTGATCCTTGAGTATCTCATAAAGACATCCGTGTTTTCACAATGATTTTGTCTATGACAATTAAATACACCTAACACTGAACTGGAAATTGACTTGTATCGTGCATTCATTCGTTCCTTGTGCATGCGTGTCTGTCAGTGAGTATTTAAGCGGTGTTGTCGTGTGTAACTTTTGGCTGTTGTTTGTTGTCCTTCTTTCTTTAAGGAACAGATAGAACTTACAGCTTTTCCTTTATTTATTTTTTTTTTTTAACCCTTTTTTCTTTTACCTTTACACCTAATCAAATATGTCCTTTCATTTGTTTTTTAGGAGTTTTTTTTGTTAGTTTTCTTTATAGTCTTTTTAAAGGTGTTTTATATTTTTTTCCTTTTTTCTTTGATTTTCTTTTAATGTTTTTTATTTCTTCCTTTCTTATGTTATCTTTGACATTTTTGTTGTTTTCATGTAGTTTTTTACCCATTGTTTTGGTGTATATTTTGTAATATCTTTTTATTTTATTTTTTTTTTTTTGTGATCTTATTCATTGTTTTTTTTGTTTTTATTTTCTTTTTTATCTTGTTTTTTTTTGTACCTTTTCTTTTTTTTGGTTGGGGAGGGGGTACCTTTTTGATTGTTTAGTTTTTTTACATTTTATCTCATTTCTTTGTGGGTTTTTCTTTTTTACTTATTTTTTTTTTGATGTTGATGTTGATGTTTTTGTTTGCCTTTTTTTTATCCAATCGTCTTATTCTATGTTCCAGTTGTGTATTTGACTGAATCAACAAAGCATTTAGCATTCTTTTCTCTTTCTTTGCCTCTTCATTTCTTTTCCATGTAATCTGGGACCCTGCAAAGTGGCTGTTTTTCTCTCTTTGGGGGGAATAAATCTTAGGAGTACCTTGTTTACCAGCAAATAGTGACTCACACAGGCACGGCACATCATCATCATTTAGGAGTCGTTATAGTTCACAGAAATCTTTTGCTCTTTATCAGAAATCCTGAGAATTAAACAATTTCTTTATAATTTTCTTTATATTTTCTCCCCCCCCACATCACTGCATTAAAAGAATAATTTGTTTACATTAAAGATTTCCCTTTACAACAATGTTAATATAAAGATACCAAATGAAATCTCTTTGGAGGCAAAATATGAACATGCTCACTTGGAGAATGATCATGTTTGTAGGTCATATAGTACTCGGCTTCAGAATCAAAAAAAATCTATTGATTGGATTAATAAAATGAACAATGTTGTCCTTTTTTGTCCTTCTTAGAAACATGCTGACTGGGCAAGAAAGGAAATGTTGTTCAACAGGGTTAACTTATTTATTTGCTTTGCCAAAAAGATAATGAAAACTTGGTTAAAAAAGTGAATTAATGACAATGCTTAATCATATATATATATATATATATATATATATATAAAATAAACAAATAAAGTGTATATAATCTTGTATTATTGACATTTCAATGTTTATTTTAATCATCATCAGGATATCAATGCGTCTGTGGATCTCTCTCTCTCTCTCTCTCTCTCAAAGGATAAATGACATGAGATAATAAGGTTATGTCTGGTTTTGCCATCAACTTCCAGCCCATACCTTTTGGTCCCCAACTCTTTATCTTTTTGTCTTAATTTATAATATTATAAATTTTTTTTAAATGAGCAAGAATCCATGAAATGAATATCTTTACGATTTTTTCCCCTCTCCATTGTGTAATGGCTATTGGAAGAAGTTGGCTTCTCTAATGGAGTAGCTAGCTGAAATAAACTTATTATAGCCAAATGACAGTTTTTTTGAGTTTTATACAATTATATATGCTTGTTGGTAGGAAAGATATTTAATCAAGCTGCAACCCACCAGGGACCAATATTAACCCTAGTATATCCATGATATACTAACACTGAACACAGTTGAAGGAAAGCCAAAATAAATTCACTTACATATAAAAGGACACTTAAGATTATATATGTACAGTGCACATGGTATAACAAAAAAGGAATACACAAATATGTCCCATGTTATAATCATATGCATGTTGTTGCTTAAACAAGCAGTGTGTGGAAGAGGACAGAATTTTAAAATGGCTCACTTGAGAAATATGGCTTCAACATTCATTGTTAGGGCGATAATTATTTATTGTATCTTTACAAATAAAACAATGTTAGTTTATAAGTGGCTTTATAGAAATTAAAGGCCGATTTAGCAATTGATAGTTTGACAATTTCACAATCATCTAGCAATTCTAGATTGTGAAAATTTCAACTGATTACAACACAAGATAAAATTTCTTTTACGACAGAAATACAGGAAAAAGTAATCTTGAAACTTTAGAGAATTCTTAGCTTTAGAGTCTATTATAACCTAAATTAATCATTTTTAAAAGATGTTTTAAGTTGTCCAGCAGGTTCCTTTGATGTATAATTCTATAAATCTGATTCATTTTATAATAAATGATTTTTTATGTATCACTTTCTGGAAATCTTTAAAATATTGTATTTCTTAATGATGATGAAAATGTGAAATGGAGTTGCAACATGTGACTTTGATATCTGTGTTATGCTACCAATAAAGCCTCTCTCCCTGGTTCACCTTGTTTGCAGTGCTTAGAATAGGCTGACAGTATTCTCTTGAAAGACATAACCCTTTTCCCCTGGAAAAGGGGTACCCTGGGTATGACAAAACTGTGTCTGGTTGTGAGGCTCCTGTTCTGGAGATTTGGGGAGTATGGAATACCCATTCATTGTCATTACTCCCCAGTCCATTCCATCTTGGAATGGTAGTACCTATTAGGGTCTCATCTATGGGTCAAATAGATCTGTTGCAAAATTATTTGGATTCAATAGGCATACTTGATACTATATAACTGGGTGCAAACTATTTGCATCTAATTTCAGTATTAAATAACCCATAAAGGCTTGATTTGCCATTAAACAAATAAATCAAACCTTTTTGGGGAATGTGTACAATTAGTTCTGAAGTGCCTTCCATGACTTTTTCCTTGCTCAAAGATGTCTGATTGAATGCAGACCTGAAGAATGAGAGAAAACATACAGGCCAAAATATTTAGGTTTGGTTGGGTTTTATCATATCAACTATTGTAGGTTATCTAATGTCAAATCCTTTTTTTACATATATATTAGATACATATATATGGTTTGTAAATACATTTTGTAGGTAACATTCTTAAATGAGCCTGGGCTCTTTTTTGCATCTAGTTAAATGGTTTCAAGTATTGGTATATAATAGTCCCAATTTAGCATCAATCATTTGTTTTTGCACATAGTTTGTCCTATTTGACCCATAGGTAGGACCCTGTCAGGTGCTACCACTCAGGGTCAGAGTGATCATGGGAACAAGAGCAAAGAAGGGTTACTGGACATTCCCAAAAACTCCAAGGTTGAAGCCTCACCATCCGATGGTTTAATGTCATATCCAGGACACTCATTGGAGGGTCTTAACCCTCTGTAAAGATGCAGTTAGTGTATTCTATAGTCCAGCTGACTAGGCTAAAATGTTTAGGATAAAAGCAATGAATCAAAGGTTGCTAGTTAATATAAGTTATGAAATAATTAAGAAATATTTCATCTTAAAACATTCCCACTGAATGGTTTTCAGGGCTTGGTAATATCTTCATATTTCAAAGCCACATTGAAACTGTCTATTAATAAAATTACTGTGTTTACAAGAAAATCTAAAGTTTAAAACTTAAGTTAATAATGTTATGTGGGTTTGCTATTACTTTAAAGTCCGCTCTGATCTGGAATGGTAATACTTGCCAGGGTCCCATCTCTAGGTCAAATAGATTTGTTTGAAAATTATTCATATACAATAGGACAGTATGCAAAACAAAAACCCTATGAAGAAACAAATAGACAAAAAAAGGTGAACATGTATTTGATTCCCTAAGTTCAAGGCATAAAATAACCCTAGACAGGTGGACATGCCATTAAAATCAATCAATCTAATTCTGATATTGAATACTCTCTGTGTTGTAACCTTTAAAGGGATCAGTGATATATATAATAAAAAAAACTTTAAACACATCAATGAGATATATATATATATAATCGTAATGAAATAACTGCCAGTTATTTGAAGAAACTGATGAGCCATAAAAACAAAGAGGCCTTGATGTCTAATTGATAAAGAAAACTGAAATAGAATTATGAAAAGCTAAAAACAATTTTTTTTTTTTTAAATTTTTTTTGGTTTTATCTAATTTGAAATCACAAGTCAAGTCAAAATAGTTGATTAATGATCACAAATCATCATAAAACTTAAAGTTCTGTGAAGAAAACAAGGAGTTTGTGTATTTAACATTTTAGTAATTATATATTTATATATGTGTGAGTGTGTCTTAGGGATGTGCCAGTGTTGGCCAACCAGCAAGCACCTATCTACATCAGCTCCATGTAGACATTGGATAAAGTTTAGAGGACCCGCTAGGAATGATGGACAACAGGGACTAATAGTGAGAGAGTGTTGAGAGAACTTTGCGCAGTCAGCCTGACTTCATGATGATGATATATATATATATATATATATATATATGTATATAAATTGAAGGCAGGGTGATAATGTATGACTCAGAGTTTTTCATCTTCAATTGTCCAGTAAGCTGTGAATCTACAAGTCTTAGAACTTTTATTATAGACAATATATTATGATGATGCTCTATATTTTCTGTAAAACTTCTATGATTTAAAGTTGCTTTTGACATTAATTTCTAATCATAACACACACACACACACATATATATATATATATATAATCAAATGATTTAAAAATGTTTTTCTTAAACCAAGGAAGTGCTCAAATTCTGACCAGCAGAGCATGATGAAACCTAAAGTAAATTGATATCGCACCTCTTAATGCTTGTTTCATAACTTTAAAGATACCATCATCAAGTGAAACTTGGTAGTAAATGGACTGATTCAGTATTTTTGTGTGTAATGGCATATCAAACTTCATCTAATTTAATCCCAAAGCCATTCTTGTAATAATTAACAAATAGCTGGGAGGGATAAGGGCCATATACCTTTCCTTAGATTATATATCTGAAAGTGAAGTTCAAACTCACTCATAATGATATCGCTGTTCAGCGCATTAGCCACTGCACAATGGGAACTTATCCCTGATTGAGTTTTTAATAATTCTTTCTTCATCCATTTACATGTCAATTTCATCTGATGATTATATTTTTAATACACATAATCTTAAGTCATGAAACTAAAAGAAGTGAGCTATCAATTTCTTTTACATATATAATTAGCCACAGAATTGCATCTCATTAAAGAGAAATAAGAAAATCACTTGTTATCATAACTAGAGGTATTTTTTGAAATTCCAATTTGGCTATGATTTTTTTTTTTTTTACCAGTGATAACTAAGGAGACAAAAGTACTTTGTGGAAATTGTAGTATATGAGTTGACTTTTTAACCTGAAAAATCACTACAAAACTAGGGAGGCACTTATATAGCTGTGCTAAAATGCAGACCTTAGCCACACATGGGTCAAACAGTGGAACAGAACTCGTAATTGTTGATATAAACAACTTAACATATCTCCAGCTGACTTAGCTCAGTCAGCTGGGACTGTAGATATGATGACTGTATCTCTGCAGAGGGGTAAGACCATCACCAGCAACGAGTGTCATGGATATGACATTAAACAATCATATAGTGAGGCTCCAGTAGTGCTGGAACTTAGGGGAATGCAGAGTACCCCTTCATTGCCATTGCTACCACGTTCACTGTGGCCCAGAGTGATGGCACCTCATAGAGTCCTATTTATGGGTCAAATAAACTGTTTGACATTTAAACTAAGTGCAAATAAATGATTTATGTCAAATTGCATTCTTAGAAATAGAAGTGTTTAACCATGTGTAAATAAATTACTGATGTTTAATTGAATTGTTACTGATACACAGCAGTACTTGAAACCATTTAACTTTGTTGACTTATGCTAAATTGAATTGTTAGAAATAGAACTGTTGGATCATTTAACTGTGTGTATCAACAAAGTGTGTTTACAAATGATGTATTTAATTTATATGTAAAAAGAGGATTTGGCATTAAATAATGAACAAAGGTTGATATGCCATAAAACTAAACCAATCCAGCTGACTGTCACAAACATTTTGAACTTAAAATGATATCTTGTGAACATATTTAACAAATTAACTCTGAGATTACTCTAAAATCATCTAACTGTGATACAAATCAAGTATTATATTAATGTTATGTCATGTCATTTCCCTCAGTTGATACACTGACTGTAAATACAAACCAGGATGTCACAGTATATTTGGGGGTCAATCTATACAACAAGTGTAGGTCTAACCCAGAATTTTGACTTACATGCCACTATTAATGGTAATTCATTTCTCTGGCTATGTCACATTTGTATTTGGCAGTATTTCTTGATATTGATTTTTTTTCCTTTTAACTTATTCTCTTTTACTTAGTTCTTTGCCTGTTTTTTTTTCTTTTTTCTATTCACTGGAGTGGTGTGAAAGGATTTCAGTCAATGAATGCTGCTGCGTTCTCAACATGACTGGTGCTCACAGATATGAAAATGTGCTAATCCTTACGTAATTATGTCAACACTGTTAACATATATATGATCCCAGAAGCAAGAAACTGGTTATCACCAAGTGCCATTGACTCTGTGTCAGTGCTATCTTAACTTGGATCTACATCTGTTCCATTACTGATAGGGTAATTCAATTCACAATACTCTTTATTTATAAACATAACAAACTACATTTTATATATATATATATATATATATATATAATTTCAAGAAAAAAAAGCAATATTCAGTCACATTAGGATAATAAATTTATTTCCATCCTGTTAAAAGCATTGATATAAATCAAAGACTCTAAAATAATTTTTATCAGGACTTCATCAGATCCAATAATTTATTTATTTTTATTTATTTATCTAAAAAAAGATATTTTTTTGATTTTCTTATTGGATCTGATGAAGACCTGTTAAAAATTATTTTAGAATCTTAGATTCATATCAATGCTCTTAAGAGGATGGAAATAAATCTATTATCCTAATGTGACTGAATATTGTTTTTTTTTCTTGAAATAGTATTATTTGCTCTGTGAATTTTATTTACATTGAGCTCTTTACCAGGAGTATTCAAATATTCGAAATTGAAATAATTTATTTGTTCTGATGGTATTGTTACCTACTCCGGTTTACTAGATTGAAGAATACTACATATATATATATATATATATATAGTCTGATGATTGCAGAGGGTAAGAAACTGACTGTTACCAAGCGTTAGATACACTATTCTAACTTTGATCTATATAGGCTTCATCACTGATATTGAGCACTCTTTTTTTTATAAATATAACAAACTGCATTATATACAGTAAGTTGATAATCTTTATTATTGAGTAATGTCTATTTTGTTACCAGTATAGTGGTACAGAAGATTCTGGTTGTTGATTGAAGGATTGAGAGATTTTGAAACCAATATTTTCCAGTAAGATTCAGTGTTTTCTTAATACTGCCCATTGACTTTACCATATCTCTAGAACTCTGTCTCTTAGAATAAATAATTTTCTACAGAACCAAACTTTACACTTATTGTAGTAGGTTAAAATAGATTGATTATTAAGCAGTAAATTCTTTTAATTTTGATGTTAAGTAATTAGTACAAAATGTTGACACAAATGCATGTGTAGAATCACATATTTGTTTGCACACACACACACACATATATATATATATATATATATACACATCCACACACACTCAAACCATGAATGATACTTTAACTAAAAGTGTCCATGGATTTCATTTCATGATGATATATAAGAAGATAAATCAGTTAGCAGGTATACCAGTATAAAAAAGTTCAAATATCTCTGTGTGCAGACATGTACATTTCACCTCTCAAGTATGTATATGTACAAATATTTTCCTCTTGTAATTATATATATATATATATATATATACATATGTGTGTGTGTATGAGAAAGAGAAAGAGAGTGAGAGAGAATATGTTTTTGTGTGTTTGTACTATAGAAATTCGTGTACATGTAAATACATGCTGATATGTAATTACATGTATCTCTGTATCAATATATATATATATATATATATATATATATATATATATGATAAAAAACTTCCAACTATACAGGTTAAGTCTGAGTCATTTGATTAAAATTCATTTAATTAAATATTTGATGAACCTATTTAATTTAGATCTTTCTTTGAAAATTTTATTGTCTTTGTTCCTTCCATACATTGATGTAAGACAGTATTGATTCCCAAGTTTCAATGAACCTATATGCATATATGCCTGTATATTCAATACATGTCTGCTTACATACATATATATGACTTTATTGACTTACACACAAGCAAATATATATATATATATATATATATATATATATATATATATATATATATAGTCTATGGTTGTTGCTGTCATTATGTCAATTTTTCTTAGCCAAACTTTTCTGACAATGACAAATCAAACAGCAAACTTTACAAGGTTCCAAATTTAATTGGATTCTTGTTCTTTGGAAAAGGCAATGTTGTCAATTTTTCGTGATTTTTAAAAAACATCCTCATCACAGTAGTGTTATGTTGCCTACTTATTTACAATTGGAGCCTAAATGAACTGGGGTAGGGTAGAGTGATGGTGACATAAGTACAGTAGGTAATTTGGAGATGATGTAGGTTTTGGATGCTGACTAGTTTGCAAATAGAGATGATGATTATGATAGATTCAAAGATGATGCCAATTTTGTAGAAGACTAGACAACCTGTGAACCCACTGGGTTCCTGTTGCAACAGAGATCTATGATGATATTAATGCTTCTATTTTGGAAGGAGTGAAAGATTCTAATTAATATTTCATAGTTTACAGCCATCCATGATGATACTGATGATTCTATATAGGATTCTAGTTGGGTGAATAGATTATAAGAATGATAATAAACATGATTTTGTTATGATGAATAATAACTGCACTTTTATAGAATTTGATAATGATAGTTTATGGATAAAAGGATGACGATGATAATTGGGTTTGGAATAAAAAGATAATATTGGGGGTTATAGATAAATTTTTTGGGCTGATAGGGATGACAGTTCTGGGATATCAATGATGATACTGACTTTTGATTGATGTAAAGAAAATGAAGAAAAGGAGATTTATCTTTGGAAATACTTGAAGATCATGGAATAAGTATCATATGTTCTCCTGTTTGGTTTATGTTTATTATCCAAGTATTCTTTACAAATAGAAGAAAAAGGATGTTCTAGTGACGAAAAAGAAAAACTGAAATTGGGGTTTTGTTTTTTGATAACTGAAGTAGTTATAGATATTCATTTTTATAAAAATTTGGCATTCAGTTGTAGATTAAAGAAAAAAAACTTAGATTTCTTTTGTCATTTACAGCTCCTTCACATTTAGACATTGGCTGGTTGAAATCTTTTTTTCAGGGTTCTTGATATTTGGTGCTTTGCCAAAACAGTATAAATTTAGTATCTGTATTGATGGTCTTAATGATAAGAAAATAATTCACATATTGAAGATAAAGTAATGACGCGATAAGAAGGTTAATGGAGGATTTATATCAGATAATGATAATTAGGGTTATATAAATGATGATGATGATAGGTTTATACCAGATAATGATAATTAGGCTTATATAAATGATGATAATGGGTTCATATTAGATAATGATGATTAGGGTTTTATAAATGATGATGATGGGTTTATACCAGATAATGATAATTAGGCTTATATAAATGATGATGATGGGTTTATACCAGATAATGATAATTACTTTTATATAAGTGAGGATAATGGGTTCATACTAGAGAATGATGATTAGGGTTATATAAATGATGATGATGGGTTTATACCAGATAATGATGATGATGGGTTTATACCAGATAACAATAATTAGGCTTATATAAATGGTGATGATGGGTTTATACCAGATAATGAGGATTAGGCTTATATAAATGATGATGATGGGTTCATACTAGATAATGATGATTAAGGTTATATAAATGATGATGATGGGTTTATACCAGATAATGATAATTAGGCTTATATAAATGATGATGATGGGTTCATACCAGATAATGATAATTAGGCTTATATAAATGATGATGATGGGTTTATACCAGATAATGATAATTAGGCTTATATAAATGATGATGATGGGTTTATACCAGATAATGATAATTAGGCTTATATAAATGATGATGATGGGTTCATACTAGATAATGATAATTACGCTTATATAAATGATGATGATGGGTTTATACCAGATAATGATAATTAGGCTTATATAATTGATGATGATGGGTTTATACCAGATAATGATCATTAGGCTTATATAAATGGTGATAATGGGTTCATACTAGATAATGATGATTAAGGTTATATAAATGATGATGATGGGTTTATACCAGATAATGATAATTGGGTTTATACCAGATAATGATAATTAGGCTTATATAATTGATGATGATGGGTTTATACCAGATAATGATCATTAGGCTTATATAAATGGTGATAATGGGTTCATACTAGATAATGATGATTAAGGTTATATAAATGATGATGATGGGTTTATACCAGATAATGATAATTAGGCTTATATAAATGGTGATAATGGGTTTATACCAGATAATGATAATTACTTTTATATAAGTGATGATAATGGGTTCATACTAGAGAATGATGATTAGGGTTATATAAATGATGATGATGGGTTTATACCAGATAATGATGATGATGGGTTTATACCAGATAACAATAATTAGGCTTATATAAATGGTGATGATGGGTTTATACCAGATAATGAGGATTAGGCTTATATAAATGATGATAATGGGTTTATAACAGATAATGATAATTAAGCTTATATAAATTATGATAATGGGTTCATACTACATAATGATGATTAGGGTTATATCAATGATGGGTTTATACCAGATAATGATAATTAGGCTTATATAAACGGTGATGATGGGTTTATACCAGATAGTGATAATTAGGCTTATATAAATGGGGATGATCCATATAGCAGTATTGATGTGACCGCTGCCTGGAAGAAACTGCGTTTCATTTTATCGGTTAGGTCTTATTTCCATATAGTCGATAGCCTATTGATAGCTGTCCATGCTTTCGTTAACCTCGTTTCGGTGTCCTTTTCGGTTGATTCGACGCTGCTTCCTAGGTACGTGAATTTGTCTACTAGTTCAAGAGGGGTTCCTTTTAGAGTGGAGATGTCCCCCGTTTGGTTATAGCACATATATTCCGTTTTGTGTGCATTAACATTGAGGCCTATGCTTGCTGCTGCTCGTTCCAAACTATGCAGAAGTGTTTCGGCTTGGTCAGGTGTATTTGCCAGTATTGCTATGTCATCGGCGTAGTCGGCGTCGGTAATTGTTGTTGCGGGGTATCTTCTGCTTCTTTTCTTCGTCAGTTCGAAGCCATTCTCTTTGATTTTGTCAATCGATGTTCTAAAAGAATGCTGCGTGCAATCCTGAACAAGTCCTGGCAGCAACACCCCACAAGACACCAACTGTACGGCCACCTGCCCCCTATCACGAAAACTATTCAAGTTAGGCGAACCAGACATGCAGGACATTGCTTGAGAAGCAGAGATGAACTCATAAGAGATGTACTCTTATGGATCCCCACACATGGCCGCGCAAAAGCAGGATGACCAGCACGAACGTACATTCAGCAGCTATGTGAGGATACAGGTTGCTGTCCTGAAGACCCACCTAGGGCGATGAACGATAGGGAGGAGTGGCGAGAGAGGGTCAGGGATATCCGTGCTGCCAGCACGATATGATGATGATGAAATGGGGATGATGGGTTTATACCAGATAATGATAATTAGGCTTATATAAATGATGATGATGGGTTTATACCAGATAATGATAATTAGGCTTATATAAATGGTGATGATGTGTTTATACCAGATGATGATGGGTTCATACTAGATAATGATGATTAGGGTTATAAAGTTATATAATCATGATAATAATAATGGTAAATTTAGACCAGATAATGATATGTGGTGCATTCAATAAGATTCCAGACTTTTTTGTATCAGCATTTAAAATTGTCATAGACTCATGAAAATTGACTATGTTATTGCTATACATCTTATGAGATGACTGACCAATTTTTATGATTTCAGCTTCAAATCAACAGCCACAGCAGCAATTGGAATACACCCTACGAAAGCCTGATTGTCACCGCTGGTGAATTTCAAAAATGCAATTTGGATGCAAGGACACTTTAGAAGAACGATATGCTATAAAATTCTGTTTTAAACTAGGAATAAATGTCAGAGAAATGTGTGGAATGCTTCAGACTGCTTTTGGAGCATCTTGCATGAATCCAGCATCTTGCATCAGTTTTTGAGTGGCATAAGAGATTCAAGGAAGGCAGGGAGTCTGTGATGGATGATGAGAGGTGTGGGAGGAGTAAGGAAGTCAATACACCAGAGTTGATTGGCCAAATGGTTAGGGTTACTATGTTGAGGTTTTAAGGGAGTTCAGGAAGAGATTCCATCAGAAGAGGCCGGCACTCTTCAAATTGGGTCAGTGGCATTTCAACTAGGACAATGCACCAGTCCACAACTCCATCCTTGTCACAGGCTATTTGACCAAGATGGGCATCAAGACAGTTCCTCAGCCTCCCAATTGTCCAGACCTTGCTCCCAATGACTTTTGGTTATTCCCTAAGCTCAGAGGCTGTCGTTATGAGACAATTGAGGAGATGAAAGAAGCTGTGATGAAGGTCATTGATACGCTCACACAAGAGGACTTCCATGGGGCCTTGCAGAAGTTGTTGGAACGGCACAACAAGTGCATTGCAGCCTGAGGAGATTACTTTGGAGGGGACTAGAGTTTCATGTGTGTACTATCAATAAGAGTGCCCATACAAAAAAAGTCTGGAAACTTATTTAATGATCCTCGTAATTTGGCATATATAGAATACTAGATGATCCTGGAATCCATTGTGCTAACATTATAACTCGGGTCCATGATGATATTGATGCTTCTATTGAGGAATGTGTGAAGGATTCTAATTTGCATTTAATAGTTAGCTCTGTTATATTAAGAATTAGAAGGATTGAAAAATGACCATCGACAAAAACACTGGCTCCCACAACATTATCATTCAGTTTGAAATTGGACTGGAAATTGCTCTATTTTCCATGTTAGAACATTCTCAGAAAAATCTGACCATGACTGGTAATACTGGGTCATTGTTACATGCAAGCCTAATGATAGTTTTAGTTATTTCCAAATATTAGTATGAATAAAAAGAACATGATAGACAGCTGTGTAAGCATAGATGATAATTATTATAAAATTGTTTTGCCTTGAAAGATATGTAATAATGCTTGTTATTTTATAGCTAATTATCATAAGAAATGGTTATTCAAGGATAATGATATGGGAAATTCCCCTTTTTATTTGATTGTGGTATCATTTTTACAAAGTAATTTGTTTTGAGTAACAAGAAAAATAAAGCAGTATCAAAAAGGCTAGAAGTAAGAATGTTGATGATGTGGAATTATGGGTTATAAATGATGCTTCTACTCATTGAAAAAACAACGATGAATTAATCATTAGAGTAAACATTATATGTAAGCTTATTGCAAAGTAGGATGTTGATTTTCCTGATAACTATATGAAATTAAAAAAATGCTTCAAGGTATAATGTAATGATGATCAAGAAAGAAAATGAGAGTTAGCCATCCAAGTTCACATTTCAACAGAAATTGCTTAGGTTCACCTAGCATATACATCCTTCAGTAAGGCATGACTCTGCTTCTCCCTGCTTTGAAATTATGTAATTTCGAAGCTAAAAGAAATAGAACAAATTAAAAAGTTAAGGCACATAAAATCACAATGAAATTAATATGAAAAAGAGATAGAAGAATATATTTTTACATTGTTATCGGCACTTAGCATAGGATTACTATATTCCCTACCAGCAAGTAATCCCTCCCCACAAAAATAGGGTGTCCTGGATATGATATTAAAGTGGATTTGATGGAGAGGCTCCAGTTCTGAAGCTATAGAGAGTAAGGAGTACCTCTTCATTGCCATTACTCCCAAGTCCACTCTGACCTGGAGTGGTACTGCCTGTTAGCGTCCGATCTATCAAGCAAATTGATCTGTTTGAAAATTATTAGGATTATATATTAATTCTTGAAGTTATTTATATTTACAATAATCAATGTATGAGATTGGAATGTTCAAAACCATATGACTGTAATTTATTTTTCTTAAGAATTGTTTCTTGAAGCTATAATTGTTGATTAAGGGAAGATTATTATTAGTTACTTGAAACCATATCACTGTGTGAAAAGAAATAAAATCACTAGTATTAAAAAGAAATAATTCCTTGAAACCATTTGATAAATAATATCAGACAGAATTACTTGAAACCATACAACTAAGTTCAAATTAGTGGTATTAGATATGAATATTTGATATCATATAACTGTGCAAAAGAAAGAAAACTCGGCATAAACAATATAAATATAAATTTAGAATGAATGCAATTACCTTAGCTCTAGACATAAAATAACCCTAAACTAGTTGACATGTCATTCAAACAATCAATCATTATCAAATGGAACTTACACATCAGAAATTTTTTACTTGTAGCTCTTTGATCTTAATTTCGAAAACTTTATGGCACAACTATATAGACCATCATTTTGAAGGCATCAGTGAAGAAACGGGATCAAAAATGGAGTATAAGCTTTCAGCAGGACTTAAACATTCATCCCTTCAACCTCAGAATGTCTGTATATTTATCTTGAGATTCCCAGTGAAGATTTTTAACCAGTGTGCTACCAAATAGAGGTCTTACATTATCATTTACCAAAATTTCACCTGCAATCTGAAATCGTTTAAGTCATTCTCTGATTATCCATACAGCAGATGGTGTCTCTATTGCGGTTCATTTTACAAGCAAGAAATATTTTGCAATTTTTTTTTTTCTTAGTTCAAACCAACTCAGAAGTTATTAACATATTAGCAGCGTTAAAACAAAGGTTGTTTTCTTATTAAATAAAAGTTGTCAATCTAATAAAACTGGAAGTAATCAGTAGCCCACACAAAAATAAATATTGCAATTAGTATCCACTTGATTATATCATAACTTCCTTATTATTTTATAATTATACTAGTTAACTTACCCATGCTGTCTAAAAAAGTAAAAAGGAAAGCTATAATTTTGTAATTGCATCACTACTATATGTTGTTGTGCATTTGCTAAACTTCATTCAATCCTGTTTTTTCAATTTTTAAATAACCGAAGATTATATATTAATACATCACTGAAACATTTCTTATTGACAATTAGATCATTAGGAAGATTTATTCATCTAATTTAAGATAAGGTAAATTTCCATTTTGCTTAGAGTATTAGAATAGTTTCTAAGTGTTTATGGTTAGAAATTGTCTAAACATATTTCCTTCTTAGATCAGTTTAATTTTCAAGTTAGATGTGAAAAGTCTAAAATCAAACTGCTACATAACATTGATAAAAACCTGACCTTTGCATTATCCATCAGTATATTGGTACATCTTGATGTAATAATTAGCAAAATAGACAGCAAGCTATTTTAGTGAGTTTGAATCTCACTGGGTGTCTGATACATTAAACTTTTTGGCACATCTAAGCAAAACATTGTAAATAACTGGACAACTCCTATTGTGTCATGGTTAACAAACAATACTAGTGAGTATAAGTCTCTCTGATTACAATAAACATCTGGTGTTGTATCACGACTAAGCACAACTTGGTAAATAACTGGGGAAACTTCCATTGAATCATGGTTAGCAATTTATACTTGTAAACAGTAATGAGTAAAAGTTTGTCTGGTTACAACATATATCTGGCCTTGTGCCACATCTAAACAAAGCTTAGCAGATAACTACACTCTCTCATTTATTCATTACATGGTTAATAACTTCTTTTAGTGAGATTAGAAAGGATGTTAATCCAAAATTGGACATATATCAATTTTAATTAACTGTCTGTTATTTCTATCCACCATTTTAGATACTGCAGGTATTTGAAATGTTGGACTGTGTTTGTTGAGTTGTTACTAAGGACATTATTTTCTTTGTAAGTCCTGACACTGAAACTTAGGCTGCTACTGCTGGCTCTTCCTCCCATCTTTCAGGGCCTTTGACTCTTGGCATCTAGCCTGATCCTTAAAAGTCAAAAATAGAACTATTTTGTACTTGCTCCTACCTACCCCATCTGAGTGTTGATTTCTTATGGGCATTTGTCCAAGGTGCTTTTAACACAAAGGGGACACAAGCTGACATCAACACCAAGTTAGGGAAACTAAAAGTTTTTTCCCTTCTTGACAAAAAAAGGGTGGTGGGAGCATGGGTGATTTTTTTATTTTTTTTATTTTATTTTATTTTTATTTGTTCAGCTAATTTGCTTCCACCATTTTCTTCTTGAACTGTCCTTTCCTCACCAATTTGTTGAGGTTGAATAATTCTTTTTCTTACAGATATATTTGCCCTTGACCTTTTGGTGGTCAGTGAGGCATTTCTAATGACCTGCCAACATTATTGGCTGTTCATTATATTTACAGAGGTGGCTGGAGGAAATATTTTTGCATTATGTTACAAAGGTAAAACCATTAGATTCAAAAGAACGAGAAAGCAAAACCAAATAATGAAAAGTTGTCAATTCCAAGATAATTAAACATTTAGAAGAAAAACTCTTTTGTTCATATTTATGTTGAAGTTTTTTTTTAGTTGATGATGACCAAATAAGGCCTTCAAGAATATGAACAAGCTCTTGGATAGTGTTAAGCTTTTTATTTTTTTTAATATGCACTGATGCTTGATGAATAATTAAAAGAAAGAACTAAGAACTTTTTATCCGGAAATAAATGAACTAGAAAATGCTGAGAATTTTTCAGTTTAGAGCCATGAAATATATATATATATATATATATATATATATACTGGTCCACATATTCATCTAAAAAATTTAACACATTAGGTAGATCATTTCTCAAGCACCTTTAACTGAAAAAAAAATAGAAATTATAAAAAAGGTTATTTTCTTTTTAGTTGGGACAAGAATTTTTCAACACATCTTCATTCTGATATTAGAAAAAACTTGGTATGTTCCTTCAAAAAAAAAATACATAGCCCAGTCAGCTGGATGGGGGCTGTAAAATATATGGACTGCATCTCTTCAGAAGGGTAAGACCTTCCCAAATAAATATCTGTAACATCTGATTGTGAGGCACCAGCCCTGGAGCTTTAGAGGATGTGGAGTACCCCTACATTACCATTACTCCCAGGTCCACTTTGATCCAGAGTGGTCGGACAAGATAGGGTCCTATCTATGGGTCAAATAGAACTAAACTGTGTACTTATGGCAAACTAAATTGTTTGAAATAGGACTGTTTTTACATTTAACTGTATGTAAATAAAAAACTGTACTTAGGCTAAACTGATCGTGAGAAATGCAACTGTTGATATGCATAAAAGTGGATTTGGCATTAAATAACCTTCAATTGTTGATAAGCCATTAAAACTAACTGAACTTTATTGCCATTCCTCCCAGGTCCACTCTCTCCTGGAGTGGTAGGACCTGATTGAGTCCTATCTATGGGTCAAATAGAATTGTTTGACATTAAAATTGAGTGGAAACAAATGACTTATGAGAAATTGAACTGCTTGAAATAGAACTGTTTAATCATTTAACTGTGTGTAAACAAATGACTGATGTTTAATTGAATTGTTAGTGATATATAAAAATACTTGGAACCATTTAACTATGTGCAAAGGAATGAGTTATGTAGAATGGAATAATTAGGGTTAAATAGGAATACTTGAAAGCTTTTAACTGTGTGCAAAATAAGAAAGCCCAGGCTCATTTAAAAATGTTATCGACAAAATATGTTTTCAAATCCTATATATTTAATATATATGTATTAACAAGATTTAGCATTAAACAACCTGCAATAGTTGATATGTCATTAAACCAAACCTAAAGAGTTATTAGTTGTCTAAATTTCTGAAATGAAGCTTGACCAGGGGGTGTCCTCATGGTGTAATGGTTAAAGCGATGGACTGTGGAATCATAGTACGTGAGTTCATACTCCAGTTGCGCTATTATGTTCACTTTCGGGCAAATACCCTTGGGAAAGGTATGAACCCCCTTATCCTCCCAGCTATGGGTTAAATAGTACCACTACTGTTCTTCTTGGGGAATGGCTTTGGCATTAAATAACCTGCAAAGGTTGATATGCTATTAAACGAAGAAACCAAATCTACCTTTACCAATAAGAGTTTTCGGACTATTGTCTTCATCTTTATTATTTCCACAATGTTTTGGCCGATATGTCCTCCAGCCTTCTTCAGGTGTTTGTCGAATTTGGGAACCTACACAGAACTTTGAACTACATTCTTTATTGAATCCATGGGGGCTGCCTATTCTGATTCCATTAACCATAACTGGGTTCATGTGTTAGGAATTCCTGTATCGTTACTCACCTGCAGTCAGGATTGAACCAGTAATAAATCATACATAATAGTAGTAATCCTAGTCAACTAAGAACATTAAGTTTATAAGTTAGAAAAATTCACTCTAAACTGTCCAGCTGGACACATAGCATAAGAGTTATAGGTATTGGTTCCCTAAACTTCTAAGGAGACAATCATCTGGAGGTTACAGGTTCAGTCCTGACTGCATGCGAGTAACAATACAGGAATTCTTTACACTTGTACCCAGTTATGGTCAACGGAATCAGAACAGGCAACCCCAGTAGATTCAATAGTGGACATAGTTCAAAATTCTGTGTAGGTTCCTGAGTTCAACGAATATCTGAAGAAGGCCGGAGGACATATTGGTTGAAACCTTGTGGAATAAAGATGAAGACAATAGTCTGAAAACCTTTAATGATAAAAAAATAAACTAAAGAGTTATGACGTATTAACAAGAGTTATTATGCTATAAACCAAACTAAGCTTAACTATTTGAACCCTGAATCTGAATTCACGCTTAACATTATGAGTTTGATCTTCATTACAGTTAACTAGTGTTATTCTGTGGGGTAAAATAAAAGTCCTACCAGTATAACAAGCTGAAAGGGTTAATACCAAAGATTGAACTATAACTCGGTGTCCAGTTCAGTGTTTTGACCACTTGGCTTTTCACCTCTACCCATAAATGCCATGTGATTGACAGATGAAAGAAAGCTGAATGATCTTTTCTTGAGATCTTTGCAAAGATTACTTGAAGCAGATCTGTGATGAGCATTACAAGTTTTATAAAATGGAACAAGCAGACCCTTATCTGCGCAATTAAGACACTGATTCGTAAACCCATTTCATTAGCTTTACTCTACCACAAACCATGAGCTACCACATAGAGTAGAAAGAATTTTTTTTCTGGGCAGAAGGCATGGATTTATTATTTACAGGAACATTCTTTCCAGATCTCTGCCCTCTATTTATCATCTGGGAAGAAGATTCAAGTAATTTAGAGTATAATGACCAAAGCAGGTGCTTGGGTACAGGACTTGTCCATTCTGTTTCCAGCTGCTCTTTTCTTTGGAATGTCTGCCCACTGTTATGGACATTCTGAAGACATTTCCTTGATAGTTCTGAAATTGGGGACTGGGTTAGGAAAATCAGTTTTTCCTTTTTAAGTTATGGAATTCTTTGAGAATCTCTTGTTGGCGCTTGAATTCTGTTATCTGAATAAGGTGCTAACCTGATTTTATCTATAATATTTTGGTGTGGGTAGCATTTAACTAAACAGATTTTACTTAACTAGAATCACGGGGTTGCTACAAATCCTCACTGACAAATCTTTTTATTATAAGAATGATAAATCGTGAAATATCAGTTCAGTGCTTGTTCTGGTTGACCACATTTATAGTGAAGTGTATGCTATCTGTATCCTCTGCAGAGGGGGTAAAATCCCAACCTAAAAAAGCGGGGGGGTGTCCTGGATATGATACTAAACGGTATCTGATAGTGTGCTTCCAGTTCTTTTAGTCTCTATCTTTGTATACCTGTCTGTCTGTATCTAAGTGCATGCGTATATATATATGTATATATTCCAGAAGAATTATATCTTAGCATGTGAGAAAGATGTGTGTGTGTGGGTGGGTGTGTATATACATACATATAATTTTTAGTTTTATACCTATTTTCCGTAGGTTCTGTATTTTACTCTACTTAGTGTATCAAGCACTCTTAAGCTTCAGTTTAAGGTATTCTGTCAGAGTTTTTTCTTTTGACTTTGCATTGCAATATTGGTGGATTATTTTTAAGCTGTATGATTATGTAATATTTCTATTTATAAGTTGTATCATCTGTTTTTTTTGGTTTTTTTCTTCACACTGTCAGAAGTATAGAAAACGTTCTCTAGGTATTCACACACACACACACATATATATATATATATATATATATCTCATTACCGTATCATTGATGTACTACTTTGATTTGTAAGGTAAGGAAGGTTGATTATTAAATGCAAAAATTAGATTTCTAAGTCATTACAAATGATTCATTTTATGCATTAAATGTAATGTATATTTTAATAAATAATTATTACTTTCCGTTCAGAAAGGCATAATTTTCCCATGTCTTTGAATATCAGAATACAATAATATACTTCATGTGGTCTTGTCTCTATGTCATGATCCCTCAGGCTACGTTTGATAACAAATGATAAAGGCAACAGAAAATATTATTGTCTCATGTTTTCTGTGAAGTGAGGAGTATCCCTCTCTCTTGAATATAAAAAATGGGTATCCTTTTTAATTTTTCTGAAATCAAAATTTGAGAGAAAATTTGTTAGATTTTTTTCAAATTTTTCTCCCCTTTTATTATGAGAGTATTATAAAAATTTATTTTCAAAATGGCTGAAAATATTTTTTCCTAAAGTGATGGAAATGTCGTTGACAATTTTTTTCATAATGATAGATTGACTGTCGATCCAGAGGAATTATTCATGGCATGTGACTGATATATATGCACATAATTTTAAATACACATGTGAAAATGTTATCAGATATTTTAATTTTTGTTTGATTCTGAAGATAGATTAAAAAGTTATCCTTAGCTGTAATATGATTACAGACTATTTCCAAGTATAACTCAGCTTCTTTTTTCCCCTTTTTCACCATGTGGGTAAGGTTTTTTAAATGGTATGTGTTGTTTTTTTTTTTCATTTTCATCACATGAGTACATTTTCTGTTTTACTTGAATGACTGTTGCATCTTGGCTTCATTAACCCAGGTGTGGAAATTCACATCTACCCTCAAATCCTCACCCACGTTGTGCTGGGTTAATTCATTCATGTTATGAAAATAATGGTACCACAAACTGCAACCAGACCTTAGGTTCAGTTTCGGTGCAATTGCAATGTTGATTTGTGATGTCATATAAAAGTTTTATTTGTTTTTATGAAAATAAGGAGACAGGTAATTTGTTTAATTAGTTAAGCCAAATCACATTGGGTTTTAAAAAAGCACAGAAATTTGTATATTTGTTTGTTTAATCAAATATTGAATATATATATATATATATATATATATATATATATATATTTGTTTAATCAAATATATATATATATATATCATCATCATCATCATCATATCGTGCTGGCAGCACGGATATCCCTGACCCTCTCTCGCCACTCCTCCCTATCGTTCATCGCCCTAGGCAGGTCTTCAGGACAACAACCTGTATCCTCACATAGCTGCTGAATGTACGTTCGTGCTGGTCGTCCTGCTTTTGCACGGCCGTGTGTGGGGCTCCATAAGAGTACATCTCTTATGAGTTCATCTCTGCTTCTCCAGCAATGTCCTGCATGTCTGGTTCGCCTAACTTGAATAGTTTTCGTGATAGGGGGCAGGTGGCCGTACAGTTGGTGTCTTGTGGGGTGTTGCTGCCAGGACTTGTTCAGAATTGCACGCAGCATTCTTGTGTAATTGCCATCTAGTTTCTTCTCCAGCCGTTTTGTTAGCGTCCATGTAGTGCATCCATATAGCAGTATCGATGTGACCGCTGCCTGGAAGAAACTGCGTTTCATTTTATCAGTTAGGTCTGATTTCCATATAGTCGATAGCCTATTGATAGCTGTCCATACTTTCGTTAACCTCGTTTCGATGTCCTTTTCGGTTGATTCGACGCTGCTTCCTAGGTACGTGAATTTGTCTACTAGTTCAAGAGGGGTTCCTTTTAGAGTGGAGATGTCCCCCGTTTGGTTATAGCACATATATTCCATTTTGTGTGCATTAACATGGAGGCCTATGCTTGCTGCTGCTCGTTCCAAACTATGCAGAAGTGTTTCGGCTTGGTCAGGTGTATTTGCCAGTATCGCTATGTCATCGGCGTAGTCGGCGTCGGTATTGAATAAATAAGTAAAGTAAGTAAAGTTGTCGACCATAGTCGAGGGGGACCAGAAGGCTCCCTTTTCAATAGCTACTACACCGAGGTGTAGAGAAGGGCGCAGTGGTGCACTAGGTGTCTTTCTAAGTTTAAAAAATCTCAACAAAACTCAGGGTTGACTCACATATGGCAGGTTTAAAATCCAAATCTTTACCAGAGTATGATCAACCAGATCAACAGTACTCCTAAAAATCAATATACACCGCTTATTACCATAACTCCAGCAGATTGTTAGAAACATTTCCAACTTAAACTCTAGTTTGGTGAACATATTTAAGAAATTAGAAAAGAGATTAATATAAAATAATAGAACAGTAATACAAATTAAATATTATATTAATGTATATCCCACGCTATTTCCAACCACTGATGTACTGATTATAAACATTAACTTGGAAGGCCACTGCACCCAGGCAGCCAGTCAGACAATTATGGTATCTCGTTTATCTGTGCAAATTCATGATTACACAACAGATTTTGAATTCATATGAATATGAGATTTGCATGTTTCATATATGGCTGATGTAATTCTGATTTCAGAAAAAAATTATATACCCCATACACTACTGGAATATTGATAATTTATTGAAAATACAAAGATTATCATTATTACTGTACTGATATGGTACAGCAGGTTAAGTAAAGGTTACTTGAAGGTTATATTAATTACTAAAACTTGATTCTAAGATATGACACTGTAATTTTAAAAAAATAATATACTCATACAAATCTATATAGTGAAACACCAATACTAATATTCTTTGGAGGTGACCGTGGTGTAATGGTTATCGTCGTAGGAAATAGACATGGCAACACGAGTTCAAATCCTGGACGAGACTAATTGCATTTTCACATAGCACTAATACCCTTGGGAAAGGTATGAATCCAATTATTCTCCCTCCAGCTATGGGTAAATAGTAGGACAGACTGGGTTCTTCAGCCTTGTTGAGGCAACTATTCTTGGAGAAGGAAAATTCTGAATTCAAACCTGTTAAACTCTGCTTAAAAATTGACCTTGTGTCATATCCTGCCCGAGCGGAGGGGTTGGTAAATAGGATACTAAAATACTTAAAAATTATTCTTTGACAAAAGGATGAATTATCACATTTTAAAAATCTTTGAAAACCTTTTTTTCAAATTAGTTCATCATCTGTAGCCTACTGTATATTTGGTGATTGACCTATATCACTGAAATTAGTCTAAAATAAAATTTTAAGCCAAAAAACTTGAGGTTGACATATGCCTGAATTTATATATATATATATATATATATCATGGAGGTATTAATGGTATAATGGAAATGTTGGAAATGGACTTGGTGACTTGAGTTCAAATCCTGGACAAGGCTGTTTGCATTTTATGTAGAACGAGAACACTAGGGAAAGGTATGCATTCTACCATTTTCCCTTCAACTTATGGGAAATAGTACTGCAGACTGGGCTCTTAAATCTTCATATGACAGCCAGTCTAAGAGAAGAAAAAGTCTAAAATTCGAACGTTAAACTCTGCTGTAAAACTGACCTTGCGTCACATCCTGCTTGTGCAGAAGAGTTGGTAAGAACATATATAAATATAGTGCTCAATATCAGTGATAGAGCATATATATCTAAGTTAACATACCAGAGACATAGTCTTGCCCAGTTGGCTGAGGCTGTTGAATACACTGACTGCTTTTTTGTAAAAGGTTAAGACCTCGCTAATGAGTGTTCTAGATATGACTCTAAACAATCTGATAGTGAGGTTCCAGTAATGCTGAAGCTTTGAGGAATGCGGAATGCCCTTTCATTGCATCACTCCTAGGTCCACTCTGGCCCGGAGTGGTAGCACCTGATAGGGTCTTATCTATGTGTCAAATAGAACTAAACTGTGTACTTATGATAAACTGAATTGTTTGCAATAGAACTCTTTTGACATTTAACTGTGTGTAAACAAAAACTCTACTTATACTAAACTGATGTGTTTGAATTAGAACTGTTTGACTAAACTGAGTAGCTAGAAATAGAAATGTTTTTGACAATTAAACTGTGTACTTATGCTAAACGGAATTGTTTGAAATAAAACTGTTTGTATAAAAATGGATTTGGTGTTAAATAACCTACAAAGGTTGATATGCCATAAAACCCAAACAAACAAACAGAGACATAGTCAATGGCGATTGACAAATTTTCACCTACATAATCATTAGGCCAACTTTATATATGTATATGTATAAGTTCAATGAATAGTTTAGTCAGCTCATAAGAGCTAATGCTCAAACTTATCATGTGTGTATTTATATATATATATATATATATAATGTTTGTGTGTTCATACATACATATATAGGTTATGAATGAAAGAATAGAGAGAGAAATATAAGTAGAAAATCAAGTTTTTAATGAAAAACAAATTTGTTCATCTCCATTGGTTTTGGTCTTTGCTTATCATCAGAATATATTTATTTTATGACTGAAGATGTTAGAATGGCAAATGATTAGCAACAAGTGTGAATGAAACTTGAACTTAAAATCTTAATCATTTAAGCATTTGACTTGGTTTATAAATAGTCACCAGTGTTTTTTGTTTTTTTCATTAAGCAAGAAGATAAGTCTTAAAAAGTAATGAATTTTTAAACATTTTAATTAGCATTTGAGGGTTGAGAATGTAATGTTTGTGGGTGGTTGAGTTGTTGGGTCCATTTAGAGTAAGGGTTTCAAGATGTAATATTCATCTATCTTCATGTGTTTGTCTTTATATGCGTATGCATGTATATATATATATATATATATATATAGGACAAATAATTTCTTGTATAGAATTTTTTAATCCTTAATTAACAGATGTAACATTCTATACTTATCTGGAAAAATAACACCAAAAGCTTCTGGATCTAAAATCAATTTATTAAATATAATGTTTCAATTTATTATCAAATGTTAAACCTGAAAAAAAAAAAGAAGACTGACTTTGGTTAACTTTATCTGTGAAATTATATCAGTAATATCCAGTCTGCATCCAAAGACAATGGGTGAGGATTATTTGTGTATAGAATATATGAGGAATTTCATTTAAGTCTATGGAAGTGCTCGTTGTATGGCTATTGGTGGTGATGCTCCTGTTTGTAGCACTGAGGAGTATGGTGTACTCATATTTACCAACCCCTCCGCTCGGGCAGGATATGACACAAGGTCAATTTTTAAGCGAAGTTTAACAGGTTTGAATTCTGAGTTTTCCTTCTCCTAGACTAGTTGCCTCGCCAAGGCTGAAGAACTTAGTCTGCCCTACTATTTACCCATAGTATGGTGTACTCGCTCATTGCCATTACTCTCATGTTCACTGTAACCTCAAATACTAGTAACTGTTAACGTCCCATCTATAGGTTAAACAGATGTTTTGAAAATGATTACTGCCGGATATAAAAATTTGATGTCATATAACTGTGCAATCATTTGTATTAAGAATAGTCACTTGAAATAATGATTGTCTACTAAGGATTATTTCTAGTTATTTCAAACCATATAACTTAATACAAACAAATGGAAGCCATATAACTTTATGCAAACAGATGGAAATGATTACAATGCAAAAACATATAATTGTGTCTAAATTTCTGAGATAAACTTTGCTAATTGTTATTACTTAGAATATTTGGACTATTAACCTCATCTTTGTTTTTATACAAACAATCTTTCGGTCAATATGTCCTTTGAGCTTCTTCATGTGTTTCATGTTGAACTTGGGAGGCCTCATAGAATCTCAAACTGAACCCTTTATTTGAGCTACAAGGATAGACTGTTCCAATTGTGTTATCCATAACCAGGTGTAAGTGTTAAGGTAGAGTAAGTATTCCTTGTTATTCTACCTATTGAAGGGATTGAACCTGCAACCTTCAGATGATTTCATTCAGAAGCACTTTCCAACCAAATGCCTCAAACAACGCACCGTGTCTCCTTGCTAGACAATTCAGTGATGTTTCGGGACTTAGAAAGCTAATGTCTCCATCAACTCATGAGATAAGATATTTAAAAAGAATATTTTATATGATATAACTGTGCAAATAAATGATTATTCTTATAGTCAAATAAAAAGAATAGATTGCAATGAAACATTGAAAATATAAATAATTATGATCATAAGAGAACATTTACAAAGAAATAAGATATTAGCATTAAATAAGGAGGTTGGTGTGCCATTAAATAAACTAAACCAATCCTTATGAAGCAACAACATTTTCTAGAAAAATTAATCACTACATTAAAAGAAATGGAAATACAATTTTAAAAGTAGGTATTTTTTTTTATTTTTTGCTTTGCGGGGGGGGGGGGCAGAGAGGTTTGTTTTGAATCAGGCTTGGATCATTTTTAGACCTAAAATTTAAAAAAAACATCCTAGAAAGAAATTTCTCCAATTGGAAAATCATAGAGAGTAAAAAAGAAAATAGAATAAATTAAAGAAAAATGTCAAACTGGAAGTAATGATTGAAAGGAGGAAAACAACAAAAGCAAAAAAAAAAGAAGCTAACTGGTCCCTTTTTGTTGACAAATCATTGTTTATCGTGACATCATCATCAGAATTGTAAAAAAAATCATTCCTTTTAGACTTTCATTGTGCAGGCATTTTATAAAAAAACCAAATGATGATCAAACATTTTTTAAAATATTTCTTGATGGTATTGCAGTATCATTTTATTTGACTGTTAACTAAGACATAAAAAAGATGTATGTATATACTTGTAAAATGAATGACACCTAATTTTTATCACAAATAGGAATTTTTATCATATATTGCTTGTAATGAACAACCTTTAACTTTCGGCTATGCTATCATTCATTGTGTGTAATGAAAAGCCCTTAATTTTTAGGATGAAAAATTGGTCTTAAAAAGTTGTTCACTACATGAGTATATAAATAAACAATTTGATATTTGCAAGTTAAACATTGGATAAAACTAACTGAAAAATAAGGAAATTGTATCCAATTTACTAAAAGTAATTTTTGCAATCAATTGACTTAGCTAAAACATTGTGTCATTGGTGTGTAGTATAAATAAGAAGGCTTTTGTAAAATTTGACAAGTTTATTGGTCAATAGTAATTGCAGAATTTTTAATTAGTGTATAGAAGTCTTTCCACTGTGAAATTATGAGTGACCAATCTAAATTGAATTCCTTTAACCAAACTGATTTCAGGTGAAACTTGACTCAAATCCACAAAACTCTGTCAGGTTACCATAAGCATGGTCTATGATGATATTGATGCTTCTATTTAGGAAGGGTGAAGGATTTTAATTAGGATTTCATAATTATCTCTCTTATATATAAAATCTGGATAATGAAAAAAAAAGAAAATGTGAATGAAGACCCCACAAAATTATCATTCTGTTTCAAATTGAACTCGAAATAGATTAATTTTCTAAAAACATTTTAAGTGCCTTGCTAAAATAAAAATATGGCTCTGATGTACAATTTTTGTTGGGTTATGATTAAATACATTGTGCATTTCCTCTATATACACACAAACACACTTGGAGACATGTTTAGTATAACAGGCCATTGGCCTAATGAGTAGAGTGTTTGCCAATAGTCCTGGAGAACAAGGTTCAGTCCCAGGTCAAGTCATACCAAAGACTTCAAAAATGGTACCAGATGCCGCCTTGCTTAACACTAAGCATTATAAAGTAAGGATCAAGAGTAACATGGAGCAATCCTAGGAATGGAGTAGTGCCCTCCCCAACACCTCGGTGTAGTAGCTATTGAAAAGAGAGCCTTCTGGTCACCCTCAACTAAGGTCACCAACTTTACTTATTGTCATAGAAAATGGAATTGGTAACCCTCGTACAAATTCTGGATGAGCCAATCTATCACTTTGTGCCAATGCCCTCAGGAAAGGCTGGAATCTATTTCTTCTTCTCTCACTTAGGGGTAAATAGTTGGGTAGATGGGCTTCTTCTGTCTTAGTTATGCAACCAGCTTAGAAGAAGGAAAACTATGTATTCAGCTTAAAGATTGACCTTGAGTTGTTTCCAGCCCATAGTATAGCATAAATACATATATATGTAGGAAATTACAAAAGGATTCAATGTGATGAGAACCTATAACTTACCAAATAAAATAAATTTGGTTGATCAAATTTAGAAGTTATTTTTGGCAAAGTCACCATTGGAGAAATTTTATCATTAAAGATTTCCATAATTTCCTTTACATTTGCCTGTTTAAAATTAGAAGTAACCATATACTGCATATTTAAAAAAAAACAACAAAAAAACAACTTGGGTTCTTCAATAACATTTTTTGGTCATGGGAGAGTTGCATTGAAATATTTCTAAATTGGTAAATGGCTGTAATGACATTTTAGGAGTTAATAAGCATGTTGCTTTCTAGATGTCAAGTTACAATTAAAAATATTACATATATATAGATATATATAAGAATTTGACTTATACTGAGATTGAATGTAAAACTGTAATACTATACAAAGATTTTGGTAAGCAGTTACCTGTATGATGTCAGTTTTTTTTTGGGTGGGGGTTAAGATTTGAAGACTGAAAAATGGATCAGCCATCTCTCTTTGCTGACTTCTAAAGTTGTGCTGGACAAGTAATAAATCATTTAAATTCCTTATTTTTCCAGAAGCATGATTCATTATTCTCCAAGGTGTTAATGCAATTTTTTCTAAAAAAGAAAAATTCCAATATTATTTTCTCATTTTATCCTTGAGGAAAACCTTAGTAAAATTTTCACCAAAAATTAAGTTGATAAAAATAATTTCTCACCATCTTGTATGAAATGACATTTTTTTTTTTTTTTTTTTGCATAGGCTTACAATTGTACTTCCCTGTGCCCTGTTAATATTCTTTATTGAAGTCTACTTCAGTCTGCAAACATGAATCCTGAATGACAATTTGTTCATCTTTTTTTTTTTTTCATGTATTCCTTCATTTTTTATTCATTGATTTATTATTTTGCTTGTTCATTCAATTATTCATTCTTGGACTCTTTCATTATTTTGCTCTTTTATTCTTTCATTTGTTCATTTTCTTTTTCATTTGGCTCTTTAATTAATTTATCTTTATACTCTTTCATTCATTCTATTATTTTTTTTACTCTTTCATTCATTTTTTCTTTGCTTCTTTCTCTTATTTTATTCTTTGCTCTTTCATTCATTCATTCATTCATTCTTTTACACTTTTATTCATTCATTTATTGATGCCTTTTATTTTTTAAATTCATTCATTTATTCTTTTCTTTTTTCACTTATTCTTTTATTCTTTCACTCTTTCATTCATTTTTGCTTTCATTTGTTCTTATAGTCATTCATTTATATCTCTGTTTTTTTTTTTAATTCATTCATTTATTCTTTTCTTTTTTCACTTATTCTTTTATTCTTTCACTCTTTCATTCATTCATTCATTTTTGCTTTCATTTGTTCTTATAGTCATTCATTTATATCTCTGTTTTTTTTTTTAATTCATTCATTTATTCTTTTGCTCATTCATTCATTAAAAGAGCTTTTTTTTTCTTTGCAGGTGAAATTAATTAGTAATTAGCCACTTCAAAGGTAGAAAAGTAAATGAGAAGCTAGAATTGCATTTAGTGGGGAAAGCCCTTGGGTGGTGCCGACAGAAGTAGTAGGGAAAAAGGAACAAGGGCAGTTGGAATATTTTAGAATAAAGTCTTCCGTTTTTAATCCTTTACCTATCCCAAAATATTTTTGTAAAGAGAAGTATAAGAAAAATAACATTTTGTTTTTATTGCTTGTGCACTGAAAAACACGTGCATGTATTTTATAGACATAAGGAAAAGAGAGAGAGAGAGATCATGCTTTCTTTCAGAAAGAGTTAATGATGCTACATACAACAGCTTTTTATTATTCACTTATTTGTTTTTCTTTACTCCTCAGCAATTAGATTTCATCCTTTTTTCCCCCATTTATCATAAAGATAAACCATACAACTAAGGGGTTGAAAGTTGGACTTGTTTTTTGTTTAGAAATAAGGGATTTACACATTTTTTACTCAACCACTCTTTGCTTCTTCCCAAAGTATATTTAAGATTTCTTTACAGAAAGTTTGAGTTAAAAAGATTAGAAATAAATGACTCTTTTTGTGTAACAAGTCACTTGAAGCACAGTTTGTTGGGGCTGTAAAATACACCAACTGTATCCCTATAGAGATATAAGCCCCTTCACCTAATGAGTATCCTGAATATGACACAAAGTTACATTTGATGGTGAGGCTCCTGTCCTTGAGTTTTGGGGAATGAGGAGTAACCCTTCATTGCTATTACATGCAGGTCCACTCAGACCTGAAGTGGTAGTACCTGTTAGGATCCTATCTATGGATGAAATAGAACTATTTAACCATTTCCTATACCTGGAACCATTTAACTTCGTGCAAACAAATGATTGATATTAAACTGAATGATTAGTATTAAATAGCAATTCTTGAAACAATTTAACTGAAGTAAATAGAACTATTAGTGTTAGCAATATTCAAAACCATTCAACTGTGTGCAAATAAATGAGCTCTGACTCATTTAAAATGTTACCTATTAACTATTTGCTTACAAATCATATATATAAAGAGGATTTAGCATTAAATAACCCCCAAGGGTTGATATACTATAAAACACAACCAACCAAGTCCCTTAAAAAATCTTTTCATCATAAAATTAATTTTCATTTTTTATGGAAAAGATTCCAAGGACTCTTAGTACAATTGGTATCATTATCACTTTGATATTCCACAAAATTTTCAGTTCTCCAGCAAGGTCTGGGTACCTGCCAAGTTTTTCTTTTATTTTTACTCTGGAGTCTGCAGGAAAAGCAAAATCATGAATTGAAAATTTATCTTCTTGTTGATTAAAATTAAGTTAGGTTTTTTGGATAGGATTGTTTGTTCAGTTTTAATCTGAAAAAAATCTGATTATTATTATAATTGATGCTTATTATCAGGTATCATTATCCAAATTATTCCATGCCCAGTTAGCTGGGGCTGTAGAATACACTGACTGCATCTCTGCAGAAGAGTAAAAACACCTCCCCACAACCAGTGTCCTGGATATGACATTAAACCATCTTTGTTGACATGCTAAATTGAATTGTTTGAAATAGAACAGTTTGATCATTTAACTGTGTGTAAACAAATAAATGATGTTTAATTGAATTGTTAGTGACACATAACAATACTTGGAACATCTGTGCGCAAAAGAATTAGCTTAAACCCATTTAAAAATGTTTTCAACAAAATGTATTTACAAGTCATCTATATTTGATATATATATCTAAAGAGAATTTGAAATTAAATAACCTACAATGGTTGATATGCCATAAAACCAAACCAAACCAAATTATTCATTAAATATCTCTCTGCCTGATAAGTGGAGTAAGATATTTGCATATTTTTCATTTCTCTGATTAATTAATGTTTATTGATCGGTTGATTTAACACTCCACCAACCTCTTCACAATTAACAAAGAGGTTAGGGAATCATTTAGATTATATGATTAAATTTATATTTTTTGTGTTGTCATTTCCAAAGATGATCTTTTTTAACACAGTCCTATCAAAGAAAAATAATTTTCAAACAGATCTATTTCACTTAAAAGGTAATAACTGTTTGGATCAGAGTGAACCTGGAAGTAATTTCAGTGACGGAGTACTATACAATATCAAGACTCACTCTCAGCTGTAATTAAATGTTCATGTCCTGATTACAAAAATGATTTCATATGCTGATTTTTAAGTCAAATCATCTTCTTTTGGAAGATGGGTCCATTGAAATTTTTGCTTATTTTCTAAAATTTCACCTTATGCCATATTAATCTCAGCTTTGTGCAGGCACATGGCTAGGATATATCAAGTTATGGGACATCCGTTAAGTCTGAGGGCTGCCAGTTATGAATGGTGGGGTTAGTGAAAAATTGTCTATTTTATAAGAATTAGCATATAGCACATTTTCAAAGAGAGGAGAAAGATTTTTAAGACCTCTCTCTCTCTTTCTCTCTCTCTCTCTCTCCCAGCTTCACTTGAATGTCAAATTGTGTATGTTTAGAAAAAGTTTGCATTTTTTTTTTTAATTAAGCAGTCTAAAATGTTATAAATTTTTTAATTTATTAAAATGATAATAATTATTTGAGGGTTAGAAAATAAGGTTTTCTCGGTGGTTTCTTCGTTGTTCAATTTCAAGAGGTAATATTCATCTATCTTCATGGGTTTCTCTTTATATATGACCAAAATTCAGTCTGTTAATTTCTTGTGTGGGATTTTTCTTTAATCATAATTTAACAGATATAACATTCCATACTTAAGTATAAAAATAGCACCAAAACTTTTTGAACTAAAATTAGGTTATCAAATTTCATAATCTAATTTAGTTCTAAATATCAAACTAAAAAAAATGACTAAATTTAGCTCTCTTGGTTCATGAATGTATATATATATATATATATCTTACTTAATCAGATGTTTTATTATTGTGGACATTTACCAAATTAAGTCTAGTTTCTCTTTTTCTGGTTAAGAAGTACTCGTATGAGTTGACTGTTGGGCAATATTTTCTTAGTGAGGGACAATTTAGCAACTTTTTCCAAGGTTGTGAAGGGGACAAGCCATATTTGACTAGGAGATGCCCATCTTGCCTGATACTCACTGAGTGCTAGTCTTTGAATTTGCTTCTATAGCTTGAAGCATGGCCCTAAAATCCATAATTTGTGGCCTAGCTAACCTTGCTTGATCATCAAAGTTCTTTTAACCTGAGCAAAATTGCTCGAACCAATTGGTTACTGTAATGTAATCAACTGCATCTTCACCTTTCATGTAACAAATATTTTTGGTTGGTTTGGTGGCATTATGGCCCAGTTCAAATTCATAAAACATCATCATCATCATGTCGTGCCGCTAGCACTGATATCCCTGACCCTCTCTCGCCACTTTTCCCTATCGTTCATCACCTCAGGCAGGTCTTCAGGGCTACATCCCGTATCCTCACATAGCTGCTGTATGTATGTTTTAGCTGGTCGTCCTGCTTTTGCTCGGCCATATGTGGGGGTCCATAGGAGTACATCACTTATGAGCTCGTCTTTGCTTCTCCAGCAGTGTCCTGCATGTCTGTTTCGTGTAACTTGGATAGTTTTTGTCATGGGAGGCAGGTGGCCGTATAGTTGGTGCTTTGTGAGGTGTTGCTGCCAGGACTTATTCAATATTGCTCTCAACATTCTTGTGTAATTGCCGTCTAGCTTCTTCTCCAGCCATTTTGTTAGCGTCCAAGTGGTGCATCCATATCAACATGACCACTGCCTGGAAGAAACTGCATTTCATTTTATCGGTCAGGTTTGATTTCCATATGATTCATAAAACATAAGTTTTCTAATTAGACTATATTACACATTCTTCTGTGTGACTTTCATATAAACACAGTGAAACAATACTCTGTGTCAGCACACCAACTACCACAATACTACCCACTGCAATGGTTATTTTACATGGTTTGAACTAATTTGGTCAAATGATAGGCACACCACTAATAAGCATGTACTAAAATATTGCAAAACTTTTGACTCAGCCAAGTAATTTTTTGACTCTTACTGTTTATTTCAGCTTAATACTTGAAGACTATGTTGCCAAAATATTTTTTTTTTCTTAGTAGCTCGTCCTTTCTGGAATGATTCAATTATCAACCCTCATTTGTTACGTTGGTGGTCAGGCGATGTTTTTTCAATTTACATATTGCTGTAAAGGTTCTTTTATTTGCCAAAAACAATTTCCAATTACTGAACTGTGGCCATAAACCATTTCAACGACGCTGCCTTCGTATTTTTGTTTTTTCAATCTTCACATTATTCTGAGGTTCAGGTTTGGAAATTCTACTCAGACTGGGATTTCCATCAAGAAAACTTTATTTCAATATATGATTTTGCATTTTTCTGCTTTTCCATATTTTTTAATCTCTGCGCATGTCTTGGTACTCTTGATAAATTATAAAAGCTTTGGTTTAATATCAAGAGATTAGTTGTTTATAGATATTCCAGGTAAATAATACTTAGATTAACCCTATGCACAACTGGTTGCCCAGTGCTGATTACAGGAAATAAGCTGGCTCAAGATTCAGCAAATGCAAATTTCTAGAATCTTCTTTTTTTTTTGTCTTTTTTTACTTAATCTCATAATTTATACAGTACTTTTTTTTAAACATAAAAATTTTCCTTTTTGAAGATGACTATCTTACATTATCTTTCTATTTTAGTGAGGTTTAGAGTACGCTGACTTATCTTCCTCCTCACAAAAGAACATTCCACATACATTTGCTATGTTGTTGAGGTTTTGAATAGACTGACTGTATCCCCTCCAGAGGAGTAAGACCCTCACAAAAAAATGGGTGTCTTGTGTTTGACACGAAACTTCATGTGGTAATAAGGCTGGTGTTTTAAAGATCTGGGGAATGTGGAGTACCCTAAGTGGTATTACCTGTTAGGGTTCCATCTGTGGGTCAAAAGGATCTGTTTAAAAAATTCTCTATTTCATAGGGTCATGTGCAAAAAAACAAAGAAGCTCTTATGAGACATTTACACAAAATATGTACATATAAACATACTATGAAAGTGGTTATCAAACTTCTAGGCATAGAATATCCCTAGATGTGTGGACATTAAAATCAATCAATCAATCAATCATTATAAAGTCTTAATTATACAACTATGTGAAATGAGGTTTATTGTAAGTGATATGAGCAATCTCAGCTAGTATCTATTACTATCATGATATTTGTTGTTGTACAAATATTTCTAGATTGATTCAAAGAAAACTTTAATTGATGTTAAAGAAAAAAGAAATATGATTCAATATATTAGATAATCCCAGTCATAATAACAAGGATAGAAGAAATAGAAAAGAATAAACAGCGAATGATGATGATGAAGAACTAAATAATTATATTTATATGCAGATACCTGTCAGCAAATCCTTATAGAATTAGAAACAATCAAATTCTTTCTGCAATAAATTGTGGCATATTTTCTGCAAACATGTCAGAATAAGACAAAGAATTAACATCTGCTGCCATGGACCATTATAATTTTACCAAAGTCTTCCAATCTACTGCAAACATCTTGTCTTAGATCTCTGGAGGACAGAGATGTTTGCAGATACAACAAACTTACATGGTAATGAGTTTGAGCGGTGGCAATTATCTAGATATTTTAATTAGTCTGAAGGGAAAGAGTTGTGTGCTTGTCTTCACTGAAAAAAATCTTCCTGAACAGCGGTGGGAACTTTAGAAAAAAAAAAGGTGTGGAAACACATTGAAAATAGATGCTTTTTTTTTCTATGTAAAAGGAAGTATTTACTTTTTTTTTGTTATATGAGGATGAGGATTTTTGATTTATGTTGGCATTGGTCTCTGTGGGTAAAATATACATTTTAAAAGTCATTTGAGTACATGAAAGATTTATCTTTTTTAATACTAAAACAAATAAGTAATCTTCTTATCTGTTACCCTGCTTCTATTGACAGTTGATTTAAGAATATTTGAATTATGAAATTTACATTTTATTTGTATGTCCATCCACAAGTGCTTTTATCTATTGGTATTGAATTTTTTTAAGCAATTATAAGGAAAAGTTGATGATTTTGTTAAAAATAATACAGGTTTAGAACGATAGGGAGGAGTGGCGAGAGAGGGTCAGGGATATCCATGCTACCAGCGCGACATGATGATGATGAGTATTAATGACAATTATATTTTATACAAAGCAATTAGAAAAGATGTAGAGAGTTTGGAAGATTTGTGATATTAAAATAACATT
Source organism: Sepioteuthis lessoniana (assembly GCA_963585895.1). Taxonomy (NCBI): domain Eukaryota; kingdom Metazoa; phylum Mollusca; class Cephalopoda; order Myopsida; family Loliginidae; genus Sepioteuthis; species Sepioteuthis lessoniana. Next base: position 78,001,174 of record OY757927.1, on the reverse strand, counting down.
GACAGAAAAAAAAATGACATATTATTGTACTAAGGTGAGTCAAAAGTTTTGCAATATTTTGGTAACATGAGGCACAATTTAGCAGCTTAGGTGACTTTAGCTGAAGTCATGAAAGTGATGAAATATCGAACTGTGAAATGCCAAACTCCCTTCATAATCTCACTGTATGGCTTGAAGCATGGCCTCACAATCCATACTTTTTAACCTATCTGACCATGCTTGAGATTTTAAGTTCTGTTAACTCTTGTACAATTTCCTAAACCATTTGTGGACAGTCCTGTGATCCACTCTACCTTCCATAGCAGTGTGGGCCAGTTCGAACTCATAAAACAGGAGTTCCTGAATTAGAGTATGCAGCATATTTATCTGTGCAGCTTTCAAATTACACCCAGGAGGAAACAATGCCCAATGTTTCAGTGCACCAAGTACTGTGATACTACCAACCACCCCCGTCTGCACCTCTGAAGAGGGGTAAGACCTCCCCTCAATGTATGTCCTGAATATGACACTAAACAATCTAATAGTGAGGTTACAGTAATGCTGGAGCTTTTGGGAATGCAGAGCACCCCTTCATTACCAACACTCCTAGGTCCACTCTGGCCCAGCATGGTAGTACCTGATAGGGTCCTATCTATGAGTCAAGTAGAACTAAAATGCGTACTTATGCTAAACTGAATTACGTGAAATAGAACTGTTTTGACCTAAACTGCCTAGTTATGCTAAACTGAATTGTTTGAAATAGAACTGTTATTGACATTTAACTGTGTGTGGAAAAAAACTATACTTAGACAAAACTGAATTGTTTGAATTAGAATTGTTTGACTAAACTGAATAGCTTGAAATAGAAATATTTTTGACAATTAAACTGTGTACTATGCTTCACTGAATTGTTTGAAATAGAACCGTTTATTTGTATTAAAATGGTTTTAGCATTAAATAACCGACAAAGGTTGATATACCATAAAACCCGAACAAACAAACAAACTAAACCACAGTGAATACCTTCCATAGCTTGAACTGTTATGATCACATGATGTATACATCACAAACTAGCATGTACTAAAATATTGCTAAATTTTTTACCCACCTTGGTATATTTGGATTTCTCTTACTTTCTCACTGAACAACCTTAACATGTATTATACTGGGAAGACAAAAAGTCAATCATAATTATGACTGGTCTAACATGGTTTGGTTGTTGGGTAGCAAACCTTCATGAGTGAGTTCAATTCTCATTGGGTGCCCCATTCATGTGGCCTTGTGCCACATCTAAGCAAAAAGCTATGTAAATTACTACTACTCATTACCATGTCTTTCTTAGGAATATCCAGGCAGAATCCCTCCCACTTCAGGTCTAAAGCTGGTTTGAATTGAAAGTTATCCTTCTTCTCGGTTGTCATACCAAGATTAAAGAGTCTAGTCTGATGTACTATTTACCCATCATTGGAAGGAGAATAGTTGGATGCATACCTTCCACAAGGATATTTGCATGATCTATGAGAAATACAAACAGCTTAGTTCAAGATTCAAACTTGAATAGCCAAGTCCATTTCTTACAATAACCATTGCACTATGAGCACTTCCTATATTTGAATTGAACAAGATTAGATCTACAGGTAATATAGCTAGATTGTATTAAGTTATATATACAGATCAAAATTTACATTTAATAAATGGTGTATCAACAGTACTGACACCCCACATAAATACTCTGTACATCAACCTTGGATGTTAACATAGGTCTCTACTCTAAAAGTGTTGTGGATGATGCGCTAGTCCAAGCATTACTATATCACAAGATGACTGAACATTCTATTGGTGAGGCTTAGAATACTCTGACTGTATATCCTGCAGAACACTACGAACTCCAAAAAAAGGGATAAGACATTTAGTGCCTCTCTTCAGCTCTGGGGAGTGTGAAGATAATGATATTCAGGATACATTGATTATTCCATCAACATAATACCTTTATGGTAAGTCATAGTGAAAGCAGGAGTTCCTGTCATATCACCAACATTAAGAAGCAATGAGCCTGTTCAATTTGGAGATGGGTAACTGCTTAGCTTTGATTTGGTTTGGGTTTTCTGACATATCAACTATGGTAAATTATTCCATGCCAAATCCTGTTTATACCCATATACTGAATATATCTGATTTGTAAACACATTTTGTTTATATGATTTTTGAATGAGCCTGAGCTCATTTTTTGGCACACTATTAAATGGTTTTAACTATTTTGATCAAATGCGAATAATTCTATTTACTATTAATCATTTGTTTGCTAAAAGTTGAATGGTTTCAAGGATGGTTATGTTGCAGTAACAATTTAACATCAGTTATTTGTTTGCACACATTTAAATGGATATACATATATGATTTTTAAGTGAATAGTTTGTACATAATTTCATTTTTAAATGAGTTAGAACTAATTTGTTAGCACTTTAGAATTGCCATTGTTTTAACATACCATTTTATTAAATATTTTCAATTATATCTATCAAACACTAAAAATTCTATTCAATATTACTAATTAGTTTGCACACGGTGAACTGGTTACACGTACTGCGATTAAACACTAATAATTCTATTCAATATTATTCATTCATTTGTTCACAGTTAAGTGGTTTCAAGTATTCCTATATATCGCAAAAAATTTCATTAAACATCAGTCATTTGTTAACACAAAGTTAAAGGATCAAACAGTTCTATTTCTAACAGTTCAACTTTGCAAAAGTCATTTGACCCATAGATATGATTCTATCAAGTGCTACCACTCCGGGTTAGAGTTGACCTGGCAGCAATGGCAATGAAGGGTACTCTTTATACCCCAGAGCTCTCAGACTGTTTAGTGCCATACCCATAACACTCATTCGGGGAGGGTTTTACTCCTCTACATAAATGCAGTTGGTGTATTCTCAAGCCCGAGCTGACTGGGCTGGGTAACTGTTTAGGAACAGCAGGTATTGTAAGCAACCTGAAGTCTTTATGCCAGACTAAGCAAAACAAAATAAATTACCACATCTGTGCTACTGGTGCCAAGAAAAAAAAAACTAACGCAGTTATCACCTGGAAGGGAAAATGTCTCATTTTGACCACGAGTATATTAGTCATGTCTTGGCCACCATGAAGTTCAGATCTAATAGTTACTGATTTTTTTTTTTTTTTGTTTTCTTCGGGTATCTGTCAAAAACAGGTTATTTGCTTATACTTTTCTTGTTTATTGAGATGATTTCAAACAATGTATTACAACAGATGTTGCTAGTTTCGAAGAAGATATGTTAATGCATGTTTGGCAAGAATTTGACTATCATCTAAACATATGTTGCGTTATTTAAAGTGCTTTGCAAAATGGTTATCATGGTAGATAATGGAATCAGTGAGATGCCATTAAAATCAATCAGTCATTATTAAGCTACTTATTGAATAGGTCCTGTTCATTTTAAATAACTCGCTTTTAACTAGAAAAGGTTATTTTATTGGTTGAATGGAAAATGTTTCCTTCGATTGGCTTGAAAAAAGAATGTTATAACCAACCAAAGACAGGGCCAGACAGAGTTCTCCTGTCAATAAGTATGGCACAAGGATTTGATCCGGGAGATAGTCATGAATAGGGATACAGTACAGTGTTGCAAAACTTGTCAAACAGTAAATATATATGTGTATATTTACAATACCATAGCTATATATATATATATATATATATATATATATATATATATATTTGGACAGGATTTCTTCATTATTGCATATTTCATTAAACAATATAGTTTATATCATACGTCTTCATTGATGCATTGGGATGGGTCATCAGTGATGATTCCTTTGGGTTCATGTGGGGTTTCAGGTCTTGCAACATCAACCCCCTTGCCCAAATGACACAGTTGGCATTGATCTTACTCCAACTCCCATCCTGGCAGCTAACCTTCACATCCACGCAAGACAAATGATATCTTTTGTCTACACATTTTTGTTTGTCTTTTCAAGTTGCCTCATTGATTTTATGGTATCCGGCAGGAATTGGTTAATGAAACTCCCATAACTAATTGCTAGCCTAGTACTTTCTGTCTGATCTTAGGCCATCAACAGGGGTATGTATATTGTTAAAGTGATGTGACCTTTGCATTCACATGAGTACTTTGTAAGTGTTTATTATTCATACTGCTGTGTTGTTGTAGCGTTTTATTTTTAAATTGGCTTCTCTAAGTCGCAGCAGTAGCAAATAACATTTAAGTACATTAGAACTGGATTCAAAATTGATTCTATTGAGTTTAGGTTGTTTCATTCTGATATGGAGGGCCTTGAGAATCTTTGTTAAATGAAATATGTATATATATATAGATACTATACAGTATATATGTGTGTGTGTTTATGTATATATATATATATATAAGGTCAAATGTTTAAATATTCACCCAAAAATAGAGCATTATATTACTATAAACGAAATAATTGAAATTAGTGCATTCTGCGCAAACGATTTCTTTTTCAAAATAACAGCATTTTTTATAAACATAAATCTGGTTTACCCATGGTTCACAAGTAAGTGCCATTCTTGCATGCTTATTCCTTGAATCTTTTTAAATCTGGTCCCCTGAAATTCAAAATATCCAAAAATTCTAACTAATTCAATTATATAAGTGATATATTACTTAGATGTCCATGGAATAATGAATTTACAAAAATTATGGATAAATCAAATAAGAAATCAACCATTGATTTTGTTTATGAACTAGAAACTAACAGCATCTTACTATCTTCAGAAATGGGCACCTCTGGAGGTGCAATGGTCAGCAAGCTAGACAAGCAAACCTTCTAATTGGGTGCTCTATTCATATGGCCTTGTGCCACATCTAAGCAAAAAGCTTACTAAATTACAACTACTTTCCTTGGATATTTTACTTATAAATGATAACAACAGACTAGAATTGAAGGTTCATCACAAATCCACTAATAAAAAATTTATTTTTGATGATTTTAATTTATTTTTAGATTTGATATATTCTTATTGATTAAAGAGAAATAATGTTACAGTAACAAAGAAAGTAATGTTTTAAGGTTTTAGTGTTGTTATATGAGTTCTGACTTATCATGAAGAGAGTCTGCATATTACAAATTCTTGTTATTTTGCTTTTTCACAGTATGGTCATAAATAATGAGGTGCTCAATAGTTACCATTGTATTAGGTGAACTTGACTACTCCAGTTCAAATCCTGATCAAGGCTGTTAGCATTTCACTGAGTGCTCATACCCTTGGGAAAGGTTTGAATCCAACCAGCCATGGCTAAATAGTAGGACCAGCTGGGCTCTTAAAATTTGATATAGTAACCAATCTTGAAGAAAGAAAACTCTGAATTTAAATCAGTTGTAGACCTGAAGAGGGATGGGCTTAACCAGCTTGTTCCTGTCCAAGACATGCTACATGAGTTGTGCTCCCGTGAGCAAATCTGGTTATGGGATAAGTCATAGTATGATCAAAATAGAATAAAAATACGATCAAGATATCAGTCGGATATATAATAGCCATTCTCTTTCAAATTTAATTTATTCTAAAATAAACATATAAATCCTAATTCAAGAATTCTTTTCTTTGGGTTTTTCTTTATGTATAATTATGGATTGGCAATGAATTAAATCTTTTACTAAAAGTTCATTTTTGTTTGTTTGTTATTTAGAATATCCCACAACCAATACATCTGAAAAGCTTCTTCGTACTTAAACTTTTGGTATAATCTCTGCTGCAAACCATTGGCTGCGAAAGACACATTTCTAATCATTGATTAAATATCCTTTTTTTTTTTTTTCTTTTTTTTTTTTTTTTTTTTTTTTTTTTTTAAAGTAATAGACTCTTGGAGCAAGTGATATATTCAACACAAGACAAGTTGGCTTAACACAGACTATCCTCTTTGTTCTACAGATAAAAAACATGTTTGCAGTCTCAAGCAGATTTTTAGCAATTTTGGTTTGACAAGTAATTAATTTCATTTTCTAGCCCTGCCAAAGTCGGTTCATGTCTAAATAATCTGTTAGGGAGATGAGGTAGGATCATTTTTCCAAATAGGGACTATCAAACAAATATGCCTGATTGTATAATCGGAGATAAGCCTTGAAGCATGCAAATGATCTCTGTAAACGTCATTTGGAATTTAATCATGCAAATTGATCTTCGTTAGAAATTACAACATTAAGGACATGCCACTTTATTAAATTTGAAGTCAATCTAATTTTTTGAAGAATTTTTATTTATTGAAAGTAGAAATGAACAAAAAGAAGGAAACATAGTTTAGGATACATTATATGTAATATTTTAAAATGACATCAACTCCATTAGTTAAAAAGTAATCAAAAGTATTTAGCCACCAGGTATGACAAGCAGAAGATCTGTATTTTTATTGTGTAATATTGACTGCACTTATTTTTTTTTTTAAATTCAAGATATAATATTGAAGCATATTTAAGGAAAAATTAATTTCAAAGTGAAAAATATTCAGATAATCTTAATAAAAATGTATTTTTCATAGGAAAAGTCTTTGTTTTTTTTGTATGATATTTTAGGTATGCCACATATGCTGATTCTGAGACTGAATATTGTTTTATGTAAAATGGATTTGTTTCTTGTGTGAGATAGGAATAAGAATTGCCACATGAATGAGGCTTAGAATATGCTAACTGAATTCCTTGTAGACATGTAAGACCCTTCCCCTGTTGCTGCAGGCCAAAAAAGGAGGCATGTTCAGCGCATGACACCAAACTGCATCTGATGGTAAGTCTCCAGTTCTCGAAATCTGGGGAATTCTCATTACTCCCAGGTCCACTATGACTCAAAGTAGGAGTACCTTTTAGGATCCCATCTAAAAGCCAAATAGAATTATTTTAAAATCATTATTCGATCAAAAGACTTGAATAAAAAAACTGGGAAAATTATTTGTATTAGAAAGGAATACTTGATACCATGTAACTGTGAGCCAGCAAATTATTATTATTATTATTGATTAAGAATAGTTACTTGAAGCAAGAAATGCTTACAAATGATTATGATAATATAGTTATGATTATAATCAAACATTAACAAATGAATCAGATATCAGTTTTAAATAACCCTGAGGGGGTTGATATGCTATTAAACAAATAAAGCAAACCAAATATGTAAAATGGGGTAAGCAAAGAATATCAAATGAGTTGAAAAGTTGTCAGAAATAAAAATCTCTTTTCAACTGTGTATTCAGTCACAAGTTTGATGAACAAAGATAGCCGCAAGTTTTTCATAGACCTGATAATTGTTATTAAGAAGTAGGTATTTTATTATTTTTTTTTAAGAACTTTTTTATTTGATACACCATAGCTATATATATATATATATATATATATATATATATATATATACACACACACTATACTGTATCTACATGTGTGTGTGTGTGTGTGTGTGTGTGTGTATATATATATATATATATATGGGCAGGATTTCTTCATTATTGCATATTTCATCATTAAACAATATAGACATCTTTTGTCTACCCATTTTTGTATATGTCTTTTCAAGTTAGCACACTGATTTTATGGTATCTGGCAGAAATTGATGAATGAAACTCCTATAACTAATGAGTAGCCTAGTACTTTCTGCCTGATTTGGGCCATCAACAGGGGTGTGTATATTAAAAAAGTGATGTGACCTTTGCATTTACATTAGTACTTTGTAAGTGTTTATTATTTATACAATTATAAATATCATCTTAGTTTCTAAATGAACAGTGTTTACACTACTTATTTGAAAAATACACACAAAAACACACATTGTGTGTTTCAGAAAAATGGATATTTCATTTTGAAATGGTTGCCATCTGTGCTGTGGCAGAGGCAATGTGTGTATTGAAAGTTTGTGAAATGGTTTCTGAAATCCACATACCTTTGAATTTTTCATTGAAATTTTGATGAATGAATCTTACTTTGTTCAGCATTGTTTCTGTTTAGTTTCATTTGCCTCGACTATAAAGTAACACAGATATTCATATCTCAAATGATAGTGGTCATTTCAAAGCTAAATGTTGACAGTTTTTCTGAAATAGTGTGTATGTGTATATATATATATATATATATATATATATATATATATATATATATATATATATATAAGGATCCATAGAAATATGGCTGCTGTCACCTAAGATTATCCATGATCTCATACATCTGCTTTTCTTTGCCTTTGTGTCGTCTTATTACCCCCCTCTTTTCTAATGCATAAAAATATCTCCATTTTGTATATTCCGATTTAAAACCAAATAAATGACATAATAAACCCTACAAGAAATTATATAAATGAAAATGAAAAAAATCTTTATTGAATAATAAAGTTTCCCTTTTTAAATGTTATTATTTCTTTTCTTTTTTTTTTTGCATAAAAAATTATATTTTTGCCAAATAAAAGTGAAAAATTGGATGGATTAATTACGTTAATCCTATTTCATAAAAGCTGGAACAAAGAATATCTGAGACAGTTTCTGATCTGAGCAGATGGTGACAAGAACAGAAAATATTGGGTTATGATTCTTGTGTTGAATCCCTTATTTGTAGTAAATAAAACCACAAAACCTTCCGAGGGCGAGGTGGGGATAAAAATTTAGAATAAAAAAAAAATGATATATAAAACCTGCAGTGTTTGTGTCAGGTGCTTTGATAATCAAAATCTAATGGAAATAACAAAGAAACAATTTCTTAGTGAGTGTGGGGTTTTTTTTGTTGTTTTTTGTTTTTTTTTTATAGGAGATGGGTTGCTAAATTATTTGTCCGATAAGAAAAATAGACATGATTAGCTCTCGGTTTAATTAAATGAATTCCTTCTTAAAACCCGTAATAGTAATTTATTAAAGTTGTAAGATCATTTTCAGTTAAAATCCCACCTATATATGTATCAATTTAGGCATCAAATTCTCCTTCCAAAATGTTTCCTTAAATAGAATAAAAATATTTTATTCATTTTCTTATTCAATTGATTGATTTTAACAGCATCTCAACCCATTTAGGGTTATTTTATGCCTAGAGGTTAGGGAATCACATACATTGTACATTTATATTGACAGTTTTGTGTGGCATCTTAAGTTTTTTTGCACATGATTGTATGATACATCATCATCATCATCATCATGTCGTGCCGCCAGCATGGATATCCCTGACCATCTCTCGCCACTTCTCCCTATCATTCATTGCCTCCGGCAGGTCTTCAGGGTTACATCCTGTGTCTTCACATAGCTTATTTGAGTATGAGTCATGGTTATCTTTCGATGGCTGTTTTATTATATAATTATTCCTAACAAATGAAGATAATTTTCAAACTGATCTATTTGACCCATAGATGGGTCCCCCCAAACAGGTGCTTGGACAGAGTTACCAAAGCTGAAGTCTGAGAGTCTGTGTGTAACATTTCTTTATCTCATTTTATCGTATTTCACTCGTTGTTAATGATGAATTTGTAAATTGCAGCCCTCGGAGTTGAATGTATTCTTTTAAACTGTGACAGTTTCAGACAAACACATCCAGAATATTACCAGAAAAGCAGCGTAAAGGACCTTTTCAAAAACAGCAAAGTAGAGGACATCCTAAGTTTTCTTTAAAAAAAAACAGCAGAAAATAACCTTTTCATCGAAATCTGACCAAATCAACATTTTCATTAAAATCTGACACAATATAATGTAAGTTTAGTAATTTACAAAACTCATTGCTTTGATCTGGCACAAGACCAAATGAATGGGGCACCCAGTGAGACTCGAACTCACTTGTTTAGGTGTGATAATCTACCTTGCTAACCATTACACCACCAGAGGTGCCAAAAACCTATTCCATCAACCCATACAACTAACACAGAAGACAAAATCAATTTAACCCTTTTTGGCATTAAATAAACTACAGAGGTTGTGATATCCTGTTAAAGAAAACTGAGACTTATTTCATTAATTGTAGGTTAAGCAACCATTAACAATAGATAAGCACAGATAGTGTTTGAAAAAGAGGGAAGTGAAAATCAATTTTACAACGCTGTTATGATTCACATGTTAATTTTAATTTATACAATAAAAATTAATAAACACATTAAATAAGATACAGCATGAAATGATGAGACTTTTTTGATTGATATTTGTTATAGGGATGAGCTTTGTAGCTGGACAAATAATTGTCTCCCTTAGAGAATGAGCATGTCCATTTAGTGTCTAATGGGGTTTCGTATGACACTTTTATAAGACCATTATAACATCTTTTGCCTCTGTTCTTAGAACATGAGAGATGTGTCTCTTATTGGACTAATTCTCCTGAGAAAAGTATGAACCCCCTTATCCTCCCACCAGCTATAGGTTAAATAGTATCACTGCTGTTTTTCTACAAAAATGGCTTCGGCATTAAATGAACCATGAAGGTTGATATGCCATTAAACAAGGAAACCAAAACAAACCCAACATGTCTCTTACCATGCCAGGGAATAGTGGAGCTAAATGGCTATCTTCAATAATTCTGGAGCTTTGGGGAATGTGCAGTACCCTTTCATTTTCATCACTCCCTGGTCTGTTCGGGCCTGGACTGGTAGCACCTGGCTGGGTCCTATCTATGGGTCAAATAGAAGTATTTGACATTTAAAGTGTGTGCAAACAAATGACTTGCCCAGTTGGCTTTGGCTGTTGAATACACCGACTGCACCTCTGCAGGTGGGGTTATACCTCACCTCACCATGAGTGTTTTGGATATGGCACTATAAACAATCAGATGGTGAGGTTCCAGGAAGCTGGATCTTTAGAGAATGCGGAGTACCACTTCATCACCATCGCTCCCAGGTCTACTCTGGCCCAGAGTGTTAGCACCTGATTGGGACCTATTTATGGGTCAAACAGAACTAAACTGTGTACTTATGCTAAACTGAATTGCTTGAAATAGAACTGTTTTGACCTATAAACTGTGTTCTTATGCTAAACTGAATTGTTTGAAATAGAACTCTTTTGACATTTAACTGAGTGTAAATAAAAATGATACTTACACTAAACTAAATTATAACTGTTTGACTAAACTGAGTAGCTTGAAATAGAAATGTTTTTGACAATTAAACTGTGTACTTATGCTAAATGGATTTGTTTGAAATAGAACTGTTTAGTTGTATAAAAATGGATTTAGCATTAAGTAACCTAGAAAGGTTGATATGCCATCAAAACCAACCACGCAAAGAAGTAAATGACTTACTCTAAATTGATTTGTTAGAAAGAGAACTTGTGTAAACAAATTATTGAAGTTTAATTGAATTGTTAGTGGTACATAGCCATACTTGGACCCATTTTACTGTTACTTATGCTAAATGGAATTGTTTGAAATAGAACAGTTTGATCAATTAACAATGTATATCAACAAAATAAGTTTACAAATCATATATTTAATGTATATGGGAAAACAGAATTTGGCATTAAATAACTGTTGTGGATCAGTAAAAGGTCCGGAAGAAAGACATGAACTCGGGATTACGTGAAACAAGTATATTGAACAAAAGTATAAATACAGCATAGGTAAAATAGTGTTGAACGTCAGTCTGACTGACAAAGTGTAAGGCTGGAGTTAACTTAACACCGAGATGAATATTCTCCCAGTATTCATAGTAATAGGAAGAGTTCATTATTATAACATAAGGTAGGTACCATGACAATAACTAACTATGATTGATAAACCATAAAACCTAACCAAACCACACACTGTTTATTCATTGAATAATACACATATATTGTTATCTTTTGGGACACATTCATGTATTTTTTCTTTAAATACTACTTGTGTTGTAAGTCTTAATTAAATGTTTCTCAATATTTAAATCAGCTTATCTTTTTTTTCCTTCTGTTTATTCAATATTAGTCTATCACAGATATAAAAAAAAAAAAAAACAGAACCCATAAACTTTTTTATTACTTCTACAAAAAAAAAGCAAAATAATTCTTAAGTATTTTCCTTGGTAGACCAGGACATGTTGATGAATACTGTGGTCCCAATTTTTCATGCACAGAATCCACTTCATATCCAGAAAAAAAAGAAAAGGGTAGAATTAAATTTATGAATTTCAGTCAAAAATATATGGGTTCTGTTTTTTTTTTTTTTTTGGTCACCCTGTACTATGGCTAATATTGGTCTTTACTAAGTGGGGACTAGACTAAACATCTTTTTTAACAGGATGAAAATCAATAATGCCTTATCCTCTGCTCATTTCTTTATCTTTTTAAAAGCCACAAAAACTGAATATGGAGCAGACATACTTCGTGTAACTGTAATCATCAATCAAAGTTCAATTTTTGAACATAGTTGATTGCTTTTCACTTTGCACTTGGCAAAAGTAGTAAGCCATCTGTTCTCTTCTATGGGCAACTAGTAGGGTAGACTTGTTTCCTAGCATTGGTTAAACAACAAGTTTAGGAGAAAGAAAGCTGAGTTCTAACTAACAGCACTTGACCTAAAATTGTCCTTGCATCTGATCTTGCTCCTTGTGGAGGGATAGGATAAATACTAACGACCAAATATTGAAAGTGTATTTTTACGTGTCAAGAATAGTCCAGAAGAGATCTGCAAATATATTTAAATCTTTAAATTTATGACATATTGCTAATGACATTCCTAGAACAATGAAGCAGGTTTATATTTTCTCTGATAGCTGATTTTACTTCTAATTGTTGAGGAGAGATTATTGAGATTATTCTTTCCCTGCTTAGCAATCAGAGTTACGATTAAGTACCTGGCACAAAATATCATCTCAAGGAATGTTCAGCATTAGAGAAACTCTGATTTGAATGGTGTTGGTTTATAATATTTTTTTTTTACTTTGTTGTCCTTGTAGGGAAACTCATAGGAGCAATTGGCTTGTAAACAAGCCATTCTTGATGTTATTTGTCTTTGTGATTTAATATTATTAGTTCTGTAGTTTGTTGAAAACATAAGTGTCGACAATGGTTTTATCTAATTTGATGCCATTTTATTTTCATATATGTAAAGTATCCCATTTTTTACTTCATTTTGAGATTTTGTGTCTCTTTAGTTTTAGGTAGAAGAATGTGCTGATACCAACCCATGTAGATTGAACACAGATCTCCAGGTAACAAACACAACTATTGAAATGGATTGTGCTACTGGGGTTATGTGACTAGAAATAGTAAATATATAAATCAGTCAGAGAGAGATCTGAGGGAGATGTTGGATTGCAAGTCAGTATTCTAAGTATTATTTTAAGATTCCTCATTCAGTATTTGGCATTGTACGAGATTGGAGAGATAATAAAGTGTGAGCCAAAGTCATCCCTTGCACAACAAACATGCTGACAGCATAAATTTGCTGTTGGCTTTGATGCTAGCGAGCACTGGTCAACAAAGATAGACTTGAGGCCCTATGGCCCCCAGCTTCGGCTGAGCCATCTTTGGGTGGCCAAGCTGCATTATTGACACCTTTGTTCCCTTGTATATCACTGGACCTGGCTGTCAGGCATACATGCCTGGACCCAGATTTCGGTCCAATACCAGCTAGGCTCATCCGACCCTCATTGCACTAAGTGGGCTGATGACCAGCATAGTCCAGCAGGGCTCATGCCTCAGCTCATGGTCGCCTTCCCCTCCCCTAAATCCCCACTACAATCGACCTTCGGGTCATTGACCTTGTGTCAAGTCCTGTCTGGTGGGAGGCAGAGACAAATATACCTTGCACAACAAACATTATAAAAGTGGCAACAAGTAATTGTTTTGAACATTATAAAATTTAGCTTGCCAGTATGACCAGGAATTTAGCATTGTTCCTAGTACATAGAAATGAACTCATTCTTATACTAGGCTTTGAAAAGAGTACATTTTAAAAGTGTGTAAATTTAATGCAAATGAATTGAGAGTATGACTCAAAGTTGACTGAACATAAGCTTCCTCATGCACATGTTCACTCTCTCCTTGGGGCTAAGATTATACTGAGTGTATCCTCTGCAAAAGAGTTAAACTCTATCCTTAAAGAGATCTCCTGGGTATGAAACTAAACTGGATCCAATGGTGAGGCTCCATTTCAGGCTCAGTGAGAAGTGTGGGTAACTCCCCCATTGCCATTACTCCCAATTTCATTTTGAGCCAGAGTGGCAATAGTATTCTTATTTGAAAGAACTGTGTGCAACAAAAAAACCTCTTTCTTAACAAATATACAAAAAATATAAATAGGAACATAGAATGAATGCAATTCTATAACATATAGGTATAAAATAACCCTAAATGAGTTGATATACCATTAAAATCAACCAATCAAATCTAAGTTTAGGCATTTTAAGTATATTGCTCTTATAAAAATCTTACTAAGTTGTGCCATCTTTACCTGGTTACCATTACAGAGATCATAAGAATTTTAGCTTTATATATATATATATATATATATTGGCCTAGTGGGTAGAATGTTCACCAATGGTCTGGGAGACCTGGGTTCAATCCCAGGTTGCATCATACCAAAGACTTTAAAAAGAGTACTTGATGCTTCCTTGCTTAACATTCAGCAATATAAGGTACAAATCAAGGATAAAGTGGAGCAATCCAGAGAAAGGAGTAGTGCCACCTCCTATACCTTAGTGTAGTAGCTATTTAAAAGGGAGCATTCTGGTTGCCAACTTTACTTTTACTTATATATATATATATATATATATATATATATATACCGGCCCATTTGCATAATGTTTAAAGCATTTGCTAATGGTCTGGGAGACCAGGGTTAAGTCATACCCAAAACTCAAAAAATGGTACTTGATGCCTCCTTGATCACACAGCATTCTAAGTAAGAGATCAAAGGTAACTAGGTCAAGGAAAGGAGTTGTGCCCGTCCCCTATATGTCACTGTTGCTGCAATTGAAAAGGGAGGCTTCAGATCACCGTTGGCTACTGTCAGCCCACTTATTTACTAACAACTTATATATATTTGTTAATTGGTTTGGGGTTTGCATATGTGTCTGTTAAACAGTTTTTTTTTTAATTTCCTTCAAAGAGCATTGTGAAATTATTGACTGATCTGATTTTTCTAAGAAGTGTGACTGTTTGTAAATTCTGTTGGATGAATCTTGTCACTTTATGCAAACAATAGACTAAATTAATATTGAATTTGTATTTAAAACACAAAAATCATGGTTTGCAAATTTAAAAGAATTTGTGCAAATATCTTTGAATTAGTCTGATGAATTCAAACTGGTAAATAAAAGAAAATAAAATGAAAAAAAAATGTGGGTAGAAACAGCGGAAATGCCAAATAATATTCTTAGTGGGGGGGAAACCTCTTCAATATAATAGGCTAATTGTAAAAAGAAAAAAAAAAAAACGGAAAAGGAAAAATAGACAAAAGTTGTAAGAGACGGATAAAAGAAGACTTAGACAAAATTCTTTGAAATAATTTCTTTTTTTTTCGATATTTACAAGAACAGCATTTTTTACTTCTATATCTGTATGAAGAAAAATGACTGTGACAAAGACATGCTCTGCTCTTTGCTTACCAAATACAGACAACGCCAGACGCGAGACACCAGCCATCTTTTGATAGATACATGAATAACAACTTAATTTTAGGAAAGGGGAGGAGGGTAAGATTGAAAGAAAAATAAGAAAACAAACAGATACAAACAAAGTGAATAAGAAATGCCATCTTGTGTAGATAGAAAGGACACACAGACAGACACACATTCATGTATGATGAATGGCAAAATCAAAAAAAAAAAAAAAATAGCTTATGTACTGTATGCAAATCTTATTCAGTCATTTTTTTTTTTCTCAGAAAGCCATCTGCAATCATTTCTGTTTTTATTGACAAAGGAGTATGTAAACTAAAGAATGAGGAACAAGACAGCTTTGATCATAAAGGACTAAGGAGAGAGAGATTTAGATATAACTGATCTGACCAAGATTTTCTGATTTTTTTAATATATTTGTCTTTTGTTTTTTATTATTGTCACTTGGAGAAGAGAGTGAGAAGTTGGATAAATAGAATGCCAGAGGACTTGTAAATGAATTTAGAATCAAAGTACAACAGAAAAATATGAAGATTGTTTAAATCCTCATCATCATTATTGATTAACTTTAGAAAAATAAAACATGGCAGTTTATTAGCATCATCATCAGAGTACCCATCAAAAAGGTTGAGATAGTTATATATGGATGATCAGAACTTCTTTCTAGTATCAAAATATCTGGACACTTTTACCGAGGATCCAAGTGTTGCTTTCCTGATCTCTGTCTTGCTCCTTGGTCTTTTAAGATCAGTGGAGTATCTGTGCAGTCTGCCTAACTTTGCAAGTTAGTTTTACAATACTGTTCATGCAGCAAATAGAATAATTGTTGAATGTATAAAATTTAAACTTAGAATGTCATTTTATGTTCACAGTTTATGATTAAAAATTGTTGAAAATTAATAAACAGAAAAACCTTAAAAAAAAGAGGTGAATTAATGTCTCAATAGAAAATTCATCGGAAGGTTAAAATTTGAGGATAAGGAAAACATTTAAAGAAATATGGCACAGGTTCAAAGGAAGAGTTTGGGGGTGCTTTAACTTAAGGAAAACTTGCTAGAATAAGCATTTTGATTGGTTTGTTTGAGTTTTATAGAATATCAACTGTTGTAGGTTATTTAATGTCAAATCCTCATTATATATATATATATATATATATATGATTTAGTTTGGTTAGATTTTATGACATATCAACCACTGTTGGTTATTTAATGCCAAATCCTTTTTATATGTATTAAATATATAGGATTTGGTTTGGTTGGGTTTTATGGCATATCAACTATTGTAGGTTATTTAATGCTGAATCCTCTTTATATATTAAATATATAGGATTTAGTTTGGTTGGGTTTTATGGCATATCAACCACTGTAGGTTATTTAATGCCTAATCCTTTTTATATATATTAAATATATAGGATTTGGTTTTGTTGGGTTTTATGGCATATAAACTATTGTAGGTTATTTAATGCCAAATCCTCTTCATACATATATATTAAATATATATGATTTGGTTTCATTGGGTTTTATGGCATATCAACTATTGTAGGTCATTTAATGCCAAATCCCCTTCATACATAAATATATAGATGATTTGTAAACACATTTTGTGGATAACATTCTTAAAAAAGCCTGAGTTCTTCTTTGCACACAGTTAAATAGTTAAAAGAATTAATCTTAACACAAGATTGACTGATTCTCAATTCATTAGTTGGTTTTAATTGCGTATCAGCCCATCAGGGGTTATTTTATACCTATTCTATTTCATATTTAGGGAATCATGTGCATGATATATCTATATTTTTTGTGTTGTTGTTACTGGCACACAGTCAGGATATCAAGGTTGGTTGGTTGGTTTTTGTGGTATATCAACCTTTGTAGGTTATTTGATGCCAAATCTTGTTCATACATGTATTAAATATGTATGATTTGTAAATGAATAGTTGGCAGGTAACATTTTTAAATGACCCAGAACTCATTTGTTTGCACACAGTTAAATGTTTTCAAGTATTGATTGGTTGGTTGGATTTTACTGGAAGTCAACCAGTGATTTCATGCAGAAGTTTTTATTCTCTTCCTTTGCTAGCTGAATATAGTTGGAAGGGTTTGATAGTTATTTGCAGAACTCTGATTCAAGAATTGCTGTTTAGCTCTGATTATACTATTTAATATTAATCAATTGTTTGCATACACTTAAATAGTTTTAAGTATTCTTATCAAACATAAATAATTCTATTTATTATTAATCATTTATTTGCACACAGTCAAATGATTTGTGGTATTGCCATCTAACACTAAAAGTTTTATTTGCATACAGTTAAAGGGTTTCAAGTATTGCTATTTCACACAGGTCATTTGTTTGCAAGCAGTTAAATGGTTCTTTTTGACTCATAGATGGAACCCTACTACCACCTTAGGTCAGAGTGGCCCTGGGAGTAATGGCAATAAAGGAATACTCCACATTCACCAGTGCTCCAATACAAGAGCCTAAACATCAATCCTGTTTTATAGCTCCATTCAAGTGGGCTATGATATTAAGAATTCCTATCTAATACTTATAATTTGTATAGAGTCGTATGGTTTTATGTATTCCTATAAACACTAATTAAATAGTTTTAAGTAACTATTTATTGGTTTGCAAACAGATGGTTTCAGGTAATTAGTAATAACTATTCTTTGTGAACCATTATTGCTTCAAGTAACCATTGTTAATATGAATTTGATGATATGGGATCAAATATTCTGACCAAATAGCTTTTAAACAAATCTATTTGACCCATAGATAAGATGCTAACAACTGCTACCACTCCAGGTCAGAGTGGTTCTGAAATTAATGGCAATGAAGTGGTACTCAACACTCGCCAGAGCTTCAGACCTAGAGCCTCACCACTTAATGCTGTTAAGTGTTATTCCCATGACATCCCTATTTTTCTTGGTGGAGAAGGCTTTCCCATTTGCAAGGGATAGTATCAGCATATTCTAACACTCACCAACAGGACGACTTCTTCATGAGTATATATGTTAACAATTTCAAGCTCTTCCCCATTAACATAAACTGTAAAACTTGATCCAGTCAACAGTAAATATTATCTGATGGTGGAGTTCTAGTGAATATAGACTATCCCTTCACTACTATTACTTAGAGGTCCAGAAAGGAAGTATCTTTTAGGGTTCCATCTATAAATCAAATAGTTCTGTTTTAAAATTTTTCTATTCGATAGAACATGTGCACAAAAAAAACTAAAAAATTACACAAAAATATATAAATATGGATATACCATGAATGTGATTCCCTAACCTCTGAGTATTAGTTAATCTTAGATGGGTTGATGTGCCACAATAATCAATCAAAATGTCACAAAAATGTCTGTGAAATTTTTACACTTCAATGTGTCACTCACTTAAGTCTAAAAATATTGTAAATATTTTATAAAACTTCATGTAAATTGTCATAGAATAATATCAACTTCAAAAAAGAATATTTTATTGCCTGCATGTATAAATAAGGATAATAAAAAAGAGATGAAAAAAATTTTTTGATAGAAATAATTACTTAAAACCATAAAAATATTAATATTAGATGGGAATAATTTTCATATCTTATAAACTGTTTGCAAAAATCTCCTAAAAAAAACTACACAAAAAATGTAAACATTGACCATACAATGAATGTGATTCTGTAACTTTTAGGCATAAAATAACCCTAGATGAGTTGACATGTCTTTAAAATCATTAAATAACTCGGTCATTTCCCAAATCAGTGATTATCAATTGAAGAAGGATGATATTCGCTTTTATATAATAGCAGACTCATTTTCATTTAACATTTCCCTTACTTCATGAACTCAATTGCCAAAAATGAAAGCTAATCAGGAAGAAAGGTTGTATCTATAGAGAATAACCGGAAAACAACCATTTATTTATTCTGTTGTAAAGTTATTTTTGGACAGTTTTTGCTGCAAACTCATCCAATAGAAATGTAGCATATAACTCAATCACCCAAAAATGGACTAATGAAATATATGTCCAATTATAACAATGGACACTCTTGCATCTCTCTTCCTGGTTTGAATGTGAGTGACCATTGCTGGACAGGCTATTTTCTGCTCACCACTTACATGTTTCTTACCTCACTTTAATGATGGATAGGATGTCCCTTTGCAAGAAATTTGAACCATTTCTACTCTCAGTTAATAGAAGAGTGCCTGCAACTGTGTTTGTGTAGTAAAATGCTTTGCACTTCTTTGTAGGAAGCAATCCTTCATTGTCTTTGACAGGGCGTGTGCTTTTGATTTGGTCACATGCCATAGAAGGAAAAATTTTAACCCTTGGCCACATAAGTTTTTTACACTCAGCAAAAAATACTTAAGGACATATTGATGGTTCATACATTTGAGCCAGGTGTGAAATTTCATCCTGTTCTCTACAGAAAAAAAATAAGTTCACATTTTCATGTCACACGACAAACCAGACAATTTTTTCTAGTTAGCTCTATCTCTGTGTTTAAAATCCAAATGAGAGCATTTCTAATCTTCATCTCTGTGTGTGTACAGTAAATATTGGCATACAAGTCGACCTTTTAAGCCTGAAAAAAAATCTTCACAAAACTTGGGATCGACTTAGATGGCAGGGCTAAAAATCCAAAAAACTTTACTTCAGTGTGGTCAACCAGTGGAACAATACTCCTAACAATTGCTATAAATCACTTATTGTAACTCCAGAAGACTGGGGGGTGTCCTCGTGGTGTAATGGTTAAAGCGATGGCCTGCGGAATCGTAGTAAGCGAGTTCGTAGTCTAGTCGCGCTATTACTTTCACTTTCGGGCAAATACCCTTGGGAAAGTTATGAACTCCCTTATCCTCCCAGCTATGGGTTAAATAGTACCACTACCGTTCTTCTAGGAGAATAGCTTTGGCATTAAATAACCAACAAAGGTCGATATGCCATTAAACAAAGAAACCAAACCAATCCAGAAGACTGACAAAAAGATTACCAACTCAAATTCATATTTGGTGAACATATTTAACAAATCATCACAATGATTAATATCAAATAAGAAAATTGTAATACAAATTAAGTATCATATTGGTACTACATTACACATGGCATCCAACAGTTGATGTACTGATTGTAAACACTAGCTGCGATGTCAAAGCAGCCAGTCAGACAACTACGGTATGTTGTTTATGTGCAATTTTATGATAGTGCAATAGATTGTGAATTCATATGAATAAAAGCTGTTAAGTGTAAGATTTCCATGTTTCATATATGTTAAAGGTAATTCTGATTTCAGAGAAAAATGATGTACATCATACAATACTGCTGTGATGACTGTTTAATAAGATATAATGGTGGTTTGTTGAAGATAGATGTATTGACATCATTACTATACTTATATGGTACAACATGTTAAGTATAGTTTACTTAAAGGTTATTTGATTGATGATTAAAGCCTTGTTTCTAAGAAGGAACCATTTCATTTGCGGAGTCTCGCTGTCAGTTCATCTCAAGTAATGACTCCAATAAAATATACTACTACTACATCTAGAACAACAACTTCTACTACTACTAGATAGTTCTAAACATAGTGTCCTGAATATGGCATTAAACTAAATCAGGTTATGAGTTTTCAGTTCTTTAGCTCTAAGGAGCACAGCATCGGTCCTTCTTTGCCATTATTTGTAGGTCCATTTTGACCCACCAAACTTGTTAGTGTCCCATCTTGGAATCAAATAAATTTGATTGAGACAATTGTTATATATCGTCTCCCCATCACCACCAACAGCAATAACATTTCCTGGCAATCAAGTGAAGATGTGTTGGCAAAAGAAAGACACGGGGAACACAAAAAGGGTTGATAGAAAAACATATATATTCAAATAACAGAAACAAGATACGAGTGAACCTGGTTAAACAGTAGTTAGTTGATAGGAAGCTGAAAGTCCAGTGGGGTAGTGACTATCCGTCCACTATGCAAATGGTATCACACGTGATTGTGTGTTGCTGATTAGTGAACTCCGTCTGATATTATCATTGATGTGTATTTATGGAGGAGTCCATTATGTAGGGAGTACAACATAGATGTTTATAAGTTCAACTCAAATGAACATATTAGATGCTTTTGTTACAGGTTATCATAGCCTATCCTCATTTAGGCTGACTTGGTAAGATTTGGTATACTGTATGTTTGGAGATTGACTTAAAGAGTAGGTTTATGTCCAACCCAGAATTTTGAACTAAAAATCTTAAGGTCGACTTAATGGCCCATCCACTTATACACCAAAATTTACTATATATATATATATATATATATATATATATATATGTGTGTGTGTGTATGTGTGAGTGTGGAAGTAAATAATGGAGTAAAATTTGATAACCAGGTAATCTAAGCAGAAGGAGAAATTTATTGAGAAACAAAGTCAAGACTATAGTGTTTCGGTTCTAATGAACCATCATCAGAACTGGGAGGGATGATATCATCCTTCTGCTTGGATTACCTTGTTATTTCTCTCTCTCTCTCTATATATATATATATATGTGAGTGTGTGTGTGTGTGTAAATATATATATATATATATATATATATATATATAATTGTAGGTGACCCAAAGGCTCCCTTTTCTATAACTAACACACTGAGGTGTAGGTTAGGCCATTACTCCTTTCCCTGGATTGTTCCACTTACCCTTGATCTGTACCTTATAATGCTGGGTCTTAAGGAAGAAGGCATCAAGTACCTTTTTTTTAACCTGGGATTGAACCACAGTCTCCCAGGCCATTGGCAAACACTCTATACAGATTTTGTAATATATGAAATAAAATATGTGTACATTTGAGTAGATTATATAATGAAAAGATGAAAGCTTGATGAGTAAGTGCTATTTTTTTAAAATTATGAATCCAATCCTCATAGTTTTTGAACAAGATGTTTTTCACAAAACAAAGGATTGTGTAATTACAGCACCCTCAATACTCACCAGACCCACGTGCATGTAACTTTTTTTCTTTAAAAGAATGTTTATCTCAAGAGTAAGATTAGGAGATGCAAAGGACATTAAAAATATATAGGACTTAAAAACATACCAAAAGAGGAGTGAGAGCAGTGCTTTGATGAATGGAAGGCGAGATAGAATGATTCTCTTTGAATACTGAAAGAGAACTATTTTGAAGAAAATTAGCTGTGTGAATATTTATGTAGGTGTCAGTGTGCACACACACACACACACACACATATATATATATATAGTCTCAATATACATAGGGCCCATGTGACTATTAATAACTCTACTTATAATGTGTCCTTTTTTGTTTCAGATTTGAAAATAGTATACTATAACAACTATTAACCCTCAATCCCAATGCCTTGGATAAGAGAGTAAAAAATATTTTGTGACACTACTGATGAGGAGACAAAATTAATGAAAACTGTCTCAAAATAGATGCAACCCATTTATATGATAGTGATTTATTACTGAGACAAGAAACTCAAAGAAAAAAAAATTGCATGTCCTGGAAGCTAATATAATAACAATTAGAAAAAAAAGGATTGATTTGATGTCTCTAGCTGAAAGGATGTGTTCCAAATGACCGCCATTGCTCTTGTCCTAGTAATAAATCATTATCATATTAATGAGTTGCATCTATTTTGAGACAATCTGTATATGTGTGTGCATATGTTTATATTGGTGTCAGTGTGCATATATGTAGGTGTAAGAGTACATGTGTGTCTGTGTATCTTTATATGAATGTATGTGGGTGTCAGTGTGCTTTTATGCTGGCATGTGTGTATGTGTTTATATAGGTTCAAGTGTCTACATGTGTGTGATTATGCAAGTGTCATTCTGTAAATAAAAAGAATTTTTGTTAAAAAAGCAATATAAACTTTTCCTACAAAACTTTCGCTTCATGAATGTAAACTCTGCATTTTTTGAGATTGGTTTCTACCATAAATTCTAATCTTACAAAAAAAATTTGTTCGAAACTATTTATAATTGCAACAAATTAGAGTGTTTCAGGTCTGAATAGAGGGCTGTCATATTTTTGGTGGCTGAGAAGTACAAACAATGTGAAATTTGCAAAAAAATGTTTAATGTATACAGAGAAGTATGTTTAAGTAAAAAGAAATATTAGCAGATGGGCTAAACATGGGTTCTGCCAGTACTAGCCTGAATTACAATGACAGTCCATGGAGAGGGAACACACTGACTCTCCAGTAAATAAAATGTTCCAGGTGCAGCAGTGAATAATGGAGATCATGCTGACAGTCTTCTGGGATATAAAAGGCTCCACGACTATTGATTTCCTTAAAAAAAGGTGCAACTGTAAACAGTGCTGTTAAGGCAATATTTCTTATTATAATATAATTATTATTGTAATATAAAACTTATTTATTGAATGTCCCTTTTATGACTATATATACACAATTGATTTTAGACAGATCAAAATAGAGCACATACTTTGGTTATATATTCTCAGAGATGTTCCATTTTTTTTTCTAATATCAGGATGGTTTCTGTTTGTTTTTTTATTTATAAATTTTTTCACTCAAACTCATACTAACATAGTGAGGAGTCCTATAAACTTAGTTGTCTGCTTCTCAGAACTGTGAGCCAAGTCTGTCAGTTGTATTGTGGTTCTGTTACAAAGCTCTTGTAATATAAGTTCAGATTTTGAAAGGTGTTGGTCAGGTAATTGCAAACAGCTATAAGTGTCTCTTTCAAGCTGTGACTTAGTCTCTTGGGGAAAGTATTCCTCAAGAGGTTATTTATGGCCACTGGCCTCTTCAGGTTGTATGTTCTCTGTGCTTACATGTTTCCCTACTTCCAGACCAATTCCATAAGTTAGTCATTGTCCCTGCTGTGCTAATTTGTCCGCCTCAGGTCCAAGCTAAGCATGGTTTCTTTCTTTCTTTTATTATCGGTGTAGTGTTCATTTTGCTGTGACACCTTTGCAACACACTCTTTCCCACCTTGCTCCTGAGGCAAGTCAATGTCCACAGTGAGTTGCAAGTGGACATTACCTTTGTTGTGTACAGAGGCATCTGATCACACCAACAAGCTGACCAAATGCCAAATTTCAGTCTTGTTGGACTGACAGTTTCACCGAAAAGTAGTGTCCTTACAGAGTAATAGAATTACTTTAATTGCAATATTTTACTCTGGTTGCCTTGAGACCTGGGCAAGTATATCAGCAAGGTGAACTGGTAATACCCAAGATGAAGATGATAAATTTAGCTAAGAAATACATTCTTGTCTCTTTCAAAAATAATGTAAAAGAAGCTGCTTTTGTCAAAGAATCTTTATATGCAATAAGATTTGGTTTTATCAAATTAATCAACCTTGTTTGTGAGGCTTAGACTATTCCCATTGAATCCCCTGTATTAAGAGTATACCCACCCACCCACCAAAAAAAAGGAGATATCTTGGATATGACATCAGACTGTATTCAGTAGTGAAGCTCCAGTTTTGGAGATATGGGGAATGCTGAGTACTTTTTCATTGCCATGACTCACGAGTCCACTCTGTCCTGGAGTAGTCGTACCTGTTAGAATCCCATCTGTGGTTTGAATAGATTTGTTTGAAAATTATTGGTATTAGATAGGAATACTTGATATAATATAACTGTGTGCAAACAAATGATGATTATTATTATTAAATAAGAATTGTTACTTAAAACCATATAATTATATATAAATTATTATTATTCAGTGGGAATACTTGCAAGCATATAACTATGTCTAAATTAGTTGTCTGAACTTTTGAAATGAAGCTTGATGATTTTTATCATTCTGGGTTTTCGGACTAAAATCTTCATCTTCATTGTTATATTTACAATGTTTCAACTGATATGTTTAGGTCTTCTTCAGGCATTTTTTTGGACTCAGGAGCCTACACAGAACTTCAAACTATGTTCTTTATATAATACACTGGGTGTAACATATTGACCCTTGACTCAGCCGTCAATCAAGAAACAGGTGCATCTGGTTGAGGATATCACGGTACCACCTTGACCTGTGGAGAGGTTGAATTTGGTGCAGTTGCAATGCCCAAAGGAAGCAGGTGGGCATCAAACAATTATATAACCAGGTGCCACAGATGGATTGAGTTAGTTGGAGTAAGTCAGTTGGGGTTCGAGTTGCAGTTGGAGGCAGTAAGAACCGGCTTGAGACAAAGGGCTTGCGGCCCTCAGTGACCTCCGGTTGAGCAACCCAGCAGAATGAGGAAGAAGTGCTGCTATCGTCAGAGGAACTTGGGATCAATATGTTGCAGTCTGTTCCGTCTCCAACTCGCATCTCACACATAACCAATATCAACCCTTTAGCAACCCTTTCAAGAATAAAGTGTAAGAGGTATATTTTTATCATGGCTATACAACATGGTGTCACTTGCTCTAATTCTGTTAAACATAACCTGGTACAAGAGTTAAGTATTCTTGTATTATTACTCACCTCAATATGTCTGCCCAATGTTAAAGATCTAGCCAAAAGTATCCAAAAGATATGTAGTCGATATGACATCCAGACAACAGTCCCAAATGGCTCAACTCTCCAGAGGTATCTCTTCCATGTCAAGCCCCTTACCAAATTCAACATCACCAAGAACTGTGTATACTCCATCCCTTGCAGTTGTGGTAAAGTATACAAAGGTGAGACATGCTGCCCACTAAAAGCAAGGCGACAAGAACATTGAAAAGTAATGGTATGAGGCGAAATTGATAAGTCAGGTATGGCAGACCATATACGGAAGAAAAAGGGAAACCATCTGCTCTTATGGGATGAAGTTAAAATAATTGATAGAGAAGAACATTAGAGAATCAGACACTTTAAAGAATCAGCACATATGTTGGGCTACAGTAACCTGCTGAGGAGACAAAGTATCGAGATGAATACAATATGAGAACCAAGAATCAAAAAAGTTAGATAAAAAAAAAATCTATTATGAGCTTTGGTAAAAAATCATACACAATAGTATTAATTCATAGTAATTTAAAAACATTAAGTTTGTAAGTCTTAAAAATTCACTCTGAACTGTCCAAAAGGACATGAGACATAAGGGTTATAGATGTTGGTGGTTCCCTAAGCTTTGAAGTGACAATCATCTGGAGAGTGAAGGTTCAATCCTAACTGCAGGTGGGTAACAATACAGGATTACTTAAGACTTGGACCCAATTATGGTGAATGGAATCATAGATTATATATATATATATATATATGGATTATGTAAAGGATGTGGTTTGAAGTTCTGTGTAGGCTGAAAAAGAAAACACTTGAAGAAGGCTGGAGGCTAGATCAGTCAAAATGTTGTGAATATAACAATAAAGATGAAGATGATAGCCTGAAAACATTGAATGACAAAAATGCGTACATTATTTGTATAAAATCTCAATAGGTTATTTTTGTAGCTTAAGAGGAAAAATGCCATAAAAATTTAAGTTCATATTATTTTATTTATTTTATTTTATTTTATTTTTTTGAAGATAAGAATCAGACTTTTTCTGTATTACATTCATGAAAAAAAGAAAAAATATTTTTTAAATGGAAATTTAAATTCTTACTGAAAAACTTCAAATATCTGATTTAATAAAAAAACCCAAAAAAACTGTAGTTTTCAGTTGTATTCTAACTTAGATAAAAAGCTTCAACTTCCTTACTTTTGGCTTGAAGATAGTTTTGTCAGCAAAATTTAGTGTTTAAATTTGAACCTCAGCTGTTCATAATGTAGATTATAAAAGATACATCTTTACCAAATGAGCCACGACTAACTTTAACACAATTGAAAGACACATTTAAGAAACGGGCTCATTAAATATTTAAAAAAATAAGCTTTCAACTCCGATTGATTTTTGACTGTTTTGTATGTTCCTTCTTACTGGTGTATCATCCAATCAGTAACCTTTGAGAAGCAGCAATCGAGTTTTTGTTTCTGAAGCTGGAATTGGTCTTCACTTAAATTGTATTTCTTGTTTTATATTTTGAAATCTTTTTTTTTTTTATTCCAAAGTTGTTTGTGTTTGAGAAATCAGTTACAAAATTGAAAATTACACCGTAGCCAATTGTCAGAGATAGACTCCTCTTCTGGACTTGATTCTTTTATTTTATGCATGAATAAATAAAAATTAAAAATAAAACAGAATAAAATAAGGATTTGAAATGAATCAGCTGATCGGAAATAACAGAGCAGTAATGACTTTTTGCTGCCACAAGATCATCATTAACACATCGTAGTAGTTCATTGGTGTTTATATTATGGATGGAATCTGTTGAAATTCATCTTATTATTATTGATACTTTTCAGAAGAAGTTGCAATACAAAAAAAAAAAAATGCTTCATTGAATAGGGATAAATTTCCCTGGATTAAAAAATTTCTTCCAAAATTCTACAAAAAGAAAGAAAAATTAAAATAAAAACATTCTGAAGCTCATTTTCTTCTTGTCTCTCAAGGTAAATTTTTTTTCTGACACTTCCAAGTAATGGCATCTCCCCATTCATGGATATATTCATACTGGGGTTTAGGGAGACAATAAATGATTATCTTTCTTAGAGAATGGGCATGTTCATTTGGGCCTCCGCTTAAAAATTGACCTTGTGTCATATCCTGCCCGAGCGGAGGGGTTGGTAAATAGGATGTTCATTTGGGCCTCATGGTATGTCAGACAACAATCCAGAAACCCATTCTCCACCTCTTTTGCTTCTGTCTTTGAAGAAGAGTGATTTGTCTCAGATCCTGTCAGACACCTGCCTATTTTACTTTCCCTCATCTAGCAAACTTTTTTCCATTTTTCTTCCCCATCTAAATACTGCGTGGAACAATTTGTATTTATTTCTAGTTGTTAAGACATGTTCGTCTATTCTTGCTTATTAGCATTGGTGTATATATTTTGTATATAAAAGGTTAAATGCTCTTGTATGTACAAATGCCTTTATCTTTCCTTCTGTTGTGCTTAGTGTTAGTATATCATGGATATACTTATGTTATTATTAGAACTTAGTGAGTTAGGATTTGACTAAATATCTTCATTTGCATCAAGCATACCAAAAGAGTTAATGGTAACTCTGAATATAATCATGGGAAAAAGGATAAATTCCTCCAGGAGTTTTGATATACTTTTTTTATCCTTTTCATTGTGAATTTTTTGAATGATTAATTGTTTGTTTGTCTTTAAATGTATGTCAACTGATCTAGTGTCATTTTATCCCTATAGGTCAGGGAATCATCTTCATATTTACCTTTGTAGTTATTTAAGAATTCTTTTTTTTTCGGACTGTCCTATTGAATATGAATTTTTAAACAGATCTGTTTGACCAATAAGCAGAACCCTAACAGGTACTCCCACTCGAGGTCAGAATTTACCTGCAAGTTGTGGCAATGGAGGGGTATTTTACATGCTCCAAGAAGTCTAGAATGTGAGCCTCACCATCTCATGCAGTTTAATATCATATTCATGATCCCTATTTTTGTCCTCTGCAGGCAATGCTGTTAACATATTCCTATCTCCACCAGCAAGGAGTAATTTTTAAATGAAAGTAGCTTGTTTATATGAAGTGAAGTTTTAAGTTTCATGCCTTTACTAAGCATTATCATCTATAGATTGGAAGTGAACTCTGCTACCTAATTTAAAATCCTGAATGAGGCTGTTAGCATATCTATTCTTCTCTCGTGGGTTTTATCAGGAAGAGTTTATTGTGTGTTTAGTAAATCTGAAGAAAATTTAAGAGGAAATACTTAAAGATTAAATTTGACAGCACTGAAAATGAATAAGAAATTAACCTGAAAAAGTTAAAATAAATTGCATATGAAAAGTTAAAAAACATAAAACACTAATTTCCAAAGATTGTTTTTAGATTATTATGCATTTTTTTATGGAAAAAATATTTTCAAAGAATATTTTCTTAGTGAAAATGGCTTTTAGTAAGTGACTTATTGATTTTTGAATGTTATTGATCTGGGAGACCAATTTGTCAATCAGTACCTTGATAAATAGGTTTGATGGGTCGAAGTGGGATGTAAGGGAGGGTTCAAGATTAGATAGTGCCTACCAAACAGTTTTTTTTTTTTAAATAAAGAAAAAGATATTTGTATCACAAGAAGTATTAACTAGAGTCAATATTATTATTACTTTTTATGTTGTCTTTTATACAGTTTTTATTGATTTTTATCACCACTCTCAGGTCCATTACCATGTGCATAAATAAAACAACATTGTTGCAATGTGAAGATCAAAGAATGAAAGAACATAGCTATATGTACTAATACTCACTCTTGCTTTATGGGCAGGATACAAGACTAGGTCAGTTTTTAAGTCGTTTAAAACTAGTTTGAATTAAGAATTTTCTTCTACAAGACAAAAAGTCTGTCAGGAAAGTTAAAATTTTCTTTGAATATCTCAAGAAACAATCTCATTGACTTGATGTATAGTTTAACAACCAATCAGAAAGGATCTTTACTATAGTACCCAACTCCCTTCAGAGGTGAAGTCTATGTTTTTCTATAGTATTTGATGTGTTTTGAAAGATTCTGACCTTCACATTAGTTAGAAATTAGTAGTTTTTTTAGTTGATCCCCTATTCTAATGATCAGTCAGAGGGGACCCTAGTGGGAACACAGGAGTCCCAGTGGAATGATGGCAAAAGAGCTGGACTACATGATCATAGTATGTCAGTTTGAAATCTAATTGCGCATTTAAGTTCACTTTCTGACTAATACCCTTAGGGAGAGAAGGAACTCCCAAATCCCTTAACTATGGGTTAAATAGTACTACTTCTTTTTCTTTTTGAAGGCTGGCTTTGGCATTAGATAATCTATGAGGTTAAAAACAAAGAAACAAAACCTGGTGCGAACTGGGAGTTCTCGGGTGGGAGAACCACAACTAATCCAAACACTAATGTGTAGCAGTGCATACACATACAGACTGCTATTGGAAGACAGTGGCAGTAGCAATTAAGCCAAAGATATGAAAAATTAATATCTCCCAAAAAGCTCATTTTCTGTACAGAAGAAATATCTAAGAATTTTGAGATCTTCTTAAAGAGCATAAGTTTGGAATGGGATGCATATATATTAGTAAAATAATCCTGAATCTTCTTGTGCATTTGTAAACAGGCAACCTTCGTTTGGGATATGGGTTACTCGGTCAACAGTAAGATTTCTATTAAGTAAACTCGTATATTATGCGACTGTGACATTCAAAATGACCATAAAAGTAGACTCATTATATCTGATATTTTTTTGTTTTTTTCTCATCAAATCACTTGGAATGGAGAACAGGAGTTATACTCATGACTGTGTGTGCTGGACTGTGACATTATGAGCAGTGTGAGTGAGTGTGAGCAACAGTTTAACTATTATGTTCACTTTCGGACTAATCCTCATGGAGAAGGTATAAACTTCTTTATCCCCCAACAACTACGGATTTAATAGTACAACTACTGTTTTTCTACAAAGATGGTTTTGGCATTGAA
Organism: Sepioteuthis lessoniana; assembly: GCA_963585895.1. Lineage (NCBI taxonomy): Eukaryota > Metazoa > Mollusca > Cephalopoda > Myopsida > Loliginidae > Sepioteuthis > Sepioteuthis lessoniana. The sequence continues at coordinate 77,970,213 of OY757927.1, read as the reverse complement.
TAACCCATGAAGATAGATATGCCATTAAACAAAGAATCAGAAACCAAAACCACCCAGGATAAATCTGTTACCAAAGATAAGAATTAAAATTTCAGCCATTGTATCTTAACTTTATTTTTTCATTATTTATCTTTTTTTGTAAATCTTTATTTTTATTCTTATTATTAAATAATTATTTTTTCCCTAAAGATATCTCATAACCCATTACAAAAGGAATATTTAAGAATTTGTTTTTTGTTTTTTTTTTTAAATATAATTGTTTTTGAATAATTTCTTTCATGAAAATATGATTATATTCATTGTTAGTGATGCTAAAAATATCCAGATCATTCATTCATTTAAATGACTCTTATGTTTTGAATGGGTTGTGTGTGAATGATACATCACTGGTGGCCATGACACCCAATCAGGCATTCTGCTTAGTCTACAGTATTTGTGAACCAGTCTACATGAATCAGCAATTTTTGTGGTCCTGTTTAAAGGAATTTATAAATCCAAACAAGTGAATTCATCCCTTGTCAACCCTAATGCTTTTATTCCCTCTGCTTAAATTTTATTCACCCCCACCCAGACGTCTATATAGACCACGTCGAGAAGCTTTGATCAGTTGGATTTATTGTTTATTGTCACTTTTATATTAAGTGTATTAATACAGAAAGAGATTATGTTGAAAATATTTGTGCAAAATAAACAGATGTATTGAAGTACAAATATTAATTACATAATGACTAATATACAGTTGCCATGTAGTATTAAACTAATTAATAAGATATTCCATTTTTTACTAAATGTGTACTTTGATATGTAACAAGACAAAACTGGGTTGTCCATTCTGATGAGTTATTTCAAACATCCATACCATCATTTTTATTGCACCTTCTCAGTTAAGGAAGGTATCTATTTTGATAGACATCAGCAATTTGTATAATCACGATGGACTTTGGTATCCGAATCTCATGGCATTTTTATTACTGTGTTCTTTGTTATCATTTTGTCGATAGTTTCTGTATTTGTTTATCAATGGAAAAGGTTGATTTAAAATCCAGTTTTACATCATGACAGTGACTGAATGAATTCGTGGAATGAATATAGACATGTCAGTAATATACATCGAAAAGGAAGGAGAACATGTTGAAAATAAATGTGAAATGATTTTTGGCTCACGCAGCAGAATTATTCATTCAATAAATTAGATGAATTTTGCACAAGCAGTGTGCAATAGGAAGTATTGTCTACAGTTACAGCCCAGTCGGGTAGTTTTATAGAATACGCTGACTGCATCTCTGCAGTGTAGTAAGACATCCCCAACCCACTCCACCTAACATGTGCTCTAGATATGACACAAAAATATCTGATCGTGAGGCACATTGCTCCCAGGTCTACTCTGACCAGGAGTGGTAGTACTTGATAGGGTCTCATCTATGAGTCAAAGAGAACTATTTGATCAATTAACTGTGTGCAAACAAATGACTGATGTATAGTAATACTTGGAACCATTTAACTGTGTTCAAAGAAACTATTGGTGTGAGAAAGCAATTCTTAAAGCCAGTCAAGTGTGTAAAAACAAATGATTAAAACAAGAATAATTCATGTTAGATAGGAATACTTGGAACTATTTAACTATATACAAATGATTGAATAGTATTGAACACAAATACTTGAAACCATTTAACTGTGTACAAACAGATTAGCTCTCATTTGTTTAGAATCAAGATAACCTACAAACTATTCACTTAGAAATCATATATGTATAACCATTTAACCGTGTGCCTACAAATGAGCTCTTGCTCGTTGAAAAAGGTTACCAACAAACTATTTATTTAAAAATCATATCTATTTATATGTGGGAATAGGATTTGACATTAAATAACCTACAAGGTTGATGTGCCATAAAACCCAACTGTTTACTGTTGTACTTTTTTTCAGGGAAATCAATAGTCATGAGGACTTTTATCTCCTAAAAGACTGTTAGCATAATTTTTACAACTGACTGCTGTACCGGGATATTTTTCTTTATTGGAGAGTCAGTCTGTTTCCACATAGACTATCATTTCAACTCAGCTCATAATGGCGTAAAACATATTTAAAACATTTTTCTGTGTATACATCAAACATTCTTCTGTAAAGTTCACATGGTTTGCACTTCTCAGCTACTAAAAATTCAATGACAGACCTCTGTTCAATCTGTAATCATTTGTAATTGCCTCAAAAGAAATATTTTTGTAATAAACCAATTCCAAACCATGCAATGTTTACGTTGATGGAAAAAAATTATTTTCTTTTTTTTCAAGCAAGTGCCCATATAAATTTAGTCTTAGCACAAAAAGGTGGTGGATAAGATACCGGCTACCCTGCCTGATGAAAAAAATCAACATTGTCTGACAGATCTACTTAAATAAATTTTTTTTTTTTCATTTTTAATTGTTAATTTTTTTTTAATTGTTTTTTTTTTTTGCTACCATTTAAGAAAGAGTACAGCACTTTTTGTTTTCTTCTTGTAGAATTGGACCTTTTTTTTAAAAATCAAATTCGAAAGCAGTTTTATCATTGTTTTTAATATTGACCATTTCCCACTGGTCATTCAGTGTCATCAAAAATAATCTTTTTGTAATTATGAACAAAAAATTTTGAAACTGATTAATCTTGATTAGTAACTTTATCACCATTTGATTCTTTTCTTTTGTTTTTTATTATGTTGATCATCTATTTTATCATTACCAATAACAACAACAACAATAGAACTTTAAGAAAAATCAAGATGAATGAATAAAATTAAATAATATTGATAAAAATGTTTATTATAAAAAAATTATGAAGTCATTAACAAGACTAAATTGATGATATGTAACTATTTTGCTTTTTTTTTTCCTCTGAGAGTCTAATATAAAAATTTGGGGGAAATAAATCCGAGGAGATTTTTTTTTTTTTTTTTTTTTTTTTTGGACTAAAAAAAAATTAATTTAAAAATTAAAAAAAAAAAGAAATTTTAAAAAACTAAAAAATGACTTAGCAAATTTAGTTTTAACGTTTAACTTGAGGATTTTTTGATCTTTTGAAATTTTATATTTTAGAGAAATATTCTTTGGAAAGAAAATTGAAACTTATTTTTCTCCTCTCAGATTTTATACAAATGTAAATCTAATCAAGATTATTTATAAAGACATGCAAATGAGTTCAATCAAAATTTTAGATTCAAATGTGATACCAGTGATTTCTTAACCCTTTAGAAGCTAATATATATGAATGGAAAATAAATTCGAAACACTTATGATATCGCTCACAAGTGATGCCAATTGTGTGGCCAATTAACCTTAATATGTCTTGTAAGTTACATCCATACTTTTTACAGAGGACATGGTCACCTCCAGGGCCATGTCTTCCCAAGAGGATTAGAAATATGCATCCATGTAATTATTATGACCTCAGGGGCAAGGATATAGATGTTTTTTTTTTCTTTTTTAAGTCGAGGAATTTTATTGTGAATTAAATTTCCATAACCAGAAAATCGGGCAGTTCGATCTCCAATGGTGGAGATCTCAGTATACACTGCTGATGAGACCTAATAAGGTCGAAACAGCTGTCCAGTGTTTCAGTATATTATACGTAAGTGTTCACCGGATTTTCTGGTCATGGTCATTCGGATTCACAATAAAATTCCTCTACATAAAAAAAGAAAATAGACATTCACTTAAAATATGTTGTAATTTATTCAAGATTAGACATAAAAATAACCCAGCTGGATTAAATTCATTGATCAGAATGTTGCTTTAATTAATGGTTATGGAATTAACAACCTGAATTCAAATCTTAGATGAGACTTTTTGAATTTCACTTGATGTTATTGTACTTAAAAAAGACATGAATCCATCTCATCTTTCCCTCAAAATTGGTGAATAGAAGGACTGACTAGTCAGTCTATTAGAAGGAAAATTCTAAATCCAAAACCAGCTTAAAAATTAACTTTGTGTCTCATTCTGCTCTTAGTGGAGGGGCTGGGTAAATACATACATCAAATTATATATATATATATATATCAATCAACACAAGCACATGTTCCAGAATAAGACGTGTATCATACTCAGATCCGGTATGATCAAGGTGAAAATCCTTCAGAGTGTTTCAATTTTTTATCCATCACTTGTTCACTCTTGACTAATTGCCAATAAGAGTTAGTTGGTTGGTTGAGTTATATGGCATATCAATCTTTGTAGGTTATTTAATACCAAATCCATTTTTATGTAAATAATCATTTCTATTTCAAACAATTTAGTTTAGCATGAGTACACAGTTTAATTGTCAAAAACATTTCTATTTCAAACTATTCAAGCAGTTATATATAACAATTCAGTTTAGTGTAAGTACAGTTTTAATGTCAAAAACAGTTCAATTTCAAACAATTCATAAGTACACAGTTTATGCCAATAAGAGATAAAATTCTTTGTCATTGATGTTATAAACAGCTTCTGATGAATAGCCATGAGATACTTACATTTCTATTGTTTCAACAAGGAAAAACCTCTAGTTTTCCCCAAAATAATAACAACATATATACAAAGAAAGTTTCAAGATTCTTTATTAAAAAAAAGTCTTGGTATGCTTGATAGTAAGGAAGGCATTTAGTTGAATCTCCACTTAGTAAGGATCAATATTAGCATTTGCATATCTGTATAGTGTTAGTATAAGTGCGATATACTAACACTAAACAAAACATGAAAAAAGACTAATGAATTCATTTGTACATACAAGAGCATTTGATATTTTTGATATTCATGGTAGTGATAGCAAGTCAGATATTTTGTCAGGTCTCCAATCACCAAGTAGCTATATTAACATTAGTATATCCATGATATACTAATGCTGAACACAACAGAAGAAAAAAGAAGATAAACTTATTTACACATATAAGAACATATAACATTTTATAAGATGTACATAAATTAGCAAAAAAGAAGGGCTATACAAATGTGTCCTATGGTAGAATTATATATGTTTTGTTCCATGAACAAGCAGTATGTAGAAGGAGTACAAAATGGAAAAAGGCTTACTTGTTAAGTATTGGTAATATAGCCATGAAACTTTACTGGCAGGGTAAGAGACAACAGAAGTAGAAAGAAGTCAAGAATAGATTTCTGAACTGTCATGTGACCCTACATTATAACATGCGGTGCCATAACCTACATGGCAATTTTCTAAGGGTAATAATCATTTATTGTATTTCTACAACAGGATGCATCATTAGATCATTAGTTATTAATATGATAAATATTCTGATTTTTAAAAAGTATCATGAATATACAAATTCCAAAATATAGGTAATATTTTAATACAGAGACCAAGCATTTATACTGACCTCCTCCCGAGAAGAAATTTTCAAACAATGCTCTCTTATCAGGATATAGACTGATTTTACAGCATGTCAACTCATCTAAGGTTATTTTATGCTGAGAGGTCCAGGAATTGCAATTATTGTACCTCTGTGTTTGCATTTTTTTGTGTGTGTGTTCTTTTTGCATGGCCTAATCAAATGTGAATGACTTCCAAACAAACCCATATGACCTATAGAGAGGAGACTAATAGTTACTACTAATCTGGGACACACAGTTGACCTGGGAGTAATGGTAGTGGAAAGTTACTCCACTCTTCTCAAATGCAGTTTAGCATCATACACAGGACATCTTTTCTTGACGGGGGGGGGGGGCAGCGGAGGTTCTTAGTCTTCTGCGGGAATACAGTGAGCATATTTTAAGTCCTGTTGATGGGGAGTGAAGGATATAGAGGAAGAAATAAAGAACTGTGTTCCTGGTACAAAACAGTGTCATTTAGTGAAAGAAATCAACCAGTTTTTGAAAATGGTCACTTGGTTATTTGTTAACATTTTTAATGAGGGGTAGTCTCTGTGTCCTAATGGCTAACATGCTGGACTCCACTTGAACTATTGCATTCACTTTCAGACTAATGCCCCTTAAGAAAAATATGAACCTCCTAATCCCCCTTGCTCAGTCGGCCTGGGCAGTAGAATACTGCACCTCAGCAGAGGGGCAAGACCCTTCCCCCCAACAAATATCCTGGATATGACACAAAACAATCTGATAAGTGAGGTTCCAGTGATGCAGGAGCTTCGGGGAATACAGAGCACCTCTTCATTGCCATCACTCCTAGGTCCACTTTGGCCCAGAGTGGTAGCACCCTATCTAGAACTAAACTGTCTACTTAGGATAAACTGAATTACTTGAAATAGAACTGTTTTGACATTTAACTGTGTACTCATACAAAACTGAACTGCTTGAAATAGAACTGATTATTAGTGTAAAAATGGATTTGGCATTAAATAACGTACAAATGTTGATATGCCATAAAACCCAAACAACTAACCTAATCTCCCAAGCTATGGTTTAAATAGTATCACTGTTGTTTTACAAGAGTGGCTTTAGCATTAAATAACCCATGAAGGTTGATATGCATGTAAATAAACACACCAAACCAAACCAACATTTGGAATATACTGAAAACTCTGTGCGGCATGGAGCAATTGATTAAGTTAGATGTTAATGTTATTTTATTAGGATTTTATATCAGAAACTTGGGAAACAAGGCAGCAAAAAAAAAAAAAAAAACAATAAATAAAGAAATGCCTACTTATATCAGTCCTTAAACTATTCAGAGCCTTAGAATTTTTTTCTTTGTTGTATTAATTAGTTGTTTGATATCAATTTTCAAGGGTTTAACACAGGCTCTGCACCAGATAATTTCACAGAATGTGATAGGAAGAAGAAATCTTCATCTTTCTGTTAAGTTTGCTGAATCCACTGACATTGGCTGGTTGTGGTTGGCTAGCCAAATAAATCCCCTGCCCCCCAATAACATCTCCCTCAAGTGTCATGCAGAAGCCATTGAGTGCAGCTATAATTTTTCTATTTTCTTTTCCTTTTTCCTTTCTTTTCTTTTTTTTTTTTTTCAATGTCTCTCGCACTTACTTATTTATTTTAATGTTTCTGTTTGTACTGATAGCTCCATCTGTGGGAAGATACAAATGATAGATGCAGGCATCATCAAAGCTAAAGAAATGGCTATAAACAGAGGCTCATATCTACTAGGCAGCATTTTGGTGAAGGGCAGATATTTTCTGATGAGGGGCATATCATGTTCGAGCCATTCCGGTGGGAAACTAATTACATGTCTGTATTTTTATCATTTTAGCTTGATGAAACCAATTGCCCACTGCAGTCTGCTGAATCGGAGGCAAGATGGGCTGGAAAAAAGTAGACTTCGGTGGTCTTGAATTATATCACAGACTGGACACCTTTTTAATAACTGGCTTGACAAGTGTTATTAGATTCTTTTAACTGCTGTTTTAAAATCATCAAATTCAAACTGATAATGTCTGGATTGTGAAATGTAAGTGCCCAAAAACTTTTGTGTTGTAAGAATATATGAATCTTATGATGGGGTGCCGAAAAGTTCTCAGCCTAACTAAGATACAATAAATAATGTACCAAGCAGATTAATCTGTGAAGTGTATATGTGTAATGGCTTGTATGTTTTAAAGCTTCACAGTGTCAGAAAAGCTTTGATAGTGAGGAAAAAGAAAGAAATCTGGATTTCTTGCCTTAGTGTAGTAGTTTGCCACTTGTTTTTTTAGACTACTTTGATGCCTTGAATTCTTACTGGGTAAGGTTCTGCCTGGTTAAGTTCATAAAAAAGATTAGAAAGCACTAGTGATTTTTGAATGCTGATCTTTTCTTTTTGGTAGGAGGATTAAAAAATGGAATGCCTTCATACATATATTTACCCACCCCTCCGCTCAGGCAGGATATGACACAAGGTCAATTTTTAAGCAGAGTTTAACAGGTTTGAATTCAGAGTTTTCATTCTTCTAGACTCGTTGCCTTACTTTCATACAGGCACAAAAGAAAGTACCATTTATAAAGTCTTTGGTATGACATGACCTAGGATTGAACACAGGTCTCCTGAACCATTAGCGAACACTCTACCCAGTAGAAATTGAAAACAAAATAAATTCTTATATGATTAATATGTATTCTTATTATGGACAGGATGATAAATTTGTATTCTTATTATGGGTATGGGCAGGAGGATAAATATGTATTCTTATTATGGGCAGAATGATAAATATGTATTCTTATTATGGGCAGAATGATAAATATGTATTCTTATTATGGGCAGAATGATAAATTTGTATTCTTATTATGGGTATGGGCAGAAGGATAAATATGTATTCTTATTATGGGCAGAATGATAAATATGTATTCTTATTATGGGCAGGATGATAAATTTGTATTCTTATTATGGGTATGGGCAGGAGGATAAATATATATTCTTATTATGGGCAGAATGATAAATATGTATTCTTATTATGGGCAGAATGATAAATATGTATTCTTATTATGGGCAGAATGATAAATTTGTATTCTTATTATGGGTATGGGCAGAAGGATAAATATGTATTCTTATTATGGGCAGGATGATAAATTTGTATTCTTATTATGGGTATGGGCAGGAGGATAAATATGTATTCTTATTATGGGCAGGATGATAAATTTGAATTGTTATTATGGGTATGGGCAGGAGGATAAATATGTATTCTTATTATGGGCAGGAGGATAAATATGTATTCTTACTATGGGTATGGGCAGGATGATAAATTTGTATTCTTATTATGGGTATGGGCAGAAGGATAAATATGTATTCTTATTATGGGCAGAATGATAAATATGTATTCTTATTATGGGCAGGATGATAAATTTGTATTCTTATTATGGGTATGGACAGGAGGATAAATATGTTTCTTATTATGGGCAGAATGATAAATTTGTATTCTTATTATGGGTATGGGCAGAAGGATAAATATGTATTCTTATTATGGGCAGAATGATAAATATGTATTCTTATTATGGGCAGGATGATAAATTTGTATTCTTATTATGGGTATGGGCAGGAGGATAAATATGTTTCTTATTATGGGCAGAATGATAAATATGTATTCTTATTATGGGCAGAATGATAAATTTGTATTCTTATTATGGGTATGGGCAGAAGGATAAATATGTATTCTTATTATGGGCAGAATGATAAATGTGTATTCTTATTATGGGCAGAATGATGAATTTGTATTCTTATTATGGGTATGGGCAGAAGGATAAATATGTATTCTTATTATGGGCAGAATGATAAATATGTATTCTTATTATGGGCAGGATGATAAATTTGTATTCTTATTATGGGTATGGGCAGGAGGATAAATATGTTTCTTATTATGGGCAGGATGTGACACAAGATCAAATTTTAAGCAGACTACAACTGGTTTGATTTCTAATGTGTAAGACCTTCTTCACAGATTCTCTCCAGTTCGCCTGAGTTAAGCAGTTTTGAGCCTGGTCAGTACTGAGAAGAGTGACTACTGTGTAACAGCAGATACAGAAAGAAACCTAATGCCTGTGTGCTCGGCAAAGCAAAACTTAAAAAATCATGTGAGACCACGCTTTTAATACATTGCACAAAACTTCCTTTACATGTATATACCTTCCTAACCCCCCCACAAAAAAAACATTATGTGACACAAAGTCAATTATTAAGCAGAATATCACTGGTCTGAATTAAGAGTTTTCCTTCTCATAGACTTAAGGGACAATGGTCAGATTTGTACCTTTGCCATGGTATTAGTATGAGGTGAAATGCAAATTACCTGGTTCTGGATTTAAACTCGGGTCTCTCAGTCTATTTCTCACAAGAGTGCCTCGCCCAGTTGGCTGGGGTTGTAGAATATACCAACTACACCTCTGCAGAAGGGTAACCTCCCCACCCCAACAACTGTCCTTGATATGACACTAAACAATCTCATGGTGAGGTTCCAGTAATGCTAGAGCTTTGGGGTACCCCTTCATTGCCATCATTCCTTGGTTCACTCTGGCCCGGAATGGTAGCACCTGATAACGATCCTATCTATGGGTTAAGTAGAACTAAATCGTGGTTTCAAGAGTTAACTGTTTTTGCATTTAAACTATGTATCTATGCTAAACAGAATTGTTTAAAATAGAACTTTTTTAACATTTAAACTGCATACTTAGACAAAACTGAATTGCTCGAAATAGAACTGTTTTGACATCTAACCTGCATACTTAGGCTAAACCCCTTCATTGCCATTGCTCCCAGGTCCACTCTAGCCAAGAATGGTAGCACCTGATAGGACCCTATCTATGGGTTAAATAGAACTAATCTGCATACTTATGCTAAACTATATTACTTGACATAGAACTGTTTTGATATTTAAACAGAGTACTTATGCAAAACTGAATTGTTTGATATAGAAATGTTTTTGACATTGAAACTGTAATTATGAGGACTGTTTTTGACATTGAAGCTGTACTTATGCTAAACTGAATTGTCTGAATTAGAACTTTTTGACTAAACTGAATAAATTGAAATAGAACTGTTTTTGACACTAAACTGAATTGTTTGAAATGGAACTGATTATTTGTATAAAAATGGATTTGGCATTAAATAACCTACAAAGGTTGATATGCTACTAAACCCAACCAACCAACCAACGAGAGTGCCTTCAGGGTGTAGCATAGATAGATAAGCAAAAGCACTAAGAGAGAATAAGACCAACTTCATCAGCTTGGGAAGACGTACTTAGTTGCCTCAACGTCACAAAATCAATGATCAAATTTTCTCAAATATATTTTTGGTTTTTATTGCAAAATTAGTTACATAAAAATTGCAATGGTTCCACTTCTTAAACAAAGCTTGTGTTTGTTTATTTTGCATATTTAAGTTGGCTTGCCTACACTTGATGGGCTGTTATCAAAAATAGTTGAGCTGAACTTTGGTCGCCAAATGTACCAACTCTAAGTTTCATTGTCTCTTTGATCTGATCTCTGCTAATTGACTGCCGAGCCAAGACAAGTTTGGCTCAAATATAATAAGCTCTACAATCTTCTCTCTCCTCAGCCACTTTCTTTTCCTGTTAGTAAGCTGTCATGTTTCAAGCCAGTTGCACTGGTACACTTAATGTATTTTGATCATGACAATGGATTCCTGAGTCGTTTTAAATCCGTTTTGGAAACTTTTTACAAGATTTCTATTTAGAAATTTGCTGTGGTGGTATTAAAAGTTGATGATAGTCTTCGCACTAAGATACATGTGAAGTGTCTTTTGTTTCTTCCTTGTTATTTAATTTTTTTAAGACAGATGATGGTGTGGGCTTGAAATAAAATATGGTGGTTTTCACTGGCATGAACCATTATGCCATCTGGATCTGTGTGTCATCTGGAAGCTAAGTTTGGCGATGGAATTATGTTCTTCGTGTGATCAGAGTTTTAATATTAGAATTTTGAGCAGCTTATCTCTTGGCAGAAGAGGGATGGCAAGTGTGATATATTGCACTTTCCTTATTTTCTCTTAAAGATTCTCTCTTTCTCTCAGACTAATTTTCTTGATATCAGAATCTTTTTTTTTTTTGTTATTTCTTTTGTCTTTTTCCTTCCCAGTTCTCTTTGCTTTATCTTTTTGAGTTTTCTCTCTCACTAATGTAAATCTTGTGTCTTAGACTATTTCAATCACTCTTCACAGCTTGAATCTTCTCTCTCTTTTTATCCAATTAGAACTGTCTCTTTGGCTTTCATTATTTCTCTTCCTTTCTCTGGGAGATGACTCTGTTGTTTAGGCGTTTTTATTCAAATATTCTCATTCACTGAGTTGACCAATATATGTATATGTGTTTGTGTATATATATATATATATATATATATATATATATATATATAATCAGGTGAGACAGTTGAGCTAATTTTGAGTTAGATTTTATAATTGTATCTTTATCCAATGAATATTTGATTTTTTTATCAAAAATATATTAAACTTATTGTAATAAGACTGTCATAATGAGGTTAGTAAACATTTATATATTTTAGGTTTTATACTGCCCTGCTGGCCAGTATTTGGGCACTTAACTGATTTTAACAAATGTTTTCAAAACAATTTGTTTATTTCACTTATATATATATATATATATATATATATACGTATATGAAGATAAACTGAAAAGTTCTGAGGCTGACTAAGATCTTCAGATCTTTAAAACTGGAGCCTCACCACCAGATGCAGTTTAGTGTCATACTCTGGACTCATCAGTTTTTAGAGGGTCTTACTCTTCTGTATTGGGTTATCATCAGAGTATTGTAAGCCCCACGGTTTCTTTAGGTATGCCGTACGCTAGCTAAAGAAACCAATGCACACAAAACGGAATATATGTGCTATAATCAAATGAGGGACATCTCCACTCTAGACAGAACCCCTCTTAAACTAGTTGACAAATTCACTTACCTAGGAAGCAGCGTCGAATCAACCGAAAAGGACATCGACACGAGGTTAACAAAAGCATGGACAGCTATCAATAGGCTATCGATTATATGGAAATCAGACCTAACCGATAAAATGAAACGCAGTTTCTTCCAGGCAGCGGTCACATCGATACTGCTATATGGGTGCACTACATGGACGCTAACAAAACGGCTGGAGAAGAAGCTAGACGGCAATTACACAAGAATGCTGCGAGCAATCTTGAACAAGTCCTGACGGCAACACCCTACAAGACACCAACTATACGGCCACCTGCCTCCTATCACGAAAACTATTCAAGTTAGATGAACCAGACATGCAGGACACTGCTGGAGAAGCAGGGACGAACTCATAAGAGATGTACTCTTATGGACCCCCACACATGGCTGTGTAAAAGCAGGACGACTAGCACGAACATACATTCAGCAGCAATGTGAGGATATGGGATGTTGTCCTGAAGACCTGCCTAGGGTGATGAACGATAGGGAGGAGTGGCGAGAGAGGGTCAGGGATATCCGTGCTACCAGTGCGACATGATGATGATGATAATTGTAAGCCCTGCTGACAATGTAAGTAAAAGTTAGGTCTGATAGTTAGCAGTCACAGGTGACTGAGAATCAGCATTTTTCTGTCTATACCATGTAGATGTCATCAACACGTGCACTCTATCTATATATTTATATATATTTGAAATAGCAAAATATTCTGGTTTTGAGTTTAGAAATTCATTTTAAATATGAACATTCATGTTTACATAGCATCAACTGTCAATAAGTGACCTTCACTTATCTTTGCTATTAGATTTAACCCAAGTCTACAGTGGAACTCCCAGGAGCTTAGAGGCTAATGTGCTGAACTGATAGCCTTTTTCCCCAACAATCTACGTGATAATACTACCAAGACTGTTCTTCTACAAGGATGACTTTGACATTAAATAATCCACAAAGGTTTATGTGCCGTTAAAGAAACTAAAGCAACTAAGTTTACTGAAGGTGTTAAATTAACATGAAATTTTCAATTTCCCTGAACCTAGTGATGGACTTATTCATATGCTGAATAAGGTATAGCTATGGGCCACTCAATTTACAGGCCTCATTTTTCAAGATATATTTTGACTTTCTGATAAGTTTATATTCATTAAAACTAATTCATCCGAAATCATCTATCATTCTGTCGATCTTTCTATTTCTCTCTCTCTCTCTCTCTCTATATATATATATATATATATACACACACACACACACACACACATATATTGATCCAAAGATGGCTCCAGTTGGGGCTGAAATTACATCGGAAACATGCAGTGCCATCCAAAAATCAAACAACTCATATAAAGTCTTGAATGGATGAAAGATAAAATAGGACAGACATAAAGTGTCTCTCCTATTTAATCAAACATGTATACCTGTGTTGGTTGGGTGGTTTTGTTGTTTAATGGCATATCAACCATCATGGGTTATTTAATGCCAAAGCCATCCTTCTAGAAGGACAGTAGTGTTAGTATTTAACCCATAGCTGGGAGGATAAAGAGGGTTCTTACTTTTTCCAAGATCAATTGTCCATAAGTGAACGTAATAGTGCTACTGACAAACTCACTTACTACAATTCTGTGGTCCAGCATTTTAACCATTACACTATGAGGACACCCCCTTGAATGGCTCTGTGTGTATGTGTGTATATATATCATCATGTCATGCCGCCAGCATGGATATCCCTGACTCTCTCTCGCCACTTTTCCCTATTGTTCATCGCCTCTGGCAGGTCTTCTGGGCTGCATCCCATATCCTCACACAGCTGCTGTATGTATGTTCTAACTGGTCATCCTGCTTTTGCTCGGCCATATGTGGGGGGTCCATTGGAGTACATCACTTATGAGCTCATCCTAACTCCTCCAGCAGTGTCTTGCGTGCCTGGTTTGTCTAACTTGGATAGTTTTCGTGATGGGAGGCAGGTGGCCGTATAGTTGGTGCCTTGTGGGGTGTTGCCACCAGGACTTGTTCAATATTGCTTGCAACATTCTTGTGTAGTTGCTGTCTAGCTTCTTTTCCAACCGTTTTGTTAGCATCCAAGTTGTGCATCCATACAGCTGTATCGACACGACCGCTGCTTGGAAGAAACTGCGTTTCATTTTATCGGTCAGGTCTGATTTTCATATATATATATATATATATAAACACACAATGAAGATTTATTAAAATATAGATAGATAATTAGAATAAAGAGTTAAAAGAAAAAAATCTGTTTAAAGAGACATCTCTGTCTCTCTCTCTAAATAATACTTATATATAGATTTAAAGTTTATATAAATAAAAGATTTTGATTGACTAAATATATTCATATATAGATTTAATATATTTATTTAATATACTCAAGTCATATCATTTATCTAATGTAGTTTATTCTTAATTAGAAAAATGGATAGGCTTTACCAACACATTTTACATAGCTATTTATACAACTCCTTGAAATTTCTGAAAAAATCTGTAAAAACTTTCTTAAAAACCTTTCTTTTTTCCACAAAAAAATTTTTCCTGATGATGATCTTAGGTTTAAACTGGTTGAGAACAATAAAAAAAATAAACAATGTAAAAGTTATATTCCTATATGTCTTATCACTTTTGTACATCTTAGATATAAATATATATATATATATATATATATATATATGCATGCAATATATAATATATATGTGTGTGTGTGTGTTTTACTTAATGATTAACATTTGTATAATTTTTTTTTTTAGATAGGGACTCAAATTTCATTCAGCTTAGGGCCTCAGTAGATGAAAGTCCTGCTTGAACTTGATCTCTGAAGAAGTAGTGTGATTTCTTCTCTCACCTTTTGAAGGAAAAGCGACCCCTTCTCCAAACACCAAGTTCTCAGAAGGATTGTACACCTGAAGGAGGATAGAATGGATTAACTGATGTGTGGCTACAACAGAAAGAATAAGATGCCTGATTTAAACCACTCCTGGAAAGAGAATGATTCTTGTCAAAATTACTGAAAGTATTTTTCTACACCTGAAGAAAGCTGTAGAATAAATCAGCTGGAATGTTTTGAGAAAAACAAAAGCAACATAAAAAATAAGTTCTATAGTTCAGAACATGTCTTGAAATTATTCTCATTCTCACCATCGGCAAGGTGTGCTGACAGCTCGGATTATCTTGACTCCTTTTCACCATCCATCCCAATCAGTTATTGCTCTTGTTAAGTGCTCTAGATGTCACCCGGTGTTCGCATATAGCCTCCACTGGTGTGTCCATGTCTATAGGAAAATGTTGCTTTGGAGTTTGTTCTTTCTTTTTCAGTTCATCTTTCTTAGATATTTTTTAGATGGGAGGTAGGTGGCCATACAGCTACTGTTTTGTACGGTGCTGCTTCCAGGATATATTCACAACAACATGCAGTATCCTTGTGTAGTTTCCATCTAGCTTTTTCTCAAAATGGTGCAACCATACAGTAGTACTTAAATGGTTACAGCTTGGAAGAATTCCTATTTTATTTTATCAGAAAGATCAGATTTCTCTTTGGTCATTAATCTGTCTATAGAAGTCAATGCTTTTAGATTCTTTCAAAAATAGAGAAATTATTTTTTTTGAATACTAGGAGAAGTCAATAAAAAGGATCTGATAAAATGCTGTTATAATAAAAACAACAAATGAGGTCTAGAGTCTTGAAGAAATTTTGGAATAATAGACTCATTTCAAAATTGTGGGAAATAGAATATGTCTCAATATACACGGGACCCATGTGACTGCTAATAACTCTACTACTACTAATAATAATGTTGTGTTCTTTTTTTGTTTCAAATTTGAAAAGAGTATACTATTACAACTATTAATCCTCAATCACAATGCTTTGGACAAGAGAAGAAAAAATATTTTGTGTCACTATTAATTTAAAGACAAAATCATTCAAAACTGAGGTATCTAAATTTCACACAAAGTTTAACTTCACAATTATCTTCAGAAAATCCAAATTTATCATTAGGTACACAAATTTCAAGCCACTGAATCAACAAACAATTTCAACAAGAAGGCAGAAAATCCCAGATCTGGCAGAAAGTTGACTGCTAGATGTCCTGACAATGTAGATTCAGTGAGAGATTTTGTCGGAAGGAGTCCGAAAACATCCCTACAAAGACGTTTCATAGAACTTGGTCTTTCATGCGCACTTTACAATAAAGTCAATCAATTTCTGCCCTTGTCATCTGATTTGACCTTTTTGAAGTGATAAGATTGTTTTTGAAGACTCAGATGAAAGATGACTTGATGCTATGTGAATTATCATATTAATGGGTTACATCAGTTTTGAGACACTCACTGCCATTACTCCTAAGTCCACTCTTATCCAGAGATTTGTAAGTAAATTATTGATTTTAGATAGGAATACGCAATACTATGTAACTGTACAAATTATTTGCATTAATATTTACTTGAAGTTATAATTGTTTGCTAATGATTATTATTAAGTAGAAATAATTACTTGAAACCATATAATTATAGAAAATTATTAGTATTATTTAGGAACACTTCAAACCTTACAACTATGTGCAAATTAGTTGTATTAGATTGGAATACTTGATATCATATAACTTGGTGCACAAAACTGTTGAAGATGAATTACATAAAAAATATAAATATACAATGAATATAGTTCCTTAACCTCTAAGCATAAAATTACCATGTATGGTTTTATATGCCATTTAAATGCATCAGTCTTATTTGAACTTAGCTATTATAATACACACCAAAATATTAGAAATATCATAGGCAGTTAAAATCAATTGAAAATTTCATAAGATTATTTTCATAATCTGTAAAATGTTTTTTTTACAAAATAAATGAAAAATTGTCAAAAATTTTTCTTTGGTTAAAAGAAAAAAAAAATTGTTTTTTACTATGTGGCATTACTAGAACATTGGCCCAATTATCATTTCTTCAGTATTTTTAGCAAGTAACAAAGATCTGTAAAAAAATCAGTAATGGAACCAAAATAGAAATTATGGTGCCACAGATCTCTGAGAACCAAAAGTTACAAGGACATTTTTTTTTAAATTAAAGAAAGTCCAATTATTTAAGAATAAAACAACACTTAGTGTGGAACAAAATGTGTTCTGCATATTAACCTTTTTCAGCAACAGTAAAACTTTTGTTTTATCTTAGTTACCTTGTAGACTTATCGTCTTTCATAGAACAGAATAACAGACACTGTCATTTTGACTGTTTTAATCCACCCTAACCTCACCCTCCAATTGTTGGTTGAGGGTTGCCTTTGTGGCAGCTCTTCTTGTCTGTCTATTTTTTTTTACTTGACCCGCCTTTGATTTGGTGGGAGCCTTCTGATATGTGTGGGTGACGAAGATAATAACCTGACCCCTGGCCTGGTTCCTTTGCTCAATAAAACCACTGTTTAACATTGCAACTAGTCAAATGTTAAGATACCAGCATCTGAGTCGATGAGGAACAGAGTAAAGTTAGGAGAGGTTTTTAATGAAATGTTCCAAATAAAAGAATGGAGGAGACAATCATCTGGAGGTTGCAGGTTCAATCCTGAGTGCAGGCAGATAACAATACAGGAATTCTTGACACTTGTACCCAGTTATGGCTACTGGAATTAGAACAGGTGACCCCCCCGTGGATTCAATAAAGGATGTAGTTCGAAGTTCCATGTAGGTTCCCGAGTTCGACAAACATCTGAAGAAGGCCGGAGGATATTTTGGTTGAAACATTTTGGAAATAACAATAAAGATGAAGACAATAGTCTTAAACCCGTAATGATAAAAGAATGAATCTAGAGATGCATATCCAGAATAACTGGTTATTTTCTGTTGATATTCCTTAGATTCTTATTATTTAGTATATATATATCTATGTATATAACAAAAAAGATTGGAAACTCACAGTTCCCCCAACAATAAGTTAAGAACAGGCAGCTTAGAAAAGAAAGCAACAATTTCTCCATGCCAATAGAACAGAGTTTGGTTTAAAAACAAACTTCATGATTAAAGTCTTATACTACTCTGCCATAACTCTGATTTTCTTATTTGCGCTCTAATTTGACAAACTGATGTTACCAGTTGCCATATTGAATATATATATATTTAATATGTCAACTGGTAACATCAAGTGGTAAGATACTAAGTCGAACATAAAGATAGGCAGGTTTCAACCCCAGCTTGAAGTGTCCTGTGTGTCTAGCCACACTGAAGAGTTGTGATACAACAAAACAGTCTGTCTGTGAATGACAGTACATATGCTCCATTCCTGAGGATTGAGCACTCTGGTGAAGGAATTAATGGCTGCCACTCATGTAATTCAAAGCTCTTCTAATAAATTGAGCACTCTTGTATCCAATAAGGCAAAATGTAAACAAATGAAACTCTCTACATAAGGCGTTATAATTCTTGAGCTGACGGATGTTGCCTGGTGGATGAGGGGTAAAATACTAAGACTATGGTAAAGTTGGGCATGTTTTGATCCCAGCTTGAAGTGTCCTGCATGTCTAGCCACACTGAATGAAACAGTCTGTCTGTTTGTGGATGACATTTATATATATATACATATATATATATATATATGAATTGGCCAACTATAGTTGAATATGACCCAAAGGCTCCTTTTTTCAATAGTTACTACACTTATATGTAGGGGAGGGTGCCGCTCCTTTCCCAGGATTTATCTACTTACCCTTGATCTATATGTTTATAATACTGAGTGTAAAACAAGGAGGCATCAATTACCATTTTTTGAGTCTCTGGTATGACTTGACCTGGGATTGAACCCCAGTTCCCAGGACCACTGGCAAACACTCAAACCATTATGCCAATGGCTGGTTATATTTATGTATAATGTTTCTTAATTAACAAAATAGCTAGGAAAAAAATAACTGGTTAATATTTTCAAACAACTTGAAATTGATTGTCTAAACTCTTAAAATAAATAGTTTCCATTTAGGCATCCAGAATTTTATCAATCTTGAAGGGAAAATCTTCTTATGATGGAATAATACCAATATCATTGGGGATTTATGAATTTATTTAAAAAATATTTTAAAAACGTGGATGCAATTCTTCTTTCCTTCATATTATTATTATATATATATATATATAGAGAGAGAGAAAGAGAGTAATATCCAGCCAGCAATTTTTTTTTTTTTTCCATACATATATTAACTGTAATCCACATTCACTGTTCTGCAACCTCAAGTCTAAAGTGTATAAGTCATCTGACAAGACGGAGAGTATAATAATATTCTCTGGCAAAATAAATTTATTATGACAATTTAACCAGGTTTGATTTTCCTGCTGACTGGACTATCTATATAAAATTATGATTAAATATTCAATCCAAAAGTGTTTTTAATCAATAAAATTTTGACAGTCCTCTCTGCACAAAGATGCAGAGCAATTTTACAACATTTTCAAGGATCAAAAATCTGAGTATCATGATCTTTGACTTCTTGTCAACTATTTTCTCCAAAGACTGGCAGCATCAAACACAGAGATGTGAGTTTTTATCTGATTTTTATTGTTATCCTGTTTTATAATTGAAATATTGTTATATAATTCTTGTATTGGTACTGATCAGGTGCAGGTATTTTTTTTTATGGAACAGATGCAAGAAGCCACTTCTTTAATTATGGTTTAGTTATATTTTTAAAGTTTTATATTATGTCCACCTTGTTAGAATCAGGCACTTCTTTTATGCCAACTTTTCTTATCTCTATTTCTTTTTATCATTGTGTATGAATGTATGTATGTATGTATGCATGTATGTGTTGTATAGTGGCTCGTACTACGTTACTTCCGGTATTGCAGAAGTATAAAAGATGCCATATCTTGAGAAGTGAAGCAGAAGCAGAGACAGAAGAGCTCTGAAGGACGTCGGTCATAGAAGACCAACTTTGGTCGTAACACCTACATCGAGAGACTTACGATACTAGCCGAACTGTACCATTTGAGTTGATAAATAATTAACTCTGTTTCACTGTGTATCGGTTCCTTCCCACGATACAACAATATGTATGTGTGTGTGTGTGTGTGTGTATATATATAAAGTTGAGAGTGACCTGAAGGCTTCCTTTTCAATAGCTACTACACTGAGGTGTAAGAGAGGGTACTACTCCTTTACCTGGATTGTTTCACTTACCCTTGATCTGTACCTTATAATGCTGAGTGTTAAGCAGGGAGGCATCAAGTACCATTTTTTGAATTTTTGGTATGACTTGACTTGGGATTGAACCCCAGTCTCCTGCTCCATGCGTGAACACTCAAACCATTATGCCAATGTGTATATGTGTGTGTATAATAGCAATGCACCAAAAATGGCTCATCCTTGTAAGATTTTTATTAAAGCAATGGCACTTGAAATACTCTAAATCGGAGAATAAATCAGTTTCCAGTTTAGTTAGTGACTGGATGATAATTTTGTGGAGTTGGGTCTGTGTTTATTTTTTTTATCATCCAACTTCTCAGTTCAATGGAAATACTTATGAAATCTTAATTAGAATTCTTCCTTCCTAGAACTGTAAATATCACCATGGATTGCTTTAACTACGTGAGAATCAAACAAGTTCACCACATGTTATCAAGAACTAAATAATGACCCACATGATTCTAAATAGCATGTGCTTATTTTGTACGCTGTGCATTCTATGGGAAAGTGATTGAGGCTGTTGGATGTTTACCTGCAGCAGTTGCTGGTTGAGCCTCAGTAAAAAAAAGTAAAACTGTGATTGTTGGTTATTAAAATTGACGTATTCTCCACACTTTGAACATTGGTGCAACATGATCTTTTATTTCCTTAGCTGAACCAAAGTTAATGTATATATGAACACTTATTGTTTACTTAAATTTCATATTCTTGTCAGTATTGTTTTCAAGAAGAGGGCATTATTATAGATAATATAATTTTAAAAAATAACATTATTATCTTTGAAATGCTTTTTTGAATTTTAGTCCACTAACATTGTGCCTGACTGTCCATGCATTTACTTGGTTGTCTTGGAAAAGTTTCCCCTCCACCTATGGGTAATTAGTAGGGCAGATGGGGTTTTCTAGCCTTGCTTAGGCAACTAGTCTAGGAGAAGGAAAATTCTGAATTCAGATCAGCTCTACTCCACTTAAATATTACATTCTAACACAGCCGACTCATAGCTGAGGGGTTGGATAATACATATATAAAACATCTATTAAGCCCCATTCTGCAATATCTACACTAATTCCTGACCATTGAACATAGTTTTTTCCTTATTTTCAGTTCCTGTTTGTATTAAAATCATCAGCCATCTATTTCCATGGGGACAAGATTAAGATAATCATGACAAAACAACTGATTGTGGTAAAAAAGAGAAAAATGCTTGAGGGTGACCTGAAGGCTTCCTTTTTAATAGCAAAGAGAAGTACTTTGAAGGTGACTAAAGCCCTATTACTCTAAGTAGGATAAATACTTTCTGGGTAGATGATATTTATGTATCGATTATAATGAATGTCAGTTTTAACATATTCATTTTAATAAATCCTAACTGTGATATCACAGGTCTCATAAAGAGATAATTAGTAATCTTATGAGAATTGTTTTATATTCATTTCGAATAGATCCACAGCTTGACAGTAGGTCTTTCGTAAATAGTTGTTGGCTTTAACGGATGAAGTGAAGATATCTACGCAATACACTTGTGAGTTAGAAACAGTTTCTGGATTGTTACCAAGAATAAATTTAGTTTCTACTCATGAAAACAATATGAAGAAATCAATAATATATAGAATTTTATTGATGGGAATGTTCCCTCAACAAATGATCTACTTAGGTATAAAACAAAATTTTATATATATATGTATATATATATTAAGACCTTTTAAATAAGTGACCATGTTCCAGACTAAACTCTGCAATATCACCCATAAACAAGTAAACACCTGACAATTTTTTGAAAAAAGTTAATTTTCTTCTAAACCAAAGTCTTCAAGAATTAAGCATTTCTAATGGAACATTATGCAATTAAAACAGGTATTGTTAGGTATTATTAATGATACTATTTACCAACCCCTCCGCTCAGGCAGGATATGACACAAGGTCAATTTTTAAGCAGAGTTTAACAGGTTTGAATTCAGAGTTTTCCTTCTCCTAGCCTAGTTGCCTAACCAAGGCCGAAGAATCTAGTCTGTCCTACTATTTACCCATCGCTGGAGGGAGAATAATTGGATTCATACCTTTCCCAAGGGTATTAGTGCTATGTGAAATGCAATCAGTCTCGTCCAGGATTAATAATGATAAAACTCTTCTGTATTGAAACCTTGTAACCAAACATGAGATTGTCACAGTTTAAATACAAGTACATACATTATATCTATTTTGCAATTTTAATGTTGGTTTGAGAGGTGCAGCAATTTTATTTTTGGTTGGAGAATTGTTGCAATCTTATTAGAGGTGTTGCAATTTTATTTTTGGTGAAAGAGGTATTCCAAGTTTATTTTAGTTGGTGAACTGTGGCAATTTTATTTTTGGTTCTAGAAGTGTTGCAATCTTATTTTTGGTTCTAAAAGTATTACAATTTTATTTTTGTTTCCAGAAGTTTTGCCATTTTATTTTTGTTTCCAGAAGTTTTGCCATTTTATTTTTGGTTCCAGAAGTGTTGCCATTTTATTTTTGGTTCCAAAAGTGTAGCAATTTTATTTTTGGTTCCAGAAGTGTTGCAATTTTATTTTTGGTTCCAAAATTGTTGCAATTTTATTTTTGGTTCCAGAAGTGTTGATATTTTATTTTTAGTTCCAAAAGTGTTGCAATTTTATTTTTGGATCCAGAAGTGTTACTATTTTATTTTTGGTTCCAGAAGTGTTGATATTTTATTTTTAGTTCCAAAAGTGTTGGCATTTTATTTTGGTTCCAGAAGGGTTGCAATTTTATTTTGGTTACTGTTTCAATACTGTAGAGTTGGATAATAAATAATGAACATTTTGATAGTTTTATGTTAAACTAGAAATAACAATATCCTGTTCATGTTGGTTTTGGAGAAAATAAACATTTTATCAAAAAAATTGATAAGAGTGTACTTATTTATAATTAACAATATATATACATGTTGTGTGCATGCATGTGTGCTAGTCACATAAAGTATCCTCTTTACTGAGAAATGATTGATTGCATTGTTATGGTAAAAGGTATTGTTATTTTGTTCCTTTTGTTAGGTAATTTGAAATGATTTTTGTAGGTGGGGAATCCCTATGGTGTAGTGGCTAAAGTGCTGGACTGGGACATCATAATAAATGAGTTCAAACTCAAGTTGTGCTATTAGGTTCACCTTTGGGCTAATCCCCTTGAGAAAGAAATAAACTCTTTTATCCTACTGTCATCAATATAGCAGTCATCAGTGACAATGCTACACTTTGATTATTTTGAAGGATATAGAATATAATTCTTCATAAAAAAAAATACAACATAAAAATACACTTATCTAAATATAAAGAGGATATTTATTTTTCTAATATATTTGATTAGACTTCTCAAGGTATAGATACTGTACTTTTATTTAAGGTAGAATTTCTAGGGAGCAATCTGATGATAGGGAGGAAACTATTTTATTATACAAGAAATCCTTGAAATGTTCCCGCTAAGTGTAGTTATTTTCTGAACCACAAGCCACATATGACTGCTTTATCCATTGTTAGAAATGAAATTATGGCTCACCCTCCTCAAACAAAGACCAGTTGGCTTGAGCTGTAGAACATGTGAACTGCATCTCAGCAGATGAGTAAGCTCACCCCCATCAACAAGTATCCTGGATATGACACTAAACCATATGATGGTAAGGGACCAGCCCTGGAGCTTTGGGACATAGGGAGTGTTCTTTCATTCTCATTACTCCCAGGTTCACTTTGGCCTCGAGTGGTTGTACCTGTTTGGGTTCCATCTTTGGATCAAATAGAAATATTATTTTTTCTACTTTGAATCCATTTGAGTGTGTGCAAAAAAACTCTCAGTATTAGATAGCAATACTTGAAACCATTCAACTTAGTGCAAACAAATTAGCTCTGGCTTATTGAAAAATTGTTACCAAAAACCTATTCATTTAAAAACCATTTATGCCTCATATATATGTATGAAGATGATTTGGCATTGAATTACCTACAAGGGTTGATATGCCATAAAACACAACCAACCAAAGTTTGTTCTAGTGTCATGATGAAATTGAAACCTACAAAGAAGATTGGGGTACAAACTCCTTATCAACCAAAACATAGAATTTGTTCCTAATTTTAAGTCTATAATGAAACTGAGACAAACCCAAACAGTTTTAGAAAAAGAAAATGAACTTTGTCCAAATGTCCAGCTTTTGTATTAGGTGTTCAAGAAACTTGATCCAGCAAACAAATCTATAGTGGATTTTATTTCCTTGCGACCATAACCTATAATTCTTTTTCATTAAAAGAAGATAGAGTCAGCAGACAAGAATCGCTCATGTCTGGAGACCACTGGCCCAGGGATGATGCAATCCTTTTTTTTTCCTGCTCTTGGTCAGTTAGCATGGTGGGATCGATCAGTGGAGTAGGAATGGGTGGTTGAAGCTGTTGGACATATGTAGGAAGGAGGAATGGGGGAAGATTGACTGACAACAGTCAGAATCCAAGGATGAAGTTATCCTGTTTGTGATGCTATACTTACCACTGCAGATTTGGATGATGGCCAGTGTCCAATGCTGGAATTTTTATGACCCATCTTGGACAAACTGGACAAAGAGAAAGATCCATATAAATAACATTGCTTGTGTGTATGTGTGGAGAATACTTGAGTTTGGATAATGGAGGGAGACATAGCCAAGCTGTCTACCAAGTTGAAAGATGAAAATTAGATATTGATGTTGACATCTAAAGAAGAGGAAAGAAAAGCAGAATTCTTTCCTAACTTATCTGATAATTTTGAACATAGTCTCATCTTATGGTTGAGAGAGTTGCATATTTTCCATAAGTGTTGAAGCTCAGGAAAAAGCGAAAATTTTGAACACTGATTTTTTTAGGTATACATACGCTATTTGAAAAATAAGCATTATACTGATTACTTACAGTTTTCATCAATATTATTGGGGCCCATTAATTTTTTTTCCCACTATCTTAAGAAATGAACTGAAAATAACCAAATTTGCATAAATTTCTTTCATCATATGCTGAAATTTTATAAGTGCTGATTATTATGACCAGGATTGTATGTTTCTTTCTATAAATCTTGTCTGTTTCTTCATTTTCATGTTTTTTCAGTGGGCTAGTAATGACCTGTTAGCCCTCTTTTTTTGCTTTATTTGCATAGTCACTGATGGACAGACCAATCTTGATGAATTTTGGCATGTGAACTCCTTTAATATCAAGGAATGTTTCATTGGTTTTTGTTGGTTGAAGGAGGGATTTTATCTCTTCGTCCTCCACTTCCATGAGTACCCGGAACATTTTAGCTATAAATTGATCAGACAGGTCTAATTCATCATGTAAGCAAATAAAACTGATATCTGCAGGAGCATTCCCTTGAAGCAGAATGGAATTTTGGGGAGAAAAACTACTCATAGAGGTTGGTTGGTTGGTGTTTGATGGCATCTCAACCCTTCTGGATTATTTAATGCCAAATTCTGTTTATATACATACACATCGACACATATATGATTTGGAAACTGAGTTGTTAGAGCTCCTTTGTTTGCACACAGTTAAATAGTTTCAATTGTTCCTATCAAAAACTCATAATTATATTTAATTTTAATCATTTCTTTGTTCATGGTTAAATTTATTCCTCTCTATCATTAACAATTTTCATCATCATCATGTTGTGCTGCTGGCATAGATTTCCCTGACTCTCTCTTGCCATTGCTTCTGGCAGGTCTTCTAGACTACATCCTGTGTCTGTACAGAGGTATTGTAGATAAGGTCTAGTTAGTTGTCTAACACTTGCATGTCCGTGTCGAAGAGTCAGTCAGAGAACGTCACTTATTAGTTTGTCCTTATGTCTCACATTACTTGTTCATCTTATTTGGATAGTTTTAGAGATGGAAGGTTGGTGGCTATTCAGCTGCAGTTTTGCTGGATGTTGCTTCCAGGATTTGTTCAATATAGCTTGTACCATTCTTGAGCAATTCCTGTCTAGCTTTTTTTCTATATACTTAGTCAACGTCCATGTGGTGCATCCATATAGAATTGACACAACTGCTGCTTGAAAAAAATTGTTTAATTTTATCGGATAAGTCTGACTTCCATGTGATTGATAACTTATCAATAATAGTCCATGCCTTCACTAGTGTTCCCAATGATATCCTTTTTACAAGATAAGACACTACTTCCGAGGTAGGTGAACTTGTCTGCAAGTTTCAGAGGACCACCATTTAATATGGAGACGTCTTCTTTTTCATTAAAACAAATCTTCTCTGTTGTATCTGCATTCACATGGACTCCATTGCCACCTGCTGCCTGTTCCTGACTATGCAGCAGGGATTTGGCTTGGATAGGTATATATGCCAGAAGCTCTATGTCATTCTCATTGTCTGTGTCCATAACAGTATGTGTGGGGTATCGTCTGCTTCTTGCCTTTTTTAGTGTGAAGCCATTTTCTTTGATTAGATATATTGACGTTTGAAGTACTTAGTCTGGGCAGCTTATTAATCGATATCGGGCTAATGTATCCTCTTGCAGAACCCCAGCAAAAATGTCAAGTTTAAATTATTTAAATCAAGAATACTTAATTGAAGCTATAATTGTATAAATTATTAATATTAGATAGGAATACTTGAAACCATATAACTGTATAAATTATTAGTATTAGATAGGAATAACTGAAATCATATAACTGTGCACAAATTATTAGTATTAGATAGGAATACTTGGAACCATATAACTGTATGAATAATTAGTATTAGATAGGAATACTTAAAACCATATAGTTATAAATTGTTAGTATTAGATAAAAATATTTGAAACCATATAGCTGTATAAATTATTAGTATTAGATTGAAATACTTGAAAAAATATAACTTAATAAATTATTATTATTAAATAGGAATACTTGAAACCATATAACTATATAAATTATTAGAATTAGATAGGGATATTTGAAATCATATCATCATCAACATCATGTCGTGCCACCAACACGGATATCCCTGACCCTCTCTTGCCACTTCTCCCTATCATTCATTGCCTCCGGCAGGTCTTCAGGGTTACATCCTGTGTCCTCACATAGTTGCTGTATGTAAGTTCGTGCTGGTCGTCCTGCTTTTGCCCATCCATATGTGGGGGTCCACAGGAGTACATCGCTTATGAGCTCGTCCTTGCTTCTCCAGCAGTGTCCCGCGTGTCTGGTTCGTCTAACTTGTATAGTTTTCGTGATGGGGGGCAGGTGTCCGTATAGTTGGTGTCTCATGGGGTGTTGTCGCCAGGACTTGTTCAATACTGCTCTCAACATTCTTGTGTAATTTCCGTCTAGTTTCCTCTCCAGCCGCTTAGTTAGCGTCCATGTGGTGCATCCATATAGCAGTATCGACACAACC
Source organism: Sepioteuthis lessoniana (assembly GCA_963585895.1). Lineage (NCBI taxonomy): Eukaryota > Metazoa > Mollusca > Cephalopoda > Myopsida > Loliginidae > Sepioteuthis > Sepioteuthis lessoniana. Next base: position 77,942,331 of record OY757927.1, on the reverse strand, counting down.
GCTGCCTGGAAGAAACTGCATTTCAACTGTGCACAAATTATTAGTATTAGATAGGAATACTTGGAACCATATAACTGTATGAATTATTAGTATTAGATAGGAATACTTAAAACCATATAGTTATAAATTGTTAGTATTAGATAAAAATATTTGAAACCATATAGCTGTATAAATTATTAGTATTAGATTGAAATACTTGAAAAAATATAACTTAATAAATTATTATCATTAGATAGGAATACTTGAAACCATATAACTATATAAATTATTAGTATTAGATAGGGATATTTAAAATCATATAACTGTACAAATTATTTGTATTTGAGAGGAATACTTGAAACCATATGACTGTATAAATTACTAGTATTAGATAGGAATACTTAAAACCATGTAGCTATAAATCATTTTGTATAAGATAAAAATACTTGAAACCATGTAACTGTATAGATTATTAGTGTTAGATTGGAATACTTAAAACTATATAACTGTATAAATGATAAGATAGAATACTTGAAATCATATAACTGTATAATTAATTTGTATTAGATAGGAATACTTAATATTGAACTGTGTGTAAGAAAAAAAAACTCTTAAGAATCAACTACACAAAATCTGTAAACAAAAATACAGAATGAAAGTAGTTTTCTAACCTCTGGGCATAAACTTCAGTGATGAGTTAAAAAGTACCACTTTTCTTCTTCTCCAATGATGGCTTTGGCTCTTATTGTATAGGAAACCTTCCACCCCTCTTGAAAGTGAATTGTTCTGCTCGTGGAGTTGATGAATGAAGGCTTTAAGTAAGAAGCCTATCAATTGACATAGAGCAGTACGCTGAGCTAGTTTTACTACTCACGCGACTTTAGTACCTTTTTATTACCACCCTTTTTATTGTTACATATTATTTAGTGTTTGTCTTTACAAACTCCAAATTAACATCATATTAGCTCTGAATATCCCATAAAGGTTGATATGCCTTTAAACAAAGAAATCAAACCAATCTAGGCATTAAAATAACTCTAGATGGGTCGACATACTGTTAAAATCTATCACAAGAACAATCTATCAAAATTATATACCAGCAACTGGCTATCAATTGCTATCTTCTTAATGATTGGAGGAGGAAAAGACTTGCAGAAATAGTCTGTTTTGTTTTCTTTGTTTAAAGGCATATCATCCTTTGTAGGTTATTTAATGCCAAAGCCATCCTTGTTGAAGAATACTAGTGATACAATGTAACACATTGCTGGTAGGGATAAGGTAGTTTATACCTTTCCCAAGGGTATTAGTCCAAAAGTAAATGTAATAATGTGACTGGGGTTTGAATTCAGTTACTTTGTGGCTGCAGTCCAATAAATTAGTTGCAATGCTATCATGTCTTTTTAAAGAGATTTGTTGTGAGTTTTTAAATGTTGAGTGAAAAAAATAAGGTAATGACTGGATTTTTTTTTTTTACCTGTGAAATTTTCTGGGAAAGTGTTCATTTACTGCTATATTACCAATGCATTTAATATTAAGTAAATTGAAACACATATTCAAAGTGTTGTGATTTTCTTTTCTATGAGTGTATATTTTGGCTCGGTTCTTTTTTTCTATTACAATTAATCCAACCATTTCCCTCAATAGGAGTGAAAAAAATAAGATCATGACTGGATTTTTTTTTTTTTTACCTGGATGTAGTTGAAAGTAAGTTTTGGTGTATTACTACAAACATTTTTCCTGTGAAATGTTCTGGGAAAGTGTTCAAAATAGTTTGAATATTACTTGGTTTTCTCTCATTTATTTACTTATTTATTAAATCTATTTATACTTAAACAATTTTTGTTGAATTATATTTATAGCTAAGTATGTTCATTTAAACTTAAAAGTGGAGAAGTTTGTTAACTTGTCACCAGGATTGTTTGGTCAAGAGGTCAAGATGATCAGCTGGATATCCAGCCGGCAAAATTGGGGAAGAGGTAAGTTATGGGGAGTTAGAATTGAGTAGGAAGTGAATTCTTTCTTTGGCTTTTGGGAGTTGAGTAAAGAGAAAATCCATAACTGCAGCTTTTGCAGCCTTCAAAATCAGCAAAGATGTTTTCTGGCTTTGGTCATCTCTGACTGCTGCTTAGACTTTGACCAGCTCAAGAAGGGCCCCACCCCCTTTGGAATGATTCTGCAAATGCCTCTCTTTGACATATTTGCAATTTTGGTTTGTTTGATGACCAGGAACAGATTCAGAAAGAGCTATGCAAAGTTCAGATTCTTTCTTTCAATCCAAGAATTCTTTGATGTGGTCCCCAGTTTCCTTTCTGCAAAGTCTGGCACTGTCAGGTTTGTGATGTGGGTTATCTTCCAAGACTAGGACAGACTGGTTGAGCCTGTACTTTGGTGTTTACACATATGTGTGTTTATTTATGCATAGACATACACACACACACACACACACACACACACACACACATATATATATATATATATATATATATATATAGTATGTGTTTCTTCAGATTATGGTCGGTAGGGTTAGTGACTTTTGAAATAAATCTTAGTGGCTCTTCTTAAGTCCAAGGCTTCAGAAACAGATGCCAAAAACTCGAAAGAAAAAAGAACTTTGGTGTGTCACTTAAACTAAAGTTTATGTTTGAATACAATTTTTAAAAAAAATGAAGTCCTCAGATATTTTTATTATTTGTGATATTCTGACAATTATCTACAACTTGTATTTTCATGTTTTGGTTTAATTAATGACGTATCAACTCCTCATGAGCTATTTAATGTTGAAAATTGATTCCTTTGTAAATATTTGATTACTTTTGTATCTAGAAATATTTTCCTTATTCCATTAGAATCATTTTGAAATTTATTTTTTTAAATTGTACCATTTCATTCATTCATAATAATAGAATGTTATCAGACAGTTATATGGCATCAAGTGTGCATATTTCATATAAATAGTTTTCAAACAGATCTATTTGACTCATAGTTCATATGGTTCGGGATCATAGTGGCCTTGGGATTAATAGCAATGAAGTAGTACTCCACACTCCTCAGAGATCCAGAACTGGATCATCACTATAAGATACAGTTAATGTCATACTAAGGACCCTTTTGTTTTTGGGTGGGAGAGGATAAGTCTTACTCATTTGCATGGGATGCAATCAATGAATTTTAAGCCCCACTAATGGGGGGGGGAGATTTTATTTTGAGGTAATATGAAATCAGTCTTTTCTAATGTCTGTCTCTTGTGATGTATAGTCTTTGTTATTTTTATTTTCATTTTTTTTTTTTTTTTTCATTTTTTAAATTTTTGTTTTGGTTTTTTTTTTTCATTTTTGCTTTTTTTTCATTTTTGTTTTTGTTTTTGTTTTTTTTTTTTCCATTTTTGTTTTCTTTTTCATTTTTTTTTTTTTTATTTTTTATTTTTTTTAAATGTCAATTCTGAAGACGTTATCCTGAAAGATCCAAAATTGATAATGATTATAAAAAACAAATCCTACTCTAATAAAACTGACGTCACAAGAAGTTAGTGTACCAATTTTCAAATCATTATGATCTGTTTGAATCCAAATTTTGACTATTTTGTGTGAAATGCAGAAATATTTTTGCAAAAAAAAGACAGCTTTAATATTGGCTTTTATACACATTGCTATTCCCTAATCTTCTGGTCCCCCCCCCATCCTCACCTTGACTCAACATTTTTTGTTGGCATTGTTTGTATTGGACTATTTCAGGAGTAAAAAAGTAAAATCTTACTGGAGGTTATTTGTAAGCCCTTTTTTTTGTTGTTGTTGTTTGTTTGTGTGTTGATTGGATCTTTGAAAAAAATAAAAACTCATTTAGAACTTTCATTTGTTGATTGTTGTTTCTATTTCTCAATTGGAGAATATATATATATATATATATATTTGTTTGTGGGTTTCCCGATTATTTCCCTCACTTGCAGTTTATGCATTTAACCTGTTTATCCATCAGTTGTTTTAAGATATTTATATATTATGTATTGGTATATATGTGGAGCCATTTACTGATCGACCTCTTTTAATACTTGTATAGATAGCAGGATGTGTAAAATATAGGTATATAAGTTTGTAAATTACTTTATCCATATATATATTTATAAAGATGTATTTATCAAATTGGTGTCTATGTTTTTCTCTAACATCTCTCATTCCTTTTTCATACAAATACACACACATGTATACATGTGCATATAAATTCTTATGTGTACAAATAAATTAATAAATCTTTGTGACTCTGTCTGTCTGTCTGTCTCTCTCTCTCTCTCTCTCTATATATATATATATATAAAATTAGATAAATACAAATCTCTTCATGGACTTCCTATTTTAAAATATATCCTTATTCTTTCTTTGGACCTACAACTACCATCATTAAATATATATATATATATATATATATATATATATATATATGCACACGTAGGTGTGTGTGTAGTTATTTACTTATTTACTACTGTCTCTTTTATATAAGAATAGTTTAAAAAGTTCTAAGCCTAACAAAGAAATAAGATCCATAGCTGAATCTTTTTACTTGGCCCTACTCTATAATTTCTTACAAAACTATGAAAAGTCATTCAAATTTCTGTCCAGGTGAGACCCATACAAAGATGAGATGTGTGCAATAATTTTAAAATCTTGGCGTGGCTTAGAACTTTTTGAATGACTCATGTGTGTGTGAGTATATATGTACATATATACATACACCATTATCTACATGATACATAGCCATGTATCTTTGTGGATGTGTGTGTTACATACATACATATATATATATATATATATATATATATATATATATATATATACACACACCATTATCTACATGATACATATATATAATATATATATAGCCATGTATCTTCATGCATGTGTGTGTTACATATATATATATATATATATATATATACACACACCAATATCTGCATGGTACTCACACTAATATATACAGTCATGTAGGTTTGTGTGTGTGCGTGTGTGTTTGTATAAATATTTATAAAGAAGATTTGAGTAATCAGGACTTAAAGATGATGAAACAAGTGTTGCTCGAACAATGGCAAATGTTTCAATATTCTAGCAACACTAGTTTAACCGTCTTAAAGTCCTGATGAAGGTTAACTAAAACTGAAACATTTTAACATTGACTTTCCTTTATAGTAAATTCATCACATTTTGCTTACTTCGTTTTCCTGTTTTCTTCACACTGTCAGACTCATTTCCATTATTCACTTCCATATATGTATATATATATATATATATGTGTGTGTGTGTGTGTACACACACACAAACCAGTATCAACATGATGTATACACAGTCATATTTTTGTGTATGCATATATATGCATACACACACTAATATCTATAATCTTGTGTGTGTGTGTGTGTATGAATATATATATATATATATATATATATATATATATGTATATATTCAGGCTCGTTGGCCTAGTGGGGAGAGTGTTTGCTAATGGCGTGAGAGACCAAGTTTCAGTCCCAGGTCGTGTCATACCAAGTACTCCAAAAATGGTACTTGATACATCCTTGCTTAACGCTCATTATAAGGTATGTATCAAGGGTAAAGTGGAGCAATTCAGGAAAAGGAGTAACACTCTGCCCTACAACTCAATGTTGTAGCAATTGAAAAGGGAGCATTCATCGACTACAATCACCAACTTTATACATATTACTGATTATACTTACCAGTATCTATGTATCTTCTTATATATTGTATTATTTTTTAGTTGAATTGATTTTTTTTTTTTTGCTTTGTAAATGTTGATTTAGGGCATAGTCACTTCTGGGTCTGAATACACATTGATGAAGGATCTTATGACAGAAGCATAAATAGGTATAAACATGACAAAAATTTCCTCAAACTCTTTCCTCCCTCAGAAATGTAGATCTGCACATTTATAGCTATGCTACTGAAAATGAGACACAAAATTCTCTTGAACTTTGGAATATAAATGGTTCACTCAATCCCACTCAGAAAACCAAATCTAGCATTAATTAACAAAAAAAAAAAAAAAAGCGACTTGTCATCTCATAGATTTTGCCATTCCAGCAGACCCTGGAATGAAAGCAAAAAGATAGACAGATATCTGGATCTATTTGATGTTTCCATGTTATAGAAACATCTTCCGATGGACATAAACTCTGTTGTTTCTTTATTCCTAAACACGAACACCTGTTTACGTGATAATAAATATTTGTATTGAATTCAGCTATCCATTACATTGCATTCAAAGTAATCTGAATAAATTGATGTATGTGTAAGAACCTCTCTGCTTATAGCCTCTCCCCAGTGGCTGAGATGGTTGTACATTTGCCACTACACATGGTGACTGAACCAAGTAAAACTAATTTTGTTGGCCAGCTCTTCTAAATTTAAAACCTGTCAGGATTGTCAATACATACATGTCGTTATTATTACAGGAGATGGAATATGTGACTCACATTTAAATTCTAGACAAGGCAGTTTGTGTTAAAGTTTGCACTAAGGCCCCGAGGAAAGGCATGAATCCATCTATTCTCTATGAGTAAACAGTAGGACAGACTGATCTCTTTAACCTTGGCAAGACAAACCTTCTAAAAGTTTGAAATCTATTAATTCAAATCAGTTTTGTTCAACTTAAATAGACCTTGGTTGTGATGGAAAGGATAGATAAATATATATATATATATATAATCAGTTGTATACTTGTAACATTCAAAATACCTATACATTTAAGTAGCTGAAAGATAATAAATACAAGTGTGCATTTATTTTTGTATTCCTCTGTATATAATCATTTGAGTGTGGGTATATAGATATGTATTGACACACATAAACACACAATTGTATATTTATAACTTACATTGAGATAAATAGTAATTATATCTATACGCATTTTTTGTATGTCTGATACATTTGTATACATGTCCTTTGGGTGATGGGTATGTCTCTATGCACCCATATGCACACATAATGTGTATTTATATATAATATATATATATATATATACATATATGTATATCGTGTATTTATTTATATATATATATATATATATATATATTGTGTATTTATTTATATATATATATATATATATATATATATATATATATATATATATATTGTGTATTTATTTATATATATATTGTGTATTCATATATATATATTTATATATATATTGTGTATTTATTTATATATATATTGTGTGTATTTTTATATACGGAATTATGTGTGCAGAGACATATATCTGTATTAAAATGCACACATGCACATAAGCAAATGAATTATGTTATTGATTCTACGTCTTTATGATTCAATGGTTTTCTCCATTTTTATGCAAAAATGTACTAGAGTTCGGGACTGTCCACATCATTATTGTCAGTTCCTGCCTCAATATTTTTTTCTCTTTGTTTTTTTTTGTACATTTTTTATACTGTTGTTGGTTTAAGTCAACTTAAGACTCTTTCCTTATTTCTCTTTTAGGCTTTTTTAGCTAAACATAATTATCTACCCACACCCTTTTTTTGGGGGGAATTCTTTTCAAACCATCTTCTTTAACTTCTCTACATTGTAGTTAGATATCTGTCTCTAATTTTCTGTCAGGTTTTCAATTTGCCATTTTATTCTTTTACGTCTTATTTTATGTGGTGTATTCTATAAAGCAAGTTATTTACACAATTTTTAACCATCTGATATCTGCTTTCTTTATGAGTGGCAACATTTTCAGTCAAATCATTTCCTCTTCAGGAGGGTTTCCAAGCCAATTCTTAAAATGTTCTTTATATGTATTTTATACAAGATAATGCCATTTCTACATTAAATGACAAACCTTTGAAATTAGTTGATCGTTTCATATACCTGGTTAGCAATATCTCATCTACTAAAAGTGATGTCATCATACATGTCAGAAAGGTATGGACTACTGTCAACAGGTTATCGATAATGTGGAAGTCTGATCACTCTGATTAAATAAAATGGGAATTTTTCCAACTAGTAGCTGTGTTAGTACTATTGTATGACTGTGCAATGTGGGCTTTAATGAATTTCTGTGAGAAAAATCTGAATGGGAACTGTGCAAAAGTGCTGCATACTTGATGCCCATCTTGGTCAAATAGTCTGTGACATGGGTGTGGTTGTGGACTGGTGCATTGTCCTGCTGGAAATGCCACTGACCCAATTTCAAGAGTGCTGGCTTCTTCCGACGGAATCTCTTCCTGAACTCCCTTAAAACCTCAACATAGTAACCCTAACCGTTTGGCCAATCAACTCTGGTGTATTGACTTCCTTACTCCTCCCACACCTCTCATCATCCCTCACAGACTCCTTGCCTTCCTTGAATCTCTTATGCCACTCAAAAACTGATGCTTGATTCATGATTCATGCAAGATGCTCCAAAAGCAGTTTGAAACATTCCATTTCTGTGGCATTTTTTCCAAGTTTAAAAAAGAATTTTATTTCATATTGTTCTTTTAAAGTGTCCTCATGTCCAGATTGTATTTTTGAAATTCCCCAGCTGTGACAATCAGGCTTTAGTAGGGTGTATTCCAATTGCTGCTGTAGCTGTTGATTTGAAGCTGAAATCATAAAAATTGGTCAGTCATCTCATAAGATGTATAGCAATGACATAGTGAATTTTCATGAGTCTACGAGAATTTTAAATGCCTGTACAAAAAAAGTCTTGAAACTTATTGAATGCACCATGTAAATGTTGAAGGGAAAAGAAAGTTGATTATGTGCAATGGGATTGGGTATATTGCACAAATGTTAGTAAGAGAACTTTTTTTTTCACCAACATTTCTAAAAACAACACTTTTACTCAAGTTTTAGAAATGATGAAGTATTTTTAAAAATTTGTGGGTCACTGTATGAATAGATTGTTCTCCAGTGGCCTGGGAGAGACTGTGGTTCAATCCCAGGTCAAAGCATACCAAAAACTCTAAAAATGGAACTTGATGCCTCCTTGCTTAACATCCACCATTATAAGGTACAGATCAAGGGTAAAGTGGAACAATCCAAGGAAAGGAGTAATGCTTTTCCCTACATCTCGGTGTAGTAGCTTATGAAAAGGGAGCCTTCAAGTCACCAACTTTACTTTTGTATCACACACGATAGAAAAATTTTAAGTAATGTGAACTGAAGTTGCATCTCACTGAGGAGGATTTGATTTGTTTTCTGCACCGAAAGGGTTTATAGAAATTCAAAGAGAGATGGTTGGAAAAGTGTATTGGTTTGTTTGGAGTTATGAAATATATTTAGTTGTGAGCCCCTTCTGACCAAGGGCCAAGATTAGCATTAGTATATATTCTACTATATACTAATGCTGAACACAACCAAAAGAATGACCAGAAAAACTCCATTACACACAGAAAGATTATATATATATATAAAAAGTAAGTAAAAGTAAAGTTAGCGACCATAGTCGAGGGTGACCCGAAGGCTCCCTTTTCGATAGCTACTACACCAAGGTGTAGGGGAGGGTGCTACTCCATTCCCAGGATTGCTCCACTTTACCCTTGAACCGTACCTTATAATACTGAGTGTTAAGCAAGGTGGTATCAAGTACCATTTTTAAAGTCTTTGGTATGACTCGACCTGGGATTGAACCCAGGTCTCCTGGGCCATTGGCGAACACTCTAACCGCTGGGCCAGATTAAAAAGCATACACAAATGTGTCCCTACGAATAAAAATATGCACATATTATTCAATGAATAAGCATTATATGTAAGGGGTACAAATATGAAAAAATGTACATAAGATGTTGGTATGGCTAAGCAGGAGATGTGTCTCTAGTGTATTTTGAAGGCAAAAGAGAATGCAAATAGATTTTTGGGACCATCGTGTGACAGTCCATAAACCAGCTAATGAGCTCACCAATTCTCCAAGGGAGACATTTATTGTCTCTCTTCAGGTTTTCAGTGGAAGAATTATCATTCTTTTATTTTAGAAATGATAAAAAAAGGTAATTTGGTGACATAAATTAACCAAGGAGACCAACTTAGAAAGTTTTTAAGGTTAAGGTTAAGAGTGACTCACAGGTAGAAAATATGAAGAATGTTCTTGTAGAATATTTGAAACTTGCACAAAGTTTACTTTCTGAATGTGCACTCATTCACAAGTGACATATTAAAATACTTGTTTGGACTTTACATATGCTTCAGGCTTCCAACATTTCCCAAAATATATCGACTCCGTTGTTATGACTTACCTTGCTAACTATGGATTTATTAATGATTCTGTCATGAGAATGTTCCATCTCTCAAATTCAGTAAAAATAAATAGATGAATTTTCAGTGGAGTTTAAAACTACTTGCCTCTGAAAATTCTATATTTAGTGTAGAAAGATATCATTGTTCATAAAAGTCAAGGTGCCCGTGGTATAATGGTTATCATCGTAGGAAATGGACACAGCAACTTGAGTTCAAATCCTGGACAAGAATGATTGCATTTCACATAGCACTAATATCCTTGGGAAAGGTATGAATCCAATTATTCTCCCTCCAGCTATGGGTAAATAGTAGGGCAGACTAGGTTCTTCACCCTTGGTGAGGCAACTAGTCTAGGAGAAGGAAAACTCAGAACTCAAACCTGTTAAACTCCGCTTAAAAATTGACCTTGTGTCATATCCTGCCCGAGCAGAGGGGTCGGTAAATAGGTAAAAGTCAAGGAAAATTTTCTATGCTTTTTCTTCAAACTAAATATGAAAAGGAAAACATACCTTTCATACTAGAGTAATGAACAACTCCGAATCCTTTTTATACATATAAATATTAAGTATATGATTTGTAAGTAAATAATTTGTAGGTAAGATCTTAAACTTGCAATAGTTGATTTGTTTGCACACAGGTAAATAGTTCTAAGTATTGCTATATAATACTAATAATTCAATTTAGGTACCCAGTTAAAGAGTTTCAAATATTCTTATTCAATGTTACTCATTCATTTGTTGACATTTAAATTGTTCCAAGTATTGCTATGTATTACTAACAATTCAATTTAATATGAGTAATTTGTTTACACAGTTTAAATGGTCAAACAGTTCTATTTGACCCATAGATGGGACACTCTCTGGTGCTCCCACTCCAGGTTAGAGTGGACCTGCAAGCAATGGCAGTGAAGGGGTACTCCACATTCCACAGAGCTCTAGGACTGGAGCCTCACCATCAGATGGTTTAGTTTCATATCCAGGACACTCATTGGTGGTGGGGTTTAACTCTCTACAGAGATGCAGTCGGTGTATTCTCCAGCTCTAGAGGATCGGGCTCTCTTGTTTTGGAAGTAAAAAATGTCTTAAAAATTCATTCTTTACATGAGTATAAATGGAAATAAATAAAGTTAATAGTGCAGCCCAATCAGCTGGGGTTATAGAATGTGCCGACAGCATCGCTGCGAAGGTGTAAGACCCCTTCCCCCAATGAGTATCATGGATATGACATTAAACTGGATCTGATGGTGAGTCTCCAGATCTGGAACTTTGGGGAATGTGGAGTGCTATTTCATTGCTATTAATCTCAGATCCACTCTGACCCAGAGTAGTTGTACCAATTAGGATCCCATCTGAAGGTCAAATAAAACTATTTAATCATTTACTATACTGGAAACCAAACAGTGAACAGAAATTGTTGAAACCATTCAACTGTGTGCTAAGTAATGATGGCAAACAAATGAGTGCTGGCGTGTTTAAAAATGTCACCTACTGTTGAACTTGTGAAGTTGTTCATAGAAGTACTCTATTATGAAGCAAACAGAGTTGCCCAGAGAAGAATACTTCTTGAGGAGAAAGAGGACTATTTATTGACCATTCACAGGTTCTGGCATTTTTTGCCGAATTTTAACTAAGCTTTCAGGAATTGTTAGACCTATGCCTGGAAAGGTTTTAAACTGTACTAGGAAATCCATTTAAGACTTTTTTGGTAGGATCTATCTTTATATTTTTCTGTTAACCTTGCTGTAAAAGGCTGTTCCTCATAGTGTACTTACTCCCTCTCATGGTAATCATTCTAAGAGGCAGATAACTTTCTTGTTCTTTATATGCATTTAGACCCTCTCTATCACAGTCAAGTATCGGGCTATTAAGAAGGAATTAATTTTTTCTGAACAGCTGTGTTGCTTAAAAACAAATAAGTCTCAGAAACCCAGGTTTTTAAAAGACTTAGATTAATACTAACATCTCCACAAAGTCTGGAACATAATATTAAATATCTATTTGAAAGATTTATTAATTATTAGGTGTTTTCTCCATTATCCAAGATCTCTGAACAAACCTGAAGATATCTTTTGTATACTACACTTGATATAAATAAGGCACTAACCTAGACTAAAAAACTAAAAAAAATGAAATGAAATTTAAATATGAGGAATTATCTTAAAAATTAATCAAAGTGACTCTACAACCTTTACTTTTAATCTTGACTATATTAGAAATCATACATATTAGGGGTAATGTACTAGATATAACACTATGTTAAAAGTTGTTAACTTTTTCTTTTCCCTAAATAGAAAGTGTTACTTTCCAATTTCTTGAATCTTATATATATATATATATATATATATATATATATACACACACATATCTTGTGTCCAGGTTATGACACCAAATGGCATCTGATGGTGAGGCTCCAGTTCTGGAGTTGGGGAATGTTAAGTACCTCTTCATTACCATTACTCTCAGGTCCACTTAAAACCAGAGTGGTAATAAGTGTTAGAGTTCGATGCATGAGTCAAATAGAGCTGTTCAATCTTTGGCAAGGAATTATTATAGTTAGTTATCAGAAACCATACAGCAAATAGTTTTTATTAAATAGGAATATTTGGTAAATACAATTACTAATGTTAAATGCCAATACTTGAAACTATTTAACTATGTGCAAAAAAATGAGCTCTGGCTTATTTTGAAATAATGTTACCTACAAACTATTCACTGAGAAATTATATATATGAGTGTGTGATTTGTAAATGAATAGATTATATATATATATATAGGATTTGGCATTAAATAAGCCACAAGGGTTGAGATACCATAAAATACTAGTAAACCAAACATTTTGGGTCATTACAGTTGGACGGGTTTCGATTCCGGCTTCGAGTGTCCTGCGTGTCTAGCCACACTGAAGAGTTCTGATAGAACGAAACAGTCTGTCTGTGGATGACTATATATATATATATATATAATGTGAATTTGCTTGTTAAAATGTTTAGATATATTTCTGTACATGTATGCAAATATAGATATATGAAATTGAATAGTTATATATACATATATATACAACCTTTCTCCCACAGGCAGGATGTGATACAAATCTTGAAGCAAGTTAAAGCTGATTTGAATTCAAAATTTTCCTTCTCATAGTTGAGTTGCCATACCCAGGCTAAAGGACTCTGTCTCCCATGCTCCTTGCCCAAAGTTTGGAAAAGAACAGATAGATTCATGCCTTTCCCAAGTGTATTAGCAGACACTGAAATGCAGATTATTACGTCAAGAAATTGAACTTGTATCGTTGTGTGTGTATGTAATATGCACACACACACACACACACATACACACACATATATTATCATATGTGGATAGACACACGTGCATCTAGATATATTATTATGTGTATGCATACTCATATCCAGTTATATTATTATATATATATATATATATATATACTCAAAGAAGTCCCCATATATAATTTGATATGTGTGTGCACACACATATTATTATTGTCATTATTGATATTTTGATGTGTTAGTAGTTTCTGTGTGTATGTGTGTGTATATGTTTGTATATCATGGAATCAATATATGAATGTATTTATTTTTGTGAATCTGATAATGTTATGATTGTTAAACTGCATTATTTTGTATAATATAATGTTGCTTCTTTCTTAGATTTTCAAAACATGTCCAACTTCTTGTGTTCTCCGCCTCCTCATATTGAAATTACTCTCACCCACCAATTTACCCACCACCTGAGCAATCAGATGTCAAATTTTAGAATTGGATAGTGAACAGTTGTAACTCACTTGTAGAGTACACATTAAAACCATACCTTTAAATTAGTGATTCAATGTTTTTGTCTAGAGTTATTTAGTTAAAGAAAAAGAAAAAAAGAAAGCAAACTAGAATCAAAAGGAAACCATTGATTCTTAAACTTAGTTTCAAAATCAGACTTTCTTTTTTTTTTTTTATAGAGTCTCTCAATTTGACGAACTCTCATCGATCCTGAACCCCCACCCCACCCATGAGTATTACATGGTAATTTTACTCAAATGTTATGAAATGCTTTCTTGATTCTTTTGTTTTTGTTTGTCATAATCATCTATTTACTCCCAACTTTGCACTGCTTCAGAGTCAACTTTTCTCAACAGATTACTGGCCGCTATCAAAAGGTCGACATATTTTTTTCCTCCCCACTCAATGTTTTATTTTTGGTCGTATTTTCAGTTGTTAGAGGACAATCTTGGTGCTTGTGGGGAGCTTTTTATTTATTATTAAAGTCAAACAAAATCTTTCATTTCACTTTGAAGGTAAATGAAGTTCAGATAACATATAATATTTTAAAATGGCTATAATAATAAAAAATAAATTGAAAGATTCAAACAAGGTCTTTTGGATAAATGTTAGTGCCACAGAAGAAGACAAAGAAGAAGAAAAAGAAGAAGAAAACTATGAGGAGAGTAATAGAATGTTTAAACGGGCATGAGCCTCATTGTGAGGAATATTTTCTTTGCCAGATAATGACAAGAAGTAACACTTTACACATTATTGTCAGAGTTAGACAGTGGATAAACAATAACAGTTAAAAAAATTATCGATGGATAGAAATTTAAAAACAACAAAATTTGGGATAAATTGTTGAATGTTTTATTTGATAAAAATACTGAATAAAATTGAAAGGTGAAAATCCACATTAGTTGAGGCCCCACATAAAATGACATCCTATCATATGAAAAAAAAATGGAGGTGGAGAAAGATTTAAAAGTGTGTATACACACATACACATTGAATGATATATCATAATTTTCTTGAATAGAAAAATATATATTGTAAAATCCCTTCACAAAGGTATTGTGTATATATGTGTTGATAAAAAATCATTGCATACTGATGTACATTTTCATATATATATAAAACACAGACACACATAGATTCATGCATGTAAACATACTTTGAAGCTTTCATATCTGTGTATCAGTTTACTATTTGTCAGAATCATATTATGTAAATACATTGAATTAGTATCTATAGACTTACATAAACACTAAAACAGAATTTCGATATATCATATGTAAATTCATAGATAGATTACTAAATGTGTGCATATATGTATATATATATATAAACACACTCTCTCTCTCTCTCTCTATATATATATATATATATGCACACACACACACATGTATGTACATGGAGGTGTAGTGTTTATAGATTGAATAAAATTATTGTACATAAATATTTTTAGAAAGAGAAAGATATGGAGATTCTTATAAATATGCTTATAATATGATTATCAAAATTCTTAAATGTATATACTGACACAAAATATAATAAAATCTACATACATACACACACACACACACACACACACACATAGACTTAATTGCCAGTACACATGTAAGAATCTATCTCATCATAATACATACAGAGGGAAAATAAAATTCACTTGCAACTATACATTTGCCTAAATTATGGTTTAACTTTGATAAAGACATTTTTGGTTTTATTTTTGATATTGCATAATTTTATTTTTTATATTGGCATAATTATGTAATCCCTCTCCATTTTTTTTTGGACTTATAATTCAGTTCCATGAAAATATATTCTTATCAATAATACAGAAAATGTTAAAACCTTTTAGGTAAAAACCAAAAAAAAAAGTCTGTTTTTTTTTTATTTATTTTTTTCTTGCTTTTCAGTTTATCAAATCTTGTTAAAGTTTTTTCTTCACTCTCTCTCTCTCTCTCTCACCTTATTTGAATTTTATTGTTTGTCATACATGTGAATTATATACTCATCATCCTTTGCTGCCCGAATCGAAAAAGTGAAGAAGAAAAAAAAATCTAGAGTGAAAGAAAGAGCTTTTTAAAAGAAAACTGATATAAAGAAAGACAAAGTAGTGGGAGCTGAACTTGGAGCAAATGAAGCCGCCCAATATCAGTGCAAATATCAACACTCATTTAATGTCTAAATCACTAAGTAGGAGTTGCATCAAGGCTAAATTAACTGGAACTAAAAGAGGAACAATTTGAGGAATTATTGTTAAATCCTGCCTTTATTTTATGTATTTTTTATTATAAATTACACCCAAACTTGCTTCTCTAATGGGACAGTGATGATTGGCCATGGATGATGGGGAGGAGGTGATCATATAATTGAGTAAGAAGAATATCAGACCAACTTAAATATTCAAGAAAAGCAAAAGATATAGTTTAGTAGGTTTTATGTTTAATGACAGAACAAGACAGACAACTTAAGGGAGACATGTTGCAAATTCACATTTACAAATGTACTTTTTTTTTTTTTTTTTCACCATGTCTCATTTTCTGTCATTACAGAAAATGCCCCACCTGAACCTAAAAACAAAACAAAACAAAACAAAAAAATGTAACAAAGAAATTTGGTCCATTGTAAGGTTTGAATTCCACTTGAGTTGTCTACGACTAACAAAATATTTTTACAATAATTGATTTTTTCTTTTTTAAATTTTGTTTTTGTTTATTTTATATTTCTTTATCAGGTTGAGTGGGAGGGGTCTGAATGAGAACAGTTTGATTCTTTTTGGTTCGCCTTGAAAAAAAAAAATTCGTTTCTTAGTATGTTTATTTCATTTCTGTTTTTATGAATCTATAAACTGTCATAGATTTTTCCTTTTGTCAAATATTTCTTGAGTGTTTTCCATTCAAATTTTAATGTAGTTGAGTACTTATTCATCAGTCCTTGAGTTGAGACTATTTATTTTCTGCAGCCTCACTCTCTTGCAACTACCACCATCATTTGAGAATACCTCTATCACTGCAGTCTTTCATTTTTTATCTCAAGATACTTATTTTAAGCCACTGTGTATTTGTGCCTTTTCAGCATTTTTGAGTTGTGTTTTTGATAGATATGTATCTACATACAAATCTCTTATTTTGCAGTTTCATTACAAATAATATTTTTGTAGTTTTTATATAGATATATTGTATGAAAAAATGATTTGGAATGAAAATGCAATGTATGTGTTTATGTGTGTGTGTGTATATATATATATATATATATATATATATATATAATACATTTGTATATGTATTGCTAGCACTTAGCTGATGATCAAAAGATGATAAAACTTGAAGTTGTAAGTTGGGTATTTTTTATATTTTCTCTCTCTCTCTCTCTCTCTCTATATATATATATATAGATAGATAGATAGATGAATAAAAGATATTTTAAAAAAATCTGCAACTCAGAATTTAAAGTTATATCTTTTGATCATCAAGTTAGTGTTGATATGTGTGTAGATGATGATGGATCAATAAGTAACTGAATTTTGATCTTGAATATTCATTCTATAATGTTTGATCTTGTTAATCAATGTAGAAACATTGTGTTAAGAGGATTGATAACTGCATTAGTGACACAGCTACTGATGTGCTTTTATGTACAACATATGTACGCATAAAACATGTATATATGTATATATATATATATATATATAGTACAATTTAATGGAGACTCAAACTCGGTTAAGTCATCATAATAAATTTATTTTGGCGGAGAATATATATATATATATATATATATATATATATATATATTTATAAGTAAGTAAAGTTGGTGACCATAGTCGAGGGCGATCAGAAGGCTCTCTTTTCAGTAGCTACTACACTGAGGTGTAGGGGAAGGCACTACTCCTTTCCCTGGATTGCTCCACTTTACCCTTGATACGTACCTTATATCACTGAGTGCTAAGCAAGGAGGTATCAAGTACTATTTTAAAAGTCTTTGGTATGATGCGACCTGGGATTGAACCCAGGTCTTCTGGATCATTGGTGAACTCTCAACTCACTTGGTCAATATATACACACACACTCAAGTATATGTGTTTATATGCATATGTACTTTTGCATAAGATATATTCTAGCTTACCTTTAAAGTAACTTGGTATCCATTGTTGTTAGAGTTATCCATCACGTGACAAATGCTTCTTTTTTAAGAAGGAACAAAGGATTCTTATAAGCATTTCATTGTGGTTTTTGTTATATCAAGAATTTGGATGATTCAAAAGGACTGAAAATGTATTTATTCTCTAAGTGAGAACATTTCAAGTTTTTATCTATTGAAAATCTTTGTAAGATTTGTTATTTTCACTGGGTTACAAACACTGGGACATATATACTCACATAAATAGACATGTATGCACAAACAAAAGGAAAATTTTACTAATATATGACTATTAATATATTGTATGTATATGGAATATGTGAACGAAATTGCAGCAATTATTAAATTAGGATTCTACTTTTTGGGTGGTGTATTGGCCTTGTACAAGGGATGCAGTTCACTTATTTTAAGCCCCACTGACTAGAGCATTTATTAAATTGACATTTTCATAATCATAATTTCTAGTTAGACATGTCATATTTTTTGAGGTTTACAATCTTATGTATGATGCCATATCTAGTTGTACCTGTTCTTTAAAAAGCTGCTAATAAAAGATATACAGCCAACACTAAGTGGTTAGTTGGGAGGAGTCCCCATGGTGAAGTGGCTAATGTGGTGAACAGCAATATTGTAGTAAGCAAGTTCAAACTCCAGTCACACTATTGGATTCACTTCCAGCCTAATATTCTTGGGAAAGTTATAAAACCCCTTATACCATGCATCTATGGGTTAAAAAGTACCACGATTATTCTTGTACAAGTATGGTTTTGGTATTGAATAACCCACAAAAGTTGAAATGGCATTAGACAAAGAAATTAAATCTTATCACCCTAGTTTAGAGTTGTATAGTAGCACTACTGTTTTTCTACAATGATAGATTTGGTATTAAATAACCCGCAAAGGTTGATAGGCTATTAAACAGAGAAATTAAACCAAACCAAACCAAACCAAACCTTATTTCCACCACTAGGAGTTAAATAATACCGCTATTGATCAACAAGGATGACTTTGGCTTTAGATAACCCACAAAGTTTGAGATGCCATTAAACAAAGAAACAAACCAAAATTTGTAGTTAGTTGAGTCAGAAATGACCAACCAAATATGATAATTTCTTCGAATTATTAGGGTCACCTTGCTTTTAATTGGGTCCAAATAATTGGAGGAAATTATTTTAAATCATCATCATCATCATCATGTCGTGCCGCCAGCACGGATATCCCTAACCCTCCCTCGCCACTTCTCCCTGTCATTTATCGCCTCCGGCAGGTCTTCAGAATTACATCCTGTGTCCTCACATAGTTGCTGTATGTAAGTTCGTGCTGGTCGTCCTGCTTTTGCAAATCCATATGTGGGGGTCCACAGGAGTACATCGCTTATGAGCTCGTCCTTGCTTCTCCAGCAGTGCCCCGCGTGTCTGGTTCGTCTAACTTGTATAGTTTTCGTTATGGGGGGCAAGTGTCCGTATAGTTGGTGTCTCGTGGGGTGTTGTCGCCAGGACGTAATTTATTTTGGGTTTTCAAAATTTAGTTGGAATAAACAGTTGTCCTGATTAACTGGTAACCTAGTTAAGTAGTATACATTGCAAATGTAAAAGAGTTGGTTTAATTACTTATCAATACATTCCATATTTACCTATATTTATCTTTTTATCCTTGTTTCCTTTTCTTTATAATCATCAATCTCACTCTCTTTTTTTTTTTTTAAATATTCTTTTGAATATCTCTTTTTGTCTACTCCCCCACTAACACCTTTACTGTTGAACAACTCAGTTGATTACGACTTTTCAAGGATTTTTCAATTTCCTTTGTATTTACCCCCACCCTTCAAGATGGGCTAAGAATGTGTTGATTATATTCTCTGCTAAGAAGGAAAGATCCCCCACCAGAAGAGATGACTTGGGTGTGATGCTAAACTGCATCTGATGTTGGGGCTCAATTTCTAGAGATCTGATGAGTGTAGACTATCTTTTTCATTGTCATTACTTCCAGGTCCACTCTGACTCATAGTGGTAGAAACTGTTAGGAGGCCATTTTTGGATCAAATAGAAGTGTTTAAATACTTGGTAACATATGACTATAAATTATTTGTATTAGATAGGAATACTTGAAATTGTATAGCTGTGTACAAATTATTAGTATAAGAGAGGAATTCAACTTGGATGGGTATTAAGATGGGAGGTAGGTGGCCCTAGAGCTGCAGTTTTGTATGGTGTTACTTCCAAGGCTTGCTCAAAACAGGATGTAGCATTCTTGTGTTGTTGCCATCTAGGTTTTTCTGTATGCATCTTTGCATCCATGTGGTTGTATGGACACAGCTACTCTTTGGAAGAAATTATATTTTATCAGATCGATCAGACTTCTATATGATTGATAACTTGTAAGTAACATGCTGTACTATGGTTAGGCATATATTACAATGCTGGAAAAGTAAGGATGAACTCCTAAGTGACTTTAGGTATCAAATGAGGTATTCATAAAAGTGGATTTGCCAGTGTTGGCTGACCTGCAAAAACTTAGATACACCAAATCTGTGTGGACACAGGATGCAGACGAGAAAACCTGCCAGTACTGGTGGATGATAGGGATGGATGACAAGAAATAGTTAGGCATCTCTGTACTGTCAATGTAACTTGATGATGAGTTAGGAGTACTTGAAATCGTATGACTTTGTACAAATTATTTGTATTAAGAAAACTTTATAACACATAATAATAGGAAAGAATCCTCTTAAGAAACAACTACATAAAAATGAAAATATGATAGTAGACTGAATGCAATTCATTTATCTCTTGGCATAAAATAACCTTAGAGAGGTTGACATGCCATTAAAATCAATCATTTCTTTCATTTACCAACTAGACAATGTTTGAATCATTGTAAGAATTTACCCACCACCTCTGCCACAGGAAGGATGTGATAAAGATCTATTTTTAAGCAGAATCCGATAGATTTCCTTCTCCCAGATGGGTTACACTAACAAGACTAAAGAATCAAGTCTCCTCTATTATTTACCCTTATCTAGAGGGAGAAGAGATAGATCCATGTCTTTCCAAAGATCTTCTGTTAAAAATGAAACAAACAGTTTTATCCAGGATTTAAATGAAGGTCACTGACACTATTTCTATTTAGGCAGTGATCTTATTTTCTCTCTCTCTCTCTCTCTCTCTCTCACACACACACAGTACTTGACTTTATGTTACCTCTATGAACAACACATATGATCAAAATTATTATCTTATTGAATATTTTGATATGTATTTGTTTAGATGTGTACATTAGATATTAGTTAGCTTCTTTGATTTTGAGTTTAAGTTTGCGTTTTGTTGTTTGTTTTTAATAATATTGCAGCAACATAACTAAAATCATGAGGAAAAAACCTTACCTGTCTTTGGAATTTTCTACAAAAATTTACCCCCCACCTTTTTAAGGAACTTTCCAGATTTTTTATCTCCAACCAATTCTAACAATGGAACTCTATTTAAAAAGCTTCAGTGAAATAACTTGCACTTTGGACTGAGAAAACTGTTACTCTAAGCACAATTCTGAACCATTATAACACCAGTTCAAGATGATATTGGTGCTTCTGTTTAGGAAGGAATGAACGACTCTTTCAAATGCTTTATAGTTACCTCTGTTACATCAAAATTTTGTTTTGGTTGGGTTGGGTTTGGTTTTATGGTAATCTTGGAAAGTTATTTGATACCACATCCTCTTTATACATATATATGAGATATATGATTTGTTTTGTTTGGATTTATGGCATATCAACCTTTGTTGGGTATTTTAAGCTAAATCCCCTTGATACATATTAAGTATATGATTTGTAAACAAATTTTGTAAATAACTTTTCTAAATGAGTCTGAGCTCATTTTTTTTGCACACAGTTAAATGGTTTAACTTATTTCTATCTAAAGCAAATAATTCTATTAATCATTCATTAGTTGTTTGCACATAGTTGAATGTTTTTAAGTATTGCTGTTTAACACTAACAATTCAATTAAACATCAATTATTTGTTTACACTTGGTTAAATGATCAAACAGTTCTATTTCAAACAAGTCAATTAGGCATAAGTCATTTGTTTTCCCAGAGTTTTGGTGTCAAACAGTTTGGTTTGATCCATAGATAGGACTCAATCAAATGCTACCACTCAGAGTGGATCTGGGAGTAATGGCAATGAAGTGGTACTCTGCATTCCCAAATAGTAATACAGTCTGCAAACAAATGAACTCCGGGTGCTTTTAAAATGTTACCTACAAACAATTCATTTATAAATCATATATCTGAACAAGATTAGCATTAAATTACTTAAAGTGTCAATATTCCATAAAACACATCCAACCAACCAATCTTGTTCTTGTAATGGATGCTGGCACTTTTATTCCTGCACACAAATCATTCAACAACAGAATTAGCATAAATATTTGCATATATATATAACACTCTATTTTCTTTAATATTTCAGAACAAAAGTTACATAGGCAAACAAAAGAACTATATAATTAACATTTTTCCGTTTATATGCCTCACAATAGTCATGACAGTATGTCCAAATGTAAGTTTTATCTCCAGTCTAAACTAATCTATTTTACACCATTACAGAGAAATAACCACTGGAATGCGTGTTTCTTGATAATTTTGCTTCCCCTAATGTGTGCTTATTTTCAAGACAGGCTAGTAGCATTATTGTGTGAACATGTCCATGTGTTTGCTCTAAATACTGCGTAAATTTTGTGTTTTAAGACATAATCTAAACTATATAAATTTTTAATTTTAGTCAGTACAAACAGTTAACAAGTTGAACAAATGCTAAATCTAGGTTAAATATTCAATTATTCTTGGGTATAAGTTTGAAATGACTTGCTGTCAAAAATCTTTTTTAAATCAACTGTGCATTTTTAGAAGAAAAAAATCTTCTAATTGCTATAAAAAAAACGCTTGACTCATGTGGATCATTTTATACAATATTTCATGCAAGGAAAAAACATCTTGCCAATGTTGAACTTAGTTTAGGAACTTTGCCCTATTTGGATTTAATGCTGAACTGTAATGTGTTTGGCATCAATTATTTGTGACTTAACTGGAACAAAATTTTTTTCCACAAGTTTATTACTGTTTAACATGCCCCACATTCCAACAAGATTTAACCACTAAAAATGTTAAAAAGATTGGTACATATTATACAGGAAAATTTCTTTTTCCATGTGTGTGTTAGTTATAAATTAGTATGGTATGTTTGGAATTACCTGGCCCATCTCACAGTCTGTTTACAGTTAGAAGTGTGCCTGCTCTTAAGCTTGTTATACAGTGTATAAGTCAATCTTTGTGGATGATTTAATGATTTTGCCATCACTTAAAAAATTAGGTTTTTATCTCTATCTATTATCTCAATCTATTATCAGTAAGAAGCATAAGATTGGGACAGGATATCCTCTAAACTGTAGCATTTATTAGCTGATGGAATGCAAAGATTAAATTAATACAAATAATAAAAACCAACTCCGCAGGTGTGATAATGATTAATTACTTAAAGGGCTGGGGCATCATTCAAAAGAGATCCCTACTTTGTACTTAAAAAGCTCTATCTGCAAGGCTTAGAATATGCTGAGTGTATTTTCTGCCAAGTAACCCCTTTGACTCTCTCCCCAAAACTGTTCTCCTGGGTATAACACTAAACTGTTTCTGATGGTGAGGCTCCAGTTCTGGAGATCTAGGTAGTGTGAAGTGGCCTTCTATTGCTCTTACTCCCAGGTCCACTCTGACCTGAAGTAGTAGAAGCTGTTTAGTCCTATCTACGGGTCAAATAGATCTGTTAAAAAAATTTTCATGTTTGTTCAGACTGTGTGCAAAAAAAACTACTAAACAAAAAATGTAAGTAAGTGAAGGTACAATAAATGTGATCCTGTAATCACTAGGCATAAGATAACCCAAGAAGGTTTACATGCCAATAATAACGTAAATCACTTGTTAATTTAAGAAGAAAAATGTTGTTCTCGATGAATATCTTAAAGGAAACACAGAGGTGTTGATAAAAATTTTGTTTATATGGGTTTTTTTTAATGTTTTGTTTTTGCTTGTTTGTTGGTTTGTTTTTGTGTAAAATACCCAGTACAGAAACTCTACAAGAAAATTGTTAATATTGAGCTTTTTCCCATTGCCAGTTGCCAGCTTGGGAAAATAAATGCTTGTCAACAAAAATTGATTACTCTGCCTGATAATAAGGAAAGTCATCTCCCAAAACGCTACTTGTCAAATCTCAGAAAAACTAAGGCAAAATCCAAAACATTCCATGACTCTCATTGCTTAAATCTTCTTTGAAATTATCATCAACATTGATTGAATTATGGTATATTTTCTGCTTTAAATAACCCATAAGGAGATGATATGCCATTTAAGAAATAGACCAAATCAAACCAAACCATATAATCTTTTGCATCTATACTCGAATTCATAATGGCCCCTATTTTTTAGTCACAAAATGTTGTTTTTTTAATTAGATATTGTTTATAAGGAACAACTGTAGAATATATCACTTGTAATGAACAACTCCTTGTTTTTTGGTGAAAAGTTGTGGATTACACGAGTATATATGGTAGTCCAATAAATCTTTTTGAGATGATGTTGAAAATTATTTTGAGTAACATTAATTTATTGGCTCTTAAAAAAATTAATGTTTCAACTAAGTATGAAGTCTTGACTTACTTCAAGTGTTAGGGAAAATATTTTTGTACTATATCATATAATTGGAGACCATAATTGTTAAACTAACTTTGGTATGAAATAACACAACAAGGGCTGACTTAACATCAAAGCAACCAACCAAAATAATGTAAAAATATTAATTGGAGAAATATGATCTAATCAGGGTTATTAGCCCTTGATCTTGAAAACAACTGCAAGATGACCAGAAATGGTCAGATCTCAAAACTAAGGGGAGATATATGAACAAACTCTTTCTAAGAAATATGGGGCAAAATAATGTTTTTTTTTTTATTAGTTCTAAATTGTTGTTTGGAAATTCTAAGGTTTGTATCTGACTCCTTTCTCTTCTTACCCCAATCACTTGTTATCTTCTTTTTGTTTGTTGAAGTTGTAAAGAAATCAAGGATGGAAGGAAAAAGACAAGGATACCTTTAAACTCAATTTTTATCTTAGGAATTTACAACCATTCTGTAGTGAGGAATGTTTTCCTGAACCAGTAAAATTAGTTGGAGCCCTCAGTCAAAATGTTGGAATTATATTATGGAATCATCATTAGCAATTAAAAATTTAAAAGTCCATCATGTATTCAGTTAGTATGTTTAGCAGTAGCTGCTACTAGTAGGAGAAACACCCTGTGCTGTTAAGTTCGGGACTCAGCTGGCATGTACACTCCCTACTAGCTGAACCAGTAGAAATAATCATATTACCTAAGTCAAGGCTTTTGAAGAATATCGTGGAATAAAAATTAGCAAATTATAAATTTGAGGGTCAATCTATCATGGGTATGTTTAGCAGAGGCTGCTACTAGCAGGAAACAAAACATGCTGTTAAGTTTGGGCCTTAGCAGGCACGTGCATTCCTACTGACAGCCGAAAGGAAAAGGTGTGTCCGTCAAAATCAGGGGTGGGGTAAAGGCTTCTGAGAAAGAGTTTTTCTTTGGCACCAGGAAGCCCCTCTTTTCAGGCATGTGCCAACTTCTCTTCCTGTCAGAGGCCTCCTGGGAACTTTTGACTTTTTCATTTATCTATTTTTTAAGTTAGTGTCTTTTTTATTTATTATTCAATCCCTACAGGTATATTTTTGCATGCATTTTGACATAAAGAATTTCAAGAATAGATTCAAGTTTTTATGGGGAGGGGGAACTGATTATCTTTATTGAATGAAGGTCAGTTGTAAAAATAGAGACTCCCATAGTATTGCACTTTTTTTTCTTTTTGTCTTGTATTAATTTATGAACCAATTATCTATTGATGTTCTGAGACTAGTGTCTACTCTGTATGAGGCATGTAGAATATGCAGACTGAATCTCCTGCATAGGGGTAAGACACTTACCAAAGAAAAGTAACCCTGCTAGTGAGACTTAGAATATGCAGACTGAATTCCCTGCAGAGCAGTAATACATCCCCTCACAAAAGGAATATTTTTAGTATGAAACTGAACTGGATCTGACTGGAGATCAACAGAATGTGAAATACCTCTTCATTACAATTACTCCAAGGTCCTCTCTGATTTTGTGGGGTTGTACCTGTTAGAATTCCTTGTATGGGTAAAATAGATCTGTTGGAAAATTATTAGGTTTAAATTGGAATACTTGAAACCAAATAATTGTGTGCAATCAAATTGTTAATTGAAACAGTCTAACTATATGTAAACATGATCATTATCAAATTGAATTGAATATTTGGAACCAAATAATTATTAGTAAAAGTAAAGTTGGTGACCTAAGTCAAGGGTGACCTGAAGGCTCCCTTTTAGATAGCTACTACACCAAGGTGTAGGAGAGGGCATTACTCCTTTTCTTGGATTGCTCCACTTTACCCTTGATCCCTACCTTATATTGCTGAATATTAAGCAAGGAGGCATCAAGTACCATTTTTTGAGTCTTTGGTATGACTTGACCTGGGATTGAACCCAGGAAATGAGAAAAATTGAAACTATACAACTGTGTGCAAATTATTTGTATTAGATAGCAGCCCAGTTGGCTGGGGCTGTAGAATACACTGATTGCATCTCTGCTGAGAGGTAAGACCTCCCCCACCATTCAGGTGTTCTGGATATGACATTAAACCATCTGATGGCAAGACTCAGATGTTGGAGATTAAGTAAATGTGGAGTACCCCTTCATTACAATTGCTCTCAAGTCCCCTCTGACCTGAAGTAGTAACACCTGATAGGGTTCTATCAATGGGTCAAATAGAACAAATTATGTGAGCAAACAAGTGTGATGTTAAATTGTTACTATTATATAGCAGTACTTGAAACAATTTAACTGTGTGTAAAAAGAGCTCAGGTTCCTTTAAGAATGCTATCTACAAAATGTGTTTACAAATCATATTTATGTATTAGAGGATTTGGGATTGAATAACCTACAATGGTTTATATGCCATAAAACCCAGCCTAACTAAATTATATACATTTAATATATATGTATAAGAGGATTGGGCATTCAATAACCTACAATGGTTGATATGCCATAATACCAAATTATATGCCATAATACCATATTAGATATTAGAATTTCATGCAAAAACCTCAAAAGAAACAACTCAACAAAACATGTAAATATAAACATACAATTAATGCAATTCTCTAACATCTTGGCACAAAATAACCCTTAATGGGTTGACTTGCCATTAAAATCTGTCAATTAAATCATAGTCCTCACTTTGGTTGTTATATCTGAAAAAAAAAGTGGACAAAAGAACAGCCAGGGCATTGTGAACCAGGTTAAGGACATTTATGTAATTTTAAAATGATCTCTGACAAAGTTAACATATTATTAAAACTGTTCACTACAAAAGTGTTAATATAGACATACAACAACTTCAAGGAATAAAATAACCCAAACAGGTTGACATGCTGCTAAAATATGTTAATCTACCTGCAAAAAGACATGAGTCTAATTGCATCAATCTATAATAATTATAAATCGTCATTTCAGAAATTGAGGCTGAAATAGGTGAATTTATGTAAAATCTTTTAATAAGTAAATCCCACTGAAATAAAGTATAGCAAAAGATTATTTTATGGAGGTAGCTTGGGTACCCTTAAGAGGCTCCTCTCAAGCATATTCTAGGATTTATTATTGTTTAATATTAGTAGAAATGCAGTTGAGGAATTACTATTTAGAAAGTTTTTAAGGAGCCTCATCATTAAGGACTTTATTAAGGTGCAGCTAAATAGTCCCCTTTTTATATCCTCAGCACTCTCATGTCAAATGATGACAGCATTGCACTGGTTGTCAAGTGAAATATCTGCATTCCTGAATAGATGAAACTTAATTGAGAGATAGAATTTCAGGTTGGATCTCTGACCACCAAAATTCATAAAAATTGGAAAAATTGAATGTGGAACACAAAAAATTGGAATTTCATATCGTTAACTAGAAAAATTGATTAATATTTAAAATCGCTTCTGAGGTACAAGTAACTTTACAGTTATTGTCCTGATAAATCGACTCAGTAACTCAAGGCCAAATTTTTATTTATTTGTTTATGCAACTACATTTGGGAAAGGCATGAATCAATTTTCCTCTAGTTATAAATAAATAGTTGGGTAGACTGGGCTGTCTAGCATTGTTGATAGGTAAACAGGTGTAGCTAAAGGCAAACTAAATTAACCCCCATATAGACACGCTATATTGATCTGACAGAATAACTTGCCATATTGTATCAGGCCAAGGATGGAGAATTGTTCTTGATAGAGCTGCTGTGTAATGCATTATAATGTTTTACTTGGAAAGGAAATGAGTACTGCCAAACAACCCTTTTATCACCCTGAAAGATGCTATGAAGAGAAATGTTTTTGGCTGAGGAACCTGAAGACCTGAAAATTTTTCATGGAAGTCTTAAAACTGTTGTTAAATTAGGATGATTTGTTAATCGCAAATTATAACAGAAGTCATTCTCCATCTTAGAAATAGATCCTGTGTATGACACAGAACTGCATCTGGTTGTAAGGCTGGAATAAAATTTCATTGCTATTACTCCCAAGTCCACTTGGACCTGGACTGTTAGTACCTGTTAGGGTCCCATCTTTGGAGGAAAAAGATTTTTCAAAATTATTATTAGTTGATTGGAATATTTTAAATTATATATCTATGTGCAAATAAATGACTATTATAAAATAGGAATAGTTACTTAAAACCATGTAATGTCTTGAAAGAAAAAACTGTATTTGGCATTAAATAACCCAATAACAGTTGACAAGCCATAAAACCAACTTCCTCACCCATGTATGTATCATATAGATGTTGGAAAACCATAAATATTTGATCAGAATACTTGAAATTGCATTTAAAATTGTTTATTAATAGTTACTTGTAACATTGGCCTAATGAGTAGAGTGTTCGCCAATCGTATGGGAGACAAGCGTTCAATCCCAGGTGGAGTCATACCAAAGACTCAAAAAATGGTACTTGATGCCGCCTTGCTTAATACTCAGCAGTATAAGATAAGGATCAATGGTAAAGTGGAACAATCCAAGGAATGGAGTAGCACCCTCCCCTACATCATGGTGCAGTAGCTATCAAAAAGGGAGCCTTCTGGTTGCCCTCGAATACTGTCACCAACTTTTTGTTACAAATAATTTTAATCTTGGGATAAAAAAAAAGACTTCCAGATACATTTTGTTTCCAAGATCAGCAAGATTTGTATTAGCCATTTTTTCAGAACAAGAGAAGAAGTCTTACGTGCCATCAAATATGGCAGCTTCTAGAATTTTTATGCTTTATTTTGCTTTATTTCAGCAAACAGGAAACTGAAAAACTGTCCTTCATTTTTCTTGAGAATTTCACCCCCAACTAAGATTGCCAACTTTACTTTCTTACAATTGTTTACAAAAGAAGGATTATGAGTTAGGTGAACTTATGTAATTGCATAATTTGTCAATTTTAGATTGGAATATTCAAAAATTAATTAAAGTGTAAATGAATTAAAAGAAATAACATAGAATTGCTTGAAATAGTTGAAATTTTATAATTATGTGCGAACAAATTATATTATTAAATAGAAACAGTTTCTAAAAACCATATGATTGCTTGAACTATTAGTATTGGTTCCTCTGTTTAATGGCATATCAACCTTAAAGGGGTTATTTAAAGTCAAAGCCTTCTTTGGAGAAGAACAGTAGTGATACTATCTAACCCTTAACCAGTAGGGGGAATTAGGGGCTTTATATCTTTCCAAAGGTTATTAGTCTGAAAGTGAATGTAACTGCCTGATTGAAGTTTGAACTCACTCACTTTGCATCTGCAGTCCAGCACTTTAACCATTACACCATAGGGACTCTCTTTTATAAGTATTAAGAAGACTTGAAACCATAGAACTGTGTTCAAACAAATGATTATGGACAAAGTCCAATCTAAAAAAAAATAGAATGAAACATTTAAAATATAGTTATCATTAGAATCAAGCATTTATAAATGAATCATTTTTTGGCATTAAATAACCCATAAGGAACTGATATGCCATTAAACAAATTAACCAAACCAAACCAAACCACTCTATTTTATCAAATAGATCTTTGTGAGGTAATGTTTATAATGATTTTGAACTACAATCATATATTGATACTTAAAAAAATTGATATTGCCACCAAGTGTAAAGTATTTATCTGTTTAAAGTTAGTTATGAATTTAGAGACCATTATTGTTGAATATGAATTAGGGATAATATAACCAAATGACGGTTGACATGCCATCAAACTAATCAACCAAAATAATACAAATAATAATAAATGGTGAAATTTAATCCATTCAATTATTAGCATTTAAGCTCTTGACCTTGAAGAAAACTGAACGATTATCAGAATTTGTCAGATCTCCAAACTCTTTTGAGAAATAGGAAAGATTAATGAAAAAAATAAAGTTTCAACATGTCTTCGTCACTTGGGAGTTGATTGGTATCCATAAAAAATAGCTACTAAAGTATGCATTATTAGACATCATTCTAAGTAAATAAATGTCTACACAAGAATGCATGTACCTTCTACGAAAATTCTTCCTCCTTGATATATGCATGCAAATACATAGACACAGACCTGTATAGATGTATTGTAGCTGATATAAATATTTATGAATGTATCTCTGTATGTACACGTGGATATTCAAGTCTAAGTGTGTCTGTTTTACGAACCTGCGGCAAGAAATCTATAAATGAAACTTGAGGAATAAGCCACAATAAAACTCACAGGTCTCCTGTTTGGTGAGGAGACCCACTCGGCAGCCTCACATGTGTGGTGTTGTATTTCAGCTGAGACTAATGGTCAATTGGAGCCCCCGGCCTCATTAGGCCACAAATTCTCATTAAATAGGAGAACACCAAAGAGGGTAAGGTTCGATTGAACCCTTTTGGGGCTGTAGTGGGCCAGAATTGTATTAGTGATTCTTGGCATTGATGGACAATACAAGTAAATAGAATAATGCGCTGCCCTAGGTAGCCGTGTGATGTTGCCCAGGGATGATGCCTTAGCATTATTGTTTGAACCTTCTGTTATGCCCTGCCCTTCCTCTCACTAAATCAAGGAAACACCGTGGAAATAAAACACCCACAGACACAATAGCAGGCCAGACTGCATTGATTCCTACTTTGTCTTTTCTTCTCTATCTTTTTTTTGTTCGTTTTTTTTCTTTCTTTACCCTGCTAACCCCCTGTCTCTAGCTACACCGGTCTCTTCCTGCCACATCAGTAAGCTTTCTCACTGGTTGCCTGATTTCCAGTAAGTAAAAAGATCAGGTAGGGGAGGATTTGAGGAGACAGGGAGATTTACAGAATAGCACAGGTTTTTGAAGTGTATCTGCATCTCTTGTCTGCAGAACAAACTTCTTTTTACGAGAATGAATAGATAGAAATTTTGCTGTTATAATTTTTTAACAGCCACTTAAAAAGAAACTTATATAATTATATAAAAAATAAAATCTGTCATCGTTTGCACAACCTGATCTCACATTAAAGGAATAAAAAATAACATTGTTATGATAACAGGAAGCATTTTAGAAATTCAGATATCAATGACATTCTTCACAGGTAATACTAAGGTAGACTACACTGCTTAGATTTTGTCTCAGCTTAAATCTTTTTTATAGTTTTTTTCTTTGGAGGTTTTTTTGCATAGTCCTATAAAATACAAATAATTTTCAAATTTTCTATTTGACCCATTGATGGGACCCTAATGAGCACTACCACACAATGTCAGAGTGGAGTTGGGAGTAATTACTATGAAGGTGTACTTCATAACAGATTCTCATCAACAGATGCAGTTTAGTGTCATACCCAGGACATCTCTTTTTTAGGGAGTCTTACCTCTTCTGCAAGGGATACAGTCAGTTTATTTTAAACCCAATTGATTGAGTGTAAATCTTGTAAGTGGATTTTACTGAGACATGCTTAAGTGAAAGTATAGCTTGGTTGGTTGGTTGGTCAGTTTTATGGCACATCTAACCTCGTAGGATATTTAAGCCCAAATCCTCTTTATACATATAATTTAAATATGTATGATTTGTAAATGACTACTTTGCTGGTCACATAACTTTTAAACAAGCCAGAGCTCATTTGTTGGTACACAGTTAAATGGCTTCACATATTGCGATGTAAAATTTATAATATTATTTGCGCACAGTTAAATGGTTCCAAGACTTGCTATCTAATACCAATAATTCAATTAAACATCAGTCATTTGTTTGCACACAGATAAATGGTTTCAAGTTTAGAAAATGATTACATATTTCGATAAGACAGGTACTACCACTGTGGGTCATAGAGTTCTAGGGAGAAAGGGTAATGAAGAGGCACTTGACATTCCCCAAATCTACAGAACTGGAGCCTCATTATCAGATAGTGTGTCATATTCAGGCCACTCATTTGTGGATGAGTTGGGTCTTACTCCTCTGCAGAGCTGTAATCATCATATTCTACAACTCCTGCTGGCATGTTCTTCCACTTGTATCTCTCTTTTTCTATCCAGCCCTTTTGGTGGGCCTTAGAGAATGCTAACTGTATCCCCTGCAGAGGGGTAAGATCCTTTAAGAAAAAGGGTGTCAGGAGTATGACACTAAACAACATTTGATGGTGAGACTTCACTTCTGGAGAGTCTGTGGAGTGTGGTGTACACTTTTATTGCCATTACTTCCAAGTCTACTCTGGCACTATGGAGTGGTAGTGGTTAGTGTCCCATGTATTGATCAAATAGGTATTTTTAAAAATTATTATTTGATAGGGTCGACAGCATAAAAATTTGAGAAAAAAAATGTAAATATGAATGTGATTCCCTAACTTCTAGATATGAAATAACTCCAGATGATTTGACATGCTGTTAAAATCAACCAGTCAACCTTTTTCTCTCTCTTAGATATAATATAAACAGTTTCAATCTAAGAAATAATTGGTTATTTACATATGGATAATCACTTACACTCATGATTAGAGCATAGTATCTGTACACTCAGGATTAAATATGATTTGATAGGAGGCACACTTAAAGTTACCATTGTAGTGAATAGAATCGTTGATCTGAGTTCCATTACTGGTAGAAGTTGTTTACATTTCACTTGACACTAACCCCTTGGGAAAGGCGTGAATCCATTTGTTCTCTCCCCAGTTATGAGTAAATAGTAGGGCAGACTGGGTTCTCAAGCCCTTAAAGGACAACCAGTTTAGGTGAAGGGTAATTCTGAATTCACACCAGAAAAAGAAATGAAAATTTTAAAAATTAAATTAATTATCTACCATAAATTATAGTGTACAAGTCGACCTAGCAAATAAGTCAACTGGAAGATTTTTAGCTCAAAATTCAGTGTTAGACCTACACCAATTGTATAAGTTTATCCGCAGAGTCACAATAGGCTACTGTGACATTTCAGTTAGTGCTTACAGTTAGTGCATCAGCTGTTGGAAATGTCATGCGATATAGCTTTAATACAAGACTTAATTTGTATTACAGTTTTATTATTTTGTATTAACCTGTGTTAATTTGTTAAATATGTTCACCAAACATGAGTGGAAGTAGGAAATCTGTGCAAACATTAATAGATCTAATAAAAGAAAATTGTTTCACATTGGAAAAGGCAAGGACTGATGATATCCCTCAGAAACTATGACATATGCAGCCTACACAGATGGTCAGGCACTTCTCACATATACATTTGCCCAGTCAGCTGGGGCTGTAGAATACACTGACTGCACCTCTGCTGAGGGGTAAACCCCCCCATGAGTGTCCTTGATATGGTACTAAACAATCTGATGGTGAGGTTCCAGCAGTGCTGGAGCTTTGGGGAATGCGGAGTACTCCTTTATTGCCATTGCTCCCAGGTCCACTCTGGCCCAGAGTGGTCGCATCTGATAGGGCCCTATCTATGGGTTAAATAGAACTAACAGCATACTTATGCTAAAATGAATTGTTTGAGTAAACTGAATAGCTTGAAATAGAAATGATTTTGACAATTAAACCGTACTTACATTTAAACTGCGTGGTTATGCTTAACTGAATTATTTGAAATGGAACTGTTTTTTGACATTAAAACTGTATTTACACTTAACTGAATTGTTACATATAACTGCTTGAATAGTTTGAAATGGAAATTTTTTTGACAATTAAACTGTGTACTTATGTTAAACTGAATTGCTTTAAATAGAACAGATTATTTACATAAAAATGGATTTGGCGTTAAATAACCTACAAAGGTTGATATGCCATAAAACCCGACAAACCAAACCAAACTATCACATATACATCTGCTCTGGCTTGAATCCCTGCTGCATAGCCCTGAACAAGCAGCATGTGGTTTTGGCTTGTTTGTGAACACAAGTAAAACTGAGTTAAGTTTTAAAAAAAGAAGTCATGTCCACTTAAAGAAGGTAGCCTCTGAAATTAGTTGACCAGTTTATATACCTCAGCAACAATATCTCATCTACTGAAAGCGATGTCAACATAAGCAGAATGAAGGAACTCTTACCTATTTATCAAAATAAAATGGGATTTCTTCCAAGCTGTGGCTGTGCCAGTACTACTGTATGAATGCACCATCTGGAAGCTAATGAAATACATGGGGGAAAAAATAGACGAGAACTACACAAGAATCCTCTGTACACTTTTGAACAAATCCTGGAAGCAATACTCTACAAACCAGCAGCTGTATGGCCACCTACCTCCCATTTCACAAACCATTCAAGTAAGACTAACAAGACATGCTGAGTACTGCTGGAGTAGTAGGGATGAACACATAAGCAATGCTCTTTCATGGATTCCTGCACATAGACACACCAATGTAACAGGAACAATGGACAATAGGGATGGATTGCAAGACATCGTCAGGGAACTTGGAGCAATCAGCATGACTTGAATATGTGGATATTTATACTTACTGTAAACTAATGTGCTATGCTCTTAGGAATTGCATAAATCCATCTTTTCTTCCAGTTAGGGCTAGTCAGGCAGATTGGGCTTTTTGATCTTGGCATGGCAACCAGTCTAACTGAAGGAAACAGCTTAAAATTGACCTTGTATCGCATCTTGTCCATAGTGGAGAGGTTCAGTAAATATATGTTCTTTTAAAACTGAAAACATTTTAACTCCCAAGACAAACATTTCTGAATTTTTATTTTAACTTTTTTGTTTGTTTTTTGTTTATTTTGTTCCTACAAGAAAGAATAATTTTGATCATACTGACATGCAATAAGATCAGTTTTGAAATTAAGCCAGTTTTCATCATAACATTCGATAATAATTCATTTGATTTCCCTGCTTCTTTTGACGTATTAGAGACTTTATACAATTTCTTTAAAGAAGGAAAATTTCTTTGAGACATCAAAATATGTAAAAAGTATAAAATGACAAGTTAGAGTTCAGGTCGCAAATGATGGAATTTAAGTTCTTTTTTCTTTTGTCCATTTTTTTTTTTTTTTTTCACCTGTATGAATTTTCATTAAATCGAAGAGATTTCCAAAGGCGATATGCGTTTCTGGCTTTAGTTGACTATGGACCAGAAAAGGACTGAAGGTGTTTTTTTTTTCTTCTGTGGTAACACCCCATTAAAAGAGTCTGGAGATTAGGAAGGTGAATGTTGGGGAGCTAAGGAAGATATTCGTTAGCACTCCAAATTCAGTCTTCTGCAATCTCAACAAAAGAATTCTAAACATGCAAAAGCATTTTCTTTCTTCCTTCCTTCCTTCTTTCTTTACTTCTTTCAATTTCTGTATTGAAAGCTTGTTTACGAGAGACTGACTCCAAATAGATTAACTCTTGTTTATAATCTTTCAGCATAAACAAGGCTAGCTCTCTCTCTTTCTCTCTCTCTCTCTCTTGATAGCAAAGATATTCTTTGAGAAGGTAGCAGATTAGATGTTTGGAAATTGGGGCTTGACTGATAAATACAGGTTTTAATTCAAAGTCCAGCCTTTTGCTTGTTTACAAAAGAGACCAAACCAAAATGCAAAATCCATTAACCTCTCTTCTTGACTGTTTACCATATGTGAATGAATACCAATGTCAAATTTTTACACTTGTATTTGATGACAATTCCAAGGAATGTCAACAGTCCAGGTGTGAATGGAACAATTGAAGCTTTACTATTTGGCTGTGGTATTATTTCTCTATAGTCCTCAGCTGTGAGACACGCACTGAAAAACAGGCCTCATTATCATTCCCCCTTCACCACCACCTTCTCTCTTGCTTCACATTAGAGGGTTTATCTTTGAGTTGAAAAACTATCAAAATTTTTCATGTTGATTTTCCAAGGCATGTTATTTTTCCTTTCCACCCTTTTCTAGATTAATATTTATTTTTTTGTTTATTCATTTTTTTTTTTAATTTCAATTTTTTTTTAAGACTGTTCTCTTCCCCCTACTATTATTCGATATTTTCATTTTAAACAACTTCCATCATTTAAAACTGAATTCTTTCTCCACTTTTATCTGTTATTTTTTTTTTGTTTGTTTTGTTTGGGTTTTTTTCTCATCCAAATTATTTGAAGTCTTGCCATTTATAATTTTTCTAAAAAATTGTACTTTTTTTGTGAATTTGAAGGCTAACATTATTACTGCTAGTGTGTTTCATTACCTTGTGAGGCTACAAATCGAGCCAAGGACTAAATCAGTTTTTCTTTGTGGAGGGATTCGTTAACTACTCTGTTGCCAATTGGCTCGTTAGCCATATCCTATGGCAAAGGGATCATTAACAGTTCCAATATGAAAACTCCAACACCTGTTCTTTTATTATTATTATTATTATTATTATTATTATTATTATTATTATTATTATTTTTGTTTATTTATTTAAAACTAAAGCTTTTGAGACCAGCCAATTCAGTGCAGGTTTGAATTCTTGAAATTTGGAGGCAAAAAGTAAAAATTTAAATTTCTTTAATTTGAATATTCTTTTGATTTGGATGATTTTTGTTGTTGCTTAAAAAAACAAAAATTTAACTCAGTAAAGAAGTCTCCAAACAAAACTGGCTAAGTGATAATAATTTTTATTATCAGCTTTTGTTTTCATTGCTCACTTCCTCTTGCCGAGTTGGTGAGACTTTTTTGTCTGAATTATTGAGATGAGGAAACAGCATTATTATACCCTGAGTTACTCAGACGAGTGTCCTTGTCTTAGATTTTATGAGTACAGTCATTAGATATGCACGATTCTGTTTAAAGTGGCAGGCAAATTATATCACATCAAAATGAGTCAATGTCAGTTAAAAAAAGAAAAGTTGTATACACTTGCGTGTCATGCAATTGTCTGAGATCTAAGTTTTACTTTTATGTTTTAGGGAGTTGTACTATACCTAAGATACAAACTTTGTGTGTGTAAATACAGTATATTTTTGAGTTTCAACTGGTCTCAAGTACTTTCGACCACCCCAATCAATCTAAAAATTTCATCTCAGAAAGTTGCATGATACACAAGGTATATATGGTATGAAGCCAGTTTCAGTTCTTTTTAAACAATTTTCTTTTGTGATTCACAGGTTTGTGCAAGTGAAGCACCCTTGATGTTCAGGCAGATAATTTTCATGTAATTTATTTGTTTGTTAGTTTGCTAAACTGAAAATAATTCTGAAGGTGAAGATTTGAGGATAGAGAAGACAGTGGAACAATTGGACTGCACATCTCTGATATATCAGAAGAGGAGTTTCAAAAGTGCTTCAACCAATGAAAAACTCAGTGGTATGACTGTGTTGAAGGCCAAGCTGACTCTTTTGAAGTACTTTGACATTTCTTTCGGGATAAATGTGGTTTCAGTGTTTTGACCTTTTTGTATTAAACAAACCTTGTTGGTGCTTTTAATATTTGCTGTGTTACTCTATATTGAATATTTGCTGTGTTTCTCTATATTTAACCATGAGAGAGAATTAAATTTTTGATGCATTTGTTCAATTATGTTCTACCTGGTTTCCAGTTATTTTAAAATACTTATTTAATAAATGTTTCTTTTTTTTTTCTTTTCCTTCTGTCAATTTTTACCAATATTTGCATTGTCGCTATTGATTTAATTATGTCGGTGAATAAAAATGTTGATGTATTTGTTTAATAATTCCTACTCATAAAATATGAACAGTTAGTAATTATATTTTTGTTTTCGAAGAGAACATATATATATAGTGAGAGCTTTTATCTATTTTTCATCTGTTTTATGTATCTTTTTTCTTTATCAGTAATTCTATCATAGACAATTCAGATCTATTTATCTGTGCTTGATTTGAAAAGCTTATCTTTGGTTATTATATTTTCATTGATTTTTACATAAAGTATTATTAATCATTATAATTATTAATTTTGACTTGCATTTTATTTCATTTTTTAATTATGAGGAACACAGTTATAGAAAAAAAAAACACCTGATGGAGTTACAATAAAAAGCAAATAAAATTTTATTTGAAATTATTATTAATAATAATAATAATATCATCCAGATCACTGCATGGTTAAGATTGGCTCAAATACTCAGAAGTATCCTAGAGATCTAAGAGGACTTGTTGTCACTCAGGCTCCAATCAGCAGAAGTTGTAGATTATACTGCATCTTTGCAGAGGTTTGACCCACTCCAACGGATGTCCTGGATATGATATTAAACCCTCCATTGGCAGAGATTTGGGGAATGTAGAGTACCCTCTTCATTGCCATTGCTCCCAGGTCTACTCTGACCCAGAGTGGTAGCACCTGATTGGGTTCTATCTATGACTCAAACAGAACAAACTGTGTGTGCAAACTAATGACTGATGTTAAACTGAGCCTGTTACATTGCAAAACTTGAATCCATTTATCTGTGTTCAAAAAATGAGCTCAGGCTCATTTAAGAATGTTATCTACAAAATATGTTTACAGATCATAAATGTATTTAATATATATATAAAAGCAAGGCTTGGCATTAAATAATCTACAGTGATT
This sequence comes from Sepioteuthis lessoniana, assembly GCA_963585895.1. Classification (NCBI taxonomy): domain Eukaryota; kingdom Metazoa; phylum Mollusca; class Cephalopoda; order Myopsida; family Loliginidae; genus Sepioteuthis; species Sepioteuthis lessoniana. The sequence continues at coordinate 77,903,150 of OY757927.1, read as the reverse complement.
GATATGCCATAAAACCCAACCTAACCAAATCCTATATATATATATATATATATATATATATATAAACAGGATTTGGCATTAAATAACCTACAATGGTAGATATGCCATAATACCAAACCAAACCAAAGCATATATATTTGATATATATGTATAAAAAGGATTTGGCATTAAATAACCTACAGTGATTGATATGCCATGAAACCTAACCAAATCATATATATTTAATATATATGCGTAAAGATTTGGCATTAAGTAAGCTACAATGTTTGATATGCCTTAAAACTCAACCAAACCAAATCATATACATTTAATATATTTGTATAAAGAGGATTTGACATTGAGTGTTAAGCATCCAAATTATCTCCCCCGATACTCTCGAGAAGAGAAGGCATTATTCAATGACCAGAAGTAAACAAACGGCCATATTGGTTTAGGTGTGAGTGTAAGAAGAAGAGTGTAATAAAAGGCGTCTCCATATGCAGAGTGTTAAAGTCTGAGTTCTTTGTTTATAACATTGAGTAACCTACTGTATTTGATATGCCATAAAAAACAATCAAACCAATCAGCCTCAAGTGAATGACCACTAGTTAAAACTGGTATAAAAAACTTTTAAGTTATGAAATAATAATAATAATGATTAACAAAACTTGATGTGAAATAAGGAAAATATTCTATTTCCACTATTTGTGTTTAAAAACAGTAATAAGAAACAATGTGCTAACAGATTGTAGATGAGAGTATAGAATGAGTTTATAGAATTGATTTAGACTTCTGTAATATCTCATAGTCTTAGAGGTTAGATGATGAAGCAGTTGATTTCCCCAAAGCACAAGAGGATTAGAGTTTAAGCCTCTCACTTTCTTACTAATTCATTTCATTAGTTATATAACATTGAATTTTTGGACCTTAAGGACAATCTTATTACCACTGTTGTCCAAAGAATTTTGCTATCAAATTCTCAAGAGAAATGAAGGACAGTTTTTCAGGTTCCTGTTTGCGGAAATAAAACAAAATCAAGCATAAAAATTCTAGAAGCTGCCATATTTGATGGCACGTAAGACTTCTTCTCTTGTTCTCAAAAAATGGCTAATACAAATCTTGCTGATCTTGGAAACAAAATGTATCAGGAAGTCTTTTTTTTTATCCCAAGATTAAAATTATTTGTACCAAAACTAACTCTATAATATTCAAATATCATATATTGGTGATGAGAGGTCCTAGATGTTGTCAAATATGGTATCCAGTGTCTGAGCTGGTCATCTAACACTGGTGTATCCATGTCTAGGAGCCCATGGGAGGATTTTGCTTCTAAGTTCATACCTGCTTCTCTGGCTGTGTACTTGGATGATTTATGAGATGGGAGTTAAGTGGCTGAACAGATGCCATTCTATTGGGTACTGTTTCCCAGATTTGTTTAAAACTGCATGGAGCATCTTTGTATAATTCCCATCTAGCTTTTTATCCAGGTTTTTGGTTGCAGTCCCTGTGGTGCAACCACACAATAGTACTGACACAGCTATCGCTGGGAAGAATTCCTATCTCATTTCATTTCATCAGAGAGATCGGATTTCAGTTGGGTTGTTATTCTGTTGATAGAAGTTCATGCCTCTGCTTTGTGTATATTGACATCACTTTCAGTAGATGAGAGATTGCTACTAAGATATGTGAAATTATATAGTTATTTCAGAAGCTTCTCATTTAATGTGGAGATAGCACCATTTACTCTGTATAAACTTTGACTAAAACAGAATAAATGCACACATACTGGGTTTTTGTTTGCAATTGTTACCATTGTAGGATATTAACATGTCATTACGAGTTAAATCCTGGACGAGGCTGATCGCATTTCACATAGCGCTAATATGCTTGGGAAAGATATGAATCCAGTTATTTCCCCTCCAGCTATGGGCAGGACAGGGTTCTTTAGTCTTGGTTAGGCAACTAGTCTTGGAGAAAGAAAACTATGAATTCAAACCGATCAAACTTCACTTAAAAAATTTATCATATCACATCCTGCCTGTGCAGAAGTGTTGGTAAATATATAATGGGTGTTCAACAAAGTATGAAAAGAAAATTCCATTATCTAAATTAGACCATTTGAAATGGTAATAATCTTCCTAAAATATGCCATATTTTAGTTATGGTCACATGTATGTATCATAATCATATTTCACACACACACTCTCTCTCTCTCTCTCTCTCTCTCTCTCTCTCTCTCAATATATATATATATATATATATATGGTAATTGAAATGTAACGCCCTATTTTCAAATACATGATTTAAGATACTGATAAATCAAAGTTAAAGCATAGACGAATTTTAAAATTGAGAATTACTTTTCAGTCCTATTTGCATATTCACCTATGTCGCATATCGAGGATGAATGACAACACTTGTGTATAAAAATATAAACTCCTTTATTCAAAATGGTGTGAAGGTTGTGTGTGAGAGAGGGAGAAACAGAAGACTTCGATGATTGACACCATGTTGGGACTTGCCCAGTCGGCTGGGGCTGTAGAATACACCAACTGCTTCTCTGTAGAGTGGTAAGACCCCTCCTCTAATGAGTGTCCTGGATATGATGGTGACATTCCAGTAATGCTGGAGCTTTGGGAAAGGCGGAGTACCCCGTCATTGCTCTCGCTCCCAGGTCCATTCTGGCCTGGTGTGGTAGCACCTGATGAGGGTCCTATCTATGGGTTAAATAAAACTAAACTCTGGTTTCTTAAGTTTACTGTTTTTTGCATTTAAACTGTGTATATATGCTAAACTGAATTGTTTGAAATAGAAGTGTTTTGATATTTAAACTATGTACTTATGCTAAACTGAATTGTTTAATACTGAACTGTTTTGACATTTAACTGAGTGTAAAAAAATCTGTACTTATACTAAACTGAATTAACTAAATTAAAACTGTTTGAATAAACTGAATTGCTTGAAATGAAAATGTTTTGGATAATTAAACTGTGTACTCATGCTAAACTGAATTGTTTGAAATAGAACTATTTGCATAAAAATGGATTTGGCATTAAATAACCTACAAAGGTTGATATGCCATAAAACCCAACCAACCATGCTGAGACAGACATTCAGAGCATTGCTTCTTTCACTGGAGGTTTGATACAGAACTAGTTCTCCACCTAGAGGCTGCTGCCCAATTCCTGGCTTGTGTGTCTACTCTGCTGACTCTGACTGCTGACCCTGAGGTCAAAAACTTGAGTCATTATGTATTTTCTGGATGCCCACACATTTACCTTCCAGCACAATTCACATGGTATTTCTGCTGTCTTTTGTTTATCTTAAGACACTGGTGCAATATCCTCTTTACAAAATCCACACTAACCAACTGCCAAAGATCAATATGTAACACTAATATATATAATGATAGTTTTAGTTAATTACTGTATAGCAGAGTTTAAATAGAAAAATAATAGAAATGATTTTACTGTAGAAATGTGTTGAAAAGAGATGGAAAAAAAGTTGATCACTTGTTTTGAATTAATGTAATTAAAATAGAAGAGAAGTTTAGTTATTTTCTGTATATTTTCTGTTTTTTTAAATAAAGTTGTCATTATAAAACTTTAAAAACAACTAATTCTATTCAAGTAGGTTTTATGCTAAATTCGGGATTTAAAAATCAGGATGCAAATTGTAGCAAAAACCAACTGAAAAAAAATTAAATGTTGACAAAATAAGTTTAAAAAAGAACAAGAAAAACCAGGTTGGGTGTAATACAAATTGTATTAATGATGATATATAAATTGATATAGAAATATCAAATGAATTTCCAAGGTTTATCTGAAGCTTATTAACTTTAACTCATTGGCCATATATTTTGGGATGAGTGCTATCGGACTATGCACTGTAAACTTGATACTTCTGGCTGGACACTATTTTAAAATATATTCTAAGCTTCATGAGATTATGTAAAAGGCTTAATGTAGAACCTATTCAGATTGATTAATTCTAATTGCATGTCAATCTGTCTGGGGTTATTTTATGCCTAGTGGTTAGGTAATCATGTTCATTGAACATTTATATTTAGATTTTTTGTATAGTTGTTTTTTGAGTGTTTTTCTTTATTTGTACATGGTCCTGCCAAATACAGATAACTCAGAAATATATCTATTTGATGTATACTTGTGGACCTGGGAGTAATAGCAATTAAGGGTTCCTCTACAGTATTTGACCCATTGATGGGACCCTAACAGCACCTATTCAGAGGTTATCTATTAATTAATGGAATTGCCTTAAACAAAGATGTCTTACTCTGGAAAAATGTTTTAATGTGCTTTCTGCTTGACTGTTCTTGTGAATTTTTTTTTAGCTCAGGTACAGGGTATATATGGGTCAGTGAACTATGGTTTCAAAGGTTTAAGCCCTTAATGTTCACTTGGATTGTATTTGTCACATTGTGTAATGTTTATTTTTTAAACAAACCCATAATTCTTTAAGAAAATTGGTTTGTGTTTAACAGCCCATCACTCCAAGCAGGAAATTTAAGGGGTGGCTGATATTTAAACTGAACAAAGGGACTATCAGTGGTTTATATCTTGAAACAGCTTTTTAGTTAGTTAAAGTAAGTTTGCATATCGAACTTTCCCTTGTTCAATAAAAGAGATAGAATAGATTTTACAGTGCAATGTTGAAATATATTTTCAGTTTCTGTGAGTGAG
>OY757927.1:77679404-77898271 GCA_963585895.1 Sepioteuthis lessoniana | reverse complement strand
TATATATGAATAATAAATAAATAAATATATATATATATATAAATATATATAAATATATATATATATATATATATATATATATATATGAATAATAAATAAATATATATATATGTATATATAATATATATATATATATATATATGATAAAAATATATATATATATATAGATATAATAAATATATATACAATATATATATATATATATATAAATATATATATGAATAATAAATAAATATATATATATATCTGTCCACCACCAAGTTGACCATGATATAGGAGTGGAACCTTTAATATAAATACTAAAATTAGTAATAATTTAATCCTTCATTTGTTGAAATAGTATGCATACGTTTGGAAGTGATTCCGTTTCCAGAAGTTTTTTCACAGAGGTCAGTAAATTATTCTACTAAACTATTCATTTAAAAATGCACATTTGATTTAAAATAGTAATGTCTTAAATCTCAGCTGTATTATTGTGTTGTTTAAATGAAGAATGAAGACTTATGCGACTTAATTTTCAGGAAAACTTTACTTTTGGAAGGCGACTTCTAAATTTGCTAACGAAAACCCCCAAAATTGCCCCCCCCCCTGAAAAGAAAGGAAAAAGAAAAAAAAAAAAAAATCCAAAAACACCTCAAATGTAGTCTAACACGTGCTAAAGACGAAAGCCATAAAAGAGTTGACTCCTCCTCTCTCTTTCTTTCTCTCTCTCTCTGTGTGTCTCTCTCTCTCTCTCTCTCTCTCTCTCTGTCTGTCCACCACTAGATAACCATGAAATATACCACAAAATTTCTTTGAATTTTAACATCCAGCAGTCCTGGACTTTAACTAAGTTAAAACTTAAGATAAAAAAAAAAAAAGAAATTTTTTTTTTTTTTTTTTTTTTTAATTTTTTTTTTATTACTACCGCGTACACATGGGAAGCAGCATGCTGTACGTGTGAGTCTTGCGGCTTAACGCTCAAGATTGCCAGTTCGATCGGGGAACTACTGCTGCTCATCTATAAGAGTGGCTTCTATAGATGAGAACAAAAACAGCCATCGAAAGATAACCATGACTAGTACTCAAACCAGATCCATAAACCGCATCGCTCTTCGCGCGGGTAAAAAAGGGGCGCGTCCTGCTGAGGTTGGAGCCCTGGCCTCGGTGTTCGAAAAATCAGCTACAGAGCTCAAACACAAACATAAACTACTAAAATGCAAACAAACAATACAGATAGCGACATTTAACGTGAGAACCCTAAATAGAATAGGTCAACTATCAGAGCTAACTGCATCAGCCGTAGAACATAAGATAGATATAATTTGCATACAAGAGCACCGATACACGCACACCGAAGATATCAAGTATCACGAAACTGAAATGGATGGATGCTGGTGACTGTATCGGCATGGAAAAACTCTGTCAATGCATCGGTAGGAGGGTGGGAATACTTCTAGGACCGAGAGCGTTAAAAACACTGAACAGCATTGACAGAATACAACCTAGGATGATGGCCGCAACGTTTAATGGCAACCCCAAAGCAACAATTATCTCCTGCTACAGCCCTACCAATGTTAGCGAAGTAAACGAAATAGCCACCTTCTACGAAGATCTATCCTCCCTAGTACGTAGCATTCCGAAACACAACCTGCTAGTCATTGGCGGAGATATGAATGCACAAATCGGGAAAAACAGACACAACAAATACAGCCTACACTACGCGTCTAACAGGAATGGACAGCATTTAATAGATTTCATGATAGAAAATAGATTAACCTGCCTCAATACAAACTTTCAAAAAAGGGAGGGGAAATTATGGACCTACACATACGCGAATAAGACTAAAGCACAGATAGACTACATCCTTATAAACAGGAAATGGAAAAACAGTGCGATGAATTGCGAGGCATACTCCTCCTTCGAGGGTGTGTCCTCCGATCATCGAATAGTTACGGCCAAAGTACGACTAAGCCTAAGAAAAAACGCCACACGTAAAGCCACGACCAAGCACTATGACTGGGCCCTACTCAACAACAGAGATATTAGAGACAAATATGCATTAGAATTAAGAAACAGATTCGAAGCACTACAAGAGAAGGTAGAAATAGGCACCCCAAATGACGAATATGAAAATTTTGTAGAAGCGCACCTGGAGGCGGCAGAAAAGTGTATTCCAACAAAACCTAGAACTAAATATAGAGTCCCTTGGGAAACGCTAGCGGCTAGAGAAAAACGTGCACTTCTGAAGACTGCCTCCAAAAACTATCAACAGAACCCAACAAATACAAATGCACGAGAACTAGAAAAGGCGCAACATCAATTAACAGGAATATACCTAAAAGAACAGGCAGAATACGTACAAAATCAGATAGATAAGATTAGAGACTCGGTGGAAGATAGGCAATCCAGGATAGCCTGGCAAACAATAAACGAAGTAAGTGGAAGAAAGAGCACAGCCAAAGCAAAATTGAAAGCTGCAAGCCAACAAGAAAGAATAAAACTGTGGGAACAGCATTCCAAAAATCTACTAGGAAACCCACCGGAAATAACGGATGAACCGATCACCAGAATTATTAGTAAGCAATTAGACGTAAAACTAGGTCCTTTCACCAAAGAAGAACTCGACACGGTTCTCAGAAGAATTAAAAACAGGAAAGCGGCGGGGCTAGACGAGATCCCCCCAGAAGTGTGGAAGACGAGACAATTCGACGATATACTGCTCCGGCAATGCAACGCAGTCTATAGTCAAAATAGGATAGAACGATGGACGAAGGGATGCATCCTTCCATTCCCTAAAAAAGGCGACCTCGGACTAGCCAAGAACTACCGAGGGATAACACTTACATCCATAGCAGCCAAAATCTACAATGCCCTACTACGAAACCGCATAGAACCCAAAATGGAAAACATCCTTAGGAAAAACCAAAATGGCTTCCGGAGAAATAGATCCACAACCTCACAAATACTGACCATCCGTAGAATCATGGAAGGCGTTCGGGCAAAAAACTTACAGGCGACATTACTATTTGTCGACTTTACCAAGGCCTTCGATTCCATACACAGAGGGAAGATGGAGCAAATCCTACTAGCATACGGCCTACCAAAAGAAACCGTAGCAGCGATAATGATTCTCTACAGAAACACCCAAGTAAAAGTACGTTCACCAGATGGAGACACGGAATACTTCGACATTGTTGCAGGAGTACTACTAGGAGACACACTAGCCCCGTACCTCTTTATCATCTGTCTAGACTATGTGCTTAGGACTTCGATCGACAAAATCAGAGAAAATGGCTTTGAGCTGACTAAGAGAAGAAGCAAAAGGTACCCCGCAAAAACAATCACGGACGCCGACTACGCTGATGACTTGGCGTTACTAGCGAATACGCCTAATCAAGCAGAGACACTACTACATAGTCTGGAACGAGCTGCAGCTGGCATTGGCCTACATGTCAATGCAAACAAAACCGAATATATGTGTTACAACCAAACAGGCAACATTGCCACACTAGACGGAGCCTCTCTGAAACTAGTCGACAAATTCACCTACCTAGGAAGCAGCGTCTCATCAACCGAGAAGGACATCGACACACGACTGACGAAGGCATGGACAGCTATCGATAGGCTCTCGATCATATGGAAGTCGGACCTAACAGATAAAATGAAACGCAGTTTCTTCCAGGCAGCGGTTGTGTCGATACTGCTATATGGATGCACCACATGGACGCTTACGAAGCGGCTGGAGAGGAGGCTGGACGGTAATTACACAAGAATGTTGAGAGCAGTATTAAACAAGTCCTGGCGACAGCACCCCACGAGACTCCAACTATACGGACACTTGCCCCCCATCACAAAAACTATACAAGTTCGACGAACCAGACACGCGGGACACTGCTGGAGAAGCAAGGACGAGCTCATAAGCGATGTACTCCTGTGGACCCCCACTCATGGATGTGCAAGTGTGGGACGACCAGCACGAACTTACATACAGCAGCTATGTGAGGACACGGGTTGTAATCCTGAAGACCTGCCGGAGGCGATGAGTGATAGGGAGAAATGGCGAGAGACGGTCAGGGATATCCGCGCAGGCGGCGCGACATGATGATGATGATGATATATGAATAATATGGATGATTTAACATGGATGATTCCTAATGATCTGTACATATGAAAACTTATTTGTTGCGTATTTCTCAATAAATGGGAGGTTTTGTCTCGTTTCTTTGAAAAATCCTACATTTTCTAATATTTTTCCATGTGCCAAACACGTTCTGATGACTTTTGAATTTTGAACGCTATGTGCATGTTTATCTATCTTTTCGTTGTATATTTCTCATTTGCTCCTGTCATCTCAACAATCACCCATCGATATGTGAACTATTTTATATCCAAGTCCTGACGATGGTTATTATAACCGAAACGTTAACGTCGACTTCACATCATGATATATTCACCTATTTGGATTATATTTTTCCTGCTACCTTCATACTGTCGGATTTTATCCATATTTACTTTCATATATATATATATATATATATATATATATGAATAATAAATATATATAAATATATATATGAATAATATGTATAAATATATATATATGAATAATCATCATCATATCGCGCTGGAAGCACGGATATCCCTGACCCTCTCTCGCCACTCCTCCCTATCGTTCATCGCCCTAGGTAAGTCTTCAGGACAACATATATATATATATATATATATACATATAATAAATATATATATATATATATATATATATAAATAATAAATTACATATATATATATATATATATATATATATATGAATAATAAATATATATATATATATATATATATATATATATATGAATAATAAATAAATATATATATATATATATATATATATATGAATAATAAATATATAAATAATAAATATATATATATATATATATATATATATATATAAATATATAGGAATAATAAATATATATTTATATATATATATATATATAGGAATAATAAATATATATATATATATATATATATATATATATATATATATAGGAATAATAAATAAATATATATATATATATAGGAATAATAAATATATATATATATATATATATATATATATATATATATATATATATGAATAATAAATATATATATATATGAATGATAAATATATATATATATATATATGTTGGCCGCTGCTAGAGTAATGCGAAGCTCTTCGAAAGAATTAAGCACTCTAGTAGCCGTCGGCGATGGCTATGATCTACTATCCTCCCCCTCTCTCTCTCTCCCTCTTCCCAAGACAGTTGTCAGTTGTGCTAATTTTTTTGAGCATGGTATCAGGCTTGCTTTTTCCATTGGCTACAGCCAAAAGCTAGATTTTGCTAACATTACTGTTATTATAAGGATCTAGTGCTGGGCACGGATTACGGGTGTTGAACATTATAGCCAATTTTATGGGATGTTCAATGAATCTGACGGTTGCCGGACAAAGACCATCCGTTCAAAACAGCATCGTTGTATTATTCCCAGATATATTTGTGAACTTTTGGCTACTTAGTTATTGAAACTTGAATAGATACGTAATTTAATTGAGATCAGACTAAGTATGTTTGCTTGAATCTAATGGATGATTTTTAATCCCTTTTGAATAACATTGACCGAGTTATTGGTCGTGCCAAGCACGAGTAGCATGAGTCCCATCTCCGCCCCTGATAGATATATATATATATATATATATATATATATATATATGAATAATAAATATATATATATATATATGTATATATGAATAATAAATATATATATATATATGAAAAATAAATAAATATATATATATAAAATAAATATATATGTATATATATATATATGTATGTATGAATAATAAATATATACCTATATATATATATGTATGTATGTATGAATAATAAATATATACCTATATATATATATGTATGAATAATAAATATATACCTATATATATATATATGTATGAATAATAAATATATGCCTATATATATATATATATATATATATGTATGAATAATAAATATATACCTATATATATATATATATATAATAAATATATACCTATATATATATATATATATATATATATATAAATAATAAATATATACCTATATATATATATATATATATATATATATATAAATAATAAATATATACCTATATATATATATATATATATCTATAAATAATAAATATATACCTATATATATATATATATATATATATGAATAATAAATATATACATATATATATATATAAATTGGCCACTGTAGTTGAGGGAGACCCAAAAGCTCCCTTTTCAATAGCTACTACACTGAGGTGTAGGAGAGGGCGCTACTCCTTCCCCTGGATTGATCCACTTTATCCTTGATATGTACCTGTGCGCTGAGTGTTAAGCAAATAGGTATTAAGTACCATTTTTTAAGTCTTTGAAATGACGCGACCTTGGATTAAATAATTAATACAATATGATATATATATATAAATTAGGATTTATAATATTCATGTGGGTAGACTGTATTGCTGGAATGGATCTCTCTGTTTCTATCCTTTTAATTCCATTCCTCTTTTTACCATATATACTCATGTACAAGTCAACTTTACATTTATGGTGTTAAAATCATAAATTTTAGATGGATTGATTTTAAGAGTAAGTCAACCAGTCAAGTGAGTGGTTAGGAAATCACATTTTTTTGTATGTTCATGTTTTTTTGGCGTAATGGTTTCTTAAGAGTTTTTTTTTCTCACTGTCCTATCAAATTGTAAAATCATTTTTAAACAGAGCTATTCAAATCATAAATGGGACCCTAGCATATATGACCACTCTGGATCAAAGTGGATCTGGGAATAATGACCATGGAGAGTTAATCCACTCTCCCCAGATCTCCTGAACAGGATTCTCACCGCCATTGCAATTAATCAATCATGAATACAATCATAAAATTATTCCTCATGTTATGGTCAATATGTTATTTTTATGAGGAATTCAATCTTAAATATTCAACCTACACCTGATTATGTACTGTATGTAACATATATGTAAGTATCTCAAAGAATATTTCATCCATCTATTTATCTTAAGACAGGATAATAGTTTAACATTTCCATGAGCATAAGCTAACCTCTGAACGTAGTCATCTATCTATCTATCCATATATATATATATATATATATATAGAGAGAGAGAGAGAGAGAGAAAAAATTGAAACGAATAAGTGAATAAAATAGTGCTAGAGAAATAGGTGTGTGTGTGTGAGTATATAAAGAATTTATGCATTGAATTGAAAGATGGTTCACACATGAAGAAACAGAGATTGGCATAATAAGAATTTAATCAATATTAAATATTAGAAATAGTTCCTCTAATTTGAAGGAAATTTTTTTTCTGTCATCAGCAAATAATTATTGATTTAAATATGTTTATGTGGATTTTAAGTGAATTTGCAGTCAGACATTTGTTAATGCATTGTGAAGATTTTCTCACATTATTAGTGTATGTGCTTTTGGCTTTTTTATTTGGTTAGGTTTGGTTTAGTCAGTTTTCAATTTTTCTTTTAGGCAAACTGTCCTATTTTTCATTGTTCAAATTATACAAACATGTAATGAATTCAAACTTCATGATATTATACTGTACATTTAATTATACAGAAAGGAATCAAGCTCAATATGTATGAATCTCTCTATCCATCTATATCTATATATATATATATATATATATGATTATACATGTTATATATATATTTATGTATTTATACTGGTCTATGTATTAGTATACACACATATATATATATATATGTATATATGTGTGTGCGTTTTTATATATATATATATATATATATATATATATATATATATAGTAATTTGCTTGAAGCATTGCACAAATTATTTTATTTTATGGTATTAATTTAGAGGGCTATTGCAATAATTATTACATCCTCAAATAATTATTATTTCACATTGCAATAGCCCTCTAAATTAATTCAATACTATAATATATATAAATAGATAGGTATACATATCTATGTAAATAGTATCATCTGGGTTTTCTCTCACTATCAGAATTATAGAAAAGGTGTAAAAATAAAAATTGAATGTCCCTACATCTACATAGGTTTATATATATATATATATATATATATATAATTTCTGATTATATAAATAAGAGCTTAAAAGTTTACTATATTATACAACACATTTTTCATTTCTATAAATTAATGTAAAAACCAATCTGGATATGAAAACCTGTACATCAAGTATATTCCTTTTATGTTAGTGTATGAATGTGTTTTTATATATATATATATATATATATATATATATATATATATATATATATATATATATATATATACATATATATATATATAAATAAATTAGAGAAAAAGGAATAGTACATAAAAAGGAATAGTACATAAAAGGAATAAAAAGAAAGGTCTTTTTCAAATCATCTCCTAAATTAACTAAATTATTGTAAAAAGTGACAACATTCCTTATTTATATTTAATAGTTTTTTTTGAGTTATAGTTTACATTAAAACCCATTTTTAAAATGTTTTCAGAAATATTTTTGATGATAATTCTTCCTAACTTAGGCACAGCAGCAAAAAGTTTTAAAATGTATTAAAATTCATAGCAAATAGATTATGCTTCAGAACAAATTTTGAACACTAATTAAATCACATAGATTTGTAACTGAACTCTATTAACAGCAATAAGATGTTCAGATTTTTATCATTTTTTTTTATTTCATTTTTATTTTGGAATATAATACAGAAGATATAGCGTCACATATTGACTTTACCCTGTTGAAAGTTTAATATAGAAAAAGATAGAAAATTAATATCCACCAAAAATAAACTTATCCACAGATTACACTGTTTTTTCATATATTTATGTTTACACATACATGTGTGTGTGTATATATATATATATATATATATATTTTATCTAAAAGATCTGATGAAGTCCTGTTAATTTTTTTCGTGTTTTTGAAAATTTCAAAAATGCGTAACAGGATGGAAATAAATTTATAATCCTTTGTGATTGGTTTCGTTGTTTTTTTCTTAAAGATATATATATATATATAGGCACACCTATGAATACTTGGAAACTAGAAGTCCATAACTTGAAGTATGCAAAATCACCAGACAGAAATGTCCACCCTGTGATCGTACCTAACACATAAAACTGAAATAAATGGACTTACAGTGTTCATGGTTAGAATTTTTTTTTGTGTTTATACCAGTACCAAGTAGTCTTTCATACAAACTTTTTTATTTGCATTTCTTTTTATCACATATATATGTATAGAAGTATATATATATATATATATATATATATAAAGAAATGTTTGCTCAGTTAACCTTCATTAGACAGAAAAGTCAAATATGATTTAGCAAGTATTCATTAGACCCATTTTTTATAATAGAAAGGCTTGCTTGCCTTTAAATTCAGCTATCACAGTCCTGTTCATATTTCAACTGAGCTTGAAAACTAACCTCTGATAGTATTGGAATACATGTCATGCTTGATTCATGGAGCTGAGAGATCAAACATATGTAAAATTGTGTGATTGTCTCTCTCTCTCTCTCTCTCTCTCTATATATATATATATATATATATAATGTAAAGCAATTGAAATTAAGATTTTAAAAATATGATGCTTACTCTTATAAAATTCAAGAATTATTGCAATAAAAAATGTACCATGATTTCCAGTGACTTTCCAAGATTGGTACTGCTGCTATTAGGATTTTAAAATTGTTTCTCTTGCCTAGAGCATTAACAACCTTACCATATGAGCAATGACCATTGATTGATCTTTTCAGCCTCTTTCAAATAGTATTGTTTAGAGCATAATTCACTGTGCCAAAAGCTTTCACTTCGAACTCAGTGTTTTAGCTGAAATTGCATTTAGCCTGACTTAAATCTGTGTTGGCCGAAGAAGTTGACAAGCCAGGGGACCAATTTTGTCCTTGAGATGATGGATTGCCACAGTGTGTTATTAAATAACATGTTACATGTTCAGCATTGAGATGTATGCTTATTCTGTTGCCGATATCTAGTTTAGACTTTCTCCCCAAAGTACTTACCGGCATCTTTGAGAATGATATGTGGGACCAGTGTCTGCATGACCTGGCCCTCATCAGCTAAGTTTGGGACAAATGTAAAGTTGTTGACTTGAAGTGTTGGCTGGATATCAGAATCCCAAATCAGCAAATATACAAACTGAATATATCATTTGATCTTTTAAAATATTGTCCCTCTACCCAGGTGGTGAATTACTGGACAACTCAATCTGGTATCCTGGCAAGCAGGCACGTCTTGTTGCTACTTACCACTGAATACTGGGTTCAATCCTTACGTAATTCTAGCCTTGCAGAATGGACATGCCCATGGTGTAATGGATTTCAGTGGAGGAAGTGGATATGATGACCTGAGTTCAATTACCGGACAAAACTCTTTACATCTCACACAATGCTAATACCCTTGTGAAAGGTATGAATCCAACTATTCTCCCTACAGCTAGGAGTAAAATAGCTGGGCAGACTGAATTCATTAGCTTTGGTATGGCAATTGATCTAGGAGAAGAAAAACTTTGAATCCAAATCTGTTAAACCCTTAAAAAAAAATGATTTTATATCACATAAAGCTTGTGCTATTGAATTGGTAAATACATACTTCTAGCCTTGTACAAATTCTAAGTAATTCTTACGTTTTGGGCTGACTTTAAGTGGTGTGATTTTTAGCAAGCTTGTCCATTATTAATGAGGGGAGATTATGTGGCATTATGGCCAACATCCTGTACTGCAACATTCTAGTGAAGCAAGTTTGGACTCCTGTCATGTAGTTACATTAACTTTCTGACTAATACTCAAGTACACTAGTTCTGGTTGGTCCAGTCAGCTGGGACTGCAAAATAGGCTGACTGCATCTCTGCCGTGGGCTAAGACTCCCCCACTGAGTGTCCTGAATATGCCCCTAAACAATATGATGGTGAGGCTCCAGTAATGCTTGAGCTTTGAAAAATGTGGAGTACCCCTGCATTGCAATTGCTCCCAGGTCCACTCTGGCCCATAGTGCTAGCATCTGATAGGGTTCAATCAATGGTTAAATAGAATTAAACAGTATACTTAGGCTAAACTGAATTGTTTAAAACAGAACTATTTATATGTATAAAAATGGATTTGGCATTAAATTATCTACATAAAACCAAACTAAACCAAACTAGTACTTGTGGAATTAGATACTTTGATAAATTGAGAATAATATACATTTGGTATAACACAAGTCCAGAAAATAGTTTTGCTCCAATCTCCTATATTGGAAGGGCCGAATTAGGTAGAAAATCATCTTTAAGAATCCTATCCTTGGAGTCTCTCCTGCCAGTTGGAAAAAAATAATCATTTCAACTCAAAAAAAAGAAATCCTCATAATGCTGTGGCTAATGTGCTAGACTGCAACATCATATTAAGCAAGGTTGAACCCCAGTCATGCTATTACATTCCCTAATGCTCTTGGGAAAGGCATGAACCCTGTTATTCCTTCAGTTATCGGTTGAATAGCTTCACTACTGTTCTTTATAAGGATGACTTGGGTATTAAATAACCCATGAAGATTGATATGCCATTAAAAAAGTCCAAAAGTAAACCAAACAATAATTAAAGAGTTGAGTTCTGAATGGTTTCCTTATACTTTGAATCTTGTGCCAAACTAAGTGAGAGTGATTCCCCATGGTGTAATGGCTGAAGTGCTGGGCTGCAGCTTCATAGCAAGTTCAAACTACAGTCAAACTATTAAAGTCACTTTCAGATAAATACCCTTGTGAAAGCTATGAATTCCTTTTTCTCTGCCAGCTGTTTGTTAAATAGTATCATTGCTCCTATTCTACAAAGATAGTTCTGGCATTAAATAACCCATGAAGGTTGATAGGCTATTAAACTAAGAAACCAGACTATTATTAGTGAGTTGAGTTCTGACTGGGTGCCTTTCCCTTAGGACTTGGTGCCAAACTAAATGGAGATATTAGTAGGTGTTAAAGAATTTTAGAGGATTTAATTATGTATGACAGAGTTTATGCATTGGGTTAGAGGTTCTCGTCATTTTTTGCTGATGGATCCTTCTGACTTGTAATTTACTTCTTTACTTTTCATAGTCATTAACGCAAAAAATGCTACTCTTCCAATTTATCTTAAAATACATTTGGATTGCAGCTGCATTATAGCAAATAGAATTGTCTACAACTTAGAAAAATGCACATAAAATTGCGTTTTAGAAAACAAAATTATACTAAGTATGAATGAATAAACTGTCAGTGTCAAGGCTGACAATAATATGTACTTAATTGGCAAAATTTAAAAAAAAAAGTTTATTGCGCCTGTCTGGACTTATTATATGTGCATATATATATATATATATATATATATATAGGCAGTAGATTTTCCTGTTGGTATATTTTATTAAAAGTGACAGAAAA
Source organism: Sepioteuthis lessoniana (assembly GCA_963585895.1). Taxonomy (NCBI): domain Eukaryota; kingdom Metazoa; phylum Mollusca; class Cephalopoda; order Myopsida; family Loliginidae; genus Sepioteuthis; species Sepioteuthis lessoniana. The sequence goes on along the minus strand of OY757927.1, from coordinate 77,885,788 downwards.
GAATTTGGTGTTGAAGTTTTTATTGGTCTTTTCATGTTGGCAAGTGAAATGTCGCAACTGTGGATGAAGATTCTTTAAAATAATATACTGTGTTTGTATATATATATATTTATAATAATTTACAAGGGTAAATCATCTCCGTTTAAAATCATTAATTTTATGCATGCACAGTGTTTGTTACAGGTTTTGTCTGCAGTGCAGCAAACTAGAGTCGGCCAGGCACTGTCTATGAGGAAAGCAGCATAATGACGCAATTCCCTCATCCAAAAATTTGGAAACGGCTAACTGTACTGCTTAACATTCATGCTTGAAAGTTCCATTACAAAGATTTCGCAATGCAGTGGATTCAAAAAGTATTGGCTGAGTCTAATAGTGATTATAAAGGTATGGCAGCTCAGAAATTCACTCTGATCATTCTGAAAAAAAAAGTACTCTTGAATTTCTTGGTAAGATAGGGGCCGTGATTGACAACAATCCCAGCAAGTCAGTCAGATCCCTAACCAGACATGGGAGTGGCTGAGTTTTTTTTTTTATCAAGCAGGTAGTCCATGAAGACATTTAGTATTTCTCATAGAAGATGAAAAAGGGCCAATTTTCATCACAGGATATGAAGAATAAAACCATGTTGCAAAGCTTTTCTACAAACTTAAGCATCCTCTCCAATTGAACATGCTTTGGGCTTTCTCAGATGAGAAAAATTTCTGCACTCAAAGAACTACCATCAGCTTGCTCTGTCCGCACAAGATTTACTGATCTTGATGAAAACTAAATACCCATTCCTAGTGATTGGAGTGGTCACTAGAGATCGTGGTGTTAAGGCCTCCATCTTCCCACATGGTCTCAGACTCAACAAGGTAGCTTTCATCAAGTGCTTCAAGTTGATAGTGCAGCTCTGTATTGAGAGGTTGGCTGCTAGAAGACCACAAGTCTCGCAATGGGACTATACGCCATTCCATAAAAGCCGGAGAACCAAGTGTCGGCTGTAAGATAATTTCTGCAACCTCATTACCCACATTGGGTCACCTGACTCCCCAGATTGCAATTATTAAGTTTGGAACATGGTTGAGCTAAAGACTAACAAAACTAACGAAAGATGAACTGAAGGCAAGGATAATGGTAGCATTTACCAACTCAAACAAGGAGACATTTGGAAAGGCTTGCAGAAGATTCTAAACAGTCTTAAGTCCATGATGATTTCTTTGAATAGACATAATCTATTGTATTTCAAGATATTTGCATATAATTTTGGTAAATAAAGCAGATTAAGTGATCTCTCAATGTTTCTTTCATCATCAAGTAATTTCGATGTCAGTTGACACATAGTACCCGATGTGTGTGTGTGTGTGTATATATATATATATATATGACAGTGGGCATATCTGCTGTTGATGACATTTTTGACCAATGGGATCCAAAAACTGTAAAACCAATAAAAGAAGTGTGTGGACTGCAAGTGGTTCTATTTTAAAAATTAAACTTCATCTGTTCATATACCATGAAGATATCTTGGTCAGCCTATTAACTTGTCAGCTGACCATTATTTATATATCATGATCATGTCGTGCCGCTAGCACAGATATCCCTGACCCTCTCTTGCCACATCTCCCTATCATTCATTGCCTTTGGCAGGTCTTCAGGACTACATCCCATATCCTCACATAGCTGCTGTATGTATGTTTGAGCTGGTCGCCCATATGTGGGGGTCCATGGGAGTATATCCCTTATGAGCTTGTCCTTGCTTCTCCAGCAGTGTCCTGCATGTCTGGTTCGTCTAACTTGGATAGTTTTCGTAATGGGAGGCAGGTCACTGTATAGTTGGTGCCTTGTGGGTGTTGCTGCCAGGACTTGTTCAGTATTACTTGCAACATTCTTGTGTAATTACCATCTAGCTTCTTCTCCAGGTGTTTTATTAGCATCCAAGTAGTGCATCCATACAGCAGTATTGACACGACCGCTGCCTGGAAGAAACTGCATTTCATTTTATTGGGCAGGTCTGATTTCCATATGATCGATAGCCTATCGATAGCTGTCCATGCCTTTGTTAGCCGCATGTCAATGTCTTTTTTGGTTGATGAGATACTGCAAGAGATAGTGAAACTTAAAATTTGTGAGTTTTTTTTCGGCGGGGAAGGTCAGGGTTTTGAAAAATATTTTTAAGAGCATTTTTTATTTGTCCATGTTAACACAGCTACTTAAGTTTTTAAATGAATGGAAATGTACTTACTTTCAAATAAATTATATATGTTACAATGAAGAATTCATTTGTACAATTAACAAATCATTTATACCTAAAGAAGCTGAGATTAGTAGAATAAGAGTTTAATCAATTTTGAATATCTTATATATATATATATATAGAGAGAGAGAGAGAGAGATCAAAAATTGAAAAACAAACTAGTCTAAAAGTGATGAATATATTACAAAGGAAAGTTGATGTTAAAACTTTTCAGTTTTAATGAACCTTCATCAGGACTTTAAGATAGTGAAACAACTTTTGGATTACTTTTTTATTCAGTTTTCTCTATACTCTAAGATTCCTTTCCATTATTCACTTTTATATATATGTAAGAGTTATTTGATAAATAGGGTTAATTTTGCCCCAAAATTTGGCACTAGGTAGTATTATTTACAGTAGCATTTTTTTTCTGGGAAATGAATTGAGATGAGTCCTTCCATGTCTTAGAAAAGTTTCAGCATGACCTTCTTTACTGATCACTGTACCAAGAAACTTTTCTTAATCAGAGAATCAGTATGTATCACTTCAAAGACTGTTTTTTAGGCTCGGGTTCATAGTAGCAAACACATATTTAGCATATTTGTAAAGATTTTTTTTTATTATAATGTTTCTCTATACACATCACATATTTGTCTGTAAATTTCACATAGTTTTCACTTTTTAGCATAAAAAATCTCATAACAAACTTCTGTTTAGTTTCCTGACATTTTGGATTGCTGCAAAACAAGAAGCCAATTCCAAACAATGCAGAATTTATGTTTATGGAAAAATTCATATTGATGGAAAAAATTTCAGAAAAATGAATTTATTTTGTCTTTTCAAAAATATTGCCCTTTTTATTGAAGAACTCTTGTGTGCATGTATTTATATAGATATATACATATCTATCTATCTATCTATATATATATATACCATTGTAATGTTCCATATCTGTTAGGTATTAAACAAAATCCAATTTGAGCATTATGACAATGAGATTTATTCTCAGAAGTTAAATTAGTGGAGCTCATTAAAATACCTTGGTTGCCCCTACCCAATATCATTCTTATTACATGTGAACCTTATCCCAAAATGTGACATAACCCCTAACTGAGAGCAGTAGATTCCTTTATTTGTGGAATGGGGTAGAAATATAAAAGCATGCAAGAACACACACACACACACATAACAAACTCTGAAAGATGCTCTGATTGGTTAATTGAAGATGTAGATAATTGTTCAATTAATAAAAAGATCCATATATTTGTTTGGATATTGATGTGTGAGATTTATCATATTTACCCAACCCCTCCGTTTGGGCAGGATATGACACAAGGTCAATTTTTAAGTGGGGTTTAACAGGTTTGAATTCAGAGTTTTCCTTCTCCTAGACTAGTTGCCTCACTAAGGCTGAAGAACCTAGTCTGCCCTACTATTTACCCATAGCCGGAGGGTATTAGTGTGATGTGAAATGCAATCAGTCTGGTCCAGGATTTGAACTCGTGTCGCCATGTCCATATCCTACGACGATAACCATTACACCACGGGTACCTCTTAAAATTTGTGAGATTTATGTGAAAGTATTTCTTGTCGAACCTATTTGTACAACCGTAGCCAGAGTGTCAAAGAAATGTAAACTTAAACATTGTAAGTCTATTACTTAATGATGAAAAGTAATCTATTTTATTTTTCTACATAATCTCTTTCCTTTTCAATGGTTGTATAGCCACTCAATAACCATGACCATGATTAACTATACAAACACATAATGCATATATATGCTGGATACATACTGATGCAATGAATAACGACGAGCGATGACTTCTTTAGAAAAATGTGTACCTCTCACTCTATTTTAAGGTTTGAAAGGTTTATTCAAGGTTTTTATGGTGAGAGGGAGTTGGAGACCGAACAGAACGGCAATATATTGACCCCCACTCATATGGCCGTCAGTGTTGTGTCTTTCTTGTTCTTCAGGGCTGCTCAACTGGAGGCCCAGGGGCCCAGCTCTCTGCTGAATGATGGCTTTCTTTACTGCATCTTATCACCAACTGGTCTCCAAAACTCCATCAGGGGTCCTGAGGGCCCCTTTGGCCGGGTATGGCTTTCCCTACCACATCTTGTCTCTGACATCTCTGATCCCCAACTATCTGATTTCCTGTCTTGACCGAATTATATAATAGTTCAACGCCCACTCAATCTTTGGAATGGCATGTTTGATCGTCATCAAGCGGAAATAACTGTCATGCAGTTCAGAGGTCACTCTCTTCCGGTGCATCAGTCTATGAGTGTATCATGGGATTTTTACCTTGTCCCATTTCATCAGCCAATTTCCGCCTATGCGATTTCTTTCGATTACTGGCCATTGGGATGTGTCACTTCCTTCTAGTGCATCACTTTGGAATGGCATGTTTGGCCGGGTCGAAGGTCAAAATACAACACAATGATCTCAATTAACACATCTTTTTTAAATCTCAAAGATTGAAAATTATACAGTGAAAATTTCATATCAAAATTCTGGTGATGATAATATCAGGAGATATCAGTCTACTATGTGTTCATGTGTAAGTATATATGTACACACACACACACACACACACACATAAATCCCTGTGGTGTAGTGGCCAATATTCTGGATTATATCATCATAGTAAGTGAGTTTGAACTCTAATTGTGAGCTCAGTCCTCTGGGGCTGTAGAATACATCGACTTCATCTCCGCTGAGAGGTAAGACCCCCACCAAATGAGCGTCCAGGATATGACATTAAACAATCTAATGGTGAGTCTTCACTCCTGGATCTTTGGGGAATGTGGAGTACCCCTTCATTTCCATTGCTCCCAGCGCTACTCTGACCCAGAGTAGTAGCATATGATCAGGTCTTATCTATGAGTCAAATAGAACAAACTATGTGCAGCCAAATTACTGATATGAAATTGTGACTGTTATATTTAACAATTTAACTGTGTGCAAAACAGAGCTCAGGCTCATTCAAGAATGTTAACAACAAAATTTGTTTACAAATCATATATATATATATCTAATATATATGCATAAAGAGGATTTTGCATTAAATAACCTACAATGGTTGATATGCCATAAAAGCCAACCAAAGCAAAGCCTATATATTTAATATATATATATATATATATATATATATATAGGATTTGGCATGAAATAACCTACAATGGTTGATTAGCCATTAAACCAAACTAAACTCTTTGAACTTTTATTGTACAATTACCTTTATTTTTTGACTTAGTAAATTAATATACATTCAATAACACAGTTGAGATGTATTTTCCTGTAATATATAATATTTGTATATTTTTAATTAGCATAAATATTATATCTTACAGAAAAATACCTCTCAGCTGTATTGTTGAACATATAGTTATCTAATAAGCTTAGTCTAGTAATGGCACCAGGTCAGAAGTATGGAGCACCCGATGAGAATCAAAGTCAGTAACAATAGTCTAATCTAGCTTGCTAACCATTACACCATTTGAAGTGCCCATTGTGTATACGTACCATTTTCTGAGATAGATTAAAATAACTGAAAATATATCTCAACACTAGAGTTAGCATATAGACATATCATACATACACAATTTTGCATCACACACACACACACAAATATATATATATATAAACTGAGAATATTTCTTTGGACAATTATTGGATATATACATATATAAATATATATTGAAGAGCTAAAGAAGCAGAACTAGGTTTGGTATATGCCAATAATTTTTTAGGATAAAAAGTAGCTCCCATTGCTATTTTGATGAGTGGATGTTTGTAAATGTCATACAAACTTACATACATGTATGGTGAAGATAATAGATAAGTTTCTCCAGATGGCTCTACTCTAAATGCTACAAAGTTAAAAATAAATGTTTATTATTCTTCTATTTATTTATTTACTTTATTTTATTTGTTTATATATATATATATATATAATTCTGTATACATGTTGACTTTTTGCAAAGATCATCAGAGAAATAAATCTGTCACCTCCAGACCCCTAGTGGTATAGGCAGCTCAAGTCTTGATGGCACACCTGGATCCAAGCTGTGGCCAAAAGTCTGGCAAACACATATGTTATCATGATCTTTGCTGCTGCTGCTGCTGCTACTTATTACTGAGTTACACAGCTTGGCAGGATGAGCCTAAGTGTGTTAAGGCACGTGTTTGAACCATTTGATGAGTAAATAAAAAAAAAAAAGATAAAAATTTAAAGATAAGGTGGATAGAAATGACTTAAAACTAGACTGGAACCTTCTGTTTTTATTGAATGTATTTTTCTCTGTGTATTAAGTCTCTGTTGTATTTCTTAAAACTTCATATTGGTAGAGTTTGTATTGATCATTGTATTGTTGGTTGCAAATTCAATTTTTAGTGTTTGATTATAAATTGGTTGAATCTTTTATTTGGCATGAAGTGTAGATAATTTTAAAAGATTCAAACTGATATCCTGAAAATGGAAACCATTAATGTCAAATAAGTTTGATTAACTGGTTATGAGCTAAAGATCAATCTCAGTCAAGTGACCAAGAATATCTACAAGTTAGATTCCTCTTGAAAATTAGTTAGCCCAGAGCAGTTGAAGGCTCCACACTTATTTCCATCTATGGTCCAACTAATTCCCGACCTTCCTACAGAGTTGGTAATGTCTGTTGAAAAGGGATATCAATGATTATTAAAGGAAAATCCACACAGGAATGCTCTTCATTGACATTGATTGCCCACAGTGAAGAACATGAAAGGTGATTACAAGGAAAGATGACCTGCTAAAAAACAAGATGGCGATGCAATGTTAGCTGATATGATATAATGGATTTATACCTCATGCAAATACAAGAAGGATTTCCTGTTATTGGGATGCTTGGATGAGATGTTATTTATTTACCCTAGAATATCCTGGGTATGATATTAAATGTGATTTGGTGGTGAGGCTCTAATTCTGGAACTTTAATAAATGTCAAGTAACCTTTGATTGTGATAAAGCATTAATATGCAATTAGACGGACGACGTAAATTGCTTCACTTTAAAGTCATCAATATTTGAGTGATCAGAGGAGGTGCCCGTGGGGTAATGGTTATCGTCCTAGGAATTGGACACGACAATACGAGACTGATTGCATTTCACATAGCACTAATACCCTTGGGAAAGGTATGAATCCAATTATTCTCCCTCCAGCTATGGGTAAATAGTAGGACAGATTAGGTTCTTCAGCCTTGGTAAGGCAACTAGTCTAGGAGAAGGAAAACTCTGAATTCAAACCTATTAAACTCCGCTTAAAAAATTGACCTTGTGTCATATCCTGCCCGAGCGGAGGGGAAAAATTGGAGGTGCCCGTGGTGTAATGGTTATCGTCGTAGGAATTGGACATGACGATACGAGTTCAAATCCTGGACAAGACTGATTGCATTTCACATAGCACTAATACCCTTGGGAAAGGTATGAATCCAATTATTCTCCCACTAGCTCTGGGTAAATAGTAGGACAGATTAGGTTCTTCAGCCTTGGTGAGGCAACTAGTCTAGGAGAAGGAAAACTCTGAATTCAAACCTGTTTAACTCAGCTTAAAAATTAACCTTGTGTCATATCCTGCCCGAGCGGAGGGGTCGGGTAAATATTGATATTAATCTTTCAGTTTAATCTATAACAGTGTTTTCAAACTGATTGGAACCATGAATCTTTTCTATTACAAGGTCTACCTCATGGAACCCTACATAAATAAAAATGAAATCGCATGTACTCCCATATAAAAAAAAAAGCAATCTTATGGACCTTCATATAAATAAAAATGAAATCTTGTGGACCCTCAAATACATGAAAATGTAATATCATGTTGAGATTTCCTTTTTATTCATATAGATATAAATAGATATATGAATAAAAATGAAATCTCGTGGACCCCTATACAAATAAAAAGGTAATCTCATAGACCCTCATAGAAATTCAAATGAAATTTATCAAAACTATTTAATGAAAATTACATCAAATATTTGCACTAAGCAATGATATTTAATGAGAGGGATGTGTTTGCTTTGCTTGGTGCAAATTGTCAGTTCTTGGGGATATTTTTGACTAATATACATACAATTCAATTTGAATAACAGGTCGGGGTTTGTATTTAGTTGTCACAATGTTAATTGCTGAAAATGCTGTTTTGCATAAATATGATGTTGCAAAATATGACAATATTCTTTTGTCTGCCTTTTGTCACAGCGATGAATACTCAGAAGAGACACTAAACCAAAATTTTGGAAGTAGTTTGCTGTTTGAACAGAAATATCATAAGTGTATACTGGTACATTGGCCTCGTTGGTAGAGTGTTCGCCAATGATCTGGGAGACCTGGGTTCAATCCCAGGTTGTGTCATACCAAAGACTTTAAAAATGGTTCTTGATAACTCCTTGCTTAACACTCAACTATATAAGGTATGTATCAAGGATAAAGTGGGACAATCCAGGGAAAGGAGTTGTACCCTCCCCTATACTTCGATGTAGTAACTATTGAAAAGGGAGCCTTCTGGTGGCCCTTGACTATGGTTGCCAACTTTATACTGGTAAGTAGAAATACAAATTTGTGATTCTATCACTAATTAGGTAATATGAATTTTCAAAATGCTCTTACTGCATCTGTAGACCCCTGCTGTTGATGTTGTGAACCTCCTGTGGTTCATTGGACCAGTCTGAAAACCATCAATCAATAAAATAACTTGACCAACAAGTAAGTTCTGTATCATGTTGTAAAGATTGTAAAGAATTAAACACAACTTTTGTTATTTTGCTTTGGTTTCATTGTTTTGTGGTATGTCAACCTTCATGGGTTATTTAAAGCTAAGGTTATCTTTGTTGAAGAACAGCAAAGATACAATTTGACCCATAGCTCTGGGAGATAAGGAGATTTATATCTTTCTGAAGGGTATTAATCTGAAAGGGAAAATTATAGAGTGACTGGAATTGGAACTCACTCATAACAATGTGACAACCGAGCACATTAGCCACTACATTACAAGGATTCTCTCTCTTTATTATTTTACATGAGGTGCATACATTTTTACTTTTATTCATTCTAACTTATCATTACTTCTTAAGGAATAGATTTAAATAAAAAAAGAGGTAAAAAATTATCTTTCTCATTATCCACATTACTACTATTGCAATTACTACTACACTTTGATTCAATGTCATGGCTATTACACTAAACTATATGTGATGGTGAGATTTCTATTCTAGAGTTCTGGGAAATGTGGAGTCATCCCTTTGTTGCCATTACTCTCAGGTTCACTTTGACTTGGAATGGTAATAGCTGTTAAGGTTCTGTGTATGGGTCAAAGAGATCAGTTTGAAAATTACTTGTATTAGATATCAATACTTGGATCCCTATAACTGCAAATAAATGAGTATTATTGATCAATAGAAAGAGTTAGTTGAAACCATATAATTGTGTATAAACTGTTTGTATCAAACTTAGGCCATTAAATAACCCCATTAGGTGCTGATATGCCATATAACAAATAAACTCATAAATCTGAGTGTTAAGTGAAAATTTCCTGTTCAAAAGTGAAAATGAGAGTCATGAGTTATTAATCAGCTTTATTTTCTAAATTGCTTATATATATATATATATATATATATATATATATATATATATATATATATTTACCAACCCCTCAGCTCAGGTAGGATACGACACAAGGTCAATTTTTAAGCGGAGTTTAACAGGTTTGAATTCAGAGTTTCCTTCTCCTAGACTAGTTGCCTCACCAAGGCTGAAGAACCCAGTCTGCTCTATTATTTACCCATAGCTAGAAGGATAATAATTGGATTCAAACCTTTCCCAAAGGTATTAGTGCTATGTGAAATGCTGTCAGTCTCGTCCAGGATTTGAACTCGTATCGCCGTGTCTATTTCCCCCAACGATAACCATTACACCACAGGCACCTCCGTAATATATATATATATATATATAGTGAGAGAGAGAGCCTATAAATAAGAGATAATAAATAACTACTCAGACTGAAACTTATATTTTTTAAATTCTAAATTAAGATGTGTTTATAGCTGAGTAAATAAATAAAATTACTATATCTAGACAACAATTGGGATGAGTCTGTGTCAATTTAAAAATAATTATCAAACCAGTCTCAGTACTTTTTTAATTAAATGATTTCGGTAAAACACTGGTTTGCACAAGTGCAACTCTTTCCATACTCAACCAGACTAGCTGCATACAACTTTTTCCTGTTTCCGAAACAGAAAATTCATTTCGAAATTGAAGAAAGTGGATTGCAGTAAAAGAAATTAGATGTCACAGCTTCAAATCATATTAAAAGGGGAAATTTAGAGGTTACTGATCTAGTGGGTAGAGTGTTCACCAATGGTCTGGGAGACCTGGGTTCAATCCCAGGTTGAGTCATACCAAAAACTTTAAAAATGGTACTTGATACCTCCTTGCTTAACACTCATCAATATAAAGTACGTATCAAGGGTAAAGTGGAGCAATCCAGAGAAAAGAGTAGTGCCCTCCCCTTACCTCAGTGTAGTAGTTATTGAAAAGGGAGCCTTCTGGTGGCCCTTGGCTATGGTTGCCAACTCTACTTACTTGTGCAGTAAAAGATTTACTGGAATTAGTGGATTCATTAGCAAGGGGACGACTTAGAAGGAAATAAATGTTTCAGTCATTGTTCATTTCTGTCTTAGTTAACACAGTTTTAGTCACCATTATTTCAGAATGTACATAGTGTGTTTGTGTGCTGAAACAGACACACAAACACATACATACACTCATATATATTTATAATGATTGTTTTTTCAATACATGAAACTTGATGTAATGAAGGTGACATGAGGAGTGGAGATAAGTTTCTTTTCAGTTTCATCCTGCTCTGCTGACAAGCATTTGAGCTCTTTATTGAATTTTCACACACACACAAATATTTATTGTCATCCAGAGACAGACTGTTTCATTGTATCACAACACATGAGATGCTTCAAGCTGGGATTGAAACCTAGCTTACTTTATGCCAGTCAGATATCTTACCACAAATATATATATATATATATGCATGCATGTGTGTACTGTATATACTTGTATTGTGAAGGACATTTTAAGACCAATTTTTTTACCCTCAAAACAAAAGGGCTTTCATTAAACTAGATATGTTTTTGAACTCTTAGCAGTTATAGGATAAAACTTTTTTGTGGCTAAAAATTCTAGGATCATTCATTACACAAGTCATACATTAGCTAAGTATATTTGACATGTATGTATATATATATATATATATATATGTGTGTGTGTGTGTGTGTGAATAGATGTTTGCATATATACATATATATTATCTACATGCACATACTTTTTGTGTGTATTCAAGTTTTCAGTTGTTATGTGCTTATCTGGTTTTCATTTTTCATATCTCATTTAAGTATGACTAATAATTTTGGGTCATCTTTTTGCCTCCATCTACCTTCTTCTAATTTTGCTGAATCTTCACCCTTGCCTGCCTTCCTTCCTCCCTCCCAGCATTATTCAGAGTAGACTTGAAAAGCTTCTAACTTGGCATTTAATTGCTATAAAAATAATCATCATCTCTTTGCATTTGTCAACTTCTGAGAGTTTAAAGCTCATTTTTCCAGGAGCTGGTCAGGGCCTCAAGTCAAAATACTCATTAGTACCTCAAGCCAAGAACATAAAATTAGAAATGTGTCCTTAAAAGAAAAAAAATGGAGGGAACGTTAATGAAAAACAAGTTTTCCTTCTTTAACCTGAGGATCATCATAATTGCAATGCATAAAGATTTCTGTCCTTGAAGCTAGTTTCAAAAAATGTTATGATTAGTTTTTCTTTGCCAAAACTTTTTTCTTAACCAGAACCCAAACCCACCAAAAACCAACCATAAAAACATTTTAGGAATAACTGGATAGCCCTGATGATTTCAAAGACTTCAACCAAAATCCGTTTTATGCCACCTCCTTTCCATTTCATGTCAATATTTATGCACCATAGGACACAGTTAATTGAAGTACGGATATTTTCCTTTTCTTTTTTCTTTATTTTTTTTATTCATGAATACAATTGAAAATATTTGTCCTTCGAGACACATTTAAAGATAAACATATTAAAATGGTGTATGTGTTGTCAAAAGTAGGACCCTTTTTAGAATAATTTGGTGTATTTTGAGCTTTAAAAATATGATAGATTATAGACCTTACTGTCCCCTTCACTGTCAAAAGGTGTCCATCTCACAGTATTAACCCACTCTCTTGGAAAACCATTTTGAGAGGCAGATGGCATTCTTCTTTCCTATAAACATTTACAGTGACTCTGTCATGACCAGGTGTTGTGAGCAGTCAAGAATTAATTTAATTTCAAAGGTTGTATGACTTAAACATAAAAAAAACTCTTAAAACCCTAAATTTTTTCTTTAAAATTTAGGCTCATACTAATCCTCTAAGTGTGGAAAATTATAAAATAAAATATTTATTGAAAATATCTATTGATTCTTTGGTGTTTTTAAAAGTAGGTGAGTTTTCTTAATGTAAACCCAAAGGTGCCTTTGATATGCCATGACTGATATAAATGAAATAGTAAATTTGAATAAACAATAAAACAAATTGACTGTTCTTTAATTATGATTAATTATCCTCAACTAATTAAAAATCAACTCGACATGCTTTATTTCTAATAATAACTATCTTACACCTCATATTTCATATGGCAAGTTGGTATCAATTCACCAACTATTATTTGGAGGAGTTCCTTTGATGTAGGGGCTAATATGCTGGACTCCAACATTCTATAAAGTGATCTAGTATATTCAACCTGCAGTTGAGAAAATTCTTCAGAAAAATCAGAATGGTTTTCAGAGAAATCAATCAAGCACTTAACAGTTTCTGACTGTCCATCAAGACATTGAAGGCTTATGAACAAAAAATCTGGAGGTAACACTATTGTTGGTAGATTTCTCCAAGACATTTGATGCCATTCAGAGAGGAATACAGGTGCAGATACTTCTGTGCATATGGTCTACTGATAGAAACTATTTCTGTTATAATGATGCTTTATAAAAATGGAAAAAGAATGGTTCACTCACCTGAATGTGACACCAAATTCCTCAACATTGTCTTTGGAATCTCGCAAGGAGATACATAAGCACCATAGAGATTTATAATCTGCCGAGAGTACATACTACAAATGTCAATATACCTAATGAAAGAAAATGGTTTCACATTAAAAAGGACAAAAGCAGACAATATTCCACAGAAACTATCACAGATGCAGACTATACTGATAATCCAGTGCTTCTTGCAAATACAGCATAGCCTGAAACAAACAGTAGGAATCATTGGCTTCTACATAAATGCAACTAAAACAGAGTTAGTGTGTTCTAAATGAGAAGTCATCTCTGCTTTAAGAGGCAAACCTCTGAAATTAATAGACATGTTTGTATCATCAGTGGTAATATCTCATCTACTGAAAGTGATGTTAACAAATCGATCAGGAAGGTGTATACTGCTATTGGCTGGTTATCGATCATATGGAAATCAGATCTCTAATAAAATACGACTGGATTTCTTCCAAGTTGTGGCCGTGTCAGTATGACTGGATGGATGTACCTCCTGAATTCAAATGATAGACATAGAGAAAAATCTTGTGGGACCTACAAAAGAATGCTGTATGCTGATTTGAACAAATCCTGGAATTAACAGCCCACAAAACAGCTGCTGTATAGCCACTTAGCTCCAATCACACAAGCCATCCAGAGCACTGCTGGAGAAGTAAGGATGAACTCATGAGTGACTTTCTGTTATGGGCTCTTATTCATGGACATGCCTGTGTTGGCTGACCAGCAAAGATTTACAAAGATCAGCTCTGTTTAGACACAGGATGCTGTCAGGAGAACCTGCCTGGAGCAATGGATGATGGTAATGAGAAAAAGAGTCCAAGAATCATGTGCTATTAACATGACTTCATGAAGAAGTTGTAGTTTTATTTCATTAAAGTTATTATTCTCTGAGTTAGATTTTTCATAAGAAATTTTATTTTCATTTTCCTGTAATAAATTTCTTAAATAATAATTTTCAGAATGAAGACAAAAAACAAGGGATTTGTTTAAAAACAGTTTAATGTCATCAAGTTTTTCCCAAAGGTAGTAAAAGGTAGTTTTTACTGGAGTCAGTGACAGCAAGTCTCTTAAACTATCCAGGAGTCTTATTATTTTTATTATTTTTATTCTCCTAGCAAGTTTCTCACACCAGTGGTGGTCTTTTACTTGAGTATGAGCAACCGCAAGTTTCCTCAGGTCTCCAGGACTCTTCTCAACATTCTGGCTGAACTCAATAATGTTGTCTGAATGGTCTTGATTCTTGTTCCAATCCTCTTTCCAAACTTTTTAAGACTGTCCCAAGTGCACAACTTACTATTGGTATCACTGTCACCTGCATGTTCCACAGTTTTTTTTTTTTACTTCTCTCTCCAAGTATTTCCCTTTTCACTTTCTTTGATTTTCATTCTATGGTCCACTGGAATGGCAACATCCACTTGACGATAGATACTTTTTTTTGTTAATTATCACTAGGTCTGGTCTTCTGGTTGGGATTAGGTGATTTATTTGTATCTTTAAATCCAACTGAATCTGTCTCATTCTCGAGGACAAATTCTGTTTTTTTGCATATACCATTTGATTATATGATGAAAATTCAGTCTTTTTCACAATTACCAGTGGTTCACCTTTCCTACCCAATCATGTCTATACTTGTATTCCTTTTGTCCCAGTTTGCACCATTCATCCATGTAATTTACTTTTTCCTTTCTGTCACCACATGACCTACACTTGCTCTTCTGTTGCCTATTAGTGATTTTTGCTTTAAGGACATAAATAGTCCTTATGGTGATTTTCTGTACTGCTATTGGAAGAGCTTCAGATTTTTCTTTTCTAGCCATGACCATATCCTCTTGTGATCAATCTTGTCAGTTGGTCACTTGATATTGTAGAATATATATATATATATATATATATATATATACATCCAGATGTTTTTCTTAGCATTTCTGTTTCCTATTTTTTGTTGTTTTTCTACCTGTATTTCTGTTGCCACTGCTGCAATTGACTGCTGTAATTAATCTTTCTTGGTTCTTCTTCATATCGTCAAGTCATTGTATTGATGCATCCATGCCAATTTCAGTGCTAATGAGTGCTCATCTTTCTTCTTTTCTTGACTCATACAATCAATCTATGTCATCTCTTGGATGTAATACCAAGTGCAAAGTCATAAATTTTCTTATCCTTTGATCCATTTATTTGAGTTCCTCCCTTGTCCATTTTAAGAATGGTTCTGAGTATCTTACAAGGAGGACTGTTCAGGTATTTATCCCTTTGATGAGATTTCTACTGTAGAGCTTAGTTTCAAAAAGCTTTCTCATTTTCTGGGGTAGTCTTTCCTTATTTTTTCCTTCATCTCTATTAGATGGTGTCTGCTATAAATATTTCCAAATAATTGTAGTCTTTTTTCTCTCCAAGCATCATAGTCAAGTTTTTAATTTCGTAGTTCTATTCCTTCTGCTGATTCTATTTTCCTACTTTTCATTATCAGCATGAGGCATTTTTTAATGCCAAGTTGCATTCCTATATCCTGGCTGTATATTCTAATTGTTTTTATTGGGCTCTCCAGTTCTAGTCATGTTTCGCAAATACATCTATGTCATCCATATACATAAGGTGATTAATCTTTTCCTTTGATCTAAAAAATTTGTATCCCACCCACATAATTCGTAAGTATGGAGTTAAGGGACATCATTGCTTTAATGAATAGCAGTGGTGAGAGTAAGTCTCCCTGGAAGATACCTCTTTGGATTTTTACTTTGTTAAAGTTTGACTTCCTACTATCAATTCCACCCTCCAGTTTGCCATGGCATTCATATAATTATAAAATTATTATTATTTTTCTATTTTGAGAGTTTTTCACATCAGCGTTAGCTGATAGTTTTTCACTGGAGTTTGAATGACAGCCAGTCTCCTCAACTCTTCTCAATATTCTGGCCCATCTTAATAATTCTATTGTTTGGATTCTCTTTATTCGCCTCTTACTTCCAAGTTCTCTAATCCCTGAACTACACCTTTAGTGATTGTACCAGGCACACCAATTACAACTGCTATCACTTTCACTTTCATGTTCCATAGTTTTTTCAGTTCTCTAGCAAGGTTTTTTTTTACTGAAATTGCTTTGATAGGAAGTTGCCTGATTTTTTTCAAGGATATTGGCTTGAACTGTTATTCTAAATTATATTATTGAAGATCAAACTCTGAGATGAATTGAAATCTTTGAAGATAATCAGATGACAAAATATACCATTTCTGAGAGAACTGAATGAGATGGGAACTCTAAAAGGCTTTCTGATCTTAGAAATGATGTAATAGATGTGGTTAGATCAATTTTTTCACATAGTCAGCTGTGAATTTGATAAGAAAAGGAATTCTACTTATTTGCAAAAAATGGAAAATCAAGAAAAAGGCTCTCAACAATTAATCATATTTTCTTAAATGTTTAAAATTCTTTTTATTTTGTATTTATGTTCATATTTCTAAATCTATACAATTTTGCTAAAATATATATCAGAAGTATTTCTTTAAAATATGTTGTCTCTGACTTTTTTCTCACTTTAACATCATCAAATATATTTCCTTCTGAACGTCAAGTGAAAAAAAAGGTGTCATGGTTAACAAGCTAGAATATCAGTGGATTACCCCATAATCTATTCTATTAGGTCATAATTTATAAGTGTGTTTGTCCAAGAATCATCATCATGGCATGCTGACTGCATGGATTCCTTTAACCCTCTGTCATCGCTCATGGTAAGTTTTCTCAAGAGCATCCAGTGTCTGCACAGAGCTGATGAATGTAAATTTTTGCTGATCAGGCTAATATGAGTGTTTCTATGTATCGGAGTCCATGGAAGAATGTTGCTTACAAGTTTTGAGTTTGTTCTTGATTTTCCAGCATTCCTCAGCATATTTTATTCATCTTACAAACCTTACAAGTAAGATGAGAGGTAAGTGGCTATACAGCTTCTTGTAATATAATAACAGACTCCAGTTGATTGTTTTAGTTGTAATTTTTTTCCTAGGTAGTCTTAGGGTCAACCAGAAGACAATAGAAAATGAGAGACATTTATGAGAAAGAGATTTGAGGCAATGAGAGAGAGAGAGAGAGAGAGGGATTATGACAAAAGAGAAATGAATTGGAAAGTGAACAGCGGGTTCCGAAATTAAAGTCAGGATAGCTACAGCCACAAAAGTTAAAAATAGAAATGTTTCAGAAGCAAATCGGCCGCTGACTGTGATTGGCTGAAAAAAGCTCAAGTAGAAGACCAATTGGAATGGATGTGGGATAGAAAACACAAAAAGAAAATTAGTTGGACATTGACTGTGAAGATGGAAGCCTCTATCAAGCACACTCAAGAACTACAACAGAAAACACCAAAGATAATACCCAGGTCTGTCGTCTGCTTTTTTTCTTATAACGGTTTATTTCTCTCTATCTAAAGCACTTGACTCATTTTTCATACTCTTACTCTCTTCTTGACAGCTGCTTAGAAGAGTAGTAGTGAATAAATGTTTGTATTAGTGAGCCAAGACAGTGTTTTGTGTGTTTATCATTTTTTCTCATGGCAAGGTTATAAAGGGCTCCAACTGGAACTTAAAGCATTGCACTATAAGGGTCTGCTGAGAACCGTGGTGGTACAAATATTGATGTGGTGTTGTAGTATAGCAAGTATCTATTTGGTGTTGTAGTATTACACTTCTCTTTTATAGGGTGCTGCTTTCAGGATTTGTGCAAAACAGTATGCTGCATCTTTGTATAATTACATTTTAGCTTTTTTCTTGAAGCATTTTGTTAAAATCCAAATGGTGCAAATATACAGTCGTACGGACATAAAGACATAGGAACTGGATTTCTATTCCTAAATATTAAACTTGATCACAAATTCCACTATAGACTATTTGAGGTTGACTTCAGAGGTCAGCAAATTGTAAAATCTGCCATTTCTGTCTAAATGGAATAAAGTGAAAGTTTTGATCTAAAGCACAATAATGGTGGGATTGATCAAATCAGATCCATGTTTTTCACATTGTTAGTAAAATTTTGTATCTTCAAAAGTGATAAATAAAGACTCTATGTGTTTGTAAAAGATGTAAAAATCAAGGAAATTGGTATTAAAAGAGGTTCTGAGAAATCAGAATCTTTTTTTTTTTTAGATATAAAAATATGGGTTTATGTCCTCTTCATATTTCTGCATTCGCAGAATATTGTTCACTTTTTCTGTATTCACAGAATCATGATAAAATACATATGTCAGAATTATTCAATTAAACATTTTATCTCTTATCTTTTTTCTAGAGCATCACCAGGTACTTCCACTAGTTAAAAGTAACCTGTGAATTACAATCCATTATGTACATTTGTTCTGTTGAATAATCTGTGATTTGCTATTACATTTTAATTAAAAAAAACTTCTCTATTAGCTAAAAATTATAGTTTAAAATTATATCTCCAGAGTGTTAAATGAGATCCACAGAAATTGATGGCTTGCCTCAATGTGGATCTTGTCCAGGCAGAATACCTGCCACATTTAATCTAAACGAAGAATCACAAAGCTGTGAGCTGATAGTTAATCCAGGTGCTCTCGTTTTTCTTGAAAGAATGATGGAGTACTGAAATGTCCTTTGATCATCTGATAATCAGGAACATGTTCCTGCAGGAATTCTCTGACATGATAGGATTAGTTCTTCATGGCACTGTTGAACAGGCATTGATATTGCTCCAGCGATCAAACACACACCTTGATCGCTACCCCTTTTTCTGCTGGACAGGGTCAGAGATTAGCTGTGCCTGTGGCCAGCGAAGTGACACTCATTTGTTTTGCGAGTGTCCGAGTTATAAATAACAGTCACCTCTTTTGGCCCCATCTGACGCTCCTGGACTTTGGTCCGCCTCAAAGACAGCCGTTGCCATTACCCAGAATGTCCAATCTTGGTTGGCCTTATCATCTGCTGGTTGGCATGTTGATTATCAGGTGTTGGGGACATGGTTGAAGAGAGGGAGAGAGAGAAAGAGAGAGAGAGAGAGAGCAAGAGAAAAAGAAAGAGAATGATCTGTGCTCACCCACAAATCTTGTCCACTTCTGCCAAGACTGACCGTGCTCATTCATCAGGGTACAGTGTTCTGTAAGCTGCCACTAACTAGGTTTCCAAAGATCAGACTATAATCGATGATTTCTTTAAGAAATATCTTTCTAGGATTGCATATAAGTAGACATCAGAATTATAACAACCTTGTTTGGCTTTTATTAGGTTAATCATAGGGGTTGGTGATGTATATGTCTTTTTACCAATTCGCAATTTATGCATTTGGAGTAAATGATAGTCGTTTATTTAAAAGAATATTAAACATTCAAATTATTGTTTTACATGAATAAGTGTTAAGTGAATTATTTTTTATAGTTTGGAGATGGCCTCCTGGCAGAGCAGTTAACTTGCTGGACTGTGGAGTTCAAACTCCAGTCAAACTAATATGTTCCCTTTTAGACTGGCCTGTGGTTAAATGCTAACACTATTGTTTGTCTACCATATGGCTTTGGCATTAAATAACTCAAGAAAGTTGATATGCCATTAAGCCAAGCTACCAAACCAAATGAAAACAATCTCCCTAGAAATTGGTGTTTTCACTATAGAAACCTTGTAAACCAAACTGTTATTCTGTCATTAGATATTCCTGATCATAGACAATCTTTTTCTTGATAAGGTACAATGCATTTCTATAGTAAAATCATTGACAATGCTTTTTCTTACATATTTTAGCCTTATATTCGCTGCTAAGCATTACTTAATTCCGGACCACTGATAATCTCTTTCTTCTTAATTCTTGATAAATTTTTATCATAAAATCACCAATAGGACATATACAGTATTGCATATAAATAAGAATACACCAAAAAATTCTAAATGAAATGTTTATTTTCTCCTAAATCAAAGATAGCAGGATTTTATTAGTTCCAAAGGAGGTTTAGACAGAGTTAACATTATAGGAGTTGATTATTTCTAGAACATTACATATTTAAAATGTAGAATACACAGACTGCATCTCTGCAGTAGGGTAAGACCACCCCACAACAAATGTCCTGAATATGACGCTAAACAATCTGATGGTGAGGTTCCAGTATTGCTGGAGGTTTGGAGTATGTGGAGTATCCCTTCATTGCCATCACTCCCAAGCCCACTCTCGCCCAAAGTGGTAGCACCTGATAGGATCCCATCTATGGTTCAAATAGAACTAAACTGCGTATTTATGCTAAACTAAATTGTTTGAAATACAACTGTTTTTGACATTTAACTTATCCTACACTAAACTAAATTGTTTGAAATAGAACTGTTTTGACTTTTAACTGTGTGTAAACAAAATCTATACTTATACTAAACTAATTTGTTGACTAAACTGAAGAGCTTCAAATAGAAATGTTTTTGACAATTGAACTGTGTACTTATGTTTTACTGAATGGTTTGAAATAGAACTGTTTAATTGTATAAAAAATAAAAAAGGCATTAAATAACCTACAAGGGTTGATATGCCATTAAAGCAAACAAACAATTGTATTCATTTTTGGACAAATACCCTTGGGAAAAACCAAACAAACAATGTATTCATTTTTGGACAAATACCCTTGAGAAAAATATGAACCCCACCTTATCTCTTTCACCTATAAATTGATAGTATCACTAATGTTCTTCTACAAGGATGAAAGTTAATATTCCACTAAAAACAAATAAACCAAAATATCAAAACAGATAACATTTGGTATCATTTTAAAGTTGATTTGAAAATTAATTGGTATAGACTCTGATGACTAATTTGCATAGCAATTTTGGTGCTGACTAATTTGCATAGTAATGGTGGTGCTGAGGCACAGACCGATTATTATTGATTTCTGGTTGCAATCCTAAGTAGATAAGTTTTATACTTTAAAGTGTAAAATCTTAAAAGGCTCAAGTTGGAGACCTCAGGTGGTATATTCGTTAGCAAGCTAGTGGCGCATATGTTTGGCCATGTTGACCTCTTCAGTAGACCAAGTATAGACACAAACACAATCTGGGAACCAGTAACTGAAAAGGCCAAATCAAATTATTTTTAAAGAAAATTACTTTAAAAATATTAAGAATAACTAATGCCATTGGATTTTATCTTTCAAATTCACCTTGTGATGCTTCTTGGATTGATAGACGTGATAAACCGTGACGCAATTATTTGAATCACATCTTCATATTTCTTCAATGCCTCGTTTGATCACAGTCAAATTTTAAAAAGATTTCCCAGGTTGAATCATTTCTCTGCTCAGATAAACAAGGGACACCTGAGGAAGGCTGGAAGATATCGCTGCCATAATGTTGTGTTACAACTAACAACAATAAAGATGAGGATAACAGTCTCAAAATCACCCACAAAATATTGCAGGATATTTGATCATTGTGGTTTATATCTTGAGCTGAACTGTTTGATAATCAGTTCATGTTTGACAAATTTTTTAAGAAATTAAAAGACTAAAATTCTAAAGGATGTATATGTTTTATTGATTTGAATGCTATTTCATATCTTTTTGGAGAATTAAGCAGTTGAATTAGAGTGATGGAATTTTCAAACATGGGTTACCATAACAAAAATGACACAGTGAGATTTTTGTTTATACAATACTGTTAAAATACTGTGAGGAAATAGTCATTTTATTTTGCAACTTAATAAGTGTAGTATTGGAGTTAATAGTGGAAATGATAATGATCTGATTTTGTATGTTTAAGGGAGATAATCCTTGGCATAATTTTATTGTAACAGCATTATCATTTCATTGGTATCATTATTTTCATTGTCTTATCCTCCTCCATCAATTTTGTATGTTTTAATGTCTGACCAAAGGAGATAACTCTCGGTGTAGATTTATTTTAACACCTATCATTGTTTTCTTGGTCTCTTTCTCTTCATCCATTTTTGTTTGTTTGTTTTATTTTCAGCTATGTAGTAAAATGACAAGAAAAAATATATTAAAATACATTATTGGATACTCAAGTGATGTCATGGTTAGCAAGCAAGATTAGCAAACCTTCATGAGTGAGTTCAAGTCTCATTGAGTGCTCCATTCATGCGGCCTCATGCCTCATCTTTGCAAAAAGCTTAGTAAATTACTTCTTTTTAAACTAGATTTCAAAACTGAACAAGCAAAATAGTTAGCATCCAAAATTTCACCAAATAACATTTAAAGATTTCTTTGTTTGTTACTTTTCACAATTCTTTTTTTTTTTTTTTTTTTTCAACTCCGTTAATATTTCATTGCTATTGCAATTGACCTATTTTTGAATGATTATATTAGAAATTCTACAAATAGCATAAAAGCCACTTTGGACAGCTTTTAAGTGTGTAATTAGAGAAAAGAATAATGTACATGATATCGTCATATCCGTCCTTTTTTTTTTTTTTTTTTCTTTTTAGCTCAATAAATCTTTATCCAGTATAACTATGTGCTTGTCTTACTAAGTGTTATGGTACCTACCTTATGGACTATAATGAACTCTTCCTATTACTATGAAAAACTGGGAGAATATTCATCATTGTGTTAAGTTAAGTCTAGCCTGGGTGCCCCATTCATTTGGCCTTGTGCCACATTGAAGCAAAGAGCTTTGTAAATTTTTAAGTGAACTCCAGCCTAACACTTTGACAGTCAGACTAACGTTCAACACTCTTTTACCTATGCTGTATTTATACTTGCGTTCAATATACTTGTTTCACGTAATCCCAAGTACGTGTCTTTTATTCCGGACCTTTTACTGGTCCACAACACTCAGCCCAGCCTTGAATTAAAAGAATGTAGAGAGGAGTCCCCACTGATAAGTGTCTAATGTGCTTAAGTGCAATATCCTAGTAATCAGGTTCAAACTCCAGCTACGCTATTATGTTCACTTTTGGACTAATACCCTTGGGAAAGATATGAATTCCCTTATCATCTCAGCTCTGGATTAAATCGTACCACTACCACTCTTCTGATTTTATCATCAAATAACCCACAAAGAATGATATGCCATTAAAAACAAAGGAAGCTAAGGAAACTTAAAAGAATGCAAAACAACACATTGCTACTGTAATAATGATTATGAAATTACTTGATGAGGAAAATGATAAAGCCTGACATCTTTAATCACTTGTCACTTAACTCAAAATATATGTCCTTTTTTTCAGTTCTGGGCTGAGAAATGAAAGGCATAAACCTTTTTATACTTAGCAACAGGAAAACTAAAAATGTGTCAGTTGCAATACTTCTGACATTTGGTCTTAATGCAGAAGAGTATTACTTAGGTTATTATTTAAATATTAAACTGGATATATCTACTCACTGATTAAACTTATCCAGACCTCCAAACTGAATAATTTTACAGGGTACCTTCAATTGATGGCCAACAGATGATCATGATATATTTTCAACCACAGGCTATCTCAATATACATAATTATATAGAGTGTCTCAAGATACATGGGACCCATTTGACTGCTAATAACTCTACTAATAATAATGTTATGTTCTTTTTTGTTTTAGATTCTGAAATAGTATACTGTAACAGCAATTAATCTTTGATCATAATGCATTGGACAAGACAGGAAAAAATATTTTGCATCACTACTTATTTGGACACAAAATCATTCAAAACTGTCTGAAAATTGATGCAACCCATTAATACGATGATGATTAATTACTGACACAAGAAACTCAAAAAAAGATTGCATGTCCTTGAAGCTGATATAATTAGAATTAAAAAAAAACATTGATTTGATGTCTCTAGCTCAAATGATGCATTTTTTACCAGACATGAAACTCAAAAAAAGATTGCATGTCCTTGAAGCTGATATAATTACAATTAAAAAAAACATTGATTTGATGGCTCTAGCTCTAATGATGAATTTTTTACCAGACATGTTCCGAATGACCACCATTGTGCTTGTCTCTAATAAATCTTTATCTTATTAATGGGTTGCATCTATTTTGAAATACCCTGTATATCTTTGTCTTTGACAACTTTGATGATGTTTCATAGAAGATTATTTTCAGAATCAGAATACACATGTATACTTTATGATTAGTATTTTATGACTAGTTTTATTCTCGTTTGTCCTGCATCAAAGTATTCTGGGTTGATAAAAAATGAAAGCGATAAGGACTAATTATATCAAAGCAAAAATTGATGATACGCAGAAGAATAGTAAGTGTAGCCTATGTGGTGACAGAAATGAAACAGTTAATCTCTTCAGTAAATGCTGCAAACTGGCACAAAAATGAATACAAGTGTAGGCATGAGTGGGTAGGAAAGGTGATCCTCTGTGAAGTGTGCAAGAGATAAAAATTTGATCATACTGATAAATGCTATATGCATCAACCCGAATCTGTCCGAGAAATTGAGACTCATAAAATTCTCTGTGACTTGGAGATACTAATGGATGACACAATCCTCATGAGAAGACCTGAGCTAGCATTAATTAACAAGAAAGAAATAGTCTTTGATAGGATTTTGCTATTCCAGCAGATCATAGGAAAAAAAAGCAAAAAATAGACAAATACTTGGACCTTGCTTGAAAAGAAAAAAAACTGTGGAATATGTTGGTGAAAGTGATACCAATTGTGTTCGGTAGTTTTGAAACAGTCACTCATATTATCTTTTGGACTAATACCCTTGGGAAAGGTATGAACCTTCTTATCCCCTCAGCTATGTCTTGCTGTTTTCTATAAAGATGGCTTTGGCATTAAATAACCGATAAAACTTCATCATCATGTCGTGCTGCCAGCACAGATATCCCTGACCTTCTCTCGCCACTTCTCCCTATCGTTCATCGCCTCTGGCAGGTCTTCAGGGCTACACCCCATATCCTCACATACCTGCTGTATGTATGTATGTATGTTTGTGCTGGTCGTCCTTCTTTTGCTCGGCCATACGTTGGGGTCCATCAGAGTACATCACTTATGAGCTTGTCCCTGCTTCTCCAGCAGTGTCCTGCATGTCTGGTTCATCTAACTTGGATAGTTTTTGTGATGGGGGCAGGTGGCCATATAGTTGGTGCCTTGTCGGGTGTTGCCGCCAGGACTTTTTCAATATTGCTCGCAACATTCTTGCATAATTGCCATCAAGCTTCTTTTCCAGCCGTTTTGTTAGCGTCCAAGTAGTTCATATGCCATTAAACAAAGAAAAATCAAAATAAACCAAAGGCCAAGAAAAGAGACTGGGACAGAGGAAGAATAGAGACCATTCAGACTTCAACACTGTTAAAATCATCTAAGGACTTAGAATGGTCTTTGAGACCTGAACAGACTTGCTGTCACTATGACGTCTGGGAAAAACAACCAGTTTAAACTTATGTGAAAAACTTGAATGATTATTATTAGTCTGACTTATTACAGTAGATTCATTACAATATTTGGAATTAGTACATTTTTCATTATCATTTTACTCTGTCAAAATATTGTTGGTTTTTATTGCAATACTGTAAATTACAACACTTTTTAATATTGCCATTATTTCATCATTAATTATACTTTATCTTATTCTTTCTTTTTATACTCAGGACTAATACATTCTTCCTTATTCATATCCACCTAGTAAGTTTTTCACATGATATTTAATTAAATAATTATAAAAAAATCTTAACTTAAATGAATTATTGCATCTAAATCATTTTTTCAGTACTTAGTAACAAGAAAATAAAACTGAACCTTAAATCTGATTTGTTCGAATTAGCTTTCTTTGTTAGTTAATTTTTTTGCCAAAAAATGAATAATGTCTTATAACAAATAAAAATGATCATCTATAAAATGATTTGCCTGAAATTATGATACAAGTGTATGTTACTTAAAAGTTGTGTTTTAAAAAAAATTTAATTAAGTTTTCTTAGTAAATTTATGCATCAAAATTAAAAAAAGAAAATATAAAAAGTAAAAATTTTCACAAGTTGAAATTATCATATCAACAACATCGTTTTTTATCATAATATTCTGGAGTGATATATGCTTCATTACTATGTTCCTGTCAGGCAAGTTTAAAATATGCTGGCTGCATCCCCTGCAGAGAGGAAAGAACTCTGCCAAAAAAGAGGTGTCCTGAGTATGAGACTTAACTGCATTTGATGTAGGGGAGTCTAGAGTAACTTTTCATTATCTTGTTCCCAGGTCCACTCAGACTGGGAGTAGTAGTACCTGTTAAGTTTCCGTCTTTGGGTCAAATAGAACTGTTTAAAAATTCTTTGTTTTTGACAGGAATACTTGATGCTATGTAACTGTGTGTAAATTATTTGTATTAAGAATAGTTTCTTAGAGCTATAATTGCTTAGAGAGGATTGTTATCAGTTAGTTGAAACTATATTACTTTGCAAACAAATTATTATAATTGAAATAATTAGTTGAAATCATATAATTATTAGTATTAGTTAGGTATACTTGGTATCATATAATTGTTTCAATTATTTGGATTAGAATGGAATACTTAATATATAGCTGTGTGCAAAATAATCTCTTAAGAAACAACAAGACAAAAAATGTATATAAAAAGGTTTAATGAACATGATTCCTTAACCTCTAGGCATAAAATAACCCAGTTTGACCTTCTCTTGTTATTTTTGGTTTTTATCACTGCATTATGGTTTGATATATAGATATATATATATATTTTTTATTAGGAACTGATCATTGGGGAAAAAATCCTAGCACAAAGGAGCCAAGTTATCAAAATAATAATTTGGATAGGTTAAACAGCATACTTATGATTAAACCTTTGATTGGTTTAATTCATTTAATAAATGAGCAAAATACTCCATTTCTTGAACTGAAAAAGAAACACACATCATTCATTAAAAGATTCTTGAGTTGGATTAGATTCAGTAAAGAATTGATCTTGGTCATGATTTAACGTGTACATTTATCTTCTATTGGAACATATCTTGTTTTTCTTGAGAAACAAAGTCTGCAATAGAAATAAGCAATCTTATTGCAGACAACATTGATTCATTTCAATGGTATATCAACCCATCTAGGGTTATTTTATATCTAGTGTTTGGGGAATTGTGTTTATTCTATATTCGTATATTGCTTAGTTGTTTCTGAAGATTTTTTTTTTGCATACAGTTCTGTTAAATACAAATAATTTTGAGATATACCTATTTAATCTGTAGATGGAAACCTAACAGGTATAATCATTCCAGTCAGAATGAACCTGGAAGTAATGGCAATGAAGGGGTTTTCAGGCTTCCCCAGATTTCTACAATGAAAGCTACACCATCAGATTTTTTTTTTTTTTTTGTGGTGTAGAGATTTACCCCACCCCTGCAGGGGATACAGTCAGCATATTCTAAGCCCCACTAGCAGGGTAAAATTTTTTGTTGCGGGGGGGGGTCTTAGCTCTCTGTAGAGGATAAAGTCAGCATATTCTAATCCCCACCTGCTGGCTAACTTTTTTTTGGTAAGGGTCTTACCCCTCTGCGGAGGATGGAGTCAGCATATACTAATCTCCACCAACTGTACAGGTAAACAAGACTGTTTTTTATGTTGATTATTAGAAATCTGTAACAACATAGGTGATTCCTTCGTGCTTTGCATCGTGTAAGGATTGGCAAACTCAGCTAGTGAGGTTGATTATCACACAGGGTCTTAGGCATCAAATTAATCTGAAATCAAGTTTATTTAGTATCTTGGTAGTGGAATCTGTGTTGGTTCTGATTTGAAAGAAAAGAGAATTTTTTTATTTAAAGTTTGCTCTTATTCCTTTTTTCTCCTCCATTGCTTCCTCTTTCACAATGCCCCACTTTATACCCTGGCCCTTAACTTTCTCTCTACCTTTTAAATTTTGTTCTCTTTTGCAAATTTAGTTAATCTTGTTAATATAATTTTTTTAAGTCTCTTCTTGGATTTAATTGACTAACTTGGTCTTCATAAAAAAAAAGAATTGATAATTTTTTTTTCATATTTTTGCATTTTGTGTATTTTTCTCTCTGGCTCAGTTATTGATCTGTGACATTTTCTAATCAGTATTTTTTTTTCCTCTCTTGACCCTTGGTCATTCTCAGCCGGTCAGCCTGATAAACTTTCACACTTCTTTCCTGATGACTTGTTTATGACTCCAAGTCCAATTTTTGGTAGCCCACTCCCTCTTTCCCTCCTCCCTGAACAGAGCATAAATAGGACCAAGGGGAGGGAAAGTGGTGTTGGGGAAAAAGGAAAATTCGGCATTGGTTCTGGCAATGGGTTAGCCATGGGTGTTGGTAGTGTGTGGAACCAGCATGGCAGTAAGTTGCTGTAGCTATCTCTTTGGGATCGAGATGAATGCTGTGGCCACCGTCGGTTTGGCTGCTTGACAGTGATGAAGATGCTGATTGGCCCGTGCTGACATCGTAGCCTTCCTAATTGCTTGTTAAAGCCAAGAGAGACATGGCTCGCCCGTGCGCATTCTGTGCCTTGCATGCAGCCAGCAACTCCAGTGACATGCACACCCTTCCTCTGTGCAGAGCACACAAAACAAATAAACAAAAGTAGGAGAACTAGAATCATTGATGGTGGTGTAACGAAAAACCTTATTCCGATAATACTGCTTGTGTTCAAGGTAAAAATCAGGATTAGGAAGAGGGTGTGGGTTTCAGCTCCACAAAGGAATTGTTGACGAGGGTGGTGGAAATGGTAACTGAAACTTTAAAGTAGCAGAAAAGATATTTCTTGTACTTTCACAGGTGGGTGTGCCATAGCAAATGAATTGCCAGTGGCAATAACCAAAATCTAAAAGGGGGTGGTGTTAGCATTGATCATGGTGGGGCCTTCGTAAAACAAAAATCTCGTGTTCAGAGGAGGTGCTGGTGGGACCCAAGATGGTGGACAGATCATGCCCAATGGCATCCTTGAAAGATGAGCACACTGTGTCCGACCAGACCTAGTCCCTGATGGTCCCATGTTTTACAGGGGATTGGGGGTAGGGTTGAAGCAAGGAATGAGACTTGATGATGGTGCCATTGGGAGATGGTGGTGCTGATCAGCAGTAATGTCGTTTTGGGAGGGGGGTTTCCCCCATACACCCTCGATGCCAAACCCCCTAGCCACTTGCACCGATTCCCCAAACTTATTCCTTGCATTAAGAAACAGTTTCACATGAGTTTTGCAGCTTGTCAGAAGTGCCAATATGGAAGACACGGCTGATTTTTTTTGTTTTGTTTTGTTTTAGCTTTTGGCTGTTTGTATGGCATTGGTGGGTGGTAGCAGTGAGGACAGTGGTTCTGGATGGGTTGGTGAGACCCAGTTGCTTGTTGCGTTCTAAATAGTTTTTTTATTTGTTTTTTTTTTGTTGTTGTTTTGTTTATTGTTTCCACAAACACCAAAAAATGTGGCTGTCATTGGAAAACATGCTGAAGATGGTAATTTGTTAAAAAAAAAAAGATTCCAAAGAAAAAGAAGGGGATTATTTTTTGGCATTTTGAAGAATTTGAGAAAAAAGTACTTTTGTCCAATTCAGATAAGAAAATAAATGGAAAATGTCCCATTTGTAACGTGTAATAAATCCTCAAAGTAAAAATGGTGAGCCCAATTTGGAGCTTTCTTGAGACTTGCTGCAGTTCAGCCATTCTCAGTCTGTCTATCTGGCTATCTATCACTTGGTAAATAATTGATATTCCTCACATTATCCAATCTCTCT
Organism: Sepioteuthis lessoniana; assembly: GCA_963585895.1. Lineage (NCBI taxonomy): Eukaryota > Metazoa > Mollusca > Cephalopoda > Myopsida > Loliginidae > Sepioteuthis > Sepioteuthis lessoniana. The sequence continues at coordinate 77,855,812 of OY757927.1, read as the reverse complement.
CTTTCTCTCTATTTATTTATTTTTTTATCCATACGTTATGATTTCTTCATGTTTTTCTCTCTGTCAGTTCCAATTTTTAATATATATATATATATATATATATATAAGCTCAGAAAAGGTATCATCAAGCCAAGTTCTAATTTCCAGCGAAGGGTGTTTGTATTTTCTTTACACAATTTTCATTTAATAAGTACCACTCTGTCAGCATGGCTTAGAATACACTGAATAAAACCCCTGATGTGGTTAAGACCACCCCCAAAATAAGTGTCCTGCATGTGACACTAAACTGCATCTGATGGCGAGGCTCTACTTCAGGGTAATGGGAAGTACTCCTTCATTGCCATTACTCCCACCTGGAGTAACTGTACTTGTTAGGGCCTCATGTATGGGTCAAGTAAATCTGTTTGATTATTATTTGTATTTAATAGGATCATGTTGAGAAAAAAAAGACAACCCCCACAAAAATGTGAATATGAATGTACAAGGCTATTCTCTAATCTCAAGATTTAAAATGACTTTTGACTATTTGATATGCCATTAAAATTAATCAATCATGAAAAAAGGCAGAAACCCATATTTTCTTCCAACTACTATAAGATAGTTCAGTATGTGAAGAAAAACTGACAATAAGTAATCCAAATAGAAAGGGGAGATTTATTGAGAAACAAAGTCGACACGATAGTGTTTCAGTTCTGTTGAACCATCATCAGGACTATGAGGGGTTATATTAGTGATGTTAAGTTAACGATGGATGTATAAAAATGTGTAAAAATATATAAAAATTTGGAAAAGTTGTTTAAAAAGAAAAATTGTCCGTTTGATCAATGAATCAGCGTTCGTTTCTTTGATCAAACGGCCAATTTTTCTTGTTATACAACTTTTCCAAATTTTTATATATTTTTACACTTTTTATACATACATCTATACTTAATATCACTAATATAACCCCTCATAGACCTGATGATGGATCAGCAGAACCGAAACGCTATAGTGTCAACTTAGTTTCTCAATAAATCTCCCCTTTTTATTTGGATTACTTGTTGTCAATTTTTCTTCACAAACTGTCGGATTACAATCCATTATTTTCTTCCATAGTTCAGTATACTGAACTCGGTAGTCTTGATAGAGGAAGCATTTTAAAAAAAGAACCTCTCAAAAATCAAACCCTTGCAACGTGTTATAGAACAGTGTTGCAGGATTAGGCCAATTACTCCCTAGGTCATAGAGATTTTAGAGAAGACTTTACCCTACACTGAAATTAAAAGAGACCAGTGGAATTTCAATTTGATAAAGCTATTTATCTGATGCAGGGTTAAATAAGGTCCAAATTCACTGTAAATGATTGGTTCGTGTCCTCCTTGAAAGTCTGCTTTTGAAGTCCTGGATATTACCCCTCCTTTAATGCTAAGTACTGTCACAGGTTCAAAATATGGCTGATCTACATAACTCAGCTCAGCTTGGCTCAAGGTCATACAAGAGGAGCCTTCAGCAAGTATTGAGCTTTTTTTTTTTTACTAGGGAATGTTTTGTTAACCATTACTCTATTGCAGACACTTGACTGGTGTTTATGTATATTTATTTTTGGATCTCCTCAGCGTCTATATAAGAGCACACTTTCAAACTACCTGGATAGGTTACAGCGGCTGGGCAAATATTCATAAGTATATAATAATAAGTTTATTTACTATGAATCATGTACTACCCTAATTCTAGCATCCAGTCCTTTGTTTTGTATCATCTGTATGATTTTCCAAGAAAGAATATATTTAACATATAAACCAAGATTTTTGAAACGTTTTCTTGCTTACTAAACTGAGAAAAAGGGGAGTTCCTGTCGCCTAGTGGCTAACATGTTTGACTGTTACATTTTGGTAAGCATATTTGAACTCCAATCACACTATTGTTTTTTTTTTTCAGACCAATCCTATTTACCCAACCCCTCCGCTCAGGCAGGATATGACACAAGGTCAATTTTTAAGCAGAGTTTAACAGGTTTGAATTCAGAGTTTCCCTTCTCCTAGACTAGTTGCCTCAACCAGGCTGAAGAACCTAATCTGTCCAACTATTTATCCATAGCTAGAGGGAGAATAATTAGATTCATACCTTTCCCAAGGGTATTAGTGCTATGTGAAATGCAATCGGCCTCGTCCAGAATGTGAACTCGTGTTGCCGTGTCAATTTCCTACAACGATAACCATTACACCACGGGCACCTCCAATTCAGACTAATACCCTTGGAAAAAGTTGTGAATTTTTTTATCTCTCTCAAGTATGGGCAGCCCAGTTGGCTAGGACTGTAGAATACACCAGCTGCATCTCGGTAGAGGAGTACCCCACCAACAACAACAAGTGTCCTGGATGTGAAACAAAACTATCTGTTGATAAGACTCCTGACTTAGAACTTTGGGGAATGTGAAGTACCACTTTATTGCCATTAAAACTATTAGTGTTGAATACTTGGAACTGTTTAACTGTGTGCAAAAATTATTGTTATTTCATGGTAATACTTCAAAACATTTGACTGTGTGTAAATGAATGAATTATTAGTGTTAAATAGCAATACTTATGACCACTTCACTGTGTGCAAAGAAATGATTAATACTAAATATAATTAATAGATTGCAATACTTAAATGTAGGAAACAAATTAGCTCTAACTTTTAAAAGAATATCATTATCTGCAAGCTATTCACTTAGAAATCATAGGGGGTGTCCTCGTGGTGTAATGGTTAAAGCGATGGACTGTGGAATTGTAGTATGCGAGTTCGTACTCCAGTCGCACTATTACGTTCACTTTAGAGTAAATACCCTTGGGCAAGGCATTAAATAACCTACAAAGGTTGATATGCCATTAAACAAAGAAACTAAACCAAACCAAACCAAACCAAACCTAGAAATCATATGTATATCATTTTAACAGTGTGCAAACAAATAACGGATTTTAAATTAAAGAGTTTGTGTTACATGGCAATATTTGAAACTGTGATCAAACAAATGATTGTTAGTAAATATTTGTGTTTGATGGGAATACTTGAAACCATTTAGCTGTAAGCAAACAAATGAGCTCTAATTTATTTAAAAATCTTATCTACACACTTTTAGTTTTCTAATCCTATATATTTAATATATGTATAAACAGAATTTGGCATAAAATAACCTACAGCAGTTGATATGCCATAAAATCTAACCTAACCAAACCAAACCTGCTCTGGGTTAAATAGTAAGATTACTGTTCTTCTATCAGGATCTCTTTGGTATTAAATAACCCACAGAGGTTGATGTACCATAAAACCAAGAAGCCTAAATTGAAAATTATTTTCAAGGTGAAGATTTGAGAGTGAGAAGAACATTACAACAAATATAATGGCTTCATGCAGCATGAGTTTCAGAGGTACTTCGACCAGTGAAAAACTCACTGGAAGAAGTTTTTGAATGTTAAGAGGACTATTTTGAAGAAAATTAAAGTTTCATGAATAGCTCATTTCTGCTTCATTCTCAATTATTTTTTTAATACACAGCACATATATCAAACAAAGCATAAGATTTATAAAGGTTTCTACTTCCTTTAGTGTTTAGCTTCATATCCAAGCTTATCTGACAATGACTCATAGAGCTGGCATGAGGCCATCAATATGGAGCATTTTGTGAGGATTAAATGCCCTCAAACAGTAATAGTCTACAAGCAAAAAGGAAAGACAAGAAATGCATTTGCTAAAATGATGAAGAATAAGGCTACACAGTTTTCTTAGCATTTCTTAAGTCATTTTGTGAAGCTTAGTAGATGTGTATTAAACATTTACTTTATCAAGTTATGTATCGCATTGGATCATGGCAAAACAAGAAATTCAAGGTGCATGATTTTTGCATTTTTTACTGTTGTTTCTTTGTTTAATGGCATATCAACTTTAATGGGTTATTTAATGCCTAAGTTATCCTTGGAGAAAAACCATTGTGGTATTGGGAGAGTCCCTCTAGCATAATGGCTAAAGTCCTGGATTATGGCTTCAAAGTAAGCAAGTTTGAACTCCAGTCATGGATTACATTCACTTTTAAACTAAGACTCTTTGAAAAGGTATGAACCCCCTTAATCCCCACCCAACTATGAGTTAAATAGTATCATTCATTGTTATAGCTCTCATGTCCACTGAGAACCTGAGTGGTAGTACCTATTCATTTCTATGAGTCTAATGTCCACTGTGAACCACAATGGTAGTACCTGTTCATTGCTATGAGTGTCATGTCCACTGTAAACCAGAGGGGTTGTACCCATTCATTGCTAAGAGTCTCATGTCCACAGTGAACTACAATGGTAGTACCTGTTCAATGCTATGACTCTCATGTCCACTGTGAACCACAATGGAAGTACCAGTTCATTGCTGTGAGTGTCATGTCCACTATGAACCAGAGGAGTAGTACCTGTTACATTGTTCAAATAGATCTATTTGAAAATCATTTGTATTGAATCAGAATTTGAGCAAAACAGAAACTCCCTTGAAACATCTACACAAAATTGTTTACATAAATGTACAATGAATGCATTTCCCTAACCACAAGGCATAATATAACCCTAGGTGGGTTGACATGCTGGTAGAATCAATCAATTGTTAGTCTATTTCTAACTATCTTTAGTTACAGATTATCTCCTCTCTCTGTCTCCTTCTCTGTCACCCTCAATATGCTTCTATCTCTGTCACCCTCAATATGCTTCTATCTCTGTCTCCTGCCATAAACCAGCAATTAGGAAGTTAGTTTCTACAGACAGTTGGTTAGCACAGTGTGTCTGATTCTTTTTGGGTGCTCATTATTGTGATCTTGTGTCAGACTAAGATTTCTATCTATTCATAAAGTGATGACCTTACTTGCATACCTGTCATTTTATTCTCATTGATCACTTTGTGTTTGTCTCCATTTTCTGCACATCAGCTCTCTACCAATTGTTTGATTAATCAATCTTTGGCACTGCTTGATTACAGAGATGTCAAGAGTTGGGGGTTCAAATCCAGGTGAAGGTCATGATTTCAGATTTTCTAAATAGATAAAACCTCTTTACTTCCAAGATTTATACAGCACAACTTTCTTTGTTATAAGTATAAACTTTGAACTACTCGTAAAATCTGCAGTATCCACGTGGTATAGATGTGAATTCATTCCTTTTAGACGTTTTAAATACCTTGTTTCTTTTTGAATGAGTAGATCTCTATTTTTGTATATTTCAATTTCTTACTATGTCTATATTTACTATAATACCTTCCTCACTTTTTCTCTCTCTCCTCTTATCTACCTTACTCTCTCTCTCTCTCACACTTTGCTCTTAGCTATCTTACTCTAGCCCACTCTGAGAGGCCTCAAGAATACACCAAATGTATCTGTGCAGAGAGATAAGACTAACCCCACCAATGAATGTTCTGGATATAACACAAAACTATCTGATGGTGAGGCTCCAGTCTTGAAGTTTTCAGGAAGCCTCATTGCCATTACTTCCAGGTCCACTCTAATCCAGAATGGTAGTACCTATTACGGTCTGTTCTATGGGTCAAATTGAACTATTTAATCATTTACTATACTTGAAACCATTTACCTGTGTGTATACAAATAATTAATGTTAAATTGAATTATCAGTATTTGATTGCAGTGCTTAAAATCATTCAACTGTGGCGAATAGAATTATTAGTATTTGATAGCAATACTTGAAACCATTTAACTGTGTGCAAAGAAATGACATCTGGCTCATTTAAAGAAGTTAGCAACATCTATTCACTTAAAAATCATTTATCATATATATATATATATATATATATATGTATGTATAAACAGGATTTGGCATAAAATAACCATCAGGGGTTGATATGCCATTAAACCAAATAACCAACCAATGTATCTCCTCTTGTTTTACTCTTACCTGCTCTCTCTTTCTCTCGTCTTACCTGTCTCACTTTCTGTCTCTTTTATTCTTATCTGCCTTTCTCTGTCTCTCTACCTGCTTTACACTCTCTCTCTCTCTCTTTATCTACCATACACAATCTTTCTCTCTCTCTGTTCTTAACTGCCTCACTCTCAGTGTACTCTTATTTGCCTCACTCACTCTCTCTTTCCCAGTCTCAACTTTTCTCACTCTCTTTGCTGTCCCAGTCTCTCTTTATCTTTGTTCCTATTTGCTTGACTGTCTTTCTCTTCTTATATCTCTCTCACTCATTTGTCTTACTCTCTCTCTCTGCTTTTACCTGCCTCACTCTCAACTTGTATTTGGTTCACTCACTTGCCTAACTCCCCCTGTCCTTATATACATATATATATATATATATATTTCTCTCTTGTCTTCCAGTATTTATCTGTTTCTTTTTTCCTACTTATCAATTTCAGCTTTATCATATCTGTGTCTGGGTTGATATATTTTTGTCTATTTTAATATATCTGGTTCTTTTTCTCTCTATTAATTTCTCTCAATATTAACACATAATCCTTACCATGATCATTGTCTATATCCACCTTAATTATTATCATTATTCATTAGATCCCTCTTTGTATTTGTCTAAATCTTGTTCATTCTCTTTCATATTACAATACACATTGACATCTTCTGTTTTCACTTGTCCATTCTCTTTTTATTTTCCTAGAGGAACAACAACCAGTCTAACATCAATTCACACATGTTCAAATTCTTTTCACTATCGTTGATCCTATAATAATGATGTTTGCTTTTCTGAGCTCCCATTCATTTCCACATTTCCTCCCATCTTTCTCACAACTTAGTGAAAAATTTTTTTTCTCTATTTCAGATTGTTTTATTTTAAGGATATTTTTTTTTTCATCTGAAGAAAATAAATGGACTCCTTGGTTTTGGGCAGGAAATCTAACTTGTGTGTCCACTTTCTTTATGTTTACAGATTGTTCTTTTTATTTTTTTTATTTTTTTGGTCTTTGTGCTTCAATTTGTCATTTGCTTTCTGCCTGAATGTTTGAAAACCCAAATGAATCTTTAGAAAAGCTGAAAAAAAAGATTTTTATTTTTTATTTTGTATTGAGGGCCAGTTTTGTGCATCCAAATTTAGTTCGATTAAAAATATTGTTTTTGGAGGTGGATTTTTAGCTTGATTAAAAATATTGTTGAATCTTCAGCTGTGGATTTTTGGATTCTGTCTGATATTCAGAGGCAGTTTTTGCCATCTAAATTTGACTTGATTAAAAATATTGTTGGATCATAAGTTGTGGATTTTTTATTTTGTCTTATATTACAGCCATTTTTTTGTATCTAAATTTGACTTGATTAAAAATATGGTTGCATCATAAGTTCTGGATTTCACCTTACATTCTTAGCCAGTTTTTGTCATCTAAATTTTAACTTGATTAAAAATCCTGTTATATCTTAAGTTGTAGATTTTTAGATTCTGTCTTATATTTCGATCTAATTTTTGTCATCTAAATTGAAATAAGAAATATTGTTGCATCTTCTGTTAAGCTGTTGTTGGCAATAGGAATCTTTATAAACTCTGTGTTTGATGAATCAGTCTTGAAATTGAAAGAAAAACAAACTTTATAAAGTTGTATCTTCATAATTGAGAGATGTGCAGTTTTAATCCATAGTATTTACTAACTCATTAACTGCCCTAACTTGCCCAGTCGAATACACTGACTGCACCTCTGCAGAGGGATAAAACCCCCGCCAACAAGTGTCCTGGAGATGACACTAAATAATGTGATGGTAAGGTTCCAGTGATGCTGAGGTTTTGGGGAATGTGGAGCACCCATTCATTGTCACTGCTCCCAGATCCACTCTGGCCCAGAATGGTAGCACCTGATAGGGCCTTATCTATTGGTTAAATAGAATTAAGCTGCATACTTATGTTAATTGAATTGTTTGAATAGCTTGAAATAGAAATGTTTTTGACAATTAAAATGTGTACTTATGCTAAGCAGAATTGTTTCAAATGGAACTGTACTTATGCTAAACTGGACTGTTTAATATAGAACTGTTTTAAAATTTAACTGTGTGTAAATGAAATCTATACGTATACGAAACTGAATTGTTTGAATTAGAACTATTTGACTAAACTGAATAGCTTGAAATAGAAATATTTTTGACAATTAAATTGTGTACTTATGCTAAACAGAACTGCTTGAAATAGAACTGCTTTGACATTTAAACTGCATACTTATGCTGAACTGATTTGTTTGAATTAGAACTGTTTGGATAAATCAAATAGCTTGAAATAGAAATGTTTTTGACAAACTGTGTACTCATGCCAAACTGGATTGCTTGAAATAGGACTATTTGCATGAAAATGGATTTAGCATTAAGTAACCTACAAAGGTTGATATGCCATAAAACCCAAACAACCAAATCAAACTGCCCCAAATTAAAAATCAATACATTGAATATAGGCTTAGCTAATACTTTGCTTATAAAATTACAGTTTAAATAATGGACTTATCCATAATAAATAATACAATCTCAGTACTGAATCATCCCCATGAAAGGGTTCCAATTTATCCCAGCAGTCTATTACTCAGTATTTGTTAGATAGTCACTGGAAGAGTATTACCTCCAGTGCTTCTTTTAGGTTCAGGGATAGGGTATAATCAGAAGTTTAATGATGTCAACTGCAGTACTTGATTGACTAAGTCAAAGTACTCACTTACTTAGTGTATCTTAGTTTGGTACAAATCCAGAAGTATCGGGCACCAGTGAGAATTAAACTTATGATTAATGTCTAGAAACCCTAACTCACTGGTTTTAGGTAAGCATAATCTGCCTTTGGAAGTGTGTTCTGAAGTTCTGGGTGGTGTAGTCACTCTTTCTTTACTATTAATCCCAGGTTCACACCAGTGATAATAGGTTGAATAGATCTATTTGAAAATTATTAATATTTGATAAGAATACTTGAAACCATATAACTATGTGTTAATTATTTGTATTAATAAAATTATTAATGCCATAATACCAAGCAACGAACCAACCTAGGTCACTGATCATTACAAAACTCAAGGTGAAGTAAAATTAAAATATATATTTATCCAACACCTCTGTCACAATCAAGTGTGACACATGGACAATTTCTAAGCAGAACAAAGCAAGTTTTAATTCAAAGAGAAAAACTAGAATATACTAACAGAAATGTCATTGGAGTAAAAGATAAAAGTAAGGATCCTGTTCATCATTATAAAAATGAACTCTTATTCCGGGTCCACGTCAGCAGTGTATTCACCTAATAAGGGATCCTGTTCATCAGTATAGAAATAAACTGTTATTCAGGGTTCTGGTCAACAGTGTATTCACCTAATAAGGGATCCTGTTCATCAGTATAAAAATAAGCTCTTCTTCAGGGTCCACGTTAGCAGTGTATTCACCTAATAAGAGATCCTGTTCATCAGTATAAAAATAAAGTCTTATCCAGGGTCCTCGTCAGCAGTGTATTCACCTAATAAGGGATCCTGTTCATCAGTATAAAAATAAACTCTTCGTCAGGGTCCACGTCAGCTGTGTATTCACCTAATAAGGGATCCTGTTCATCAGTATAAAAATAAACTCTTCTTCGGGGTCCAGGTCAGCAGTGTAATCACCTAATAAACTAAACATAAGTTGAACATTGAGCATTATCAAGGCAAACACAAAGTCAAGGTCCAGTTTAGTAAGAATCAGACATTGTAAGAACTGCTTCTTTTGCTTTCATTCTTCAAGTTAAATTTTATTGAAAATGAAATGTTTTGTGTTATATTTATCATCATTGGAAATGAAACCAGCAACCTGAGTTAAAATCCTGGATGAACCTGTTAACATTTCATTTCATGCTAATGCCCTTGGAAAAGGCATAAATTATTTTCGTCTTCTACCAGCTATGGGTAATCAGAAGAGCAGACTGGGTTGTTGAGCTTGGTATACGAGAAGGAAAACACTGAATTCAAACCAGCTATTCTCTACTTAATTAAAGCCCTTATGAAACGGTGGAATCCAACTATTCTCTTTCCAACTGTGGATAAATAGCTGGGCAGGGTTGGCCTTTTAATCTTGGTATGGTAACTGGTCAAGGAGAAGGAAAACTTGCAATGAAAACAATCAGTACTATATTTGCTAAACCAAATCTTCACCTCAATTTTTGTGTGTGAGATTTTGGTTATTAACTACTTAGCCAAAGCATAAATTAAATAGTTGCTACTGTCTGTTTCTAGTTTGCCAAAAAGGAAAGAAAAAAAAACCCCGATTGACTCCCTCTTTTCTATTTGGAGTCTATCAAAGAAGATTGAACATTATTTGATCATTTCACATCTTTGCTATTGAAGTGCCACTCAGCTCATTGGCTCATAGAAGTTAGCTGGCAATGAGCCCATCTTTCCTGACTGATATTAATTGCTCATTTCAACATTCTTAGATCAATCATTGTTGAGAGTTTCAATCAAAATTCTCCAATTAAGACTTGGGTGACATTATATTGAATATTGTCACAGTATCTGAGGTGTGGAAATAGACATGTCTTACTGTTCTTCTATACATGTGTGTGTGTGTATATATATATATATATATATTTGATAGACTATACAAACAGATTTAATTGTAGCATTGTAAAATGCTGCATTTGATTGATTATAAGAAACTCCTATATATTTATTCACGATGTAATTGTATTCAAATATTACTTGATGCCAAATATATGCTCTGTCAATGGGGCTTAGACTATAGTCACTATCTTCTGCAGGGCTGTAGTACCCACCCCCAAAAAATGGGGTGTCCTCGGTATGACATTAATATGCATTCTATAGTAAGGCTCCTGTTCAAGAGTAGGAAGTAACCTCTTATTGCCATTACTCCCAGCTCCACTCTGACGGAGTGCTGTCGTACCTGTTAGGATCTCATCTATGGCTAAGATAGATTTGTTTGAATTTTATTTTAATTAATAATCATTACTTGTAGCTATTATTATTATTATTATGTTACTTGAAACATTATCAGTGTGTGTAAATAAATGTTTATTATTTTTTACTTGAAACCATAATTGAGTAAAAATTATTTGTATTAGGTAGGAATACTTGAAATCATTCAACTGTGTGAAAATTACTTTTATTAGCTGAGAATACTTATAATCATAAAACTGTATACAAAATCTTTTCCCATCTACCCCAAAAATGTAAATTTACATATACACTGAAGGTGATTCATTGACCTCTTGGCATAAAATAACCATGGAAATTTTGACATGCCATGAAAATCAATCAGTCAAGAGGGACAGGTCATATAAATATAAATTGATCTTTGTTGTTCACCTCAACCCATCATCACTTTTTGACTGGTTTATTCTCCAGCCATCTTCAGCTATCTTCACATGGGAATAGGTATTCAGAAAAAAAGTTTCTTGAAAATTCTGATGACATGTCAGATCATACTCAACATCAACCCACAAAATAGAGATCTAGAAATCAATCTTACCAATTTCCAAGTTATACCAAGCAAACTAATAAAAAAAAGATATTAATCTACATTGAGCCTTATACAAAATCAAGTATCAAAAAAGAAAAAAAAAAGATAAACTTGTCTGATTATCTCTCATTTAATAAAAATAGGCAACTAATTTTGAGAAATTCCTCATGAGGTAAAATCATGAAAGGAAAGCCATAAAGAGAACCAATCCGCTAAGCAATTCCCAAAATAGATAATTCTAAAAAAAACCCAAAACACGAATTCAAAACTAACCATTAAAGCCAAAAATGAAATATCAAAACACATTCTGACTACCCCAATCAAATTTGAACCTTCCCACCAATCCAAAATAACACATGTTCAACCAACCAGTGAACAAAAACAACTGAAAATATCAAACCCCTTATCAGCTGATTCTGTAGACCAATCCATATCAAGAATAAAATCAACAAAAATAAATTATTGAACACGACAAAAACAATGTAATTCCTTAGGATTCAACCAAAACCCTAAATTGATCCTATGGTTTCAAAAGTATGGAGACTAAAAGTAACAGCACAATTGCAAACCTCAATATCTCGCAGATATAAGAAAAAAAAAAAAAAAAAGATATATATATATATATATATATATATATAAAATACATCTATGAAACAAGGCCATCTACAAAGCATTCGCCTATTAAGTGAAATTTGTCAACTAAACTTTGTCTTGTGTTCTAACAATTCATTTAAAGACTAAAATATTTACCTAAAAACTATTTGCTAACAAATAATATATATATAAAATTAGGTTTTAAGTAACCTACGTGATTTAATATTCCATAAAACAAAATAACCAAACTAACCATGATGAGGCAAAAACTAAACACATCTTCTCTTGGTTTTGTAATACATAAGATTATAATATTTATTTTCTTAGTTTCAAGAAAAATTGTATAAAAAATCACAGAGACAGATGGAAAAGAAGAGAGATTATAAGTGTCATTATTATAGGTCATTTTGTTATTTTTTCAAAGAAAAACTCCTCTGGACAAAATAAAGTAAATTAGAAACAAGAGAATATATCACTGCAAGTCCTGAAAGCAGCACCAAAAAAAAAAAAACAGCAACTGTATGGCCAGTTACATCCCATCTTACAAATTATTAAAATAAGCATGAATACAGCAGTGTTGGCTGAACGGCAAATTTTACCTTCTTCAACTCAATGCAAACACTGTGTGCCATCTAGAGGACTTAGCAAGAGTGATGGCCAATTGGGATAGATGGTGAAAGAGAATCAATGAAATCCATCCTATCAGCATTCTTTTACGATGATTCTCCACATATAATCAAATAGACTGAACATTATATTATGAAAATTTCAGATCAATAATTTTTGAAATAACCTGCATATTTTATATGATAGTTATTTAAACAACTGCAAGATCCCTATGTGAACAGATACTACATCATGATCCTGGGTAGAAGTTTTGAGGAATGATCCTTTGATCCTCAGCAGAATGTGTGTGTGTGTGTATATATATATATATATGCCATTCCATATGTAAATAATTCCATTATAGTTTATTGGAACTATGCTAGCTTTTTACATTGTCTTTTATTAGCTTAGTAGGATAGGGCTGTAGATGCTGCTGTCTGCATCTCTTCAGAAGGGTTAGGATCCCTCACCAATGGGTGTCCTGGATATAAAAATATTAAATAATTTAATAGTGGGGCTCCAGTAATACTGGAGCTTTGGGGAATGCATTGCTCCCAAGTCCACTCTGGCCTGGAGTGGTAGCACCAGATTGGGTCCAATCAATGGGTTTAACAGAACTGTTAGACATTTATATTAAGTGCAAACAGATAACTTAGACTAAATTGAATTGTTTAAAAAAGAACTGTTTGATGATTTAACTGTATGTAAAAAAATGACTGAAGTTTGATTTTATTGTGAGTGATACATAGCAATACTTGGACCTATCTAACTTTGTTGACTTAAGTTTATAAATGATATATATCTAATGTATTTGTTGAAACTGGATTAATCATTGAATGACCAACAATGCTTGATATGCCAGAAAACCAAACAGGGTGTTTTAAATAGGACAAAAAAAGTAGATATATAAGAGGACAAAATATATGAATTGGTAAATTTTCTGCAATTATGACAACAATATATTCAGAAACAATGGTATTTATCAACTGAAATGGTTGTTACATATACTAGCCTCATTCGAGAATCCATTCCTTTCTGTTATCAAGTGTTTTATTTTCTTAACCTATTTCTCATATAACTCTAAAAACTTATGAAACAAATTTAATGGGAAATTTTCTGGTATAATATTAATCCTTTAGCAACAATGTATTTAGTGAAAACAATATTTAACAGTTGAAATCATTGTATCATGTGCTAGCCTTATTCAAACATCCATTCCTTTCTATTATGTTGACTATATATAGGTATACCTCCACAAACACACACACATAATTATAGTGGGGATATGGGAAAAGGAAATATATATATATATATATCTTAAAGAGAAATCTTTTTTAATTTTTAAGAAGTTTCCTTTATGGTTATAGCCCAGTCAAGTTGGGGCTGTAGAATAGACTGAATACATCTCTATAGAGGAGTAAGATTCCCTCCTCCCTGCAACAAAAATCCTGATATGATATAATCCTATCGGATGGTGAGGATCCAGTTAGGAATATGGAGTACCCCTTCACTGCTATAGCATCTAAGTCCACTCTGATCCAAACTGGTTGTACCTCATAGAGACTTGTCTGTGTCAAATAGAACCTGTTGACCATTTCTGTGTAAAATTACAGATGTTAAATTGAATTGTTAGTGTTAGATGGCAATATTTGAAACCATTTAACAGTGCAAACAAATGATTATGGTTGAAAACAGTTATTAATGATGAATAGGCATACTTGAAACCATTTAACTGTGCAAAAATTGTATTAGTGGTATTATATAACAATGCTTGGAACCATTTGACAATGTGCAAATGAATGAACAGTGTTGAATAAAATTAATGGTGTTTTGCATCAATACTTGAAACCATGTCACTGTGTAAACAAATGAGAGATATCAAATAGAATTATTAGTGTTAGATGGAAGTACGTGAAACCATTTAACTGGAAACAAGAGCAATACTTAATAGTGTGCAAACAAATCAGCTTTAACTTTAAATAAAGTTGCCTACAAAATATTTGTGTGCAAATCATATATGAACGACTTTTTAACTGTGTGCAAACAAATGATTTATATCAAATAAAATTATTAGTGTTACATAGCAATACTTGAAACCATTCAACTATGTGCAAACATTTATGTTACAAAAGAATACTTGAAATGATTTTACTCTACAAACAAACAAGCTCTGGCTTGTTTAAAATCTTACTTACAATATATTTGTTTTCTGTATTTACCAACCCCTCCACTCGGGTAGGATATGACACAAGGTGAATTTTTAAGCAGAGTTTAACAGGTTTGAATTCAGAGTTTTCCTTCTCCTAGACTAGTTTCCTCACCAAGGCTGAAGAACCCAGTCTACCCTGCTATTTACTCATAGCTGGCGGGAGAATAAGTGGATTTATACCTTTCCCAAGGGTATTAGTGCTAATCGAAATGCAATCAGCCTCATCCAGGATTTGAACTCGTGTCGCCGTGTCCATTTCCTACAATGATGACCATTACACCACGGGCATCTCCAAATATATTTGTTAACAAATCATATATAGTTGATATATATATATATATATATATATATATATATATATATAAACAGATTTAGCATTAAATAACCTACAAGGATTGATAGGCAATAAAATCCAATCAAAATAACCCAACAGTCAAAACTTTTAATTTTCCATCTTGTCTTCCATTTTTTATGCACATTTTGGTTTGGTTTGATGGAATATGAACTATTGTAGGTTATTTAATGTCAAACTCTCTTTATACATATATATACTCTCTTAATACGCATAATACATATATATATATATATATATATATATATATATATATATATACTCTCTTAATACATATATACATATGTATACTTGGGAGCAATGGCAATGAATGAGTACTCAGCATTCCCCTAAGCTCCAGTATTTGTAAACACATTTTTGATTACATTTCTAAATGAACCTGAGATCCCTTCTTTCCCTACAGTTAAATAATATTGCTATCTAATCTGAATAATTCTATTTACTATTAAGTATTTCTTTACTACCAGTTAAATGATTTCTATTGCTATGTAATAGTAACAATTTAACATCAGTCATTCGTTTGTACACATTTAAATAGATATACATGATATGTTAAAGATTAGTTTGTAGGTAATTTGATTTTTAAGTTTGCACACTAGTATTGCTGTTGTTTCTACACAGTCAAATGGTTTCAATTATTGCTATCAAACACTCATAATTCTTTTGAATATTAATCATGTATTTGCACACCAGGAATTGGTTACAAGTATTGCTATGTATCACTAACAATTCAGTTAAGCAGTAGTCATTTGTTTACACACACTTAAATGGTCAAACAGTTCTATTTCTTGCAATTCATTTTCTTATAAGACTTTTGTTTGCACTCAGTTTAAATGTCAAACAGTTCTATTTGACCCATAGATAGGACCCCATCAAGTGCTACCACTCCAGGTCAGAGTGGACCTGGGAGTTAGGGCAATTGAAAGAGTACTCCACATTCCCCGAAGTTCTAGTACTACTGGAGCCTCACTATCAGATTATTTTGTGTCATATCCAGAACACGTGTGAGGATCTTAACTGTCCGCAGAGATGCAATTGATGTATTCTACAGCCTCAGCTGACTTGTTTTTCTTATGCATAGCAAGTTTCATGAAGGATTCAGGCCTTAGGACAAGTGGGTAGAATGTATATATATGAATTTTCTGCTATATTGTTATTCACATTATAACACTGTAAAAGTATTTAGCAAATAAAATGACTGTATCAAATGTTAGCCTCATTTGAGTGTGAATTCCTTTGCTACGTCTCGGCAGTGTCATTTACCAAATAACTCTTAAAAATATGCGAGACAAATTTAATGTGAAATCTTCTCAGTCTACACCACCGAACAAGTTGACAATATTGTGATAGTTGTGGAAAAGGTTGCTGCATCTTTTTCAAAATACCCTGTATTGATAAGTATTATTTTTGTCCGTATGTCTGTGAAAAGTCGCAGATATGTTTTTATGCAGTTCAATATACATTTGTTGGTCTGCACATGATATGTATATACATATATATATATGTTTACTAACTTACAATCTACCAGCATTCACAGTTACCAGGGAAAAGACCCCCCCTGCAGAATTTAGAGATAACAATATTCTGAATCACTGCCTGGGGAAAAAAGAAAAATTTTTTGGGGAAAAAAATAAAGAAAAGGCCAACTTTGTCACACCAGTTGAAAAAAATCAAGAGATATGCAATCCATTGGTCAAAAGAACAAAAACCCACCGTAAAATGCTGCAATTCTACTATTACAAATAGTGCACAATAAAAAAGTAGAGCTAATTACAGAAATTAAATCGCGAGTTGGGACTATTGTACAACAGTTTCATAGTAGGAAACTCCCGACTCGCGATTTAATTTATATGTATATATAGTCATCCACAGACAGATCTGTTTCATTCTATCAGAACTGATCAGTGTTGCTAGACATATTAGCTTCCCGTAGCTGGGATCGAAACCCGGTTGACTCAAACGCCAATCCAAGCTTCTAACCCTTCAGCCACAAGGAGCTAGTAGCATTGAAGTAAATTATAAACGGTCATGAATCACAATTACTATTGTTTACATACATCCGTTTAACGGCTACCGAGACCTCAATTCATATATGAAGAGGCTTGCAATAAACACTAATGGCAACACGATTACTTCATTCACCAGAGAACTCAACCCTACAGGGATAGGGGAGTATATATATATATATATATATATATATCAAGAAACACCTTGGAGGTGTAATATTTGTGACCATCTTCTCTCTAAAGCTGGATACGTCAATCACATAAACTCTTATGAGTGATTTCAACAAAACACTCTGCATTTGAGGCAGGGTGATACCACTTGCATCATTTATTGTAAAATCTGGAAATTTTTGTCAAACTTGGAAAGATGGATGACAGTACTTACAATCCTTCTTTAAGTACTGCATCAAGTAACATCTACAGTCATCACTCCATTTATCTATTGTCTCTAAATTAAAGTTTGCAAGACTACAGTTGATCACAATACAGTAAGCAGGTAGGCCTAAAACCATGGATACCCAGGCCATCCTTCTAATCATAGAAGCAAATCTGGTGACTTGTACTTGAGTAACATCAACAGTTATCACTCCATTTGTCTGTTATCTCTAAATCAAAGTTTGCAACACAACTGCTGGACTGAAATGTCATCTGAGAGGACACATTTAAAGACAAAGCATCAGTCCAGATGATGCTGGATAATCAAGATACGGCAATCATCTTTTAAGATGGAGCAATCATCATCATCATCATCATATATGTATATTAGATGCATATTAACCCAACTTCTCTAGAAAATACAGTTGGATTGAATTTGGATTTTTCCCTTTCCTAGATGGATTGCTCTACCAAAGCTTAAGAGGACAGTCAACCCTACACAAGATGGTCAGCCCAGTAAACTAAGGCTGCAGAATACACTGGCTGCATCTCTGCAGAGGAGTAAGCCTCTGCCCCAACAAGTGTCCAGGATACGACACTATCTGATGGTAAGTCTCCAGTCCTGGAGCTTTGGGGAATGTAGAGTACCTCGTCATTGCTATTGCTCACAGGTCCACTCTAAAGTTCAAGTAGAACTTCTTGATATTTAAACTGTGTACAAACAAATGACTTAGGCAAAATTTAATTGTTAGAAATAGAACTGCTTGACCATTTAACTGTGTATTAACAAAAGACTGTCTAATTGAATTTTTACTGTTTCATTGCAATACTTAGAACAGTTTAACTGTAAATGATTCTATTCAACATAATTCCTGTGTATGGAGTGAGTGAGGGAGAGGCTCACTGTGACTAGATATACTAATCACGTGATGAGCCCAAAAGTCTTAGCGCAAAAATCCCAAATCCAGTCAGACAGATTCCACCAGACATTCCATGAGGTGGGGACATAAAAGCTCTCAGAAAGACTACCCTAAGATACCAGCTATCTTCTTCAGCACACCGGTAAGTCCCTTAAACTCAACTTTATACACAGGAAGGACGTTATATTGTTATTCATTGTCTCACGTGTTGATTAATAAATTGTTAGAATTAAACAAAGTATTAATTCATTTCTTTGTCACTGTTAGCCTTAGAATAAATGCTATACTAACACAATACCATTAAACTTTGAGCAAACAAATGATTAATTGTTAAGAGAAGTATTCATGTTAAATAAACTTGAAAACATTTAACTGTGTGCCAAAAAAAGAGCTCAGGCTCACTTAAAAATGTTATCAACAAAATGTGTTTGCAAATCATAAATAGGGGTGTCCTCATGGTGTAACGGTTAAAGTGATAGACTTCAGAATCGTAGTAAGCGAGTTCGTATTCCAGTCGCGCTATTACATTCACTTTCGGGCAAATACCCTTGGGAAAGGAACGAACCTATATATCCTCCCAGCTATGGGTTAAATAGTACCATTACTTTTCTTCTAGGAGAATGACTTTGGCATTAAATAACCTAAAAAGGTTGATATGTCATTAAACAAATAAACTAAACCAAACCAAATCATAAATATTTAATATATATGTATAAACAGGATTTGTCATTGAATAACCTACAGTGGCTGATATACCATAAAACCCAACCAAACAAACATACTATAGATGGAGGAGAACGGTAAAGATTCATGCCTTAAAATTTAAACTGCTCTCTCCAGGAATTGAACATAGGTCTCCATGTCTATTTCCTATGATGATAACCATTATGTCACACACTCCTCCAACATACACACATATATTTCAAGATACATATTTTTGTATTAGTGTAGTCTACTTAATCAGTTTAAGTGGGGATTGACTATGTAAACATGTAGTGGTTATTTATGACAAAAAATTATGATGATACATGTAGATCTACATACATATCAGTATCATATGAGAGCACATCAGAAACGTACATATATATATATATATAATGTAAGAGCAATATATATAGAATGTTGTAATGTGTGTTTGTATATATATATATATATATATATATATATATATATATATATATATAATATTTTAGTCAGTATATACGTGTATAGTGAGAGAGAAGGTTAAAATGTATTTGTAATGTTGGAGTAGATATATAAGTAAAGTTGGCAATCATAGTCAAGGGTGACCAGAAGGCTCCCTTTTCAATAGCTACTACACCAAGGTGTAGAGGAGGGCGCTACTCCTTTCCTTGGATTGGTCCACTTTTACCCTTGATACATACCTTATATTGCTGAGTGTTAAGCAAGAAGGTATCAAGTACCATTTTTAAAATCTTTGGTATGATGCGACCTGAGATTGAACCCAGGTCTCCAGGGCCATTGGTGAACACTCTACCCACTAGGCCAATGAGCTGGTAGTAGATATATATGTATATATGAAAATATATATTCTGTGTGTGTGTGTCCATATATATATATATATATATATGTGTGTGTGAGTGTGTGTAATGTAAGAGTAAATATATATAGTGAGAGAGAGGTGGGAGAGAGAATGTTGGTGTATATATATATATGCACACACTGACACTTATATATACATACATGTAGACTCTTATATATATATACATATATATATATATATATACACACACTTTTACATTCTCTTGTGCCTGCATATATATTGCACACAATTCACATATGCATGTATTTGTGATCATCTTTAAATATATGGCACTATCATATTTCGCATAATATTTGACAGTTTTACAAAACAACTTAATCTTTATTATTCATGATATCCCTTGAGAAAAGTGAAAGAACAAAATAACAAGTAAAGAAAAATTATCAGTTCACTCCTCCCATTACTGCTTCTTCACTTCATTCAGTCGTTTTATTTTATTTTATTTTATTTTATTTTATTTTTTTCTTGCTGTACCCCCCACTTGACACACCAGTCAAAAGAGTCGGAAATATTGATGGATTTTGCAACTTTTCTCACCACACCCTTCTTTTCCCAGACCCATAAAACTTCTGGACCCCCTTATATTATTTTTAGGGGGACCTGAGATTTATTGCTGTTCTTTCTCTAGATGATTTTTTTTTTATTCTAATTCTTTTCTCTGTCTCTGTCTCATCTCTTCTATCTCTGTCTCTCACAGCTGTTTTTGGTTTTCGCTCAAAAAAACCATCTTTCATAGACAAAGATTGCTAAAAGTACTGAATACTAAATCCAACATTCAGTCATTACTTGTCATCCACTTCCTTCCTTGTACTTTGTTTTTAGGCAGGGTGTCCAGGATTCTGCTTCAGTTGTTATTGGGCCTGTTTAATTTCATTTGCACCTTAGACAGAAAAACCGTTGAATACTGTTCCCACTGTTATTTCACTTGCAACTTCCAACTTAGCATATCTGGTACCAAATATATTTTTCTCTTGTCATGATACATAAAGATTCCTTCTGTTACTCTAACTTTTACCAAGACTATTTTTAATAAAAGAATTCTTTCAAGCACTAGCCATGTCAGTACTACTGTGTTGTTGAACCATTCGGACTCATATGAAATACTTGCAGAAAATGCTATATGGGAAATACACAAGGATACTGAATGCTGTCCAGAATAAATCTTGGAAACAGCTCCCTAGAAATACCTGCTATCTTGTAAATTATTAAAGTAAGATCCTATTTACCTAACCCCTCCGCTCGGGCAGGATATGACACAAGGTCAATTTTTAAGCGGAGTTTAACAGGTTTAAATTCAGAGTTTTCCTTCTCCTAGACTAGTTGCCTAACCAAGGCTGAAGAACCTAGTCTGTCCTACTATTTACCCATAGCTGGAGGGAGAATAATTGGATTCATACCTTTCCCAAGGGTATTAGTGCTATGTGAAATGCAATCAGTCAGGTCCAGGATTTGAACTCGTGTCACCGTGTCCATATCTTGCGACGATAACCATTACACCACAGGCACCTCCAGAAATTATTAAAGTAAGATAAGCAATATATGTAGGGCACAGCAGGAGAAGTCAAGACAAATTCCTAAGTGATTTTCTTGAGTAGGCTCCTACATACAAGGATCATTAAATAAGTTTCCAGACTTTTTTTTATGGGCACTTTTATTGATAGTACACACATGAAACTCTAGTCCCCTTTTAAGTATTCTCCTCTGGCTACAATGCACTTGTTGTACCGTTCCAACAACTTCTGGAAGGCCCCAGTGAATCCTCTTGTGTGAGCGTGTCAATGACCTTTGTCACAGTCTCTTTCATCTCCTCAATTGTCTCATAACGACAGCCTCTGAGCTTAGGGAATAACAAAAAGTCACAGGGAGCAAGGTCTGGACTGTAGGGAGGCTGAGCAACTGTCTTGATGCTCATCTTAGTCAAATAGTCTGTGACAAGGATGGAGTTGTGGACTGGTGCATTGTCCTGCTGGAAATGCCATTGACTCGATTTCAAGAGTGTTGGCCTGAACTCCCTTAAAACCTCAACATAGTAACCCTAAGCCTTTGGCCAATCAACTCTGGTGTATTGATTTCCTTACTCCTCCCACACCTCTCATCATCCCTCACAGATTCTCTGCCTTCCTTGAATCTCTTATACCACTCAAAAACTAATGCTCGATTCATGCAAGACGCTCCAAAAGCAATCTGAAGCATACCATACGTTTCTGTGGCATTTTTTCCAAGTTTAAAACCCAATTTTATTGCATATTGTTCTTCGAAAGTGTCCTGACATCCAGATTGGATTTTTGAAATTCACCAGCTGTGACAATCAAGCTTTAGTAGGGTGTATTCCAATTGCTGCTGTAGCTGTTCATTTGAATGTGAAATCCTAAAAATTTGTCAGTCATCTCATAAGATGTAAAGCAATAACATATTGAATTTTCAAGAGTCTATGTCAAAATGCCTGTACAAAAAAAAGTCTGGAAACTTATTGAAGGCACCACATAAAAACACATCGGTGTTGGCTGACCAGAAAAACTTGGAATTTAGCTCTGTATAGACACAGGGTGCTGTTGAGAGAACTTACCAAGAGTGATGGCTGATATATGATATATTTATAATAGTTCTCATTATGAGAGGCAGAATCATCAACACTGTTATAACCCATCCAACATTATTAATTGCTTCCAACATCTGTGATGTAACCTGGATATAACAACATAAAATCAGAAAAAACACTTGAAATTGACCAGTTGGCTGGGGCTGTAGAATACACTGACTGCTTTCCTGAAGTGGGGTAAGACCCTTCTCCCAACCAATATCTTGGATATGATACTAAGCAATCTGATGATAATGTTCCAGTAATGCTGGAGGTTTGGGGAATGCTGAGTACTCTTTCATCAACATCACTCTCAGGTCAACTCTGGCCCAGAGTGGTAGCACCTGATAGGGTCCTATCTGTGGGTTAAAAAGAACTAAACAGCATACTTATGCAAAACTGAATTGTTTGAATTAGAACTGTTTGACTAAACTGAAAAGCTTGAGATAAAAATGCTTTTGACAATTAAACTGTGTACTTATGCTAAACAATTGCTTGAAATAGAACTGTTTTGACCTCTAAACTTCATACTTATGCTAAACTGAATTGTTTGAAATTGAACTATTTGTATAAAAATGGATTTGGCATTAAATAACCTACAAAGGTTGATCTGCCATAAAACCCAAACAACCAGCCAAACACTTTAAAACTAGAGAAAATAACTAGTGAAAGAATAAAACTTTTGCTATAACACATATTACTGGGTGTAGAAGCAAAATTAGAGATATTTTAGTATAATAATAAATGACCTTATTATAAAACAAGATTAATTTTAATCTTAGAAGATGAACAGCAAAATAGATGGATACAAAAAGTAAATTTACTCGATATGACCACCATTTTTTTCAATACTTGTATTAAGACACCTTCAAAACAATTTACATACCTTCAAAATAAATTCTTGAGATATTCATTCCAATCCTCCTCAATAGCAATCTTAAGCGAACCAATATTTGGATTGGAAATTGTGTTTGTTTTGTTTTCTAAAACGCCCTATGTAGCGTAATCAAGGGGGTTAAGGTCTGGGCTTGATGTAGGCCATAAAAAACACTAGTTATTTCCAAAATTTTTTTTTACTTGGTTTTGGCATTAAGCAAATCATAGATTCTTTGTTGTTTCTTTACTTGCTCACTGATATTGGGCTCAGTTTTTATTGGAAAACGAATTGAATAAGAGAGCTAAACATGAAAATTTAGATTTATTGCAGTTTTTTCAATAATTGGATTGATCAGACTAAGAAAAAAAAACATTTTAAAAATTATTCCCTATATTGCTTCTGCAGTCTGTAATGAAGGCATGAATCCAATACTCCCTATTCCATATTTTGCTTCTGAACTCTGTCGAAAAGGCATGAATCCAATCCCCCCTATTTCATATTTTGCTTCCACACCCTCTAGTAATTCTTTTTTTTGTAAGAATAATGAAGACAATAAAATTGTTATTTACCTTGTATTTTGCTCTTAGAAATGCCTTAGATTATTTTTGCCTAAATTTCTGAGATGAAATCTAATGATTTTTATCACTTAGAATATTCAGACTATTGTCTTCATCTATAGGTTCCCAAGTTCTACATCCTATTTACCGACCCCTCCGCTCGGGCAGGATATGATACAAGGTCAATTTTTAAGCAGAGTTTAACAGGTTTGAATTCAGAGTTTTCCTTCTCCTAGACTAGTTGCCTAACCAAGGCTGAAGAACTTAGTCTGTCCTACTATTTGCCCATAGCTGGAGGGAGAATAATTGGATTCATACCTTTCCCAAGGGTATTAGTGCTATGTGAAATGCAATCAGTCTCGTCCAGGATTTGAACTCGTGTCGCCGTGTTCATTTCCTACAACGATAACAATTACACCACGGGCACCTCCAAGTTCTACATAATACACCTGAAGAAGCCTTAAGGGTATATTGACCGAAACATTGTGAGTATGATAATGAAGATGAAGACAGTAGTCAGAAAATTCAAAGTGATAAAAATGTTTTAAACAAACAACTTAAAATTAGCTTAAATCACATGCAAATAAATATAACTCTCATTTTGGCATTAAAGAATTTAAAGAATATCTTAGACGGAATTTAAAAAAAATAATTAATAGAATTAATAAAGACAGTAGACATATATAAAAGTGTACATTTGATTACAATTTTTATGTATATATTTTATTTACTGTATGTACATTTTAAATGGGTTTCTGTTCTATTTTAAATTCTTAATAGTTTTTTTTTTAATCCTTTATTGTTAATTTTTAAGTATTTATTTTGAAGATTTTTAAGGAAAAATTTATTTATTATCTTTTCATTGGCAAGCAACACAATGTCAGATATAATGACATTTACTGAACTGAAATTTAGTGGCATAAAGGTGAATTTGATGTGGCACGACTTGACATAAAGTGGGGTATCACTATATATAGAATAACACTTTGTTGTGTCAGTGGATTTGAGATGTTGGCACCAGTCATGTTAGTAAACTGAAAACACAGGAGCATCAGTGAATTGAAGTCTTTTCAGATCACTCTTGTAAACATTTGAAAGAGAGAGGGGAAAAAAAAAGGGGGAGAAATAACACTTAAGCGAAGTGATTCAGAGAAGACAAAAAACTGATTTATAGACAATTTTAATGAGGAAGGAAACAAGAAAGAAAGAAAATGAATGAGTAATAGAGAAAGATGAATTAATGTAGTTTACCAAGTTATTTGACTTTTTGCCCAGTCGGCTGGGGCTGTAGAATACACCAATTGTATCTTGGCTGAAGGGTAAAGCCTCCCTCCATCAATGAGCGTCCTGAAAATGACACTAAACAATCTGATGGTAAGGTTCCAGTAATGCTAGAGCTTTGGGAAATGCAGAGTACCCCTTCATTGTTCTTGCTTCCAGGTCCACTCTGGTCTGGAGGTGTAGCAACTGATAGGGTCCTACCTTTGGGTCAAATAGAACTAAACTGCATATTTTGAAATGGAACTGTTTTTGACATCAAAAATGTACATAGGCTAAGCTGAATGGTGTGAAATAGAACTGTTTTGACATTTAACTGTGTGTAAACAAAAACTAGATTTATGCTAAAATGAATTGTTTGAAATAGAACTGTCTATTTGTATCAAAATGGATTTGACATTAAATAACCTACAAAGGTTGATATGCCATAAAACCTAAATACCAACTAGTTATTACTGTGAAAGAACTTAGACATATTTGAGACCAAATTGTGTGAGAACCCCTGTTGACTGGGGGCTGTAGTAAAGGACAACTGCATCTCTGCAGAGAATTAAGACACATCCAATGAATGTCCTGGATATGACATTAAACCATCTGATGGTAAGGCTTTAGTTCTGGAGCTTTGGAGAATGTGGAGTATTCTTTTATTCCCATTACTCCCAGGTTCACTCTCAGGTTTTACCTATTAGGATGCTATCTATAGGTTAAACAGACATTTAATCATTTACTCTACTTGAAACCATTTAACTGTGTGCAAACAAATTAATAATGTTGAATATGATTATTAGTGTTAAATAGCAATACTTGAAACTATTCAGTGTCTTGAGTGTGATATTAAACTGCATCTGCTGGTAAGGTTCCAGTGTTGATGTTTGGGGCCTGTAGATTATACCTTCATTATCATTACTCTCAGATCCACTCTGATCCAGAATGGTGAAACCTGTTAGATTCTCATTTATGGGTCAGATACAACTGTTCAATCATTTACTAGGGGTCATTATTGATATTAAATAGAATTATTAATATTGAATAGTAATACTTTAAACCATTTAACTGTGTGCAAACAAATGATTAGTATTAAAGAAGATTGGAATACTTGATAAATAGAAATACTAATGTTAAATAATGATTCTTGAAACCATTTAACTATGTGCCAATGAATGAGCTCAGGCTCAGTAAAAAATAATGTTAGAAGATTTGGCATTAAGTTATACATGAGGGTTGATATACCATTAAACCAAATGACCAAACCAAACCAGATTGTGTGACCTATAAATATTTATTTACCCAAACACCTCATGTGCCAGTATGCACTGATATTCATCTTATGTACCATTAGATTTCATTAAATATAGAATAATCATTATCATCATCAAATCTTCCTGAAAGTATGCAATTCAGTGACTCTCTCTCTTGGCATCTGTCTCTATTGTTCATCACTCTCAGTAGATTCTCTAGACTGCATTTAGTGTCCAGTGAAAGCCATGCTCTCAAATGACCTCAGGGTCAGCACATGTCTATCAAACTTATTTGCCCTTACAGTTTTTTCCACTACTCTTTTGAGAAGATTCTCATGGCATAATGGCTAAAGTCCGGGCCTGCAGCCTCAAAGAAAGTGAGTTTGAACTCAAGTCATACTGTTACATTCACTTGTGGATTATACCCCCGGGAGAAGTATAGAACCCTCTTAGCTCACTATCTGTGGGTCAAATAGTATCACTGTTGGTCTTCTACAAGTATTGCTTTGGCATTAAATAATCTATGAAGGATGATATACCATTAAACAAAGAAACCAATCCATAATACCAGTGTCCCAGTTGGCAGGGTTTAGAATATACCAACTGCCTTTTAAACTAACTGGACCACTTGTTATTGACAGATTTTGCCAATCTGTTAGTAAACATTATGGCTTCAAGTACAGGGTGGGGAAGCAAAATATGGGATAATTTTTAAAACATCTTTTTAGTTTAATTAGTCCAATTTTTGAAAAAAATGTGATAAATCTAAACTTTAATGATTAGCTCTATTATTCAAACACTTTTTAAATTAATTCAGCCCAAGATGAATGATCAAGAAAAGAAACGACAAAGAATCTATGATATGCTTGACACCGAAACTCAGCCAAAAGTTTCTTTGTCTACTGTATACAAAGCAAAAAAAATCTTTTACAGAAAAAGAGCTTTTAAGAAAAATGGGAAGTGGAGGATTGAACAAAAATTAAAAGAAGGCCTTTTAACTGCTCTCACTATGCCGATTAAGGACACCACAATATCAATAAGAAAGCATGCTAATGAATTGAAAGTCAACAAGAAAACTGTGATGACAGCAATCAAATAAGATTTAAGCCCAGACCTTAACCCCCTTGATTATGCTATATGAGGCATTTTAGAAAACAAAACAGATGCAACTTCCCATCCAAATATTGGCTCGTTTAAGACTTCTATTGAGAAGTAATGGAATAAAATGTCTGAAGAATTTATTTTGAAGGCACACAAAGCGTTTTGAAGTCAAGTTGATAGAATGAGAGAAAAAAAAGGTGGCCATACGAGTAAATCTTCTGTTTGGTGACTACATTTTTATTTTGTTGTTTATTTTTTTTGAATTAGAATTAATCTTGTTTTATAATATATGAATATATTATTATACTACAATATCCTTAATTTTCCTTCTGCCTCCTGTAACAATGCTTAATAAAAATGATTTATGATTATATGGCATCAAGTATTCTAATCGAATACGAATAATTTGTAAACAGATCTGTTTAACTCATAGATGAGATGGTGACAACCCTCAAAGCCAGAGTGGACCCTGGTAGTAATTTCAATGGAGGCATACTCTACACTAGATTATCGGAACAATATTGTATTTTTCAATTTGTGACATAATGATAGAGTAGGTTCTGTCATCACACTCAACTTGATAACTTACCATGATCATCAATTTGCCCTGATTGCACAGAGTTCCCCTGAGTCTATCTCACCATCCATCCCTATCATCCATTGCTCCTTTTAGATCATATAGACTGTATCTAGTATCTGCACAGATCTGATAAATGAAGTCTTAGTTGGTTGGCCAACCCTGGCGTATCCATGTGTAGGAATCCATAAAATCTGATTATAGGATAACTTGTTGTAGTTATTAAATTGCAGTTAACTCTCATAAAATTTCTCTATAGCACATGACTCAATATTGTACTTATTGGTCTCTGTAGTGGACCAGTAAAAGGTCCGTATGAAAGACACAAACTCGAGATTACATGAAACAAGTATATTGAACGAAAGTATGAATACAGGATTGGTAAAAGAGTGTTGAAAGTCAATCTGACAGCCAAAGTATTTAGTTGGAGTTAACTTAATACCAAGATGAATATTTTCCTGGTATTCATAGTAATAGGAAGAGTTCATTATAGTCCATAAGGTAGGTACCATAACAATCTCCAAAAGTGGATTTTAAGCAAGTGCAGAATAAATCCTCTAATTTTTCCTGTAAATTATTCATTGAAAAAATCAAGTATACTCAATCTTAATGCTAAATTTTTATTCCAGGGACAAAATGATCGGCTTTTGAAGAAACTTTGAAGGGAACCTAAAGAATTTTAGCTATTATTAGACCTGTGTGAAACGACAAGGGATTCTTGATATTGCCCAGGAAAAAAAAAACAAAAAGATATAAACAGTTTTAAATGAAATACTTCTGATATATATTTTAGCAAGATTTTATGGATATAGAAATATGAGCATGACATAAATAGCCACTCTGTTAGTTGGAGCAGTAGAATACACCAACTGCCTCTGTGCAGAGGGGTAAACCCCATCTCCTTAATGAAGCCACCTGTTCCTGTGGTTGATGTATATCAATGCCAGAGAACTGGATCTTGGTGGCTGGCCAGTCCATGATCCAGGTACTAAGTGCTCACATGACCTGCAACACTTTATATTAGTGCTTACTTGGGTTAGATGGGTATTAGGAGATACTCAATCCAATCACTTACCTGGTCATCACAAACCCAAGCAACTATATGATTAAAACAATCAACCCTTTTTGTGTTATATGTGCTAGAAGTTAGTGACTGAGGATTAACTGCATCAAGAGAAACAGGTAATGAAAACCATTTCTACCAGTCAATTAATACAAATAAAGGTAATGTAAATTATTACCACCAACATATGAATACTACTTGAAAAGATTTAACTGTGTGTAAATAAAATAAATTGTAAATGATTGATATTTAATAGAATTATTAGTACCACATAACTATATACAAAACCATTTAACTGTGTGCAAATGTATGAATAATACTGAATAGAATTATTTATGTTAAATAGCAATACTTGAAACCAGTTAACAGCGTATGGATAGAACTGTTAGTATAACCTTGGAATACTTGAAACCATTAAACTTGCTTCAAATAGAACTGTTAGTGTTATATAACAATACTTGAAAGGATTTGTGTGCAAACAAATGAGCATTGGCTCATTTAAAAAGAATCTTATCAACGAACTATTCACTTCCAACTCATATATATATATCTATATATATATATATATATATATATATATATAAGATTTAGCATTAAATGATTCACTTGGGTTGGTTGATATGCCATAAAACGCAACCAAATTAAATGATTATTCATATTCATATTTACCCAACCCCTCCGCTCGGGCAGGATATGACACAAGGTCGATTTTTAAGCGGAGTTTAACAGGTTTGAATTCAGAGTTTTCCTTCTCCTAGACTAGTTTCCTCACCAAGGTTGAAGAACCTAGTCTGCCCTACTATTTGCCCATAGCTGGAGGTAGAAGAATTGGATTCATACCTTTCCCAAGGGTATTAGTGCTATGTGAAATGCAATCAGTCTCGTCCAGGATTTGAACTCGTGTCGCCGTGTACATTTCCTGCGATGATAACCATTACACCACGGGCACCTCCACCAAATTAAATGATTATACACATAAAATCATATATCCAAAAATAAACACAATTTTCTCCTAAATTTCTAAATGAAATTGCCCTCTCTATTACAATTTTTGTAAGAAAAGACTTTTCCTTGATTTGTTTGAAAATACCAATGTTTTTGATATTGATGTTATTTCAGTAGGATATACTGAATGAGATTTTTTTCTGTGACCATGTTTTTAACTTTGTCTTCTCTGATAGGAAATAGGCATTATCTATTCATCTCATTTTCATCATTTTATCCCCACCAACTTTTTTTTGGAGATGCCTGCAACACTACACAAGCTTCCAGTGACCTGAAATGAACCTTGAAAATCAACTTTGTATTGGCAATATTGTCATCTTACATGAAGTCAATATTTATTCCCCAAAAAAAAGTCTCTGGCCTGTTGGTAGGGCTTAGAATAATCTGATGGTATTCCCTATAGAGAGGCATTACCTCCTTCTCACCAAAAAAATAGGTTTTCTTATTAGGATACTAATCTGCATCTGATGACATGGCTCTTATTCGAGAGTTTTGGAGAATGTGGAATACTCCTTCATTGTCATTACTCCCAAGTACACCCTGAACTATTAAGGCCCCATCTGTGTGTCAAATAAATCTGTTTAATAATTATTTATATTTAATAGGATTGAAAAAAAAAGACTGAGGAAAAAAACTACTCAAAGAAGTAAATATGAATGTACAATGATTATGATTTGCTATCCTCAAGGTATAAAAGATATCTTCATGGGTTGACATGCTGTTGAAATAACTCCCACAAAACCAGGTCCTTTTTGACTCTGATTCTTAGCCATATACACATACACACTCACCCTAACATAATACTATAGATTAATACTATCTCAGTATCATAATCTTTCCGACTATATTTTGGAGATATAATTCAATAAATGTTTACATAAGGTCATGAGTAATAGAAAAGAATGTGTTGTTTAGCATTTCTGGAGTAGAAAGAAAGAAATGGAAAATTTAATTTTTAGTAAAAGCAAAAATGATTTTAATTTCTTGTGCTCTAGATTTGAGGCAAAAGTTTTCTTCTTTCGTTTACCTTTTTTGGTGGGTGGATGTGGGTTTAAAACAAAGACAGGAATGATATTTTTAGCAAGAGGAAAAAGAGCCTTGGGAAAGATAGTACAGCAGAGTAACTTGTCCTACATGAATTAAAGAGATGTCTAATGAATAATTAACTAGGGTCAACCAAGGTCACTGTCCTTTTTGTGCCAATTCATTTGACAACAGGGGCATAATCAGATTACCTGATTATTGGTACTGGAATTGTTTTGGCAATGCTGTCACTACAAGACACAAACTCTTTCTTGGCTTCAGTATTTGTTCTGTTTCAAAAAAACTAAAAAATTATTTGTGTTGAAGGTCGTCTTTTCATTGGCTCTTTTTCTGTCTTCTTAATGGGATGACTTTTAGTAAAAAATTATCTATTTTTGAAAAGAAGAGAAATTGGTTGTACTGCTGTATTTCCAGGTGTCAAGAATGTTCTGGCCTCAAAGGATTTTTGAAGATGTTAGTTCTCAGTAAAGCATGTATTATCTTAAGAAATTATTATATGAGATAGGGGAGTATTTACCCAACCCCTCCACCATGGGCAGTATATGATGCAAGGCCAGTTTTTAAGCAGGGTAAAGCTAGTTAGAATTCAGTTTTCCTTTTACTAGATTAGTAATCTAACCAAGGCTAAAGAACCCATTTCACTCTACTAAACGTACCAGAGGTGAGGAGAGTATTTGGATTCATGCCTTTTCCTCTTTTACTTATTTTTTTTCAATAACTTTTGGTTCTGCACTGAATGGTAATTTATCATTCTGTATTGGACTTGAACTTTGTGTATTCAATAATTGCTATCAATGTTCTAAAAAAAACTTCTTTATTTTCCCAAAATTACTGTCTGATGATTGTTTTCCTTCTTTAAAAACAAAAACAAAAAAAATAGATGAAACTGTTAGTAACAGCTGCAAAAGGGAATGTGTGGTAAATAATAATGTTAGTTTTTATATAGAGAGGTTGATTCAAGAAAAATGTAATCACTATCCTAGAAACACTTGTATGATATAATTTAATTAAAGTCTCCACATGTTCACTATCTCTGTCAAGACATTCTTGAAATGTCCCACAAGTGATTAAAAAAATGCTAATATTTCTATAGGAGTATCGTTATTAGAAAAGCAAAATTGATATTTAGGAGCCAACCTATGGAAGGTTCCAGTAATGTGGTGACAGGAGGGGATTTCTATAACATCACAATAGAACTCCCATAGAAATGCACCTTTTTTAAAAAATAACTCTGTATATTTTTATATATATATCATCATCATCTTATCATGCCACCAGCACAGATATCCCTGACCCTCTCTCGCCACTCCTCCCCATCGTTCATCGCTTCTGGCAGGTCCTCAGGGCTACATCCCATATCCTCACAGAGTTGCTGTATGTAGGTTTGAGCAGGTTACCCTGCTTTGGCTTGGCCATGTGAGGGGGTCCATGATGTAAATTCAATCTTTTTATATATATATATATATATATATATAAACCACCTTTATATATGTGTATGGGCTGAAAAGTTCATATGATGATGTCATATTTGGTGTTGATGACTGTTTTAACCAATGGGATCCACACAGTGCAATACTTATGGAAGAAGTGTGTGAACTGCAAGTAGGACTATGTTTAAAAAATAAACCTCATTTGATCATATTCCATGAGAGTTTCTTTGTCAGCCTATGAACTATTTAGCAAATCTTTGTATATGTGTGTTTTTCTGTATTCTGGGGCTTTAGTAGTTTGGACAATGCTACAACAGTTATTGAGTTTTTGAAGAAGGAATCTGTCCTTACCGTAACATAAGAACTAATTCTTAGTCTTGTCATTTATGATGGAAACTAACGAAACGACATGATGATGATGATGTATCAAGGGTAAATAGAATGATTGTTTGGATGTTAGAAATTTTACTTCAAGTGAGGCTAATGTTTGAAAAATGTATAAAACCCTACAACACCCCATATAGAATATTGTACTCATGCTTGAGCTCCAGTGTCAAGACATGGAAATTGGAGTGTAATATTGAGATTGGAGGGCATACAAAGATTAGTGACAAAAATGATAAAAAAAAGTAAAGTATGTATAGTGTTTGCCAATGGTCCAGGAGACCAGGGTTCAATCTCAGGTCATGTCATACCAAAGACTCAAAAAATGGTACTTGATGCCGCCTTGCTTAACACTCAGCATTATAAGATACATATCAAGGGTTAAGTGGAGCAATCCAAGGAAAAGAGTAGCACCTTTCCTTACACCTCGGTGTATAAGCTCTTCAAAGGAGAGCCCCCAACTACAGTCACCAATTTTACTTACTTTACTCTAAAGAAGAATGTGAGAAGATCTCATTAAAACTTGAAAATTAATTAATGAAATTTCTAATTATGGTAGACAGTTTTTAATATTTCTTGTTTAAATGGGAATTTACTGTCAAAGCAGATTTAAAAAACTAAATCTATTAACCAATTGGATTTTTTGCAAATAAAGTAATATATATATATATACAAATAAACAGCCAAAATGATATAAAAAAATAACATTTGTCAAGAAGATTTTAAGATTAAATTAGATAATTTCAGAAAAAATGTTAAGAGGACATTTTTGGGAGCAGTTAAATGAATTAGTTCAGAGAATTTGATTTGTCTATAGATAGCGTATTAATACTGTATATATTGGTTCTAAGATCAGGGGAGATTTTTTAAGGTTAGTGTAAAAAGATAGTAAAAAGTGGAGAAAATGAAGAAGTCATAACAAGTAAATATTGAGGAACAAGTACACAAAAAAAATGTAAATATGAATATACAATCAATGTGATTCTCTAATTTCTTGGCACAAAATAACCCTAGATGGGTTGATATGCCATTCAAATAAATCAGACAATTTTCACTTGTGAATTTTTGCCAAACCTAAGCTTCACTAATTTTTTTTGGAAGGTGACTTGCATGGTTTAATTATTAGATTGCTATTTGTGAGTTGAATTTTCATTGGGTATTCCATATTTTTTTGCAATGTGCCCCTACTATATTCATTTTAGTAAATAAGTACATATTATATGGATTTATGACAATTATTAAGAGCCTCTGTGTGTGTGTGTATATGTATGTATTTTTTCTCTCTTTGACATGCCAAGTGTGTGTCACTATGACATGTAATATATACACTCATATTATCTAAGAAGTGTTTAAGGCCAAGTTAAGAAAAGCCAGTTTATATTGAACTGGTACCTTGACATAAAAATGAGTCCGTCACTAGAGCGTGTCGTAAGTGGGTAGGAAGAATAAAGATGCAATTATTTGTATGATATGTCAAGAGCACATAAATTGTGATTGGAATTGGGTGTGTTCTTGTGCAGGTTATGTCAGCAATGCATTCTCAGTTTTTGTCATATTTACCACAATGTCACCATCTCTGCCTCACTTGATAATCCATGAATAGATTAGGGTGGGCAGTCATAACAACTATATATATTTTCTAAGTTTTTCTTGCTGCTGTTTAAAAGAATTATTGAGACAAAAAGCCCAAATGGCTTAATAGTTAGCATCATAGAAAAAGGAACGTAACACACCAAGGTCATATTCAGGATAAGGCTGTTAACAGTTTAGTTTGTGTCAATGCCCTTGGAAAATACATTAATCCATCTCTTATCCTTTCGGCTCTAGGTAAATGGTAGGATACCCTGGCTTTCAAGACTTGTGTAACCAATCTCAGAGAAGGAAAAACTTAATTTAAAATGAGGTATCCTTCAAGTAGACTCCTTCTGGCAACTCATGCAGCACAGTAATGACAAGTTGTATAGTACTTGGCCCTTTCTTAGAACGAAATATTAGTGATGTAAATAGGAGAGATCTGCTGCATTGGCAACTGCTGGTCTTCTATACAACTCTTCCCAGGTTGAGACGAGTAGTCTTGCGAGATTGACAAATATCATAATATAAACTTGAGATTTATATTCACTCGCATTTAGATAAGTATAACACAAAGCAAGGCATTCATATGACAGGGTTCAAAAACATATTTATGTTACACAGGTCTTTAAAGTTAAAGATGGCAACTGCTTATCACCTTTCAAGTCTTGGTTGTTATCTAAGCTTGAACACAAACTTGATAACTTGTGACATGTACACAACTACATCAATCACAAGGTGGATCATATTACATTCTACTTTCTCTTGGAGAGACTTGCTGCATGGGAAACTGCTGGTCTTCAATACAATTTTGTCTCGGCCTGTGCCAAAACCAAGGGGCAGATGCAGTCACACAAGACTGATAGATTCCAGAATATTATTGAAATGGATTCACTAATTTTTAGAAGTAGATAGGCATTAAAAGACATTTTATTAACCCCTCGAACCTTAGACTCACTTGCTTAAAGATAACCTATATTAGTGCTTGCAATTCTAAAAAATTGGCCCAGAACAGAAAAAAGCACAAAACTCATTTAAACTTTACTCAGCCCTGTTGGCTTGGGCTGTAGAATACACCAACTGCATCGCTACAAAGGGGTAAGACCTCCACTCCAGTGAGTGTCCTGATATGACATTAAATCAGTCCTGGAGCTCTGGGAAAGGTGGAGTATCATTTCATTACCATTATTCTCAGGTCCACTCTCACCCTGAGTAGTTGCACCTGATAAAGTCCCATCGGTAGATTAAAAAGAACTATTTGACCATTGGACTGTGTGCAAACAAATGACTGTTGAATGAAATTATTTGTGGTACAAAACAATAGTTGAAAACAAATGATTAATACTAAACAGAATTATTTGTGTTAGATATATGTATTACCATTTAACTGTGGGAAAACAAATGACTGATATTAAAATAAATTGTTACATAACAATACCTTAAACCTGTGTGCAAACAAATGATTAATACCTAATAGAATTATTTATGGTAGATGGCAATACTTGAAACTATTTGCCCGTGTACTAATAGTCGCAATACTTGTGTGCAAATAAATTAGTTTTAACTCATTTAAAAATAAGATTACCTACAATCACATTACTTAGAAATCATATATGTGCTGCACTTGCCCAATTCTGTGTTTCACCAAAGACTTGGTCTGGTGTGTATGGACTTTCCTACACTTGCCCAATCCTGAAAAACATTCCTTTCAAAAAATAGTGAGGCTTGGCTCTCAACATCATCAGTTTATTGTATAAGTTAGTCAATTATATACATAATTTCATATAGATTTAAGAGTGAAAAAAATTAGAATTTAGTATCAACACTTTTTTTTTTATATAACTTAATTGGTACCGAACAAAAAAAAAAATCTCAAAATACAACAAAGCACAAAAAAGTGTTCTAACATTACACCAGATAACAGACATTTTATTAATCTATAAATGGTTTTTAGACTAATTTTGGTATTATCAGAATCTGTCATTTATGTATTCACTAAACTTATTAACCCTTTTAACTCAGGGGTAATTTTGTCTACTGATCCCTTGTCCTTGAGCTCATAAAGAAAAAAAGCCGAAATTTTGAATCATCTTATCATTTCCATTCATATCAATATCAGTTGTACTTAGAAAATTCATTTAATAACAGTTCAATGACATAATTGTAATAGAAAAACAATTCAATAATAATAAATTAAGATAATAATAGTTCTGTTACATAATAAAATATCATGTAATAAAATAATTGAATAACATTTCAATAACATAACAAAATAACAGGATAATAATTCAATAATGATTCAGTCATAAAATAAAAATTCTATAACATATCAATAAGATAATCAAATAATGATAACATTCACTCAGTAACAAATGATTTAGTTTGGACATAGTTTCTGTTTAATTTTTGGCATTTATATCTACAAATCATTCAAGCTGTCAGTATAAGATATACAGGTAAAACCTTCAAAGATAGTTTTAATTTTAGTCTAACTTGTTAAGCTCCCATCTGTGGGTCAAATGGAACTGTTTGACATTTAAACTATGTACTTATGCTAACTCTTGCCCACTCGGCTGGGGCTGTAGAATACACTGACTACATCTCTGCAGAGAGGTAAGACCCCCTCCCAACGAGTGTCCTGGATATGACATTAAACAATCTGATGGTGAGGTTCCACTGATGCTGGGGATTTGGGGAATGAGGAGCATCCCTTCATTTCCATTGCTCCCTGGTCCACTCTGGCCAAGAATGGTAGCACCTGATAGGGCCCTATCTGTGGGTTAAATAGAACTAAACTACATACTTATGCTAAATTGAATTGTTAGAATTAGAACTGTTTGACTAAACTGAATAGCTTGAAATAGAAATGTTTATGACATTTAAACTGTGTACTTATATTTAAGCTGCATACTTATGCTAAACTGAATTGTGTGAAATGGAACTGTTTTTGACATTAAAACCATACTTACACTAAACTGAATTGTTTAATATAGAACTGTTTTGACATATAACTGTGTAAACAAAATCTATACTTAAACTAAACTGAATTGGCTGAATTAGAACTGTTTGAATAACCTGAATAGCTTGAAATAGAAATGTTAATGACAATTAAACTGTATACTGAATTGTCTGAAATAGAACTGATTATTTTTATAAAAATGGATTTGGCATTAAATAACCTACAAATGTTGATATGTCATGAAACCCAAGTAACCAAACCAAACCTTATGCTAAACTGAATTGTTTAAAATAGAATTGTTTTTACATTTAACTGGGAGTAAACAAAAAACCGAATTCTTAAGCAAAATTTAAATGTTTTAAATAGAACTGTTTTTACATTTGAGATACTCAACTGAATTGTTTGAAATAAAACTGTTTTTACATTTAGCTGTTTGTAAAAAATGACCCACCTTTAATTGAATTTTGAGTGTTAAATAGCAATAAAAGAAAACATTAAATTCTAGACTGGGCCATTAGCCTAATGAGTAGAGTGTTTGCCAATGGTCTGGGAAACTGGGGTTCAATTCCAAGTTGAATCATACCTAAGACTCCAAAAATGCTACTTGATGCCACCTTGCTTAGCCCTATGCACTATGAGGTGAGGATCAAGGGTAAAGTGGAGCAATCCTGGGAATGGAATAGCACCCTTCCCTACACCTCGGTGTAGTAGCTATTGAAAAGGGAGCCTTTGAGTCACCCTTGATTAAGATTGCCAACTTTCTTAAATTGTGTGCAAACAAATGATTAATAGTAAATAGAATTATTCATATTAGATTGAAATAAGTGAAACCATTTAACTCAGGCTCATTTAAAAATATTATCGACCAAATGTGTATAAAAATAATATATTTAATATATATGTTCAAAGAGGATTTGACATTAAATAACCTACAATGGTTGATAAGCCATAAAACACAACCAAACCAAATCATATATTTAATATGTATGTGTAAAGAGGATTTGGCATTAAATAACCTACAATGGTTGATAAGCCATAAAACACAACCAAACCAAATCATATATTTAATATGTATGTGTAAAGAGGATTTGGCATTAAATAACCTATAATGGTTGATACGCCATAAAAGGGTTGTCAAGGGTAAGACTTTAAACTGCATCTGATAGTGAGGCTCCAGATCTGGAGAG
Source organism: Sepioteuthis lessoniana (assembly GCA_963585895.1). Classification (NCBI taxonomy): domain Eukaryota; kingdom Metazoa; phylum Mollusca; class Cephalopoda; order Myopsida; family Loliginidae; genus Sepioteuthis; species Sepioteuthis lessoniana. The sequence continues at coordinate 77,816,931 of OY757927.1, read as the reverse complement.
TGTAGAGTACCCCTTTATTGCTATTATTCCCTGGTTTACTCTGACCTGGAGTGGCAGTACTTGCTAGGTTTCAATCTATGGGTCAGATAGATCTGTTAAAATATTATTTGCAACATTTATCTGGGCTTGACAGGTAGTCAGAGAAGCCTGATCTAATCATAAATAACTTGTTTGCAAACAAACAAACACCCAACCATTTTTATCTTATATGTTCTAAAAGGCAGTGACTGAGTGTCAACCACAATGAGAGAAGGAAAATTATATTTACCCATTTGTTAATACAATATGTTAATACGTATGTAGTTTATGAAAATTATTTCTACATAATATATCAATACACATAAAATCATATATACAAAAAAAAGAAAAGATTTGGCATCAAATAACCCATGTGAGTTGATGTCCTTAAACAATATAATGAACCAAACAAATTATTGGGCTTATGATGTATATTAAAGTAGAACTCATCTTGAAATATTGAGCAAGTGAGTTGAAATGTTGAAAGGTCCATGATATCACATAATTTGCAAACATTCTCTTAAAAAAGCACTGTGCCAATTAAGACCATTGAATATTGAAACAGGTGAATGTAGTTCTCATGGTTGCCTTGAATAAGAATTGAACTCTCTCTATTATTTTTCTGATAGACTATTGTTTACATAATTTCTTTTCATTTAGACCTCATTTGACAAGACATGACAATGAGCTTTAGGTTTAATGAAAGAGTAAACAATTAAGTTTAATGCATATGTCTACAGGTAAGACACTGAAATTTGCAATCTATTTCAAGTATGTCTGCAGCTAGTTGAAGGTAAAAACAAATAATAAAAACAAACTTACTCTAATCAAAGAACAGAAAGCAAGATCTTCATTATATATGTGTGTGTGTATGTGTACATATATACACTCTAAAGTAATACCTCTTGTATGTATGTATGTATGTATGTATGTATATATATATATATATATATATATATATATATATGTGTGTGTTTATATATATATATATATATATAATGTCTATCAGTGCATAACTATATACATAGATACATGTTTAGATAGAAGTTCATAATTTGATATATGAAATATTTTTATAAAAGTACCATGCTTTATGTACATGCATCTGGGTATCTCACATATTGTGATGATGAGTAAACTGGATTAGCTGACTATTGTTAGTGAGTTTGATTCTCACAGGGTATCTTATACTTCTACCCTTGTGCCTCAACTAACCTTACTGAATAATTTCCAGGGAAACCTAGGCACCTTATATGGTGTAATGGTTAACAAGCTGGACTAGCTGACTATTCTGAGTGACTTCAATTATCAATGGGTGCCCCATACTTCCCACCTTGTGCCACGACTAAGCTAAACTTCATAAATAAGTTGATATACTTGTTTGTTGATAAAATGTGTTATTTTAATGTGTGTGCATATATAATTATTTCTGTATATGCATTTATATATATATATATATATATATATATATATATACCCAAAACACTTTCTCTGTCTCTCCACAACATGCACAATTGCACATACAATGCGTGCGAGTAATATATCACAGTACAAATCCACTTTTAACTCCGTGTTTGCTTTCCCCGCACCCTAACCAATTCTCTTCCCCTCTCCAACCATGCAACCTGCTGCCAAACATGGCCTTAATCACTTGTAGCCTTTGGTAATCTCTTAACCTGTGCATGTATGTTTTGGACACGGCTCCAACAGCATGCCAACAGGATGACTTGAAGAAATATTGACAAAAAAGACAGAATCATGGACAGTGTCAGGAGAGAAAGGATTTCCTGTCTCAAAATAGCTCTCAGGGGGAAACCACAATCCAGGCGAAAATAAAAACAACAAAAAGAATTAAATTAAAAGGCTTATCCGACATGGAGCTTAATAGAAAAAGCATTAAAACAATGGCGAGTTGGATGTGCATTAAGTTTCTTATAGTGGCCTTAGAATAATTATTTCTTCTACCCCCACTCACTTAAAAAAAAGGTCTGGAGCAGTTCCAATATTTGAATATGAAATGGGGGATCAGTCTGGAACCTGATTAAAGAAAAAGTTCAATCAGTTACTTAATATAAATTATACACAGACATGCCTGAATTCTTTTGCCCAGTCAGCTGGGGCTGTAGAATACACCAATAGGAACTCTGCAGCAGGTAAGAACCCTCCCAAAGAATGTCCTGTTTGTGACATTAAACATTATGATGGTGAGGCTCAAGACTTGAAGCTTTGGGGAGTGTAGAGTGCCTCTTCATTGCCATCACTCCCAGGTTCACTCTGACCTGGAGTGGTAGCACCTAATAGGGTCCTATCTATGGGTCAAATAGTTGGGTGGTTGTTTGGATTTTATGGCATATCAAACTTTTTAGGCTATTTAATGCCAAATCCATTTTCAGCTTAGCATAAGTATGCAGCTTAAATGTAAGTACCGTTTAATTGTCAATAACACATCTATTTCAAGCTATTCAGTTTAGTCAAGCAGTTCTATTTCTGCTAATTCAGTTTAGTATAAGTACAAATTTTGTTTACACACACTTAAATGTCAAAACAGTTCTATATTAAACAATTCAGTTTAGTATAAATACAGTTTCAATGACAAAGAACTACCATTTCAAATAATTCAGTTTAGCATGAGCATGCAGTTTAAATGTAAGTACACAGTTTAATTGTCAAAAACATTTCTATTTCAAGCTATTCAGTTTAGTCAGTCCTAATTCAAACAATTCAGTTAAGCATAAGTATGCAGTTAGCTCTATTTAACCCATAGATAGGGCCCTATCAGATGCTACCAATTCAGGCCAGAGTGGACCTGGGAGCAATGGCATTGAAGGGGTATTCCACATTCCCCAAAGTTCCAGCATCACTGGAACCTCACAATCAGATTGTTTAGTGTCATATTGAGGACACTCATGGAAGGGGGAGGTCTTAGTCCTCTGCAGAGGTACAGTCGGCATATTTTACAGTCCCAGCCGACTGGGCAAATGGGTCAAATAGAACTGTTTGATATTTAAACTGTGTGCAAACAAATGACCTACATTAAATTGTTAGAAATAAATCTTTTTGACTATTTGTGTGTAAACTAATTACAAAGTAAATTGTTAGGGATACATAGCAATACTTGGTTGTATTTAACTGTGTGGAAGTGAATGAATAGCATCAATAGAATAATTAGTGTTCAATAGCAATACTTGTAACCACCTTTCTGTTCGCAAACAATAAATTCATATCAAATAGAATTATTCTATTCAATATTAATCATTTAGATAGCAACAACAGAAACCATATAACTGTGCAGAAACAATAGCAATGCTAGTGAGCAAACAAATTACTTGGAAACCATTTAAAAATGAAATTAACTACAAACTCTGTTTGTTAAAACATGACTGATGAAAAATTGTGAATGTGATACAGCAGAATTTCAAACCATCTAATTGTATGCAAAAAATGATCTCAACAAAATGTGTTAACAAAACATCTATCTAATATATTTGTGTGAACGGGATTTGGTATTAAATAACCTACAATGGTTGCTACACTATCAAACCCAACTAAACGAAATCATTTATATCTAATATATATCTATGAAGAGGACTTGGCATTAAATAACCTACAAGGGTTGATAAGCCATAAACAACAACCAAACCAAACTATTAATTCTTAGGGATTTGCAAGTGTGGTATGATGGTTATTGGTATGGAAAATGGAGTTGGCAAGCTGAGTTAAATTCCAGCTAAGACTATTGTCATTCACTTGATGTTAAGAAGTCATTATTCCATCTTTTCTCCTCCCAACCATTTCTAAAATATACTAAGCTCTCTTTGGAGAGTGCCCAGTCTTGATAAAAGAAATTTTTGAATACAAACCCCATACCCACATATAAACCAGTATGGAAGATGTATACTACAATTAGTTGTAATTACTAGTATCTCACTAATTATTTAATCTGCAAAGTTTTGACTTGTTTTGTCTCCAGTTTATCAACTGCCACTTATAAAGTGGAAATTTACTTGTGAATACAATATTCCCCTGACTTTTTTGCGAGAAAGAAAGACATGAGTATTTATTATTTGTATTTTTGACAATGTATATTGAGAATACTTCATTGTCACAAAAGAAAAAAAAGGAATGTATCCCCCACACACACAAAAAGAAAGATTTTAAGCAAATGTATTTTTATTTACATGCTGGACTGCAACATTGTAGTAAGGAGGTTCAAACTCCAGTTGCACTATCATGTTCCCTTGCAGTATCTAATTCTACAAGTACCATTGTGCAAGAGTATTACTCTTGCATACTTGTGCTTATGGAATTAGATACAATGATAAAGTGGGTATAATATTTATTAGGTGTGGCACAAGGCTAGATAGGGAGCAGATGATTAGTTTTCTCCAATCTCCTTAATGGGGTGGACCTGCTTGTGTTGAAAATCATCCTTAAAAATCCTAGCCTCAGATTTGTACTCCAATCTCTATTGTCAGTTAAAAATAAAAAATCATTTCAACCCTAAAACAAGGAGTCTTTGTTCCGAAGCTAATGTGGTAGACTGCGATATCATATATAGCAAGTTCAAACACCAGTCAGACTATTATGTTTGCCCAGTTGGCTGGGGCCGTAGAATATACCAACTGCACCTCTGCAGAGGGGTAAGACCCCCCCACCAAATGAGTGTCCTGGATATGACACTAAATAATCTGATGGTGAGGTTCCAGTAATGTTGGGGCTTTGTGGAATGCGGAGCACCCCTTCATTGCCATTGCCCCCCGGTCCACTCTGACCTGGAATGATAGCACCTGATAGGGTCTTATCTATGGGTTCAATAGAACTGTTTGACTAAACTGAATAGCTTGAAATAGAAATGTTTTGGACAATTAAACTGTGTACTTATGCTAAACTGAATTGTTTGAAATGAAACTTTTTTTGATATTAAAACTGTACTTAGACTAAACTGAATTGTTTAACATAGAACTGTTTTGACATTTAACTGTGTGTAGACAAAACCTGTACTTATGCTAAACTGAATTAGAACTGTTTGATTAAAATGAATAGCTTGAAATAGAAATGTTTTTGACAATTAAACTGTGTACTCATGCTAAACTGAATTGTTTGAAATAGAACTAACTATTTGCATAAAAGTGGATGTGTTGTTAAATAATCTACAAAAGTTGATATTATGTTCACTTTCAGACTAATTCTCTTAGGAAAGGTATGAACTTCATTATTCCCTCCCAGCCCTGGTTTAAATAATACTATCCTGTTCTTTTCTTAGGATGGCTTTGACATTAAATATCCCATGAAGGTTGATATACCATTAAACAAAGAAACTAAACCAATTAATCTGAAACAAATTTCTTGACGACAAACAAATTAAATGAGTGTATTTATAACACACCCATGCACACACACACACACACACACACACATATATATATATATATATATATATATATATATATATATATATATAACTAAACTTGCCGCCCCTTCTAACAGAATGAGCCAAATGTATAAAAAAGAATGCTCCAAATAAATATAAAACTACCTAACAATCAAACACAATCCCCAAGGACAACCAGGAAAATGGTCGAACATGCTTAGGCTAATATGGGGCACTTTCTTCACCACCTCAACACAGACATAAGGAAAAGAACAATAAGACTTGAACATCTTCACTTAAAGATCCTAAAAAGAAAATACTCTACTGTCCTCAAAAGAACATGCTTAAATAATGATTTGCTGCCTAAGTACAACATATATAGATAATTAATACCAAATGTTAAAATATATATATATATATATATATATATATATATATTTCTTTTAAATACCCTCTCCGGTGGCAAAAGCTGCTTGGTAGTGCCAGGAGTGGCAGTACCGCCTTGAGCTACCAAACCTGTGTTATCACCCTGGTTGGTGGCTGATGAGAGCAGGGTATCGCACATGCTTTTACACATTGTATGATTGAAAAAAAAAAAAATGTTAAAATTATTAAAATTTTTCTATTAATCAAGTGTCCTCTATTTGATCCTCAGGTTGGCTGTATTGATAGCATAAAGATAAAGTTTAAAGAGAAGAATAGGACTTTTCCATTTACTTTAGGCATAAGCAATCTGCCCAAGACAGTGAAAAAATAGAACTTTTTTTTTATATAATGTTATTAGTTGTTCTTTATAGCAACTTGGGCTGACATCCTGTGACAGCAGTGGTTACTGTAAATAAGTAATAATTATAAAGGATAAACTGGCTCATTGGCCTGGTGGGTAGAGTGTTCGCAAATGGTCCAGGAGACCAGGGTTCAACCCCAGGTCAAGTCATACCAAAGACTTAAAAATTGGTACTTGATATCTCCTTGCTTTAACACTCAGCAATATAAGGTACGTATCAAGGGTAAGGTGGGGCAATCCTGGGAAAGGAGTAGCACCCTTCCCTACACCTCGGTGTAGTAGCTATTGAAAAGGGAGCCTTCGGATCGCCTTCGACTACAATAAAGGATAAACTAAAATTTACTTCCCCTTTTGCTCTGGGAAAACCTGGTTAAATGCATTAGTTGCTCTACTAAATGACTTATTGACAAACATTTATTTGAAAAAGTACGAATCAAACCTATATAGTCATCTCTTATTCTGTTTTTTGATCACTTTCGGCAACCTACGTGTCATTTTTTAAAATATTTTTTAATCATAGATATTCATATTATTAATTCTGATTCTTTCATCTTTGATTTTTAATTGCTTTTTCAAACACCATTTTTCTGGTTGTCAGTCTATCATGCAGAGCATCACAGATTGAAAATAATATAAAATAAAATTTTGGTGAGATTCCAACTCATTTTTTTGTCTTGTAAGTCTGGTTAAATGTATCTGCAGCTCTAGCAACTGAGCTATGAAGAACCGTTTGTTTTCAGAAGCTCAAATCCCACCTATAAATCTATCCCTTATTCTACTTTAACTGTCAGGGTAGAGATGAATTCATGCCTTTCTCAAGGGCATGAAGTGAAAAGCAAACAACCATGTCCAGGATTTGAACTTGGCTCTCCAAGTACATCTTAAATTTACCAATGTTTTATGGCATATCAATCATTGTTGGTTATTTAAAGCCAAATCAATTTTTATATATATAAACAGTTCTATTTAGCATAAGTACACAGTTTAAATGTTGAAAACAGTTCTATCAAAGAATTCAGTTTATCATAAGTATGCAGTTTAAATGTCAAAAACGATTCTATTTCCAACTATTCGGTTCCTTCAACTAAGTTTAAATGGTTCCAAGTATTGCTATGTATCACTAACAATCCAATTTAACATCTGTCATTTGTTTACACATTGTACACAGTTTAAATGTCAAAACATCTGTATTTCAAATAATAGAGTTCAGTATAAGCACACAGTTTAGTTCTATTTAATGCCTAGTTAGAGCCCGATCAGGTGCTACCACTCCAGGACCTGGGCGCAATGTCAATGAAGGGGTACTCCACATTCCCCAAAACTTCAGCATTACTGGAGTTTCACCACCAGATAGTTTCATGTCATGTCCAGAACATAAGTTGGGGGAGTCTTATCCCTCTGCAGAGATGCAGTTTGTGTATTCTATAGTCCCAGCCAACTGGGCTATAAAAAAAAATGAATGGATTGTCAATTTATGACAATGAGGAAGAACAGCACTGATTTGAAAATATGTAAAATAAGATCTTGCTGAGATTGAAACATATCATTTTTGTTTGAGGCAACTCTGATTGAATGTACCAGCTGCTTAAACAATTGAGCTATGAGGAGCCATTTTTTTTTTTTCAAAAGTTCAAATCAAATCTATAAACTCATCCTTTATACCATATCTCAATCTCACTCGATTACATATTTTTAATTGTCTTTTACACTAATAATGTTTTCATTTATTTATTTTTCAATTAGATATTGTTAATCATCACTAGTTTTAACTAGTATCTCTTTCATCTTTTAAAAAGCAATTAAAAATTATAAGATGAAAGGAAATATGAGTCAAAATTAATAATGATGATGATGGGTGTTGACATTGCTTTATCTAAAATGGAATAAGAATGGTAACTTTTTTTTTTTTTTGGCTTTCATTCACATAAGAAATCAATTTTAGCTCCTTTTAAAATAATTTTATTTGTGTCATTAAATCTCTGAAGGTATAAGTTGGCTCCACATTGAACACAAGTAGCAAAAATACTTTCTTTTTCCAAATGTTAGAAATATAATACAATTAGAAATGCCAATTTGATAATGAGAAAAAAAGTCTTCTTTTTCTTTTTTTTTCATTCGAATGAAATCAGGTCCGCAAGTTGACATTTAATTACCATTGCTTTATAACTATGTCGAGTAGTTATCGAATTGATCTAACAAGTTCGTCTTTTGTATTGATTACATTCTGATTGATTGGAAGAATTTCAAATTTCAGCCCGGTATTAATGACTACTTGTGATAAATACTTTCATACAGAAGACAAATTTTGTCTGAAATAGACGAGTCACTCTTCTCTTTCTTTTGTTTGTCTGTTTTTTTTTTCTTTTACGTTATTTGTGTGTTGCTAACAAACTGAGAAATACAAAGTTGTCTTACAGCATGTCTCAGATGAACACTGATAATAAATCAAGGTGAGATGCATCTAATTTGGGTTTATATATATATATATATATATAAGGCTCTGTTTAATGCATAAAAAGGGGGTTTTTTTTGTTTTCTTTTTCTTCAAGTAGTAAGCCCTGTCGTTATAAAAAAAAATGGTTTTTATAAATTTTGTTAATTTGGTGGCCTAGTTGATTTATAGAATATGCAAAATTTAGCACAAAGAAATTGCATATATCATATTTATAGGAGCACAATATATGCAAAATATTGCTGATATAACTTTTATAAGAGCACACTATGAAAAATATTGCAAATATAATTTTTTAATTCCTTTCATTCTTCTTAAATTATTTTTTTGGTTATCTTAACTTTATTTTTTAATTTCTTCTTTACTTTATTTATATATCAATACAATTAGCCTTCAATATAAAATGATATTTTTGATAAAATGTTGTAACCTAACACAAGGTTACTGAATGAGAAATGACCAAAACGGAAGTTGGAAATGAAATGTAGATCTTTATAACATTAACAAAATGCTATACTTGCCAGCGGCATGAAGAAGGTACCCACTGCTAGTGGTGGCTACTTAGCATATTTTTCGCCCTCCAGTATATTTATGAAGAATGGAACAACCCATTAATGTTCCTTGATAGTGTATATAAAACAAAATATATTAAATAAGGAAAAGATTTTATTGTCAAAAACTTTCTTTTACAATCGTGCTTCCTGCTTTTTTCTTTGTCTTTTTTGTTTACTCACTCACATAGCCCAGTCAGCTTGGGTTGTAGAATACACCAACTGCATCTCTGCCGAGGGGTAAGAACCCTTCCCCAACGAATGTCCTAGATGTGACATTAAACAACCTGATGGTAAGGCTCTAGTGCTGCTAGAGCTTTGGGGAATGTGGAATACCCCTTTACTGCCATTGAGCCCATGTCCAATCAGACACAAAGCTGTAGCACCTGAAGGGTCCTATCTATGGGTCAAATAGAACTTTTTGACATTTAAACTCTGTGCAAACAAATGACTTAGGCAAAATTGAATTGTTTGAAATAGAACTGTTTGATCATTTAACTGTGTGTATCTACAAAATGAGTTTACAAATCATATATTTAATATATATATATATATATAAACAGAATTTGGCATTAAATAACCAACAATCGTATATATAAGTGAGTTTAAAAGTCGTAATTTATATTAAAAGCTTGTTCAGTATCTGGAATGGAACATTCAAGATGTGTTAAAAAAGAATCAAGATTTAAGCTGTATTTACCAATGAATGAAACATTAATTATCTTCAAAATAGCCTCCTTGCCATTTGAGACACTTATTTCACTGAGTTTTCCATTGGTTGAAGTGTTTTATAATTTTTTCAAATGGGCACTGACTTGTCAAGACTATTGTCTGGACATCGAGATGTTATTACTTTATTTGTAAGCTGTGCATATATCAGTCTTCTTAAAGTGAAAAAGGAAAAATACAGGAGTTATGATAACTTTCTTTTAAGCATAGAGCAAAACAATATCAAAAAGTTTTTTTTTTTCTTTTTCCTTTATTTTCTTCTTTATTTTCATTTACTGTTTTCTTATTTTTCCCTTTCCCTTTTCATTTTCTTCTTTGTTCAGATTTAATTTTTTTTTCTTTTTTCTTTTCAATTTTTTGGTATCTTATTTCATTTTCTTCTTTAATATTATTTTTCCATAATTTTTTTCCTTTTCTTTTTCTTCAGATTTTCTTTGTTCTTAACTTTTCTCTTTCTTTGCATTTTCATCTTTTCTTTTCATTTCTTATTCTGTTAATTTTTTCTTTGTCTTTTTTTAAAATTTTTTCTTTATTTTCTTTTTGCTTTTTCATTTTCTTTCTTTTTATTTTCTTGTTTCTTTTGATTTTTTTTTTTTTGTAAATTTTTTCTTGGATTTTTTTTCTCTTTCTTTTGTTTTTTTATTTTCTTTCCTTTTCTTTTTCACACATAAGAATAATTAGAACATATATATCAAATAGAGTTCCACAGAAAGATAGGAATAAAATCCCTTAAACAAAACAAAATATGAAATAAATTTTGTTAGATAGTGTTTCACTCTATGCTTTGAAGAAAGTAATCAGGATAAGAGACGCTCTTGTTACAGAAAATTTATATTACACATAAAGAAGGCCAGAGAATGAACTGGTCAAAATGTCATCTGAACATCACTGCAAACAACAAAAACAAGGAGTGTAATTGTCTGAAGAATCCTTTGAATGCACTGAGTTCTTGTCAACAGCAGAGAACTGTAAGCTGAAGCAAATCCCTGAGCCAACTGAAGATGATAATGAAATAAAATAAAAATATCAAGTCAATTATGCAGCAGAACAGAAATAAAAAGAATAAAAATCTGTCAAATCACTGAAATGTTTTCTCAACCTCTGGCCAACAGACACAACAAAGGACAGGTTCCATTTGATTCCCTTGGATAGCACTAAAAGTATTATTTTTGATATTAGTCACACATAACCAGTTATGTGTTTGCACAGTGTGCCACTTTTAGGAAAAAATATTTTCTACGCTTCATACACAGACATTTTTCTTTTCCTCCATTTCTAACTTCCTCAGCTTGATTTTTTTTTTTTTGTTTCTTGTCTTGGAAGAATTTCTCTCTGTGAGTATGGCACTGAGAAACAGTAAATAAATGGTTTTCTGATGACCATAAGTCACTCTGAAATAAGTAGCATTGGTCTACATGGTTTTATGACCGATAAGAAGGACAGAACTTAAATGAAGTATCCATAAAAATAGTTCACAGGAAGGTTCATAAGAGAATTTAAAAGACAATAAGAGGTCACTTGCTAATATCTTCATAAACACATCACAAAAGTTATTGTACGTTTATGCCAAATATTTTTTTTATATAATCTTTAGTGATGGCTAGTCGGCAAGAATTCTGAACTAGATTTACAAAACTCTTATCTCTCGATACTTGAAAAGGCCTCTCAGCAGGACTTAGAACGCACTGACTGTATCCCCTGCAGAGGGTAAGATCCCACCCCAAAAGAGGTGTCCTGGATATGAAAGTGAACTGCATCTGGTGGTGAGGGTCTAGTTCTAGAGTTCTCAGGAGTGTCCTTTCATTTCCATACACTCAGGTCCTATTAGTCCAATTCAAAGGTCAAATGGACCTGTCTAAAAATTAACTGTATTCAATTATTATGAATACTTGATGCCAAATAACTAAATTATTTGCATTAAGAATAATTTTTTGAAGCTGGGATCATTCACTGAAGATTATTAATTACTGGGAACCATATAACTGTGCACACAAATGACTAAGTCAATAAAATGATTAGTTGAAACCAATTAATTATTAGGATTATATAGGAATACTTGAAACTATATGACTGTGTGCATGTCAGCACAGTATGAAACACTTCTGTGTTTATGTATTTACCCAACCCCTCTGCTATGGGCAGGATACAGCACAAGGTCAATCTTTAGGCAGAGTGAAGCTAGTTTGAATTCAGTTTTCCTTCTTTGAGATGGGTTGCCTAACCAAGGCTTAAGAAACCCAGTTGACCTTACTCTTTACCAATGGGTTCCTATCCTTTCGAAGAGCATGGTCACTGTATCCTTTTCCTATGACTAGAACTATTATGATGCACGTACCTAAGTAGAACTAGTCGTATGTTTTGGATATGATGATAACAGAAGAAGGGAACATGAATGTGACACAGATTCTTTCAAACAACACTTTTCAGGGTAAAAATTCAGAATTTTTCCTTTTCCCAGATTGGCTGCCTAATATTTCCTACTATTTTCCCATAGCAGAGGGGAGAAAAGTTGGATATCTGCTTTTTTAAGGGCATTAGTGTAAAGTGAAATGCAGATGGCTTCGTACAATATTTGAACAGGTTACCAGTTCTGTTTCCAGTAACAATAAACATTACACTCAACATGTCTCTTACTATATATATATATATATATATATATATATATATATATAGAATTACTTCCTGATTTTCACATGTAGAATATGTATAATTCATTTATTATTAAATCACAACCCTCAACTTACTGTTTATTATTTCCTTATGCCCTCAACTTTGTTGTTTCATGGATTATTGAATCTGCTTAAATGACTTAGAGACCTAATCCACTTGCTGTTGGCTGTTTAAACATCTCAAAGATTCTTAGCCAAATCTTTGTAAAGTGATTTCTATACTACTAATCTTAATAGTGTTTTGTTAACCTTGCCAGAAGCAGGAATGTTGAAATGGCCATTGGTTAGAGTCTGGTCTATACAAGCTGACCATTTCTTGATACTTGGATGAATCTTTGTCCACTTATATTTGTAACAAATTAGTGAAGGCCAAAAATGCATTGTGAACATCTTTTACTTGTTGACTATTTACTTGGTTTCATATTATTATAAACTTTCTGAAACTCTTTTACTATATAAAGTTAACAGAATTAACAACACACACACACACACACACACACACACATATATATATATATATATATATGTGTGATGTAATTTGCTTTATTGATAAATATGGAATGCATTGTATCAGTTACAGAACATATATCTAAGTCAGGATAACATAGTCAGTAGTGCCTGGCGACTTTCAGTTTCTTGCTTATATGATCATCGGTCCAAGAAGTTCACACATGGTGAATATCCCTTTATATACCATTGTGTAGGGTATGATAGAACAGGTGATCAAGCTTTTAACTATAGCTGGTGAATAAGAGAACTCATGCCTTTCCCAAAGATATGAACTTGAAATGAAATGAAAACATCTCATCCAAGATTTGAATTTGAGTGACTGAGTCCATTTCCAATGAGGATAACCATTCCACTATATATATATATATTTATATATGTGTGTGTAGTAAAAAAATAGAACCTAGGAAACCCACCGAAAATAACACATGAACCAATCACCAGAATAATTAGTAAACAATTAGACATTAAACTAGGACCGTTCACACAAGAAGAACTCAACTCAGTTCTCAGAAAAATTAAAAATAGGAAAGCTGCAGGGCTGGACGAGATTCCCCCAGAAGTATGGAAGACCAGACAATTCGACGACATACTGCTCCGACACTGCAACGCACTATACAATCAAAATCCGATAGATAGATGGATGAAGGGATGCATACTCCCCTTCCCTAAAAAGGGGGACCTCGGATTAGCCAAAAACTACCGAGGCATAACACTTACATCCATAGCAGCCAAAATCTACAATGCCCTACTACGAAACCGCATAGAACCCAAAATCGACAACATACTTAGGAAAAACCAAAATGGCTTCCGAAGAAATAGATCCACGACCTCACAAATATTAACCATCCGTCGAATCCTTGAAGGTATACGGGTAAAAAACCTACAAGCGACATTAATATTTGTCGACTTTACCAAGGCCTTCGATTCCATTCACAGAGGAAAGATGGAACAAATCCTACTAGCGTACAGCATACCTGAAGAAACCGTAGCAGCAATAACGATTCTCTATAGAAACACCAAAGTAAAAGTACGATCACCAGATGGAGACACAGAATACTTCGACATTGTAGCAGGAGTGCTACAAAGGGACATGCTGGCTCCGTACCTCTTTATCCTTTGTCTAAACTACGTACTTAGAACATCGATTGACAAAATCAGAGAGAATGGCTTTGAGCTGACGAAGAAAAGAAGCAGAAGGTACCCCGCAAAAACAATTACCGACGCCGACTACGCAGCGATACTGGCAAATACACCCGACCAAGCCGAAACACTACTGCATAGTTTGGAACGAGCAGCCGCAGGCATAGGCCTCTATGTTAATACACACAAAACGGAATATATGTGCTATAATCAAACGGGGGACATCTCCACTCTAGACGGAACCCCTCTTAAACTAGTAGACAAATTCACTTACCTAGGAAGCAGCGTCGCATCAACCTAAAAAGGACATTGACACGAGGTTAACAAAAGCATGGACAGCTATCAATAGGCTATTGATGATATGGAAATCAGACCTAACTGATAAAATGAAATGCAGTTTCTTCCAGGCAGTGGTCACATCGATACTGCTATATGGGTGCACTACATGGACTCTAACAAAACGGCTGGAGAAGAAGCTAGACGGCAATTACACAAGAATGCTGCGAGCAATCTTGAACAAGTCCTGGCGGCAACACCCCACAAGACACCAACTGTACGGCCACCTGCCTCCTATCACGAAAACTATTCAAGTTAGACGAACCAGACATGCAGGACACTGCTGGAGAAGCAGGGACGAACTCATAAGAGATGTACTTTTATGGACCCCCACACATGGCCGTGCAAAAGCAGGACGACCAGCATGAACATACATTCAGCAGCTATGTGAGGATATGGAATGTTGTCCTGAAGACCTGCCTAGGGCGATGAACGATAGGGAGGAGTGGCGAGAGAGGGTCAGGGATATCCATGCTACCAGCGCGACATGATGATGATGTGAATTCTTACATTTCCGAGCATTAAAACAATAATTACACCAACTTGAGGATTTCAAGTCCTATCAATTTTACTTATATGTATGTGTGTATATATATATATATATAAATTGGGTCAAACTGCTTTTTTATAATGAAGACTTGTAAAAATGCTTATAGAATTCAGTTAACATCAAAGAATGTCTTTCTTAAGTCATTTCACCCTATATACAAATATCTACATTGATCTTTTAAAGTCTAATTGAGAGATATTGTTGAGGTGTGTCCCTAATATTCAGGTAAATCAACATTAGCGATTCTCACATAAAATTTCCATGAACTGAATAAATATGCAAGATTTTCATGTAAATATATATTTGGGTACGTTTTAATACCCACCTCCCACAGAAGGTTTGGCTTACAAGTTCATAGGCAGACCAAGACAGCATCATGGAATGTATTTAAATGAGGTTTATTTTTAACATAGTCCCCTTGAGGTCTACAGACTTCTTCAATTGGTGTTGCAGTGCTTGAATCTCAGTGGCCAATAATTTTTTGATGGCAGATATGACGTCATCATCTGAACTTGGCAGCCTACCCTTGTATATATATAAAATAGTAACCATTTTATAAAAACTTAATTTTCTTCTAAATGAAAGCAAGCAGTATAAAGATGTTATCATGTTTTACTCAAAAGAGTGAAACATTATACGATCAATACGTATTAGGTATTATTTATGACCAAAATCTACTGCACTGAAACTCTGTAACAAAAAATGGGAATAGATAGCATTTGATAAAAATATACTACTAACAGATATCTATAAAATTTATTTTTTTTATCAAAAAGATGCTGTATTTTTATTTGTGGCTAAATAGTTTCAATTCTGTAGAATTTGATCATAAATCATGCTTAATAATAACCATTCTGACTGAATAATATTCAATTAGCAAATAAAAATACGGAAATTTGTGGTTTAGAATAAAATAAACTTTTTTTCTATAATTACTCATTATTGACTTATGGGCAATAATGTAGAAATATGTTCTCTTTATCATGGGCAATAATGTAGGAATATAACTGCTCTTTTTTTTTTTCATAAAATAAGGTTAATTTATTTTCTGAATTTTTGGGCATCCAATTGTTTTTTACAAAAATACATATGATTAATCTCTCATGAAAGTATTTTCATTGGTTTTCTCTGATCTCATTATAAATTCATTTTTCATTGCCAGTGGCTCTCTTAATTAAAACTACTTTTTATATGTGTCAAATAATAAGACCAAAAATGGTTTTAAAACAGTTTCTGTCAGTTGAACAGAGAAGTGATTTTCATAGCTTGTAAATTTTTTCTAGAGCTGTTCAACATCAATGGCTAATTGCACAAGCAGTAAAGTGCTTAGTGAATTTGAGTAGTACTTATGAACAAGCATGTTTGCTATTGTGACTGCCAGAAAAGGAAGATTAGAAGGAGTTTTTTTTAGGTTTGATTGATTTTAATGGCATGTCAACCTGTTGAGGTATATATATAGAAGTTAGGGAATCACATTCATATTTACATTTTTTTGTGTTATTTTTTTTGGCACATGATTATGCTGAAGACCAATGATTTTTAAACAGATCTATTTGACTCATAGATTGGACTATAACAAGTACTACCACTCAAAGATCGAGTGGACCTGGGAGTAATGCCAATGAAAGTTACTCCATGCTCCCCAGATCTCTAAAACTAGAGCTTCATGATCAGATACCATTTACTGTCATACTTAAAACACCCTTTTTTGTGGAGGAAGGTCTTACCCCTCTGTAGTGAGGTAAAGTCAGTGTATTTTAACCCCTACTGACAGGATGGGATCGTGAGAAGAAATTTGAAGTGTAACTCTAGTTTGTGTTTAGAAAACAAATATGGTTGCTGGCATGTGTATCAGCAGAATATCTCGCTGTTCATCTATGTAATCATTTCATTCTTTGTTGAGTTTTATCTCACTTATTCAAGATCCTTGGGTATCAACGACCATCTCACAATGTGTCATAAAAGCTAATCCTATCAAAGAACCTAAATCTTTGATAGACAGTATAATCCTCTTTTGTCAGCAGAGATAAATATTAGTCCCTCTTCCAGGAACATTTCCCAGTGATCCACTTCCATGTAAAAACCTATTATTGTTGTGCTTTCTCTCAGTGGAGCGGTGGATACTTCAAGTGACATTCTTGTTTTTATTTCCGGGAAAAGTGGTTAATCAATGACTAACTTGCAATATTTTATTCAGTTTCTTTTTCTTTGTCTTAAATATACTATTCAGAATACATACAGTTTATTTATATATATATATATATATATATATATATATATATATATATATTATTAGAGAGCACACTGATGCAAAGTCCACTCAGTCAGCTGGGGCTGTAAAATACACCACCTACATTTCAGCAGAGGGGTAAGACTCATACCACCAACAAGTGTCCAGGATATGACATTAAACTGATGAAGAGACACCAGTCTTGGAGATATCAGTCTTGGAGATTTATGGAATGTGGTGTACTCATTCATTGCCATTGCTCGCAGGTCTACTTTAACCCGGAGTTGTAACACCTGGTAAAATCCTATCTATAGGTCAAACAAAATAAACTGTGTGCAAACAAATGACTGAAGTATAACGGTGACTGTTATATAGCAATACTAGGAACCATATAACTGTGTGTAAAAAAGAGCTCGGGCTCATTTAAGAATTTTATCTACAAAATGTGTTCACAAATCTTAGATATATTTCATGTATATGTATGAAGAGTATCTAGCATTAAATAACCTACAGTGGTTGATATGCCATAAAACCTAACCAAACCAAATCATATATATCTAAAATAGATATATAAAGAGGATTTGACTTTATATAACCTTCAATAGTTCATATCACATAAAACCCAACCAAAGCAAATCCTATATATTTAACAAATATGTATAAAGAGGATTTGGCATTAAATAACCTACGATGGTTGATATGCCATAAAACCCAACCAAACCACATCCTATATATTAAATATATATGTATAAAGAGGATTTGGCATTAAATAACCTACAATGGTTGATATGCCATAAAACCCAACCAAACCACATCCTATATATTAAATATATATGTATAAAGAGGATTTGGCATTAAATAACCTACAATGGTTGATATGCCATAAAACCCAACCAAACCACATCCTATATATTAAATATATATGTATGAAGAGGATTTGGCATTAAATAACCTACAATGGTTGATATGCCATAAAGCCCAACCAAATCTAAAAGGTTGTATCATTGCAGGTCAGAGTGGAACATATGCCACAGATCTCTAGAACTGGAGCCTCATCATCAGATACCGTTTAATGTCCTACTTAGGACACTGCATTTTTGGTGAGATGAAGGGCCTTAACTCCCTTGTGGGGGATACAGTAGACATATTCTAAGCCCCACCGATTGGGTAATAGATAATGAGATGAGATTACCAAAATATAATCTATTCTTTGCTGCAGTTGAACAGTAGACTTTTCACTCCACCCCCTTACAGAGTCTATTGTGTTCTACCCACAGAGCTGGCCAATATTAGAGTCAATTAATGATCACTAATTTATTTGGCATTCGCTCACATTTTTGATCTGGGACAGAACATAAAACTAAAATCAAAATGACCCTATGCATATATATTTATTATTTTAAATAATCTTCTCATTTTTCTCTTCTTTGTTTTGTTGACTTGTGATCTTATTTGGCTTAGAGGCAGATTCTGAGCGATCGCTTCCATTTCCACAGAGGGAATGATGCTAAAATAGTTTTCTGGATGCTATTTTTGCATTTGGAACTTTTCCCACTGTCATGTTCCGTCGTAATTAATCTGTCTGACGCATTCAGTTTTCAAGAATTTGAGGGGTTTTTTTTATCTTCTTTTCTTTCTTCCTTCCGAATCCGGCATTCATTTTCATTATTGTTTTTTTTTGTCACTTTTTTCAAAACTTCCAGTAATTTTTTTTTTTTTAAGAATTCTTGAAATGTCACACATTCAACACTTAAAACACATCACTGCAGGCCAAACTATTGATGTTAAATCTTGTACACTGTTACAACACAATGTGACAATAATAATAAAATTTAAAAAAAAGATTCAACTTTGTTACCTACTTTTTGTGTCTGGAAAATTTGATGTGATATATTGCATTGATTTATATTCTGTTCATAAACCGGCTCATTGGCCCAGTGGGTAGAGTGTTCGCCAATGATCCGGGAGACCTGGGTTCAATCCCAGGCCGCGTCATACCAAAGACTTTAAAAATGGTACTTGATACCTCCTTGCTTGACACTCAGCAATATAAGATACGTATCAAGGGTAAAGTGAAGCAATCCAGGGAAAGGAGTAGCTCCTTCCCCTACACCTTGGTGTAGTAGTTATTGAAAAGGGAGCCTTCTGGTCTCTCTCGACTACAGTCGCCATCTTTACTTTACTTATGTTCTTTTTATACACTGTCATGGTGCCTCCCAACTAACCAAACTTCATCTAGACAAATCTGTTGTCATTAGTTTATACTTTGGCATTTCACTGTAGTTTTCTTTTTAGATAAATATAACCAAAAAATAATCAAAATTTCAAAGTTGGGCTGAAAAAGTTTATATGATGATGTTATATCTGCTGCTAATGACTTTGTTATCAATGGGATCCAAGTACTGCAAAACCAATGAAAGATGTACATGGACAGCAAAGGGGACTATGTTGAAAAATAAACCTCATTTGACTATATTTTATTAGAGTATCTTTGTCAGCCTATGAACTTTATATCCAGCCCTTGTATCTCTCTATTTCAGTCTACTCATATCTATCTATCAATCAAGATGGATTGAAAAGTTTGTATAATAACATCATTTCTGCTATTGATTACTTTTTTACCAACAGGATCCAATTTCTGCAACACCAAAGGAAATGTGTTAACTTCAAGGGGGTCTGTTAAAAAATAAATCTCAGGTTAGGAACTTTTAAATAAATCTCAGGTTAGGAATCTGTTAAAAAATAAATCTCAGGTTAGGAACTTTTCAGCCAATCCTCATAAATTTTCCAAATTGTTTAAATCCAAAATGGTGACCACTTATTATGGAAACTTGGTGACTAGCCATCATCCTTTACTTTTTAATCATTTTTATATTACTAGTATTTTCCTCTCTTGATTTAAGTCAAGGTAAAATTTTAAGTACTGTTATAGTGACAGAAAATTAAAATTTTTCCATAATGAGGGAAATTGGTCCAGAAAGATCGTGTTAAAAAAAAAAGACAAAGCTTATTGTATTAGTCTTTTATTCATGGATATGAAACTGTATATTTGTTTTTTGTGAAAAATTATCAGAATCCATTTTATTGGGATATTTTCCTGATTTGTCTTGCTGGGGTTGAACCAATGTCATGATAAGCAGCAGTTGGTTGTTTCAGGATTTTAATTTAGTGCCGCAAAATGTCATCATGTTGCAGAATATTATGATTATAGATATATTTAATTGACTGACCCAGACATATAATCAGTTCTTTGATTTAGGATAACATAAGATGATGTAACATAAGATGATGTAACATAATTAAAAGTACTGTAATATTGTGAGATGATATCAGAGTTTGAGGTGAAATCTTATTCTGTTTTGTTAGATGAGAACTGATATAAAGTAACAATGTTTGATTAACTTTGGATAACATACCAAAATGGTACAATGCTTTGTATGTGTGTGTGTGTATATATATATATATATATATATATGACATATTAGTTGCTGAATAAAAGCTAAAATGTTAGATGAGATCTAAAACAGTCGCAAATCTTGAAAAACTATGCACAAAAGGGCAGAATAAATATCACAATATATCTATCCAAAAAAGAAAGTTAAAATAATTTAGCGATGTAAAACAAGACGACTCATGACAAGAAGTTTAATGAAAACTATATTCAGGTGAGTCTATGCCAGCTGAGAAATATATATATATATATATATAAAGTTTGAGGTAGCTTTTTTTTACAGAGTTAGCGGGGATATAATTATTTACAGGCTACACTGTTTATGTGGGTCAGCTGAAAAGTTCAACGTTTGACCAAGAAACGCTTATAGAATGCAACCAAATGAAGCTTACTTTTCAACATAGTGCCCCTTATAGTCCATCAGTGTTGCAGTGCATATTTTATGACATTCTTTGAACTTTGCAGAATGCCTTAATCTGTATTGACACAGGATTTCATATATCGGTCCTAATTCTGAAATGGGTCACAATATATCCTTCTTTTAAAGTCCCTGTAAACAGATAGGCATCGTGATACTGGTGGGTAAGAAGAAAAGTCTCTGGTAATTAGTTTGGAGGTAATTTCTGTTAGATAATATTAGTTTTTATTTGCTTGATAATTCCTCAATTGTATCTGTCAGCCTGAAAAGCTGACATTACCCAAGATAGAGATCTTATTGGCTAATTTTAAAGATTTTTCAAAAAATATCCTCCCCCATTTCTTTTCAAGAGACAGTTTTTTATGTTGTGAATTCTTCTCTCTTTAGTAAGAGGATTGATTTTTAGTTTTAGTCAGATTTAGAAAAAATAAAACAAGTTTTCTTCTTTACTTTCATTGTTTTTTGTGGGTGGATGGGGATTTGTGTGTGTGTGTGTGTGTGTGTGTGTGTGTGTGTGTGTGTGTGTGTGTGTGTGTGTGTGTGTGTGTATTTTTAATGCTTGATTTTTGTTAAAGAAAGATTTTTAATGACAAACTGTAAATGGATATTAGTCTGTTTTTTTCTTTGTATATTTTTTTATTCATTTTATATTTTCTAATTTGCAATAGATTTTTTTTTTCTGGGAGAATTGAAAAAAAATGTTATTTTATCGTCATTTCTATTTCTTTAGTTTTTGTTTAGCACTACTAATTTTAGTTTACTTTTTAAAGAAACTTTTTCATGTGACCATAAATGAAAATTTGAATTTTTTTCCTTTGACGCATAAATTTTAGAATCTTAGAGATATTTCTTAACAACTTTTATTGATTCTGTTGTGCCAAAAGTTATTCATATTTACCCAATAATGCATTTTTTAAAAATCTATAAACATAAAGATACCCGTCTTTTTGTCACATTTTACAAAACTGTGACCAAGTTAATATTTGCTAAATTTCAATCTTGTATAGAGAATACTGTTGTACAAATGGACTTAAATTAATCAATGTTTGATGTGTTCTTATTTCCTGTGTATATTTGATTGTTTTTAGGGTTCATCAAGCATTGTAGATGTAATTTACTAAGCTTTTGCTTAGATGTAGCATGAGGTCATACGAATAGAGAACCCAATGAGACTTGAACTCAGTTGTGATGGTTTGCTAGTCTAGCTTGCTAACCATTACACCACCTGAGGTGCACATCATAGATTATTAAATGCCAAATCTTGTTTATACATAATTATCAAATACATATTTGAAACATATTTTGTTAATAATATTTTTAAATGATCCTGAGCTCATTTTTTTGCACACAAATGATTTCAAGTATTTGCTATAGAACAGTCACAATTTAACATCAGCTATTTTTTGCACACATTTAAATGGTCATATTTGATATGTAAGAGAATTTGTTGGTAATTTCCTTTTTTAAATGAGTTAGAATTAATTCATTTGCACACTTATTACTATTATTTCTCCACTGTTAAATTGTTTCAGTTATTCTATTCAACATTACTCATTTGTTGGTGTGTTGTTAAATGGTTCCAAGTATTGCTATGTATCATTAATGATTCAGTTAAACATCAGTCATTTGTTTACATACAGTTAAATGATCAAACAATTCTATTTAGCATAAGTCATTTGTTTGTACTCTGTTTAAATGTCAAGCAGTTTTATTTAACCCATAGATAGTACCATACCAATTACTATTGTTCAGGTTCAGAGTGGACCTGAAAGCAATGGCAATGAAAGGGTACGCCACATTCCCCAGTGCTCCAGCATTACTGGAGCCTTATTATCAGACTGTTTAGTATCATATCCATGACCCTCATTGAAGCTGGGGGCCTCACACCCCAGCGTTCTACAGCCCCAGCCAACTGGGATTGATTGTATTTGAGTTTTTGAACAGAGGAGTCGTTCTCACATAGAAACTATAGCCATGAATAGATTTATACAGCTTAATACCAAGTTGTGATACAAGATGATGGGGGGACATGCTCAAATCAAGATAGGAATTGCCATCTCAAAAAATTCCTCTTTGCGGGTACCTCAGGGGTTCAACCAATAAACTCAGGCGGGCTAAGCAGATTCTGGCTGGAGAAGATGAAACCTTGGACCAAGCAATCAACTTGAAATGACCCATCTGGCACAAACACCATGTGAATTCAGGAAGCTAGATAAGTGTAAAGTCATTGGAAAAAAGTCAAAATTTTGGCAAGGAAAAAGAATTAATTTAATGTAGCAGGTTATGTTTAAGTTTGGTAAAGAAATAAATGTTTTTAATTTGAGTAAGACGAAAGGGATTTATTGAGTAAACATTTTGGTTTAAGATAGATTTTTTTTTTATTGGTAAAAACTTATATAATGAAATTCTTGTCCAGAATAGCCTACCCAGGAAAATTTGATTATTTCTGTTACAATGTAAAAAAAATTATAAATAGAGAAATATCATTCTTAAAAATTTTCCATCTAGAGGAGAGTATGTTTTTGTCTTTTGTTTGTTTTTTTTATTTTTTCAAATTTTTTACTGAAGACTTAAGATTCAAAATTACATCTACTAGTTACAATTCGGTAGTTAGCCATATTTCCTTTGCCAATCTCCATTAACAGGTTGTATTAGAGCTTAGTTAATTGTTCAGGAAAAAATGAAGCAAATGACTGAAACTTAGTTTTAACTGGATAGTGAATGTAACTTTGATTCTGTGATTATGTACATAAAAATCATCAAGAAATGTCAAAGTCAAATCATCATCTGACTCTTCAGGCCAGGCATTAAAAATGGAAAAAGATAGATATTTGTTCACCAAAGTTGGCTGCCATATATTTTACTACTTATTAGACCTACAAATGAGTATCTCCAAACAGCTCTGAAAACACTGACTGCATCCCCTATGAGAGTGTGTCCTAAGTATACCACTAAACCTTATCTGACTGTAAGTCTTCAGAGGTAGAGATCAGTTCTGAATATTACAACTTAACTGAATTTGACTTTAAATCTTTGGATGTGGAGATCTGTCCTAGGTATAACACTTGATTGTATTTGACTGTAAGTCTTCAGATGTGGAGATCAGTCCTGAGTATACAACTTAACTGAATTTGACTGTAAGTCTTCGGATATAGAGATCTGTCCTAGGTATAACACTTGACTGTATTTGACTGTAAGTCTTTGGATGTGGAGATCAGTCCTGAGTATACGACTTACCTGTATTTGAATCTAAGTCTTCAGATGTGGAGATCAGTCTTGAGTATAGCACTTAACTGTATTTGATTGTATGTCTTCGGATGTAGAGGTCTGGCGGGGTGTAGTGCCCTTTTTATTGCCATTTTGCCCATGTCCACTATGACCTGGAGTGGCAGTTCAAGTTTAGGTTAGCATTTTGTTTGAAAAATTATATGTTTTCAATAAAACAATATGCAAAGAAATAAATTATCTCCGATACAACTTGGAGGTGCAATTTGATAAATACATATAAGAAACAGTTAAATAAAAAACGTAAATATGAACATAGAATGAATGCGATTCTCTAACCAGTGGGCATAAAATAATCCTCAATGTGTTAACATGACATTAAAATCAATCAAATAATCAGACCTCGAAACAAGTATCTCAAAAGTTTGGAAAATATCTTTTTTTTTCTTCACAAAAAGTTGTCCCAGATAGGAGGAAATATTTACAGATATAGCTTTTTGTTATTAAAAATGAAAATAATAATCAAAGTTACTGTGTATTATTAAATAATTCATTTGTCTATTGAATTTGTTCTTTTGTTTCTTGCAATGCCAGAATCTTGAGTTAGTTTTTCATAAATTTGACACAGTGTAAAGATATAGTTAATTGTTATATCCTTAATTCATATTTGCTATAGATTTTTTAGAACTTGGGTTAAATGCCCTAATTATTCTAGTATAATAGGTACTTTTTTTCACAGATTTTTAAGCCTAAAATCAAAGAGTGTGTATTATATTAACTTTTCCATGGTCACATAGAATGTCATATCCAAAAGTAAGTTAACACAATCCAAACTAACTTATATATAACAAACACTTATGTTTTATACTGAAACAGAGAAATAACCACTGAAAGTATGTTAGATGATATTTAATTTCTTCTATTGTGAACTTATTTTCACCAAATGTTGTTTTAGATTTTCATAGAAACATGTCTTTGTCTTTGCACTAAATATCATATAAATTTTATCTTTTTTGGTGATACAGCAATACTGGACCTTTACAAAAACTAATGTTAAATTTCATTAAAATTTTCCTAATACAAATAGCAAAAAAGTCAATGCATATTATACACAAGTTTTATTTTTCCAGAATTTCATAATTAAAAAGGGGTGTGACTAATTATGATATTCATTTTTAAATTATATTTTAGAAAAAGTCAGACATCTAAGAAAAAAGCACAAGTCATGATTAAGAAAATTAAATGTTATTCTGATAAATAAGATAAAAGATAAGAGAAAAATATCAAATAAACTTTATAACTGATCATTTTTCTTAATTTTTGTTGTGTAAATTGTCTTTTTTTTCCAAAATAACATAAAATAGTTTATATTGCAACATGTTTGTTCCCATGGATGAATGCCAAAGTTTTCAGCAAAACATGAGGCATATTTGTTGTGAATGTCATAATCAATCCATCTCACTTCTGTCTGAGTAAGCCTACCAGAGAGTATCTGTTGGAACAGATATGCAGCAAGGTCCCATCTGATGGGTTGCTAAATTCAATTAAGGTTTTATGACTCCTTTTCAAGATATTTTGAGTACCTGGTACTTCCTGGGTATACCTTATATATACATGTGTGTTTAGGAAGGCTCTATTAGTGGTTTTTGGTTGTTAGCGATTATAAATAGATAATTAACTAAGGTCTGGTGACCAGTATTCTTACTCCAGGCTGTACCTCCCAATTGTACAAAATTGGGAGTGATTATATTTGATGATGGCGACTGTAGCTAAGGCCACATTAAATTGTAGCCCTCAGTTGTATGGTATGTAAATAGAAACTAAGCCATGGTTTCAAATAAAAACTGAATTTGCTAAGAAATATACTAACATTATGAAACATGTATAAGATAAATTCAAAATGTCTGCTAATATACCATATATAAAATTCCTTAATCTATTTGTCTATGGTACTGGGAATCGGAATATTTTATAATACAATTGTCTTCTTTACCATTCCTGCTATTATCATATTTTGAAAGTTTTTTCATTTTGATAAATACATGTTTTAAAATAAAAAATAATATATTGATATTCTATGATTAGTAAGTGTGTGCTATATGTATGTTTGTCTGTGTATATATATATATATATATATATATATACACACACACAGACACACACTCATCTCTTAGCCAAGTCATCTAGGGCTGTGGAATACATGTGCATCTCTACAGAGGGGTAAGATAACCCCCACCCAATTAGTGTCCTGGATATGACACTAAACAATCTGATGATAAGGCTCTAGTAATGCTGGACCTTTGGGGAACATGGAGCACCTCTTCCTTGCCATTGTTCCCAGGTTCAATCTGATCAATCACCTGATTGGGTCCTAATTTACGAGTCAAAAAGAATAGTCTGACCTTTGAATTGTGTGTCAACAAATGACTTGTGCAAAATTGAACTGTTTGAAACAGAACTGTTTTTACATTGAACTATGTGTAAATGAATGACTGATGTTCAATTGAATTAGAAGGGATTTATTGCAGTACTTTGAAACATTTAACTTAGTTGACTTTTGCCATATTGAATTGTTTGAAATAGAACTGTTTAATCATTTAACTATGTGTAAACAAATGACTGATTTTTAAATGAATTGTTAGTGAAACATAGCAATATTTAGAACCATTTAACTGTATGCAAAGGAATGAGCTTGTTCAGAAATTTTATCATCAAAATATGTTTACAAATCCTATATATTTTATATATATGTATGAAGAGGATTTGGCATTAAATAACCTAAAATGGTTGATATGCCATAAAACCCAACCCAACCAAATTATATGTATTTAATATATATGTATAAAGAGGATTTGGCATTGAATAACCTAAAATGGTTGATATGCCATAAAATCAAATTGAACAACACTCCTCTCTCTATTGCAGATGAGGCTTATCAAGTCTCATCTAAAAATTGTTTAGCTATTTTTTTAAGTACATGAAACTAAGGTGGCTGCTATTGAAGGGTAAATAAACTTTGATTCATTTTAGGTCTTATCCTTAGCTACAGGCCAGTATTTGAGAACTTTTTGATTGATGGAAAAACATTTTTGAATAATTTGTTTGTTCAAGAATACACAAAGGCATGGACAGCTATCAATAGGCTATCGGTCATATGGAAGTCAGACCTGACCGATAAAAAGAAACCTAGTTTCTTCCAAGCTGTGATCGTGTCGATACTGCTATGTGGATGCACTACATGGACGCTAACTAAACAGCTGGAGAAAAAGCTTGACGGCAACTACACAAGAATGCTGCGAGCAATATTGAACAGGTCCTGGAGGCAACACCGTACAAAGCAGCAGCTGTATGGCCACCAACCACCCACCACGAAAACTATCCAAATTAGATGAAACAGACATGCAGGACGCTGCTGGAGAAATTGGGACAAGCTCATAAGTGATGTACTCCTATGGACCCCTTCACATGGCCAAGCAAAAGCAGGGTGACCAGCTCAAACCTACATACAGCAGCTCTGTGAGGATATGGCGTGTAGCCCTGAGGATCTGCCGGGAGCGATTAACGATAGGTGGTGAGAAAGGATCAGAGATATCCGTGCTGATGGCATGACAAGATGACGATGACCATGGGTGAGATTGATTCACTAAAATTGCATAATTATAAGTTAAAATCAAAAAGTTGATATTTAAGACAATTAAAAACTTAATTAACTCTGTGGTTTCTTGAAAAACCACTAATACTACAACCAAATAGGAAATGTCTTTTCTATATTTTTTATCTACATTGAAATTATCTCTGTTTTTATCTTTGGCAAATTTTTAACCCCAAAAATAACTTCAGCAGGATTTGTTAGAAAACTAACAAAGGTAATGTCCAGACCACTCAACCATTTCAGTGACATCTGTCAGCTCAGGAATTATAAGGCATATATAGTAGCTTTGGTTTGTTGACATTTTTGCGCTATCGGATACCAGAGTGCTCAATTCGTTAGAGGAGCTTTGCATTAAGCGGGTGGCAGCCGTTAATTTCTTTGCCAGAATGCTCAACCCCTTGGAGGGGACCGTATATATATATATATGTGTGTGTGTGTGTTTACATGTATATAAGTGTTTGCAATTATGCATATGTACACATGTATATTTTAATGGGTATTAGGTTGATTTAATTAGTGTAAAAATGCTTTTGACCCCCATACATACATATGTTTTAAGCTCGTTGGTGTGTGTATGTCTGTGTGTGAGCATTTGCATGCATGCAGTTAAGCTCTGTTAAATATAGGTTTAAATCAATGAAGTCTTTTTCTTTCATTTGGAATAATGAGTAGTCATTAGTCTGGCATTTTGGTATTATTTTAAAGTCTTCCTTACTGCATTCATTAAGGTGTTTTGATACATAATGTTTCTTTTTAAGCAAAGAGACACTATTATTAATTGCTTGAGTGCAATCAATGAACATCTCATTGCAGTTAATACATTTGATTATGTAGACTACATTATTTGAATTACAACTCAAATTTCTATTTATAATAAATGTTATTTAGGGATTTTCAGACGTATAGAATTTTCTTTCAATGATTATATTACATACTCCACATCTTTTTATTTTTGCATTTTGAACTCATTGGTCTAGTGGGTAGAGTGTATATGAAAAAAGTCTGGAAACTTATTTAATGATCCTTGTTGATTTTCCTCTAAGTATGCTAAGGTTAGGGTGGCAGTGTTCGCCAATGGTCCGGGAGACCTGGGTTTCAATTCCATGTCGAGTCATACCAAAGACTTTAAAACGGGTACTTGATACCTCCTTGCTTAACACCCAGCAATATAAGGTATGTATCAAGGGTAAATTGGAGAATTCAGGGAAAGGAGTAGCGCCCTCCCCTACAACTTGGTGTAGTAGCTACTGAAAAGGGAGCCTTCAGGTGGCCCTCGACTAAAGTCGCCAACTTTACTTACTTTAGTTGTCATTGCTGTTCCTCAGGTTTGGATGTAATTTTTGTTGTTGAATTGGAATGAGTTGTCATTTAGGATTAGTTTTATACCATGAGTGACAGATTTTTGGTTAAGGGTTGGATGTTATGTTTCTGGATATTTTCCTGGACAAAATGAGATGGCCTGTTTTCCTACTTCATGGGGCATATTACTGAATACATTGGTGATGTCAAATGTTACCATGAATGTATACTGAGTCTGTTATTGGGGTATGATGAGCCTACTACTATGGGTCTAAATTTGAGGTAACTGGGGTTTGGAATTTTTGTTTTCACCGCTATTTTTTTTTTTTTTCCTTGGACTTGTAAATTTTATCTTTCATTGTCTGCTTCTTTTACAATTATGTTGTTGTATATTTTTAAGGTTTGTTTTTGTTTGGGCAAGAGATTATGTGCATTGGGTTTTTTTTGTGTAATTTAATGATCCAGAGTTTTTCAAAGAATGTATTTCACTCAGTGTTATTGCCTTTTTTTGAGAAGAGTTTGGATTTATCTTTTGCTGAGAAGTCATCTATATTTTCTTTGTTATGGAATTTCTCAGTCAATCTTAAAATTTTCATTCAAATTATTTGAGGTCTCTTTTTTAATTTTCACATGGATTAAATCCAACCAATTCCCTTGAAAATATCTACATGCATGTAAGCATAAGTTTGGATACGTATATACGTGTACACACGGATGGAAGATACATAGACATACACTTACACATATATATTCATATAAAATAACAATCTTTAGCTAAAAGAAAAAGAAAGAACAAATGACTAAAATCCCTTAAAAATATATTTGAGTAAGAATGTATGTATTCATTTGCACACACACACAAACAGAATTGATATTTATATATACACACAGAAAAAAACAGATTTACATAGATCTGAAATAAAACAAAATCCAAAACAACCAATCCAAAAAATCTTCACTATGAAAAAAACAGCCGTAACTTAGTAAACATATTACCTGAAGAGGATGTACAAGTAAGAAATACATATGACACGAAAGTATATGAAATAATAATTATAAAAGCTATATACAAAATTTTGAAATCATTTGCTGACCTAATTAAAAAAATATTTATTTTTCTCTCATTGGACTTACAATAATATTTTTAAGTAAGTTGGCCAACCACAATCAAGTGTGATCTCAAGGCTCCCTTTTCAATAGCTACTACACTGAGGTGTAGGAGAGAGCACTACACCTTTCCCTGGATTGCTCCATTTACTTTTTAATTCATACCTTATAAAATTGTGTGTTAAGCAAGGGGGCATCAAGTACCATTTTTTGAACCATTGGCATGACTTAACCTGGGATTGAACTTCGGTCTTCCAGACCATTCACAAACACTCTAACCAATATGCCAATGGGCCAGTGCAAAAAATATCTGAAAATATACAGTGACTGAAAAAAACAAGGTCTTCAGAGGAGGATTTTTTTATATTAATATATATATATATATATATATATGCCTATGGTGTAATGGTTGTCGTGGGAAATGGACACGGCAACATGAGTTTAAATCCTGGACAAGACTGTTTGCATTTCACATAGCACTAATACCCTTGGGAAAGGTATGAATCCAATTATTCTCCCTCCAGCTATGGGTAAATAGTTGGGCAGACTAGGTTCTTCAGCCTTGGTGAGGCAACTAGTCTAGGAGAAGGAAAACTCTGAATTCAAACCTGTTAAACTCTGCTTAAAAATTGACCTTGTGTCATGTCCTGCCTAAGTGGAGGGGTTGATAAATATATATACCTATATATATATATATATATATATATATATATATATATATATATATATATATATGATGGACTCTTCTGTCCATTTTGACACATGAGGGCTCTAGAGTTGAGTTAAAGATGTGAATTGTTGGTCTACCTATACAGGTAATTTGTTTATAGTGATGAAGGCCTGTGTATAACCAGCCTCACTATTAAGATGACCTGACTGCAGAAGAATGGCACCACAGATTATTTTGAACAATACTTATCAGGTCTTTAATTCAGAGGGTATTTTTACCAATATTGATTGCCCTAAAATGGTTAGAAAGCCTAGTCGACCCTACTATTTTACTCTTAGCTGGGAGAAAAGAAGAGACGGATGCATGTAGAAGAACCTTGTCTGCCCTACTATTTTTATTTATCAGGCATTTAGGTGAAATGAAACCCAAACAGCCTCATTCAGGTTTAGAACTTGAGTCCATTTCCTTTAGGCGGTGTGGATATGCATACAGCATTATGGTTATATATATATATATATATATATATAGCTTTTACTACACTATTTACCACACCATCATGACTTTAATGATTAGAAATTATTTGAAAACTTTAAAAGATTTTTTAAATTTAATCCTTTAGAATTTATCATCATCATAGTGTGCCAACAGCATGGATTCTTTTGACTCTCTCTCATCATCTTCCCTGTCAGCTATTGCTCTTAGCAAGTCCTCAAGTTGGCATCGAGTGTCCACACAAAGCTGACAAATGTAAATTCTTGCTTGTGTTGGGGAGCGCATAGGAGAATGTTACTTATGAATTTGACCCCACTTCTCTTGCAATACCTTGCATGCCCAGCTCATCTTACTTACATGGTTTGTGAGATGGGAGGAACGTGGCTCTACAGCTACTGTTTTCTCGGGTGTTAGTTCCCGAATTTGTTCAAAACAACATCCTTGTGTGGTTCTCATCTAACTTTTTCTTCAAGCATTTCAGCTGTACAGTAATTCTGAGATGGATAGAGCTTGGAAGTATTTCCATTTTAAGACTTCTAGAGTTTAGAATCAGAGATATTTAGACAATGAAACAAAACAAAATGCTGACTTATTAGAAAATAGGTTAACAAATCTTGATATACTTTCAATAAGCTTCAAGTAAGCTTGTAACTTTTAATAAAAAAAATGAAAATTAAATCAAATCTAAGAATTTGAAACTATTTTTCTGTAGACTACTTATTGGGTGTTTTGTTGGGTAAATATGATACTATTTCATGTTCCATGCTTTCTATATAGTGCACTTTCATCCCACTTGTACAGCTGAAGTTCTCCAGAATGTAATATCACCAGATGATGGTGAAAACTGGTAACTGTTAGTAGCTCTATCTTTATTTTTTTTTTATTGATACTGTGTATATGTGCGATTAAGATTTAAAAACTTTCAGTCAGTCATTGATAATGTGCTTTTTTTTTAGTCTTTTGATAACTATACAAGATATGAAGTATAATTTTGGGACCATGAATAGAATGTGACACAAGGTCAACATTTTTAGTGGTGTACAGTAGGTCTGAATTCAGTGTTAACTTCTCATAGACTGGTTGCCTATCCAAGGCTAAAAAAGCCAGCCTGCTTAACTATTCAACAGATAAATTCTTGCCTTTCCCAAGAACATTTGTGCAAATTGAAACACTAACATCCTCATCCAGGATTTGAACACGGGTCACTGATTCTATTTCCAATAACAATAACTGTTACTCTGAGCACACCTCCAATTTAAAGAGCGGTATTCCACTTAGAAACTGTCCTTACATCCTGCCTATGACGGTTGGGTAGAGTAAATAATACCCCGAATATGTATTCCAATTTAATCAATATTAAACGTACAGGTAATATTGCTGGATTATATTTAATGATCAGATATACGAGTCAATACATGCACAGGTTCCAAAATAAGGAGTGTATCAGCAGTACCCACACCACATACCATACCCTGGTCAAAATCAGCATTGTCCTTCTGGGTGTTGCAATTTTATGTTCTGTGAGTACATACATACACACAGACATTTATGTGCTGTTATTTCAATGTGATCATGTCTTTATTCCTAATTTAAAGTATATATTATTGTGTAAGCCTTGATGGGTTAAAACGTGTGTGTGCATTGAATGTCGACAGAGGAATGTTGAAGAGGTCCTCTCTCTCTCTCTCTCTATATATATATATATATATATATATGTGTGTGTGTGTGTGTATGGGTGGGTGGCCAGCCTGCAGTGCAACAGTAGTTGAAGCATCCTGTTTTGACTCAAGACTCCAGGGATAGGGGTGAGGGGAAAATGTGGTTGGGATGAAAAGCTAGAGGGGTGGGAGATGAGTAACAAGGGGGTTGACAGAACTGGATGAGTCACATTCTATCGTGATGGCATTGGGCGCTTGATGGTGGGAGAGGTGTATGGGGTTAGTGGGCTTCTGGATGTTGCAGTGACTGACTGTTGACTGGTCCAGCTTCTGACACCATGTGGGAAGGTTTTGGGGCAACGGGTAAGGGGGTTATAGGAACTGGAAGAAAAGGAGGAGAGAAAAGGATCAATAGATGACCTGTCCTTTCAGTTTTACTTGTAATTCTACTTTCGCTTTCGCTTTCAATTGTTTCTTATGTCTTTTCTTTTCAACCTTTTTCCTGAACTAATTTTGGGTGCTTTTTTTATTAGAACTATGTGCTAGAATGAAAACAATAAAATAATCACTTGCCTTCTTGTGATTATTGGCCTGGTGTTTAAAAAGTGAAAGGAATGATGAAGAAAAGAGAGACAAAGTTAAAAAAGAGAAGAAGGATCAGAAGGGAGTGATTATACCAAAGCCAAATATGCCAGTAAAAAGCAAAAAAAGAATCATGAAATCTTCAGCAAAATAGAGAAAAAGGAAATAATACAATAAAAATATTCATCAAAGAAGAACGAAAAATAAAATCAAAGCTTAAAGATTGAGTTAAAAAAAAAAAGAGAAGGAAGGTTGAAATATTCAAAAACTAGAGATAAAAGGATAATACTAAAAAGAATAAATAGAATAAAAAAAGAGAAAGTTGGAATATATATATATATATATATATACACTATCTTTGTACCATAATAGTGGTTAAGTATAAATATAAGTGTTTGAAATCTATATTTAAATATAACTGCTACTATGGGACAAAAGTAGTAGTAGTAGTAGTAGTAGTAGTAGTAGTAGTAGTAATGATAATAATGTCTTATAATCAGTGGTGGACCAACATTTTGTGGGACTATGAAGCTTAAATTGTTAGGACATTGACCTAGTGGTTAGAGTGTTCGCCAATAGCCCGGGAGACCTGGGTTCGATCCCAGATCGAGTCATACCAAAGACTTTTAAAATGGTACTTGATACCTCCTTTCTTAACACTCAGCAATATAAGGTACAGATCAAGGGTAAAGTGGAGCAATTCAGGGAAAGGAGTAGCACCCTCCTCTACACCTTGGTGTAGTAAGCTATCGAAAAGGGAGCCTTCGTGTCACCCTTGACTATGGTCGCCTACTTTACTTTTTACTTACTTTAACTGTTATTTTATATCAAGTTAGACTTAATCATCATCATCATTATTATTATTTTCTAATACCCATTTCCCATACAGTAAATAGACTGAAATTTTTTATGCTGTGTGGAATAAAATAACTTCTTGGGCCCCATCATGATTAGAGACCCTGAAACTTGAACTTGATTTGTTTTATAGTAGATCTCCCCATACTCATAATAGTTGTTTCTGTTTCATATATGAAATTTACATGTATATGTAGTAACTATTATGGGACAGAGGTAGTATATAATAATATAAAAAGAGAAAAATCAAGATCGGGAGAATGCTTGGTGAACATAGAAAATAAAACTTAGTAATTCACTTGAAAATGAGTTGATTAAGGAATAAATAAAAATAATGAAGTAAAAGATGGCAAAGGATTTTGGTATCATGTGACTGAGAGTGAGTGAGTGAGTGAGTGAAAAGAAGAAGAGTAAAAAATTATTGGAGTAAAAAAGAGTAGAATAAAGAGAGGGGGAGGATGAAGAGAAAATTTAGATTGAGAGAGTTTGAAGGGAAAGAGAGTTAGTTAAACAAGAATTGATAAGATTTTCAGAAAGAAAAGAAGAGAGGAAAAAAAGATGGAGAGAGTAAAACTTGAAATGAAAGAAGGAAAGGGAAAAAAGAGGGAAGGCATAAAACTTTAATGTGAAAGAGAAGGAAAAAAAGAGATTAAAACATGAAGTGAAAGAGAGAAAAAAAGGAAGAGAAGAGGTAAAACATGAAGAAATGAAAGAGAAGGAAAAAATAAAGTTAGACTTAAATGAAAGGGAGAAATAGACCTCTCTGTGAGTGAGGGGCAAAAAAGAACACGAGAAAAAGGTATTCAAAGTAGACAGAGAGGAGCTATGCTTTTATTCTTTACAAAAATGTTTAGAGAAAGAGAGAGAAAATTCATCCAGTAAAGGAATGAATGAGGCAGTCACAATGGCAAGATATAAGGATTAAAATAGCAGAAATGTCTTTTGATGTGAAAAGAGAAAAAAAAATGGATGAGATTTTTAAGAAAGGAAAGAGGGAGGGTTGTAAGAAGAAACAATCAGATTGTGTTGTGGAAAAAGAAAGAAAAACTGATGTATGAAAAAGAAATGAAGGAATTAAAAAAAGAGGAAAAAGAGATAGAGTTGGGATAAAGATTAGTATGAGTGTTAATTGGGAGAATAAGAGGAGAGAGAGAGAGAGAGAGAGAGAGAGAGAGAGAGAGAGAGAGAGAGAAAATGAGACATTCAATATAAAAGTGAGACTGAAGGAAAAGAATTGAAAGTGACAGAGAAATAAAAAGTCAAAGAGAAAAGGTAATGGGTGATGCTAAATTGGAGAGGTTGAAATGATGTAATTATATTGGGTGAATAAAATGAGACGAGAGAGAGAGAGAAAGAAAATAAGACATTTAATATAAAAGAGAGACATAAGGAAAAGAATTCAAAGTGAGAAAGAGAAGAAACAAAAAGTCCCATAGAAAAAGTAATGAAAATGCAAAATTAGAGAGAAAGGGAGAGATGGAAAATGATTTAAATTGGTATTCAGGATTAAAATGAGAAAAAAAAGAGAAAGGAGAATTGAGATTTAAGATATAGAATTCAGTGAGAGAGAGAGAGAGAGAGAGAGAAGTAGTAAAAGGACCAAGAAAAAGAAAAATGGGAGAGACTAGATTAGAAAGACTAAGAGAGGTGGAAGATGAAGTGAGAGTTATAAAATTAATAAATAAATAAATAAATTGATATATTAATTATTTAAACTCAAGTGATAATTACAAAGAAAAAAAAGCCATAGAGTAAAGAAAACTCTATTTGTCCTATTTTGGTGAGATTGTTGCACATTTTCCACCAGTGATCAGAGTTCAAGCCCAAGTAAAACCATAATTTCAAATGCTGATTGTTAAGAATAGCAGCTCCTTCCCCTTCTTCAATTTGATTTATAAGATTGGTGCAACACAGTCTTCCTTCCCCAACCCTCCTGCTGTTTAGCATTACGATGACATAAAGCTTACTTTCATTCTTTCTTTTTCTTCTGTAAAATTTTTTTTAAATTCTCTGGAGGAGAGGGAGAAAAATAAGAAAGAATTAAAAAAAAAGGAAAATAGAACATGAAAAAAAAAAAAACACTAACAGGGAGAGAACAAGAGAGAAAGATAAAAGACTAAAGCAGGATGTCTCATCATGTCCTGTCGACTACTGTCCCCATTTTTATTTCAGTTTATGAGCAAGCAGACCCATTGGGATGTTAAGTTTAAAGAAGCAAGAGTAGTTGAGGTTCTAAACTCAGAGCCAAACAGTTTCCCAGCAGTGGCGGCCTGAGCTAGCGACAGACTTGACTGACTTCTTCTTCTTCTTCCAATGATGACAATATCTTGGCAAACAAATAAAGTGTGGCCTGCTGTTCAACCAGTTTATATCGGCAATGTGTTAATCCTCTGTCTCCCTCGTCTCTCTCCAGTGTCTATTGATTCGGATTTGGTGTCAGTGACAGCCTGTGTTCTTCCTATCTTCCTTCCTTTGCCAAATTCCTCAGTTCCTCCATTGCTGAATCCTTTCTCAAAGGAGACAACTAAATAAGATGATCCCAGTTCAGTGATATTGTCCTCTTAGCATTTTCTTTTACATTCCTTTACTCTCTCTCTCTCTCTCCATAACTTAGAGTAGCAGTAGAAAGATTTTAAGAATTAAAGAAAAAAAAAATTCTCTCTTTTCTTTACTCCCACTTTGTGATATTTCTTGTTGGCCTTTATTCTTTCCTTGTGAAACTTTTCGTTCTTTTCCTTTCTTTCTTATTTTTCATTGCCATTTTCCCCATAACCTATTCATATCCATATTCCTTGATTTTTTTTTTCATTTTCATTCCAACTTGTTATTTGTTTTTTGTTTTTGTTTAAGAGTATTTTTGTTGCCTTTCTTGTTTTTTTCAGGGTGGAGTCTAGTCTTTATCTTAGAAGATGGTTGTTTTTTTCTTGGCTGGAGGTCTTGTAGAATTTTTTAAAGGGTGAGGGTGTCTTGTTTAATTTTAGGAGGAGAGGATCCCAGTTTTTTTTTTCTTTGGTTGTT
This sequence comes from Sepioteuthis lessoniana, assembly GCA_963585895.1. Taxonomy (NCBI): domain Eukaryota; kingdom Metazoa; phylum Mollusca; class Cephalopoda; order Myopsida; family Loliginidae; genus Sepioteuthis; species Sepioteuthis lessoniana. The sequence goes on along the minus strand of OY757927.1, from coordinate 77,779,161 downwards.
TTTTTTTGTTTTTTAGGGGGTTTTGTTGTATTCTTCTGTTTTTTGGGTTTTTTTAAAATCTTTTTTATCTTTGTTTTCCCTCCTAAGTTTATCACCTGTAAATAAGTACACATTTAAGAATCTCAAGTTAATTTTCTGTGAAACCAAAAATAGAGAATTTTATTATTTCTTGGATGGTTGGTTGGTTGGTTTTTTGGGTTTTATGGCATATCAACCTTTGTAGGTTATTTAACGCCAAATTCATTTTTATGTAAATAATCTGTTCTTTTTAAAACAATTCAGTTTAGCATAAGTAAACAGTTTAATTGTCAAAAACATTTCTATGTCAAACTATTCAAGCAGTTATATGTAACAATTCAGTTAAGTGTAAATACAGTTTTAATGTCGAAAAACAGTTCTATTTCAAATAATTCAGTTAAGCATAAGCACGCAGTTTAAATGTAAGTACGGTTTAATTGTCAAAAACATTGTATTTCAAGCAATTCAGTTTATTCAAACAATTCAGTTTAGCATTAGTATGCTGTTAATTCTGTTTAACCCATAGATAGGGCCCTATCAGGTGCTACCACTCTGGACCAGAGTGGACATGGGAGCAATGGCAATAAAGGGGTACTCCGCATTCCCCAAAATTGCAGCACTGCATCAGATTGTTTAGTGTCATATCTAGGACACTTTTTAGTGGGGGTCTTACCCCTCTGCAGAGGTGCAGTCAGTGTAGTCTACAGCCCCAGCTGACTTGACAATACACAGTTAAATGTCAAACAGTTTAATTTCAGATAATTCAGTTCAGCGTAAGTACACAGTTTAGACGTCAAAACAGTTCTATTTTGAGTAATTCAGTTCAGCACTAGTACACAGTTCCAATGTCAAAACAGTTCTATTTTAAACAATTCAGTTTAGCATAAATACACAGTTTAAATGCAAAAAAAATCAGTATAGTGAAAGAAGCATGGTTTTGCTCTATTTTACCCATAGATAGGACCCTTATCAGGTGTTACCACTCTGGGCCAGAGTGGACCTGGGAGCAATGGCAATAAAGGGGTACTCCGCATTCCCCAAAGCTCCAGCACTGCTGGAACCTCACCATCAGATTGTTTAGTGTCATATCCAGGACACTCGTTAGTGGGGGTCTTACCCCTCTGCAGAGAAGCAGTCGGTGTATTCTACAGCACCAGCCGACTGGGCAATTATTTCTTGGAGAACATTAAGATAAAACTGCTACAACTCTTTATTCAGAAATAAAATTTCATAGATATATATAAAGATAGTAATTATTTTGACATTTCTACATTTCCATATTTTTGGTTATAGAGTTGGAATAATAACAAATGAGACCTGTTTTCATTGTACAAGGGTCATTCATTAAATAAAGTGAAAATAGACAAATGAGTTGGCAATAGGAAGCACTATTTACAGTTACACCTTTTTGAAGGAAATCAGTAGCAATGAGTTTTTTAATATTCCAGAAGATGGTCAGCATCACATACTTTACTGACTACTGTGCCTGGAACTTTTTCTTTACCAGAAAATCAACATGTTTCCACTTCTTCGACTGTCTTCTTGACTGAGGCTATTAGTGGCAAACCCATGTTGAGCCCATTTATAAAGATTTTTTTTTTTGTTTACGAAAACATTCTTCTCTATACACATAAGACAATCTTTAGTAAATTTCATATGGTTTACATTTTTCAGCCATTAAAAAATTGGTGACAGACCTCTGTTTGAGCCTGGAGCACTGTTTTTGATTAGCTGCCATTTTGAATTGTCTCAGAACAAATATTTTTGTTAGATTATAAAATTTTTTGCAATAAACCTATTCCAAACAATGCAGAGTTTATGTAAATTGAAAAACATTTTGAAAAAGAAATTTTATTTTTGAACACAATTCCCCTTGTTTATTGAATAACACTTGTAGAATGTTCTACTAGAAATAAGAAAAACCTTGTATCTTTGATTTAGATAAAAACTAACTTTAATTTTTTGTTAGATTTCTTTTTTTAATATCATATCAACTTGAATACGTCATTTAATGCCAATGCAATCCTTGTAGAAGAATAATTGTGGTACTATCTAACTCATAGTAGGGAGAAATAAGGGGTGTCATACCTTCTCCAAGGGTATTAGTCCAAAAGTGGATGTAATAGCATGACTGGAGTTTGAACTTGCTTACACTGATGTCACAGTCTAGCACATGAGCCACTACACAAAGGGACTCATTGGCTTTTAATTTTAAAGAAGAGAAAGTATTCTTTTGTGTACTTAGAATTTTTTAGACAAAAAATGCTATCAACCTAAATGTGAGTAATAATTTTGTTGAGTTGAAATGGAAATATGATGGGAATAGTTAGGACTATAGAACCTTAACTTCAAAACATGATTTCATAAATGGATGATTTCGTGAACATAGATCAAATGATGATCAAGACGTAAGATCAACTTATATTCAAGTCTATGTAGTATTCCTTTTTGTCCTGTTCCTTATTTATCTTTCTCGTATTTTTCTTCAAATTTGTTGATGACTACTTTTCTTCCATTTTTTTATCTTCATTTCAATAAAGTTACTTTCACTTTCTTTTTCTCCTTTGGTTTATCTTTCTTCTTATTCCTTCTTTTTTCTTTTTGACTGTCTTTCTTTCTTCATCTCTGTTTTTTCTTCTTTTTCTTACCTTATTTTGCTGCACTATTTCTTTTTCATTGCTTTCTTTCTTTCTATTTTTTATTTTTATTCTTCCTTTTTCTTCCTTACTTTACTACTTTGCTTTTTTATTCCTTCTTTTTTCTTTTTTTTTTACTACTGTCTTTCTTTCTTCGTTTCTTTTTTTTCTTCTTTTCCTTACCTTATTTTGCTACACTATTTCTTCTTCATTGCTTTCTTTCTTTCTATCTTTTATTTTTATTCCTCCTTTTTCTACTTTGCTTTTTCATTCCTTCTTTTTCTTCCTTGCTTGGCTACTTACTTTTCTCATTCCTTTTTTTTCCCTTACTTTGCTATTTTCTTTTTCATTTTTTTTTTTTTTTTAGCAAATATCTTTGTTTTTCCTTCCTTATTTTAAATTTTCTTTTTCCACCTTACTCTGCTACATTCTTTTTCATTCTTTTTTTTCTCTTTTTACCATTTTTTAATCTCTCTCCTTATTCTTTTCTTTCACTCTTTCCTTTTAATTCAACTGCCTCAGCTTGTTTCTTCATTTTGTTGGTTTTTCTTATATGAACATTTTTAATTATTTTCTTTCTCTTCTCCTCTTTCTCACATTCTATTCTGTTTTTATTTCTCTCTCTCTCTCTCTGTCCTCCCCTTTCTTTCTTATTTCTCTCTCTCTCTCTCTCTATCCTTTTATCTTTCTCTCTCCTCCTATAGCTTTTTTATCTTTCTCTCTCTTTGCCATTCCTTTCTCTCCCTATCCTCCCATTCCTTTCCTACTTTCTCTCCCTTTTCAGATTACATTGTGGTGCCTATTAATGATCCTACCACTGCAATTGTCCTTTTCAAGTCACACAATCATCTTCTTTTTTCATCCATCCTCCTCCAATCCTTACCCTAACTCTTCACTTTTTTCTGCTTCTTCTTCCACCACTCTCAATTCTTGACAATCACTTCTCCCACATCTCTTGCCTCTTGTCCAACTGTTCCTCATCTTTGACTTAGAAACAAACAAAATCCAAACAATGCTGTCAGTATTAAACAGTCTTTATCAAAATGCCAGTGTCCGGTGAATTATGTAGAAACGGGTCAAAGCAGGGTGGTGGAAAGCATTATTGCCACATATCATTTAAGGATGTTATAATTTTGTCATGATTATTGCAGGAGTTTAGAGTGTGGGTAGGCCAGGAACCACAAGGCCTGTGCTATTATTAAAAGGCAATATAATCAAGCACTTGTTACATAGATATTTCTATAGGGATTTTTGTTTAGATATTTCATCGTTGATACTTTCTGTGTGTTTGTGTGTCTGTAGGTTACTGAAAATTAGAAAACTGTACCTCGTCTTTATTTCCATTCTTGAGTTGTTGTTTACTTTTTTTTTGCTTTCTTTTCTCTACAAGATTTTATACAGAGAATGATGGATATGTTTAATATAACTTTAGGGAAAGTAATCTTTTTAAAAATCATTCCAAGAATTTGAACCCTTTTGCAGTCGAAGTAAAATTTTTATCACTAATAGTACACAGGCAGAGCAAGATTCATTTTACCAATGGTTTCCAGGCAAAGCTACCTATTTATCATGTGTTATAAATCAACATTTTTACCTATCAGCTACCCATTGACTTATTTAATGTTGATGCATAGAAACATCACTAGGAGGCTGCTCTATTGTTTTGCAAAAATCATAATAAAAAATAAGTGCTCAATTATTTTCATGCTATGGTACGTGGGTCATTGAATATATAAGGTGAATGTTGCCCAAGTAGTTGGCAATAAGAAGCACTGTTTACCGTTAGACCCTTTTGGAAGGGAATCAGCAGTGATGGATCCTTCCATGTCTTAGAAGCCTGTCAGCATCACTTTATTTATTAACCACTGTGCCCAGAATATTTTCTTTACCAGAGAGTCCACTCTAAAGATTGTCTTTTTGACTCAAGGTTTGTCATTGCAAACCCAGGTTTAGCCTATTTGTAAACATTTTTTTACTAAAACATGTTTCTTCATATACATTGCATTCATTAAAAATTTCACAGAGTTTGTACTTCCCAGCCACCAGAAATTTGATGATAGACATCTGTTCAAGCCTGAAGCAACCAGATTTGCAGCCTTTTTGAAGAACTTTAAAACAAATATTTTTGCACAATTAAGAAAATTTTTTCTACAAACCAATTCCAATGCAGTATTGAAATTTATGGAAAAAAAATCTGAAAAAGAAATTTATTTTGTTTTTTTCAAATTATTTCTCCTTACCTCGAGAATGAACCTCATACTATGCTTCAAAATTGTTGATCAAATTTGCCTGTTTTTTTGTTTTTTGTTCTTGATATATGATTAATTGGCTTGTACCCTCTATTTTGCAAATTTTTCAAAAATAATTGACTTTCTCTATAAGGATTCACAACTTAGCTGCCTGTAAAAGAGGTAAGATGAGAATAGGATGTGGTCAGAAAGCTGAGAAAGATTTTAAGATAAATTTTTAAAAAGCTGACATTGGGGTTTATTTGACTGAGCCAAACAAAATAAGATCTAAATTTTATTCTTGGACAGTTCAGAAGCCCCTACCAAAAAAACAAAAAACAAAAAAAACGCACAAATAAAAATAAAAAATTTTTCTATTCTGCAAATGAAAATAAAAAGACTCGAATGAACAGGTGTCTTTATTTACTCGTGTATTTCATTTCAAGCTTTTTGTCCAAGTGAAAAGAATTTTAAAATAATTGTATAAAGTTTAGAATCCAAAAATGGAATGCATTTATATTTATTTTTTTCTCAAAAGATGACAGAACTGATACTAAACAGTTTGGTATGTTTTTGCTGTTATTGTTTTTGTTTTCTTTAGCAGAGTATAAATTTATTTTTCTGCCTACTTAAAAATTGAGTGCAAATAATGATACAAGTTATTTTGTCAGCATAAAACTGTGAAACAAATGTCGTTAAATAAATCTATTTTGAAATCCATAAAAGGCACCTGCTATCTTCAAGCAAAAACTTAGGTGAGAACTAAATCACACACACTGATGGATTGAAACTAACTTGGGCTTTTTTAAAGTTTCAAGCAGAATTTGTAAAGGGTTTCCTTAAAACCTACATTTTAGCCCACTTAGCTGGGGGTGGAGAATACACTACATCTTTGCAGAAGGGAAAGACTCAGCATCTGACTGTGAGGCTCTAGCCTTGGAGATTCGAAGTATGTGCAATACCCTTTCCTTGCCATTACTTCCAGGTCTACTCTGATCTGGAGTGGTAGCACCTGATAGGGTCTTATCTATGAGTCAAATAGAACAAACCATGTGCAAACAAATGACTGATGTTAAACTGTGACTGTTATATAACAATACTTGAAATCATTTAACTCTCTGCAAAATGGAGCTCAGGTTCATTTAAGAATGTTATCAACAAAATGTGTTTATAAATCATATATATAAACAGGATTTGGCATTAAATAACCCACAAGAGTTGATACTCTGTAAAACCAAACCAAACCTAACTTTTCACATTAAAATTCTTTTGAAAAATGCTCAATTCCTATAACCCTGTAAATGTAATTGAGTGTCTTTTAAATCTCTGTAAAACTTATTCTTTGATTCTAATTTTTGCTGTATATATATATATATATATATATATATATATATATAGGTTATTGAATGCAAGAAGGATCAGGGAGTTGTTGCAAAAAGCTGCCAAAATAATTTCTAATAATAATTATAAGACCGAAACAAGTATTAAAAAGAAACAAAGAACTTATCATCTAGCAGATTTGACCATTCCAACAGACCATATAGGAAGAATTTAAAAATAGCAAAATGATTGACTAATACTTGGATCTTGCCCGAGAGCTGAAAAATCTCTAGATTTCAAAGGTGATGGTGATACCAGTTGTAATTGGTACCCTTAGAATGGTCCCCCAAAGGCTTGGAAAAGACCATTTGGAAATAGGTGTTTGTTACAAGATAGAACATTGGATAGAAAGCTAGTACAAGAGATTTTCTTATTCATGTCTTCTTTGATCAATTGGAGATTAGATTTAGCTTGACAGGACAAAGAAGAGGAAATGTATGTTTTCATTTTTTTAAACAATTTACAGTATTAAAAAAATAACTGAACAATGTTTTATCATTTCCACAATTATAATGAAACTTCAGTGGATTAGACACATGTTGTTGTATACTCACAACCATAGCCATAATACAACTATACGTAGAACATAATCAACAATAATATACAAACTCCAATGAACGAACGAACACACTTCTTTATAAAAGTATATCTCTCACACTTTATTCTCGAAAGGGTGATGCTTCCCATGTTGAGAGATGAGCAGGAGACAGGAACAGACTGCTATATTGATCCAGCAGTACTTCTTTCTCATCTTGGCTGGGTTGCTCAACCATGTGTCACTGAGGGCCCAAAGCCCTCTGTCTGCCATTGGCTCTCAATTCGGCATCTTGTCTCCAACTGACTCGAGCTGTCTTGGGCACCTGGTTATATTATTGTCTCATGCCCACCTGCTTCTGCTGTTCTTCCGCTTATTTACACGGGTGCATCTCTTGATTGATGGCTCGGTTGAAGGTCAATTTATAACAACATGAGAAGTGATTATTTTCTTTTTTATAGTCGTCAAAGTTCCTAAAGTAAAAAGCAATTTACACAGGAGTAATAAAAAACATCAAATTGAGGGAAAAAAAATTCTAAGAATTTTTTTATTTTCTGGTATTTCTGAGAATTTTCTTTGACAACCACAATCAAAGAATGTAATCACTTCCTATATTTGTCTAAGCCATTGACTCAGTTTTCCCCTGGTGAGGTTTTGTTTGTTTTTGTCCAATACTGTAAAACTGATTATTTGTCTTCCTCTTTACCACCAGATTTTAATATTTAATTTATTGAATCCTTGGAGTTAAGGAAAAATCTCAGAGTATTAGTTTTTTAAATCCTGTCATTGATTAAATAAATTACCAGTTTATTGTAATTTTTTGGGAACTTTCTGCCCAAATTTAAATCCATTTGTTGCTTGTTTCTTGCTGTTTTAATATCAATTAAGATCAGCTGAGGATCAAGTATTTGACCTTTGGAAATTATTATGCATCAATTGTTAGAAATAATCTTTTTGTCACTCTATAAAACAAAACAAATTTCTTTGATGATGTGCGATGTTTGATATTTAATCAGTGTCTATTTGACCCCTACTTGAATGAGAAAAAAAAATGAAAATAAAAAGTCTACAAGGCATTCACCATTTTTTTAAAATTTGCATATTCAAAAACAAAAATATATTGCAGCAGTCATAAAAAGTTGAATTTTCATAATGTTTTTATTTGTGATATTTAAAGTTTTTTTTTTTTTCAATCTAAGGTCGTTAACCTCTTTTACTGAAAAAAAAAAAAATTTTTTTCTGCCACCATGCTCACTGATTGTCACAGCTGATAAAACAGAAAAAAGAAAAAATGAATTCTATTGGACTCTTCAGATATGAATACGTCTGATACTCATTTTTCCTTTTCTTTTCCATTTTCCTTTCTTTTTCTTTTTTTTTGGGGGTGGGGGGATTGTGATGTCAAATTATCATAGACATAAATCTACATTATTATTAATTCTTTTTTTTTTTTTACTTGATTTTCTTTCATCTTAATTTCAGTTACTTTTTATCAAAACTTCTCAGCTAGAGTTCTAAGCCTGTGATAAATATACATCGTTTAGTTTTGTGTTTAGCATACAAATAGGATCATGGGTGGATTTCGTGGCAGCCGATATAACAAAAAAGTTAATCCAATTTAAGTGCTTGTAAAGAAACATGAATTTTCACCAAACCTGATCATATCATGACTGATTTTTATCATCCAATTGATCATCATTCAATGGGTCACTTCCATCAATAAAGAAGGAACAAGACTGACAATGACTTAATCACATGCAGATACATCTCTTTAATCTATGTTTTTAAAAACCGTTAGAAAAACAGTTAAATCTACACTCTCAAGAGAGGCATCTTTCATCATAGCCTTTAATTATCATGACTTTTATTCCGTGCACAAAATTTTCAGCTTAAGTTAAACACTTTGTTCTTTAAAAGAATATCAATTGGCTATAATTAATGACTTTTAAAAATAAGTTGTTTATTCCTAATTAAATTAAAGGATTGTGATTTCTTTTACCCTGAGAGACAATATTGATGAAACAAAGTTTATGTATTATGTACTCAATGGTTTTGGGTTTCAATATGATAATACTTAACTCCTCTCAAGACGTATGTCACTGAAATTTGTAAGTATGAATTTACCCAACCTCTCCATCATGAGCAAGGTGTGACACGAGGCCAATTTTTCAGAGGACTATGTATTTACCCAACCCTTCCACCATGAGCAGGATGTGACACTAGGCCAATTTTTAAGAGGACAATGTATTTACACCCAACCACTCCACCATGAGCAGGCTGTGACACAAGGTCAACTTGAAGCTAAGTAAAGCTGGTTTGAGTTCATTGTTTTCCTTCTCTTAGACAGGTTGCCTAACAAAGGTTAAAGAACTTAGTTTATCCTACTTATTTTGCCATAGCTGTGAGGGAGGAGAACAGGTGCGCTCATGACCTTCTTAAGAGCAAAGTGAAACACTAACAGCCTCGTCCAGAAATTGGACACTTGAGTCACCAGTTCCATTTCTTACTTTACTAACTTTGATACTAACACACCTTCATTTTGGAAATACTAGTAAAGAAACACAAATTAATGTGACAGGAAATAGAATCAGTGACCTGAGTTGAAATACTGGATGAAGCAGTTTCACAAATGCTCTTGGGAAAGGCATGAATCCATCTTTTTTTCATCTAGCTATAAATTCTTTAGCCATGGTTAGGCAACCAGTCTAGGAGAAGTAAAACTCGGAATTCAAATCAGCTTTACTCCATTTAAAAAAAAAATGTTCTTATGTCACACATGGCTCATGGTGGAGGAGTTGGGCAAATGCATGTATCTTTTCAATTTGTACATTATAAAGACAGAAAAGAAATGAGAGAATTGGTGGAGGGAGGAAAGCAGAGAGATTTTTAAGCCTTTACGGACATGGGTTACTGGTTCATTTGATAATAATTATTTAAAAGAACAGAAAAGAATAGAGAATTTTAAAAATTGACACAGTATCAACAAATCTACTCAAGGACTGTTGGTAAACACACAACTTACCATGAAAAAAGAGATGATGTCCTGGTACTATACTAAACTGCATCCGGCGGGGGGTGGGGGTGGGGTAAGGCTCCAATTCTTGAGCTCTAGGGAGTGTAGAGTATTCTTTCATTGTCATTAACCCAAGGTCCATTCTGATCCAGTGGTAGTACCTATTCGGGTCCCATCTATGTGTCAAATACAAATTGATTGAAAATAAACTTATTTATAGGAAGTTATCCTGAATCACCTTACAGATCCATTTGAAAATTATTGGTATTGTATGAAAATATGAGGAAACAAAGGATTCTTATCAAACTGAATTATTAATGTTCAGAAGACTCCAAACCTCCAGATTATTATCCCTAGTTACTTGAAACCATATAATAACTTACAAATTATTTGTATTAGATAAGAATACTTGATATCATATGACTTGAATTGACTGTCCCCCGGGAAAAAAAACGGGAGGAAGTATACGAAGAAAAACCGATATGAAACACGGCATGTCGACTGCATGGAAAAGGGTTGGATATGCCATGTGATTCCTATTGAGGTTGGTTGTCGTGGTTTTCTTGGACATTCAGTCATTTTGTTTCTTTCAAAAATAGGAATCACTGGCCGCACTTTGAAAGTTGCCTCAAATCATCTTCAGATCACGTCGCAATATGCATCAAGTTGGATTTGATCGAAAGTAAGAAGTTTTCAGCATGAATGAAATACACGCAGAACCACCATTCCCGTGTGATTACATAAGAAACAGTTACTGTAAACCCGTAATAACATTAACGTCCGAAAGTAAATACGTTTTTTTAAATCACAAACTGCACACTAAAAATGAAGATTAACGTCCAATGTAGTCTCTGCTCTTAATTGATCTGGCGTATATATATATATAATTCTCTTAATACCCTGTCGAGTGGCAAAAGCTGCTTGGTACCGCCAGGAGTGGCAGTACCACCTTGAACTACCGAAACTGTGTTATCACCCCTGGTTGGCAGCTGATGAGGGCAGGGTATTGCACATACTTTTGAATGATGAAAAAAAATTTAATTAGGCAAAAAAACTCTAAAGAAACAACTGTATAAAATTTAAGGGGATAGACTCCATGGTGTAATGTGTAATGAGTTGGACTGCAACTGCTTAGTAAGAGAGTTCAAACTCTAGTTATGCTATTATTTTCACTCGTATAAACCTCTTTATACCCCCAGCTTTTTGTTAAATTGTACCACAAATGTCCTTCTACAAAGATAGCTTTGGTATTAAATAACCCATGATGGTTGATATACCACAAAACTAAGAAACTAAACCTGAAATATAAATATAATCGTATAATGTGCATAATTCCCTAATTTCTGGGAATAAAATAACCCTAGATGGGTTGACATGCCTTTGAACTTAATCAGTCATTAAGATATACAAAAAATAGTTCAATTTTTTGGAGGTATGATTTTGAGAGGTGTGAAATGTCAAGCAAATCACACAAGTTAAACTTGATTAAGAATAGATTCATTATCAAATTAAAATTCTTTGGACTTTGAGGTGGCACCTCATGTAAGTTGATTCCTGTCAAGGCTGGCAATGAGTGTAACGACTCATATTTATTCAAATATACACAAAACATGTCAACATACATGTACAAAATTTTCTAACCTCTAAGCATAAAATAACCATTGCTGAGTTGTCATGCCATTAAAATCAATAGCTAAATCAGCCAAAAAGATGCATTTAGATTTTAAAATAGATGAAAGAACTTCCTTTATCTTATACCCTTTTGGATTAGTTGGGGTAGATCTCAAGGTAGAAAAAGTTAACCAAAGTATATTAGCTGTGAGTGAAGATCCTCAAGTATTTATAAGGTTAGGTGTATAATTTCCTTGAGTAATTCATTTCGAGAATATTTAGTCGACTCCACTTGAACCAAAATCTAAATTGAGGCAAAAGCTAGTATGTCCAAGAAAATTGTAGGTTTTAGTTTTTTCTCCTTTAAGTATTCATTGCCAAATTATAGACATGTGTTATATGCTAGTGAAAGTTTTATGATAGGAAATATGCTTTTAACTGTTAAACATTAGTATCACCTTGCAGAACCTGATGAAACTTATTTTCTGACATTGTGAAAATTATTATTTAATGGATCTATATTGATATTTATCTACCTAAACTTAGTTTAGCATGGTTTTATGGCAATCAACCCTTGTAGGTTATTTAATGCCAAATCCATTTATATACATATAACAGTTCTATTTCAAACAATTCAGTTCAGCATAAGTACACAGTTTCATTCTATTTAACCCGGAGATAAGACCCTAGCAGCGTGGACCTTGGAGTGATGGCAATAAAAGGGTACACTGCATTCACCAAAGTTCCAGGAGCCTCACTCTCAGATTGTTTATTGTCATATACAGGACACTCATTGGCGGAGTCTTACCACTCTGTGGAGATGCAATCAGTATATTCTGCAGCCCCAGCTGACTAGGCCAAAAGCTATTAGCAAAGAACACCGAACGAGGATTGAACCCACTATAATAGTGATGGTTTGCAGCATAAGACTGCTCACCATTTCTCAAAAGGAAAGTACATATTTATTTCCCAGAGGTTCATATGCCTTATCAACTGGATTTAGAATACACTGTGTTCCTTCCAGATGAGTAATATTCTCTTTCAAAGAGTACAGAGGGAGTCCTGTTGAGTAGTTGCTAACTTTTTGTAATGTGACATCCTATTGAGTGAATTTTTACTCCAGTCATGCAATTATATTAACTTCCAAAGTAATACCAATGGGAAAGGCATGAACTCCCTTATCCCCTAGCTATGGGTTAAAAAGTACAACTACCATTCTTTTACCAGAATGGATTTGGCATTAAACAACCTCTGAAGGTTAATATGCCATTAAATTTAAAGTAAAGTTGGCAACCGTTGTCGAGGGTGACCAGAAAGCTCCCTTTTCAATAGCTACTACACCGAGGTGTAGGGGAGGGCACTACTCCTTTCTCTGGATTGCTCTACTTTACCCTTGATACATGCCTTATTTTGCTAAGTGTTAAGCAAAGAAGTATCAAGTACCATTTTTAAAGTCTTTGGTATGATGCGGCCTGGGATTGAACCTAAGTCTCCCGGGCTGTTGGCGAAACCAAACCTAACCAAATCAAGATGATGTCCTGGGTATGACACAAAAACTCTACTGATGTTGTGGTTCCAGTTCTGGAGATGTGAGGAGTGTACTCCTTCCTTGTCATTACTCCCAAGACCTCTCTGATCTGAAGTGGTAGTACTTGTTTGGGTGCTATCTATGGGTCAAAATAGATCTGTTTAAAAATAAATTCATATTTGATTGGAGCATATTAAAAAAAACACACCTTAAGAAACAGTGACACAAAAAATGTAAATATAAATGTACAATGAGCCTAATTCTCTAACCTTCGAGCATAAAATAACCTTTGACAGGTTGACATGCCATTAAAACCTATCAATCAATCAATTTTTCACTTTTAGATTTAAATAAAAACATACAAAAAGCAAATTTGGCATTTGTCATCTATCCCAGCAAATTTTTTTTCAGACACAAATAAAAAGTGAAAATAGGAATTTCTTTTCCATGCTTCAGATGATCAGTTAAAACTTGTCGACTTTTCTGGTATCAATTCAAAACTGTTTTAAAAGAGTTCTATTTTATTTGTTGGAAACAATCATGATCATTACCATCAGTTGAAATATGGATTCCCTTGACTCTTTCTTGCCACCAATCCCTATCTTCTGTTACTCTTGGCAGTTCCTCAAAGACTGCATCCAACATCTGCACAGAGCTGTTGAACATAAGTTTTTGCCAGTTGGCCAACACTGGTATGTCTTCATATAGGAGAACTTGGTTTATGTGTTCACTTTGCTTCTACAGCAGTGTCCAGCATCTTTTGTCCATCTTACTTGGATAGTTTGTAAGATGGGAAATAACAATAGATGAATTATGATATTGATAATCAGTAATTTCTCTTGGATAATTTTGTTCATTATTTCAAGATGAATATTTTTTCGTGCAAATCCAAATCTAAAATAGAAAATGACAAGAGCCCTTAATTACTTTAATTTTTGGTGATTTTGTGCAGTTATTAATTTCTTGTTCCCACATTTGTTAACTGATTGTCCTTTATTAAATTTAGGTTAGCACAAGACCGGAAGTAAAGAACACTTAAAGAGAAACAAACTCACTTATAAAGACCTAGCTCATTACGCCATGTAAGGTACCTTTGAGTCATTTCCTAAGAGTGATATACACCAATTTAAATCGTTTACTGAACTTAGTTGAGTTTAGCACAAAGCCAGATATGAAGACACCTAATCAAAATCAAAGTTGTTAACAAAAGCCTAAAGGCACCTTATTGCTATTGACTAACATGTATACCTATACATACTTATATATAGAAATTGTCATTTACTAAACTTAGCTTAAAACAAGGCCAGAAATATGAGGTACTATTTACCAACCCCTCCACTCGGGCAGGATATGACACAAGGTCAATTTTTTTTAAGCGGAGTTTAACAGGTTTGAATTCAGAGTTTTCCTTCTCCTAGACTAGTTGCCTAACCAAGGCTGAAGAACCTAGTCTGTCCTACTATTTACCCATAGCTGGAGGGAGAATAATTGGATTCAGAAATATGAGGTACCCAGTAAGGATTAGACTCACTAATGATGGTCTGCAATCTTATTTCATTAACCATTATACCATGCAAGGCACCTTACAGTTATTAACTAAGATATTTATATATCATCATCATCATCATGTCGCGCCGCCTGCGCGGATATCCCTGACCGTCTCTCGCCATTTCTCCCTATCATTCATCGCCTCCGGCAGGTCTTCAGGGTTACATCCCGTGTCCTCACACAGCTGCTGTATGTAGGTTCGTGCTGGTCGTTCCACCCTTGCACATCCATGTGTGGGGGTCCACAGGAGTACATCGCTGATGAGCTCGTCCTTGCTTCTCCAGCAGTGTCCTGCGTGTCTGGTTCGTCGAACTTGTATAGTTTTTGTGATGGGGGGCAAGTGTCCGTATAGTTGGAGTCTCGTGGGTGTTGTCGCCAGGACTTGTTTAATACTGCTCTCAACATTCTTGTGTAATTTCCGTCCAGCCTCCTCTCCAGCCGCTTCGTAAGCGTCCATGTGGTGCATCCATATAGCAGTATCGACACAACCGCTGCCTGGAAGAAACTGCGTTTCATTTTATCAGTTAGGTCCGACTTCCATATGATCGAGAGCCTATCGATAGCTGTCCATGCCTTCGTCAGTCGTGTGTCGATGTCTTTCTCGGTTGATGAGACGCTGCTTCCTAGGTAGGTGAATTTGTTGACTAGTTTCAGAGAGGCTCCGTCTAGTGTGGCAATGTTGCCCGTTTGGTTGTAACACATATATTCGGTTTTGTTTGCATTGACATGGAGGCCAATGCCAGCTGCGGCTCGTTCCAGACTATGCAGTAGTGTCTCTGCTTGATTAGGCGTATTCGCTAGTAACGCCAAGTCATCAGCGTAGTCGGCGTCCGTGATTGTTTTTGCGGGGTACCTTTTGCTTCTTCTCTTAGTCAGCTGGAAGCCATTTTCTCTGATTTTGTCGATCGAAGTCCTAAGCACATAGTCTAGACAGATGATAAAGAGGTACGGGGCTAGTGTGTCTCCTTGTAGTACTCCTGCAACTATGTCGAAGTATTCCGTGTCTCCATCTGGTGAACGTACTTTCACTTTGGTGTTTCTGTAGAGAATCATTATCGCTGCTACGGTTTCTTTTGGTAGGCCGTATGCTAGTAGGATTTGCTCCATCTTCCCTCTGTGTATGGAATCGAATGCCTTGGTAAAGTCGACAAATAGTAATGTCGCCTGTAAGTTTTTTGCCCGAACGCCTTCCAGGATTCTACGGATGGTCAGTATTTGTGAGGTCGTGGATCTATTTCTCCGGAAGCCATTTTGGTTTTTCCTAAGGATGTTGTCTATTTTGGGTTCTATGCGGTTTCGTAGTAGGGCATTGTGTACTAACAGAAATTGTCATTTACTATGCTTTGCTCAGTTTGTAACAAGCCCAGAAATATATCTACCCAGTGAGAAACAAACTCATTAACAATAGCCTGCTAACCTACCTCATTAATTGTTATACCATACAAGACACCTTATAGTTACTGACTAATATATATATATATAAGTCAGTAATATTGTTAGTGAGTTTGATTCTTACTGGGTGGCCATATTTCTAGCCTTGTTACAAATTAAATGAAGTTTAGTATATGATAATTTATGTTAGCATGTGAATATATATATATATATATATATATGTTTACATAAATTATTTATATTAGTGTGTGTGTATGTATATATATATATATATACACACACACACTAACATAAAGTATTATGTACTAAACTTCGTTTAATTTGTAACAAGCCCAGAAATATGGTCACCCAGTAAGAATCAAACTCACTAACAATGTTCTGCTAGCTTAGCTATCTAACCATTACACAATTAAAGATTCTTGAAGAAACTTTCTTACTATAAAGTAAATGGCAATGTTGCCTCCATATGAGATTAAAACATGGACTGCCATTTGATAAGCAGAACTTCCAATAAATGCCAACTTTAGTTAGTTCGTTTTAGCTTATCGTTTTTGGTTTTTTTAAGTATCAAGCTAAAACTATATTAGAATTGGTCTAGGGAGCCTAACTACTTTTATTTTTGATGACTTCTACTGTAACTGATTGGATACAATGAGTTAATAATAATTGTGATAGTCATCACTTCATTGAAAAATATTCCATTGTGGGTAATTACTGTTGTGTTGACTCATATCAATCCGGCAGTCCGATGGTGCATCGTCCTTCCCTTTCTCAACTGCTGCACTGTCTTCTTTAATAAATTGCTCTATTATATGCCCCAATTTCAAGTCAAATGACTCTTGTCACTGTTGGTCATAACAACGTTGACCACAACACCAGGCCTGGCTGTCTTGATGATAGATAAGTAGTGCCGGTCAATAATATAATGGAAGTTTCTGGACTGTGCAAGGGGAAGGCTAATAATGCATGTGCAGTAGGGTCCACTGAGATTTCACTTTCTCTCACCCCTGCTGTCCCAGATGAACCAATGATAGTGCCAAAAAAATAAATAAATATATATATATATATATATATTGTGTGTGTGGTTGGAAGAGAGAAAGGAAAAATCAATCATTGTATTCTATATCTTTTGTTTGACATTTGTGTTTGAATATTGTATTGGCTTGAGTCCCTGTTACGTATTGAAGAAGAATCTTTTTTCTTTTACTTGCCAGCACAATTTCAGTTTTTGCCATTTTTCATATTTTTGAGCTTCAAACAAACTGAGGAGTAAATTCATTGAACAGGTTGCAACACTGGGTCAATTTTTAAACAGACTTTAATAGGTTTGAATTTCCTTCTGGACTAGTGGTCATACCAAGGTTAAAGAGCCCAGTCTGCCCATTACAGGAGAGAAAATAGTAGGATTTATATCTTACTAAGGATATTAGTGCTCTGAGAAAATGTGAACATCCAGGGCTTGAACTTGGGTCACCATGTCCATTTCTGATGATGATAATCATCATTCCACTAGTGCTTGTAATCAGCTAAAAAATATTTCCTCCTTTTTTGGAAAGGAGATGTCTTTTGGGAAGGGTATGAACCCTCCTTATCTTTCTAGCTATAAGTTAAATAAAGTACTACAACTGTCCTTCTACAAGGATCGCTTTGGCATTAAATAACTCATGAAGGTTGATATGCCATTAAACAAAGAAAAAATCTAAACCCTGGACCACCATTTGGCATAACAGTTATCCATGTTGGAAACGAAATTTACAAACCAATTTCAAACCCTGGAAAAAGCTGTTTGTATTTCACGAATGCCTTTCTCAAGGCATAAATTCATGTTATCCCTCCACTTATGGGTAAACAGTTGGGCAGACTGAGTTCTTCATCCTGGGTTAGGCAACCAGTCTAGAAAGAAAACTTTGAATTCAAACCTGATTAACTCATCTTAAAACTGATTTTGTCTCAAGAGCTTCCTATGGTGAAGGGATTGAGTAAATAGATGTTAGAAAGAAAATTTTAACCTGATATTTGTCTCTGCCTCCCACCTGACAGGATTTGACACAAGGTCAATGACCCAAAGGTTGGTTATAGTGGAGGTTAGGGAGGGGATGGTCGGGAATGAGCTGAGGCTTGAGCCCTGCTGGATTATGCTGCTCATCGGCCCATCTAGTGCAATGTGGGCCTGATGAGCTTAGCTGGTCATAGACCCAAATCTGGGTCCAGGCACAGATGCCTGATTATAACTTAAACTGGACCATGGGGTCCAGTGCTGTACAAGGGTGACAAAGGTGTCAAGGAGGCAGCTCGCCCACCTGAAGGTGGCCCAGCCGAAGTTGGGAGCCTTTCAGCTTCAAGTCTGCCATGGAGCATTGACTGTCTGGAACAGATGCCAGACAGTCCGCTGAAAATTTTTAACCCTTTCACAGGTACACTTTCCAATTTGGTGTAGTTTCAAGTGCTACATTTTCCAACAAAACACTGAATGTGATTCACACGGTACAATACGTGATTAAAACTGGACTTGGTGATTCTGCTGCAGCTGGAAAATATAAAGCAGCAAATGGAACTTGGTATGAAATTTGATTACATTTGCACACAACATGTTGCTAGGAATTGGACAACTTTTGCATATTATACTGCTTTAAGAATGCATGTGTAGTTGCACATAGCAGAAAAAAATTGAAAGTTTCCCCAAGCAAAATATCAATGTTTATCTCAAAGCATGTCACATGTTTGCTATGATACTTATGTGAATTCATTGTCTAGCTTTATTTATCCTGGGTATTACTGTAAACTACATCTGATGGTGAGAATCGTGTTGTGGAGATCTGAGGAGTTATGGGTATCTCTTCATTGCCATTACTCCCCGGTCCACTCTAACTTGGAGTAAGAGTACCAGTTAGGGTTCCATCAATTGGTCAAACAGATCTGTTGGAAAAATATTTTTCTTCAGTAGGAACATGTGCAAAATAAGACCTCTTCAGATATATCTACACAAAAAATGTACATATGAACAAAGACTGAATGTGGTTCCCTAACCACTTGGCATAAAATAACCCTTGATGGGTTGACATGTTGTTAAAATAAATCTAGTTTTATTATTTGCAATAAGAAAAATGTGTTTTGTACATGAAGTTTTGTCTGTTTTCTCTAAATGATGATAAAAACCTTCATAGTTGGATTTTTTATTGTGATTTGTTTTTTTGTTTTGTTTTTCTTTTTAGTGTAAAATAAACAACTATGATGCACAAATGTTTTATAAGGCACTAAGAAACAAAGAACAAAATCAATACTGTGTGTTAACTTTGTTATTCCTCTTCTCCAAACTTAATGGATGTGTTCCAAGCAGCAGCATGTTCATCTCCTCTCTTGATATGATGGACTTAATCGTGAAACAGATTTTAAGCTTGTTGAAATTTCTCTAAAACATTTTACTTTCTCCTACCTCTGAGCAGGCTCACCTGGCATTCATGTCGGGTAGGTAGTTGAAGATTGAACACTTAATCTCACGGAGCTGTACCCCCAGGCTTTAGTTGCTTTTCAGGGTTGAATTGATTGCTCAATGCCTGAGTTGCCCTCTAAGGGGAATGCTGATGCGGCCAAGCATTTTTTGGATCAGCCGCATATGAGTCTTGATTTGTTTATGGCTCCCTACTATAAAATGGTCTTGTGCAGCATTCTAGCTTGGTGGGAGGTCCGTTGAATATTTGTTTTTTTTTTCCTGCTAGCAGGACCTTTCCAACTTTCTGACCCAACCTTTAAGCTTTACCATATTTACCAACCCACAGGGTCAATTTTTAAGTGGAGTTTAACAGGTTTGATTTCAGAGTTTTCCTTCTCTTAGAATAGTTGGCTCACCAAGACTGAAGAACCTAGTCTGTCCAACCTTTAAGCTTTACATCACTGAGGTGACATAATTCAAGTTTAAGAAAAAGCAAGAGCCAAAGATATTCATTCATGATATTTTTGATAATTTGATAGATTTAATTTTATCTGCCAAAAGAAAGTATAAGTTCACCAACTTTAGTCGAGGGTGAACTGAAGGCTCCCTTTTCAATAGTTACCATGTCCATGGTAGAAATCAAAGTGTTGATAAACTGATTTTTCTTTATGAAAAATAATTCATACATCATCTTAATAGCAATTTAAATAAAATTGAAAAAGAAAAAATATGCCACAAAAATACTATCTGATGCAATATATACAAAGTACATCTATATCAACAGTGTATATTCACTCCAAGTGAATAATTATTTATATATGTATATAATTATTCACTTGGAATGAATATACACTATATATATATATGCTCCCCTATCCCTGTAGGGTTGAGCTCTCTAGTGAGGGAAGTAAATGGTTGCCACTAGCGTAATGCTAGGCTCTTCATATGAATTGAGCTCTCGGTAGCCGTTAAGCGGATATATGTAAACAAAAACAAAGGTGATACATAAGCATTTAAATTTCCTTTGTTTGCACTAGTTTCCTCGTGGCTGGGTGGTAGAATCTTGGATTGGTGTTTGAGTCAACTGGATTTCGATCTCAGCTTCGGGAATCTAGCCTGTCTAGCCACACAGAAGAGTTCTGATAGAATGAAACAGGTCTGTCAGTGGATGACAATATATATATATATATATATATAAATGTGTGTGTGTGTATATATATATATATATATATCATTATGCTGGAGAAGAGCAAGATGAAATAGTTAATCAGATAATAAACTGGCCCAAAAAACCTCAAAAGATCAGGCATGACTGGGTGGGAAAGGTGATCCACCAGGAACTGTACAAGAGACTAATGTTTCACCATTCAGACAAATGATAGGTGTACAAACCAGAATCTGTCTAAGAAAATTACACATAAAATTCTTTGAACTTTCAAATATCAACCAATTACCAAGTTCCAACCAGAAAACCAGACCTAGTTTTAATTAAAAAGAAGAAAAGAAGTCATCAACTAGTGGATTTTGCTGTTCTGGCTCACTACACAGTGAAAAATCGACAAATACCTAGACCTTGCTTGAGAGAAGAAAAAAACTCTGGAATATGAAAGTGACAATGACACCGATCATAGATGGAGCCCTGTGAGCAATCTCAAAGAATTTAGAAAAGAGATTGAGTAAACTGGAGATCAAAGAAAAGATCAAAATTATCTAGACCACAGCACTTTTAAAATCAGCTCAATTACTAAGCAAAGCCCTGGAGATATGAAGAAATTTACTGTCACTTAGACTCAATGAAAAACTTGCAAGGACCAAAATTATTATTATTATGTTAGCTCTTTGAGAGTTTTTCACATCAACATTAGCTGATGTTTTTTTAACTGGAATTTGAGTGCGTGCAAGTCTCTTCAATTCTTCTCAGTATTCTAGACTATTATAATAATGCTGCAGTTTGGATTTTTTCCTCTTGTCTTATTTCCAAGTGTTCCAGTCTTTTATCAATCCTTTGGGGATTGTTCCTAATGCACCAATTGGTACCACTATCATCTTCATGTTCCATAGATCTTTTTAGTTCTCTAGCAAGGTCTAGGTATCTAGTTCTATTTTTGCTTTCTTTAAATTTTACACTGTGGTCTACCGAGGCAGCAAAGTCTACTATTTGCTGGGTTCTCTTTTATTTAGTTGACTATCACTAGGTTTGGTCATCTGACTGGGATTAGGTGATCTTTTTGTATCTCAAAATCCTGGAGAGCATAGTGCATCTCATTCTTCAGAATAGATTCTGGTTTGTACATATACCACTTGTTTGTAGCATTAAATTTAAATTTCTTGCATAATTCCCTGTGGATCACCTTCCCCACCTAGTCGTGTCTAGTCTTATACTCTTTTTTGCACTAATTTGCTGTGTTTGCTTATTATCATTTACTCATTGAGAGTTTTTCACATTAGTTTTAGCTGATGGTCTTTAACTGGAGATTGAGTGACAACAAGTCTCCTTGACTCTTCTCAGTATTCTGGCCATTGTCAATAGTGCCATAATTTGGATGGTGTCCACTCCAAGTCCTCCAGTCCCTTTAATAATCCTTTAGTTACTGTACCAAAAGCACCAATCACAATGGGTACAATTGTCACCTTCATGTTCCATAGTTTTTCAATTCCCTAGCAAGGTCGAGGTACTTACCCTTATTTTCACATTCTCTCAGTTTTATTTTGTTGTCAGCTGGGACAGCAAAATCCACAGTTTTTTGTTATTATAAGGTCTGGTCTTCTGGCCGAGATTACATAGTCCGTTTGTATGTCCAAATCCCATATGAGTTTAAGTGTGTCATTCTCCAGGACAGCTGTTGAGTTGTGCATATACCATTTATTTGTGTGGTCAAATTAGAATTTCTGGCTCATTTCCCAGTGGATCGCCTTGCCCACCCAGTCATGTCTAGTTTTATACTCCTTCTGCGCTAATTTGCTGCATTCGCTTATTATGTGATTAATGGTTTCATCTCTATCACCACATAACCTACATTTGCTATTTTGTTGCCTCTTATCTATTCTTGTTTTGATATTATTGGTTCATATGGCATTGTTTTGTGCTGCTATTTGGAGAGATTCTATTTCTCTCTTAAAGTTTCCTTTTCTTAGCCACATCCAGGTTTTCTTGTGAGAGATGTTGTTTATTATTATTATTATTATTTCACTCTTTGCAAATTTTTCACATCAGTTTTATTCAGATTTCAGTCTTAATTTCTGTGAAGATGAAACCCATTCAAAGGTGAAAGTTTTGTGAGAAATCCCAAATCTGTGTGAGACATAGAACTTTTTGAACAGCTCCCATATATTTTATACACATTCACACATATGAATAAGATAAGTTTGGTAAAAGACTATAGAACTTTATTTATATATCATTTTTTTTCCTCTAGCGTTCTTCTTAGTTTCTTAGTGTTGGGGTTCAGTTGTAAGAGAAATTACCCTAAATTCTGCTCCTAAGTGCTTTCAGTCATATCAGCTGGTTCCCTTATTGGAGCAGTAGTAACAAGGCAGTCAATCAATGCATAATAATCTATTATAAAAACAAGAGTTAAAGTTAATATCATTAACTGACCAACTAATTGTTCCACACTTAATATATACTATATCACCCAGAAACATGTTAGCCCCATCAACTGGGGCTGTAAAATACACTGACTGTATCTCTGCAGAGGAGGTAAGACCCCTCCTGCAACGAGTGTCCTGGATATAACACTAAACAATCTGATGGTGAGGCTCATGTAATGCTGAAGCTGAAGGGAACGTAGTGTCATCCTTCATTGCCATTGCTCCCAGGTTCACTCTGCTGAGAGTAGTAGCACTTGATAGGGTCCTATTTATGGGTCAAATAGTACTGTTTGACATTTAAACTGTGTTTAAACAAATGACTTTTGCCAAACTGAATTGTTTGAAATAGCACTGTTTGATCATTTAACTGTGTATAAACAAATGACATATGTTTAATTGCAATGTTAGTGATACATAGCAGTACTTACAACCATCTAGCTGTGTGAAAAAATGTGTTTACAAATCATATATTTTATATGTATAAACAGGATTTGGCATTAAATAATCTACAATGGTTGATATGCCATCAAACCAGACCAAACCAACCATAAACATGTAAACAAATACCTAACAAATTTTTACAAAAAGTTCCACTTCAGTAAAGTGAAACATTATGCAGTAAAACCTGATATTATTTGGTATTATTTATGAGAGCATTGAAACTCTAAAACCAGAAATATGAATATATAAGTAAATAAGTTGGCTGATGATAGTCGAGGGCAATCAGTAGGCTCCATTTCCAATAGCTTGTACACCATAATGTAGGAGAGGGTGCTACTCTTTTCCTAGAGAGCTCTGCTTGCCTTTGATCCATACTTTATAAAGCTGAGTCTAAAGCAATGAAGCATCAAGAACCATTTTTTAGAGTCTTTGGTATGTCTTGACCTGGGATTGAACCCTGGTCTCCTAGGCTATTGGCAAACACTAAGCCAGTTACCAGTCCCAAAATAAGTACACTCCTTATAATAAGGCAACTATTTACTTACAGGTGATACTGTATGTATATAAACAGTGTGTATATATATATATATATATATATATATGTTTGGGTAGCATTTTCTCTTGTAAACATGTTTGATTAAAAGAAAAAATAAGCTAAAATTCAAAATTCTTAAAGCTCTTTATATAAAGATTAAGAAACCTTCCTTAAACAAGTTCAATAGCTACATTCTAAAATGTTTATAATACATTTCCTGCCAGTTCTTCTCTCCCATTCTCATACTTTGAGTAATAAAAATTTTCTTTCATGAATTCTCCTTCCACTTTTTCTTTCTCTTCATTTTATATTCATATCTAGAACTCATCATTATGTTTATCATTTGATTATTTGCTCCACTGAAGATGGTTCCAGTTGGAGACAAAATTGCTTGGGAAATATATGGCACCTTCCTAAGTTCATTCCATCCAGAAGTCAGATGACTCATAGAGAGACTTGAATGAATCAAAGACTGAATAGGCAAACAAGAAGTATCTGTCCTATTTAATCAAGCATACATACACACATATATATACATATAAAGAGGGATTAATAAAAAAATTACAGGTGTTACAAAAAAATGAAGAAATAGAATTGGATTTCCATCACCGAAGATTTGAGAAGTCTGTAGAACAATAGACTAAGTGTTGGTAATAATAAACAAAGGTGAGTCAGAAATTTCTCAATATTTCGATAATGTGGGGCACAATTCGACAACTTCCTATGCTTTTGCTGGATTGTGAGATACCAAGTTTGTCAAATACTCTTTGGATGCTACTTGCCAGGTTTGCCTCTATGGCTTGAATCATACCCTTAGAATCCATGGTTTTAGGCTTACCTGACCTTGCCTGATTATCAAGGCCCTTGAAAACCAAGCAAAATTTCTTGAACCATCTGGTTACTGTACTGTGATCAACTGCCACTTTACCTCTTCCATAATGAAGGTTTTCTGTTGCTTTCACAGTGTTATGGCCCAGTTCAAACTCACAAACATGGGTTCTTGAATTTTACACTCATCTGTGGTGCTTTCAAATGACTCACAGAGTGAAGCAATGCACAATATTTAAGCTCACCAACTATCATCATAGTACCAACCATGGTGGATAACTTCCACTGTATGAATTGGCATGTGCTAAAATATTGTATAACTTTTGACTCAGTCAAGAACTAAAAAGCTTAGAATTTCTTAAAACTTAAATATTCCTTTTTTTTAAATACTGTTCTCATTACTAATCTAAAGTTGATATTAGTTTGAGTTTAGAATCCTTTCTTTTTTGATCCATGCTGATCTCTTAACAAGGGGACTTAGTATCAGTTCTCTAGGGGTTCAAATCCCTGTAAAATTAGGCACTATTCTTGACCAGAGATTAAAAAAGTAGGAATGCCTTTACTTCTTAAAAAACAAAAACAAGAAACTTTTTTTATCATTTTCTAAATAAGAGAAAGAAGTGAAGTTAAAAAAAAATCTATATGAAAGAGTGATTCGAATAGTCTGCTGGGATATGAAAATATAAACCATGGGACGAAGGAGGTCAGAGGAAAGAGACTTGTCCCCACCAATGGACATCCAGAGAGAAACGTCTTCAATTATAAGCCAATCAGAGTTCGGCAGAAGATTTATGTGCTCTTCAGCCTCAGGATGAGATTTCCTTCAGAGGGCATCGCAGTCCCTCCAAGAATATCAATGAGCCTCGGCTCTGGATCTCATCAAACTGAGGATAGTCTTACTCTGTCTTTAGTGCAATATCCCCGAGAGGGGAGCTCAGATTTCTGATTAATAGTGTACCAAACCTCGTAAAGACACCATTGTAGTGAGTGAAAATTCAAAAATCTAAAGGCATATTAAGCATAGATATTATATACAAATACACCATGTGTCTATGTTTGAGTGTGTGTATATATATATATATATATATATACTCACTGACAAAACTTAGACAAATATGTATTCTTATATACACTCATACATATGTTCAAATACATAGACAAAAACAGAATGTATACCCAAAGATAAGACTATATATATATATATGTGTGTGTGTAAGGATACACACATATTTATAGATTTATGTCTTAGTATAAGTTCTCTTCATGTGTTTGTATTTGAATATACACATGATTGTGAATTAAAATACATACTTATGTCTATATTTATGTATATATTTTTTGATTGACAAACATTACTGAAGCATGGCATAATGGTTAGTGTTTGGCAATGGCGTGGGCAACTAGAGTTCAATCCCAGGTTGAGTCATACCATAGACTCAAAAAATGTCACTTGATACCTCCCTGCTTAATATTTAGCATTATAAAGTATGGATAATAGGTTTGTGGAGCAATCCAGGGAAAGGAGCTGTGCCTTCCCCTACACCTCAGGGTAGTAGCCATTGAAAAGAGAGCTTTCACGTGGTCCTTGACTCTTGTCAACTGACTTAACTATATGTACCATAAGCTGGCCCCAGCTATAAGTTAAATAGTACGACTACTGTCCTATCTACAGGGATGTCTTTGGCATTATATAATGCCCATTAAGGTTGATTTACCATTAAAAAAAGAAACCAAACCAAACCAGACTATTATACAATGAAAATCCCAAAACTGGCTTATAATTTTTCTGGCTACAGACTGAGTGATCCAGTCTCATAAGTATATCAAGCTTATTTATTTTTGTGTGTGTCTTCATTGTACCCAAAATATCAGCTTTATTAGAAGAAAGTAATGGCTAAATTATTGTTTGCATCTTAGCTGTGTGAAATTATTTGAAGCAATTTTTATCTATTTCTCCTTTGTTTCTGGACATAGACCTGTTCTAGGATGTATCAGCAATATTTTCATTTCTTAACCCCCTTGAATCCAAGCAACCTCTATTTGTATCCCTATCTACAATGGGCAGCTTGAATTCCAACTGTGGAATCTATATATCTACATTGCTATTGCCAAGCAACAATATGCCTAATCAGGTTGTTATATAACAGATTAGAACATTTTAGATTTTAAGTTCTTTTTTCTCCCAAGAACCCAGGTTGAGGATGGGGGTGCACTCCGTGTTCTAAGAGCTAATCAACTGAGAATTTATGGGGAGCTCATAAGTTATAGTATATGTTGTGGAGCTGTTTTTCAATGATCTTAACCGGTTTGAAATTTTTTACTACTGGTTGGTTGGTTGATTGATTTATTGTCCGCAGTACATTTCAAAACATCATTATCAAGAGTTGATGCTTATCTCCTTTTGGACTATATTTCAAAGAATAAGTCGCTACCTTTAAAATTCTTAACTAGTTCTGGGCTCTGTCATCAGATATTATTATCATTTCTTTGACTTCCTCAAAAATACCTCCACATTTCCAGAATCATTATATTTCAATCAACTACTATAATACCTTTAAGAAATGTGCAGTTGAATAGTACAAATAATAATATAATAAACTGAGAGAACTGAAGATTTGTGGAAGGACTGAAAACATTTATACCAAAACACCATTGAGAAAAGCTAGAATACTTATAAAAGTACTTCTCTACTTCTTAAAAAGAAGCTGCTGTACTACACATTGTAAATCCTCAATAAATATCTAATTAAGAGAATAAATCAAGTTCCAAGTTAATTTTTAAATAAAGAGTAATTTTGGTGGATCTGTTTACTGTGACGGACATTTTTTTTCATTCATCTAAATTCTCAGTATAACAGATGTAACCATGAAATGTGAATCGGAACGTATCACTCCTTAAATAAAAGCATCAATATTATCTTGGACTATTGTTATGATGGGCACCTGATGAGCTTATGAGTCATGTATTCTCTGTGTGTATGTGCATATATATAGAGAAAGAGAAAGAAAGAGAGGCCGTTGTAGTGTTATAGTCACAGGAAATTAATACAACAAACTGAGTTTAAATCCTAGATAAGGCAATTTTCATTTCTCATAGAATTCATACACTTGAGAAAGGTATGTAACAGCCATTGTCTCTCAACTATTGATAAATAGTAGGGCAGACTGAGCTCTTCAGCATTGGTATGGCAACCAATCAAACCTGTTAAACTTTGCTGAAAAATTTATCTTGAATAGCGTTGCATTCTGGTTAGTAAACACTTGTAATATTAAATAAAGGACAAACCACAATATGAGAGGAAATAGAGATATATTCTCAGGAAAAAGTATATACAACAGAGAGACTATTAGTAGACAAGAACATATGATTAGTGAATACAGAATAAAGATATAGTCCAACGATAGTATTGGCTTATTACGGTAGCAAGTAAGGTGATCTAGTGCGATCTCCAGTCTCCAACGCTCTAATACTATTCCTGATAAGAAGCTGCTCTTCACCTTTTAGTCTGCCCTGGTATTAGTAGCTACTGCTATATATGGCAGATGGACTAGTTCATTGTGTGGGAAAAGGTGGGTGATACCCAACAAATAGTATCCTGCTTGGGCTGATCCCAGCTTCTACAAAGTAAAATTGTAATATCTATTTTGATACTTGGGTATTGTCACAGTTTCTAAGTATCATGGACTGTATTTATTTATTTCATTCTATAATCTATATACATATTTACCGACCCCTTAACTCGGGCAGGATATGACACTAGGTCAATTTTTAAACGGAGTTTAACAGGTTTGAATTAAGAGTTTTCCTTCTCCTAGACTAGATGCCTCACTAAGGCTGAAGAACCTAGTCTGCCCTACTATTTACCCATAGCTGGAGGGTGAATAATTGGATTCATACCTTTCCCAAGGGTATTAGTGCTATGTGAAATGCAATTAGTTTCATCCAATAATCTATAATCTTTCGTTCTATAATCTATATACAGATGATGGTTCATACCAAAGACTCAAAAAATGATACTTGATGCCACCTTGCTTTGCACTCAGCACTTTAAGGTGAGAATCAAGGGTAAAGTGGAGAAATCCTCCCCCTCACCCCTGTGTAGCAACTATTGAAAAGGAAGCCTTCAGGTCACCCTCGACTAAGTTCGCCAACTTACTTATTTTTTGTGAAAAAGATCTAAGATTTTATTATAAGTATTTTTGTGAAGATAGGAGTATTCTAGCTGAGATGATGAATAACTAAATAAAAGCACTTGTGTGGGCTTCCTGGTGGTCATGGGCCAAGAACAACTGTTTAATTACATAATTTAATTAAATAACTCAGAATAGCAGTGATGTTAATTAAAAGTAAAAGCTATAAACTAGAGACACCTCATATCGAACCTTACATTCAGTGACTTCTGATTTTGTACTGTAACCACAAAGCTACGACTACAATTCATTTGTACAGGTAAAGAAAAAAATGAACCTGAAAGAAAAACTAAAAAAATTTTAATCACCTTAAGGATTGGCTAATTGTTGTATGATTCAGACCTTTTGGAGTCTGTCTGTTTGTGTTTTTTTGTTTGTTTTGAATTATTTTTTTTTTTTAGATGGCATATAGAGCTTGATAAGGGAAAAAGAAAGCAGGGTTCTCATGTTGGAAAATCTTCTGCTTCAGGACAAGATGCAAAAAAAGGAAAAGAAAAATACTTTGAGCGCATCACATTATTGAGTAAGCAACGTCCCAGTTTGCTCAATGCTGATGACTGTCAGATTGTTTTTCCCCATTGTCGTAAAACTCAGATAATTAATTATGTAGGTTAATAACTAGGAGGTATATTCCAGGCCTTAATGACTTCTCCCTTAATTACATATAAACTAATCAAGATCAAAAATTTTTCAATAGGGTTTTGGCAGTACAGGAATATGGCCAAAGATTGTTGATTAAGATTTCAATATTATTATATTTTTCTTTTCTTTTCCCTTTTTTTGGGGTGGTGGTGGTGGTGGAGTAGGGGGACATTTTGTCTTTGGTTTGGTTCTTCTTGTTCTTTCATTTTCTTTTTCTATTTGTTATTTGCATCTTTTTTTTTTTTTTTCACTCATTTTTTTTTCTTTTCATCTCTGCATTGATTGCAACTGTCTGCTTGGTTTGGCAAATTTTTGAGGAGGTTTTAAGTGATGCTTCTGTCATTGTCCAATATCTGTGATCTTTTCATGCAAGAAATGCAGGAATGTGTAAATAACTTCTTGGAAATGTTTCCCCTCTTTCTGGCAGATGCCTAGAACAATGCACACATTGCTGTAAACAGAGTAACTTAAACACTTATCCTGGTGTACACATGATTATGCATGCATACACACATGTGTATCTTTATGGAAATGCACACAGAATTTTTGAAAAATAATTGGAAAATTTACTTTA
The DNA here is from genome assembly GCA_963585895.1 of Sepioteuthis lessoniana. Lineage (NCBI taxonomy): Eukaryota > Metazoa > Mollusca > Cephalopoda > Myopsida > Loliginidae > Sepioteuthis > Sepioteuthis lessoniana. The sequence goes on along the minus strand of OY757927.1, from coordinate 77,749,041 downwards.
TGCATATATATATATATATATATATATACAGCTATTTTTATTTTTAAAAAAGTCCTCCATATCAGTGATTGAGGATATTTAGATTTATCTATAGCGTAGAGATACCATCATTGATGCTTGGTGATTGCTAGTTTCTAATCTAAATAAATATTGCATTAATATATATATTTATATCAAACACTCAACTTATTCAGACATTGGCCTAATAAGTAGAGTGTTAGTCAATGGTCTGGTAGACCTGGGTTCAATTCCCAGGTCGAGTCATACCAAAGACTCAAAAAATGGTACTTGATGTCACCTTGCTTAACACTCATCATTATAAGTTAAGAATCAAGTGTAAAGTGGAACAATCCAGTGAATGAAGTAGCACCCTCCCCGATATCTTGGTGTAGTAGCTATTAAAAAGGGAGCTTTCTGGTGACCCTCGACTCAGGTTGCTAACTTTACTTTACTTATATTAAAATGATATAAGCACCAAAAGATGAAAAAACATAAGTTTAAGCTGGAATTCACATGTAAACGGTTGAAAATTTTAAATAATCAATTGATAAATTGATATTCTTTTGTAATATGTGTATTTACTAAACCTCCTTACACAAGCAGGATGTGACACAAGGTCATTTTTTAGGCTGAGTTTACAGGTTTGAATTTAGTTTTCCTTCTCCTTGACTGGTTGCTTTACCAAGGTTAAAGACTCCAGTCTGCCCTACTATTTCCCCCATAACTGGAGAGAAAATATTGGTTTGGTTTCTTTGTTTAATGGCATATCAACCTTTGTAGGTTATTTAATGCCAAAGCCATTCTCATAGAAGAACAGTAGTGGTACTATTTAACCCATAGCTGGGAGGATAAGGGGCTTCATACCTTTCACAAGGGTATTTGTCCGAAAGTGAAGGTAATAGCACGATTGGAGTATGAACTCGCTTACTGTGATTCCACAGTCCATTGCTTTAACCATTACACCATGAGGACAACCCTGATAAAATATTGATGAATACCTTTCCAAATATTATTAACAGTAAGTGAAATATAAACAACCTCTTCCAGGATTTGAACTTGGGTTTGCTGTGTCCATTTGATGATAACCATCACACTACAAGCACCTCTTATATATATATATATATACACACACACACACACACACACATATAAGCACTTCATTTATATGTGCCTATATATATATATATATAAGAGGTGCTCATAATATGATGTATATAAATGTCTGTGTGTGATGTTTTATATATATATATATATATATATATATATATATATATATATAAGTCTAATTATTGCATAGGTGAGAAACTGACACTCACCAAGTGCTTTAACTCAATGTCTACACTATTCTAACATATACATGAATAAATAGTGGATATTAAATTAAACTATACTTTTAATTTTTAATATGATAAATATCATTATGAATTGAACTTAAATTCTTTCGTGTTGATTTTTGATTGTTTGATTTTTGAACAAATGGCACTTAGATCATTCTGTAATATATCTGAAAAATATTGTAGTTGGCTACATTTATCAGTAAAGAGTGCTCAGTACCAGTGACAACATATGCCTCAGTTTTTTCTTCTCCTAGACTGGTTGTTCTACCAATGATAAAGATCCCAGTCTTCCCTACTATTTACTACTATTTAGCTAGAAGGAAAAAAGGAGGATTCATACCTTTACCAAGGGCTTTAGTGTGAAGTGAAAGCTGCCTCATCCAGGTTTTGAATTGCCCAGTCGGCTGGGGCTGTCGAATACACTGACTGCTTCTCTGCTTCTCAACGAGTGTCCTGGATATGACACTAAACAATCTGATGGTGAGGTTCCAGCAGTGCTGGAGCTTTGGGGAATGCAGAGTACCCCTTCATTGCCATCGCTCCCAGTTCCACTCTGCCCCTGAGTGGTAGCACCTGATAGGGCCCTATCTATGGGTTAAATAGAACTAACAGCATACTTATGCTAAAATGAATTGAGTAAACTGAATAGCTTGAAATAGAAACATTTTTGACAATTAAACCGTACTTACACTTAAACTGCGTGTTTATGCTTAACTGAATTATTTCAAATAGAACTGTTTTTCAACATTAAAACTATATTTACACTTAACTGAATTATTACATATAACTGCTTGAATAGTTTGAAATGGAAATGTTTTGACCATTAAACTGTGTACTTATGCTAAACTGAACTATTTTCAATAGAACAGATTATTTACATAAAAATGTATTTGGCGTTAAATAACCTACAAAGGTTGATATGCCATAAAATCAACCAAACCAAACCAAACCAGGTTTTGAAGTCAGGTCGCAGAGTCCATTTTCTTTATGATGTCATAACTCTTACACCACATGTGCTCCTTTTACACACATATGCATGTATATACATTTTCACACAAGGTGTGATAAAAAGTATTTATATAAAAAAATACACACACACATAGAATGTGTGATGAAAATATACATATCTCTCTATATATATATATATATATATACTCATCCACAGACAGACTGTTTCGTTCTATCAGAACTCTTCAGTGTGGCTAGACATTCAGGATGCTTGAAGCCGGGATCGAAACCCGTCCAACTTTACGTTAGACTGTGTTTCAGACCACTCGTCCACCAAGCGGACCACATTGGCTAAGGGAATTTTAAGGTATTTTTATTTTTAGAAACAGCAGCAGCAGCCTTTGTTTACATTTTTTTTCTTTTTTTTTTTCAATACCCTATTGGCTACCAGAGTGCTCAATTCTTTCGAAGAGCTTTGCATTACACTAGCGGCGGCCGGCAATTCCTTCGCCAGAGAGCTCAACCCCCAAGTGTGTGTATATATATATATATATATATATATATATACACATACAAGGTATGATGAAAAATATATGTCTATTTATAAATAAAGATATACTCAAGGGGTGATAAAAGATATATATCTATTTATATATATATATATATATATATATATGTATACAATGTATGATTAAAAAAAATGTAGCAAGACGGAAATTTAATATGACTTGAATATTAAGATTTAAAATACTTTTACACAGCTAAGCAACTTAAATGCTAGACTGATGTCTCCATTTCTAGAAAAGTCAGTACTGATTTGATGAAAAAAATTAGGAACCAAGTTAAGATATTTTTTTTTTTAATACTGTTACTATTCATACATGGATGAACAAGTTTGTACACTGGTAAGTATTAAAGCTAAATTTCCATACATATTTTGTGATATAAATTCTATCTAAACAAACTATATTGAGGAGATGATATTTATTTATGGATATTGTTTCTTGAACTGTTCATGAATTTCAATAATCACTATATATATATATATATATATATATATATATATATATTATTCATTTTATTTTGTTAACTGCCTGGTGATTGTTTTGTAAAAACGTCATGAAACCCAGGGGTCACAGAAAAACTTACATGGCATTAAATATATAAATCTAATATATATTTATTTATTATTATTATATGATAGCTCTATCCTAGATATTGAGCACTCTCCATATTATATTGCACTTGGCTCGACACAAACCCACAAAGTGATTTAGTGACAACCAACACTGTTATAATATATATATGTATATATATAGGATAATGTCGATCTATTTGATAACTTTGGCAAAGAACTGACAGTCTCCAAGCACCACTGACTCTGTGTCTAACTTATCCTAACACTCACACACACACACATATATATATATATATTTATATGCTCTATCACCAGTGCTGACAACTATATTGTTAATATTTGTTCCAGGTTTGGTTTATTTATATAATGATATATCAACTCTTTATGGGTTATTAAATATCAACATTTGATTAATTAGTAAATGTTTGCATTGGTTTGATTTTATGGTGTACCAACCATTGTAGGTTTTTAATACCACACTCAGTTTTTACATATATATTTAATATATATTTTGTAGATGACATTCTTAAACAAGCCTAAGCTCATTCTTTTGCACACAGTTAAAGGGTTTCAACAGTCATAATTTAACATAAGTCATTTGTTTGCACATAGTTTGTTATAATTGGCCCATAGATGTGCTACCACTCCAGATCAGAGTGTAGCTGAGAGCAATGGCAATGAGAGGGTACTCCACATTTCCTGAATCTCCAAGCCTGGAGCCTCGCCATAGTAAAAGTTTGGTTATAATCTTAACTATATTTTCAACGTTCTGCTGCATTTCTTATTAAATTTTTCTTTTATTTGTCTATGATGATTTGTTTGCACAGTTATATGATATCACTAACTCCAATCTAATACAAGTAGTTTATATATTGTTCTATGGTTTCAAGTATTCCTAATATTAATAACTTATACACAATTATATGGTTTCAAGTAATCATTTCTATTTGATAATGATCATTGATTTGCTCAAAGTTAAGAAGTTTCAAATATTCCTATCAAATACTAATAATTATAACAATGGATCTATCAGGCCCATGAATAGGACCCGAACAAGTATTACACACCTGATCATAGTGTACCTGGGAGTAATGGCAATAAAGGAGTACTCTATACTCTTCAGAGCTGGTATCACATGACAAAATTCAGTTGAGTGTCATATCCAGGATACCCTTTTACTGCCTCCATATCCAAAGCCCCGCAAATAGCTGAAGAAATCTAACATTTTGATTTATTTGTTTAATGGCATATCAATTCCTTGTGGGTTATTTAATGCTAAATTTTTTTTCATTTGTAAATATTTGATTAGAATCATAACTATTTATATTTAATTTAATTTATTTGTTTAACAGCATTTCAACTTCCTATGGGTTATTTAATACCAACATTTGATAGATTTGAAAATTTTTTATTGTAATCCTAGCTATATTTTGTTTATTTTATTTCTTTACAGCATATCTGCTCCTTATGAGTTTTTTAATGCCAAAATTCAGTTTATTTGTGAACATATGATTAAAATCATAATCATTTACATTTTTTCAATGTTACATTGCAACTATTTTTTAAATCTAACTTTGGTTTTTCTATAATAATTATTTCTTTGCCTACAGTTGTATGGTATCGAGCATTACTATTTAATAACAATAATTTTCATGCTGTTATATGGTTTAAAGTAACCCTGTTAAATCTAATAATTTTAGTGATTATATGGTTTAAATTATCCCTATTAAAACCTTATAATTCTAATGATTATATGGTTTAAAGCAACCCTATCAAAATCTGATAATTCTAGTGATATTATGGTTTTAAGTAACTCTATTAAAATCTAATAATTCTAGTGATTATTGGGTTTAAGTAACTCTATTAAGATTTAATAATTCTATTGATATTTTGGTTTCAAGTAACCCTGTTAAAATGTAATAATTTGGTGATTATATGGTTTAAATTAACCCTTTTAAAATCTAATTCTAGTGATTACATGGTTTCAGTTACCCCTGTTAAAATCTTACAATTCTAGTGATTATATGGTTTAAATCAACCCTATTCATCATCATTATGTCGTGCCACTAGCATGGGTATCCCTGACCCTCTCTCGCCACTTTTCTCTATCGTTCATTGCCTCTGGCAGGTCTTCGGGGCTACATCCCATATCCTCACATAGCTGCTGAATGTATGTTCATGCTGGTCGTCCTGCTTTTGCCCGGCCATATGTGGGGTCCATAGGAGTACATCACTTATGAGCTTGTCCCTGCTTCTCCAGCAGTGTTCTGCATGTCTGGCTCCTCTAACTTGGATAGTTTTCGTGATAGGAGGCAGGTGGCCGTATAGTTGGTGTCTTGTGGGGTGTTGACGCCAGGACTTGTTCAAGATTGCTTGCAGCATTCTTGTGTAATTGCTGTCTAGCTTCTTCTCCAGCCATTTTGTTAGCATCCATGTAGTGCATTAGTGATTATATGGTTTAAAGCAAGTATTCCTATATCAGAATCATTTGCTCACACAGTTTTATAGTTTCAAGTATTCTTAGGTAATATTTTTCATTTGTACACAATTAAATTGTTTCAAATAATTAATTATAATTCTTTGTAAATAATTGTAGATTTCAGTAACTATTCCTGATAAAAATAATTTGTATATTGTTATACTGTTTCAAGCATTCTTATCAAATATTAATAATTTTTATACAAATTCATATGATACATAGATGAGTTGGTTTTTTAGCATGTCAAACCTTATCAGGTTATTTCATGCTGAAGTCTGTGTTTATTTCAAGCTCTTATATGATTTCAAGAAACTCTTTCTGTCTAATGATAATAATTTGTTTGCACACTAATATAAATTCAACTATTCCTAACTAGAACTAATTATTTTTAAACAAATGTATTTAACACTCAGATAGGACCCTAAAAGGTAATACCTCTCTGGGTCAGATTTGACCTGGGAGTAATTGTAATGAAGAGGTACTCGACACTTCCCAAAGATTCAGAAATAGAACCTCATCATTAGATGCTGTGTAGTGTCATGCTCAAGGCTCCCTTTTTTTGCTGGGGGGGGGGCGAGGTTCCTACCCTTCTTCAGAGGATACAGTCAGCTTATTCTAGATCATACCAACCGGGCAAGTTAACAATTTGTTTGGTTATCAGGTTTTAAGGTGTCACTAAGCTCTCTGGTTATTTTCTACCAAAGTCCATTTAACAATTATTGTTTCCTTATATGTACCCTACAAAATGCATCTTCACAAAAATTTTAAAAAGGTTAGCACCTCACTATCTCAAACAGATCTCTTTGACCCATAGATGGGACCTCTTAACAGGTAACACCACTTTAGGTCAGAGAAAAACTAAAAGTAATAACAAAAAAAGGTATGACTCCAGGCGAAGTTTCGAAGCCGGAGCCTCACCACCCGTTAGTTTAGCATCATTCCAAGAAATCCTGATTTTGTTTTGAGTCTCAGCTTTCTGCAAGGAATGTAGTCAGTGTATTTTAGATAATGAAAGATTTCATTTTTGTAATAAATGTTGCTACATCATAATCAGACCTAACCGATAAAATGAAACGCAGCTTCTTCCAGGCAGCGGTCACATCGATACTGCTATATGGATGCACTACATGGACGCTAACAAAACGGCTGGAGAAGAAACTGGATGGCAATTACACAAGAATGCTGCGTGCAATCCTGAACAAGTCCTGGCAGCAGCACCCCACAAGACACCAACTGTACGGCCACCTGCCCCCTATCACGAAAACTATTCAAGTTAGACGAACCAGACATGCAGGACACTGCTGGAGAAGCAGAGATGAACTCATAAGAGATGTACTCTTATGGATCCCCACACATGGCCGCGCAAAAGCAGGACGACCAGCTCGAATGTACATTCAGCAGCTATGTGAGGATACAGGCTGTTGTCCTGAAGACCTACCTAGGGCGATGAACGATAGGGAGGAGTGGCGAGAGAGGGTCAGGGATATCCGTGCTACCAGCGCGATATGATGATGATGATGACATCATAAGTAAGAATTTAAGCTCTTAAGTGAAACCTGTTACTATATTGCCATAATTTTCCTCTACTGTAATCCCTTGTAGCTGATTTGGAAAAAGTTGGACTACCAACTTAATAGAGAAAAAAAGTTGTCTGAAATGTAGTTATATTTGTCTTTCATTGTTATGTGAGAATATCAGTGGAAATTTTCATATCATCTGTGCATATGAATAGGTAAGTCATGATTGGAAGTGAGAGAATAATTTTCAACAATACCAAAGAAATGTTTTAACAATGTTTTTTGATTGATTTTAGTCGCTGGTGTAAGTCAAAAGTTTTATAGTATTTAAAAGTATTTTGTATTTCAAGCAGTCAATGTCTTTTCACAAGGCCAAACTTACGGAGGTGTATCAATTGATGGTCCTTGGTGAAGGACCCAGTTCTGCCAGTAAGGTACGAATGCTAATATTTTGCTATAATTTAACCATTTTATTCAAAGTCTTATCTTCCACATCAAAAGATACCCCTGACTTGAGATATTCTTTGAGGCTCATATCACCTTCCTCTTAAAGTCTGAACCAGTTTGATGCCACATCTTCATTGATGGTTCCTGGTCTTCCTCATCATAAATTCTTTTGCTGCTACCTTTAGACTCAGTCCTTTTTTTCTATAGGGAGCATAATATAAAAAATAAACTATTAATATTTAAATGTTATATATGAAAATATAGAATATAAAATTCAAATTGAAAAGTTGTATCAAATTAATGAAATAAGATTGACTTTGTGTCAACCTTATCTTTATTTTGACTCAACCTAGTACCTTAAAATATTGCCAAACTTTTGACACCCAAGTGTAAGTGTACAGTTTTTTTAATTACTATTTTGCTAAAAAATTATATTTTATACTGTGATTTTCTTTTTTTTATTATTCCGCTGCTGTTAAAAGACAATGGTACTGTGTTCACCTTAGACCAAACAATAAAAGAGAGGCTTGATTAGTAAAAAGAAATTGAATAGAATAATTCTTGTGAACTCCCCATGTATCAGTGTATAAATACATGTAATATTTGTCTTCTTTTCTGTGTTTTTTTTTATGGTTTTTTTTTTTTTTTTCCTGGATGCACAAGTCTTGGGTTTCACAGTTTTGGGTCTCATCAGATTCTTAAAAAATGAAGCCACTCTGTTTGTTTTATTTGGCACTATTGTTTTAATTCACCTCCTTTTCATCATTTGGTCATGAAACGAAGAGACTTTATTGTGCGTGTTGATATTTAAGCTTTTCAGGGTTTCTTTGTTCTCCACTGTGCTTAAATATTAGTTGATGTTGACCCTCCAGCTGTTTCCACACCCCATTGTCCATCACCACTTAGTCCAGGTTTTGTAAGACACAGCAGTATCCGTTTAAAAACAGGACAAAGCCCTTCCTTGGAAAAATGCAAAGGTTAAAAATAAAGAAGTTATCCATTCATTAATTTCTTTAAATTTACATTCCATGTTGGAAACAAATTTTTTTCAGTGTTAAGAAATTGTTAAGTCTTTTTTTTTTTCCATTTTGTTTTCAGGGAGAAATGAATGGAAAACTTTTTTGAAACAAAAGAATCTTTCATGTGTGACTTTAAATGAAAAACAATGTGATATCTAAGATATACAGAGACACCACTAATTTCTGAGTAACTAATGGTCCATTGAGGATTTGAATCTGGACAAATCATGAACGTGACTTAAGTTTCTCTTAACTATATAATTGACTTTAAATTGAATGACAAGGGGACTATAGTCAAGGAAATTAAATTTTTATTCATTTTTCAAGTTGTGTAACACTATTCATGAATAGGGTAGGAAATATATGAGGAGTTCTGAAAAGTTCTCAACCCAACCAAGTATTAACTAACATAGAGACAAAGTGCATAAAAAAATGTACTCATAGCTGCAATAGAAGAGCAGGTCTAAAACCTTAAATATCCAAAATAGGTTCTCTTGAAGATTTATATGGATCACACAATAATCAGACATGCTCATGGTCTTGAGAGACTGGGATTCAATCCCAGGTCGGGTCAAATCAAAGACTTGAAAAATGGTTTTTGATACCTCCTTGCCACGTATCAAGGTTAAAGTGGAGCAATCCAGGGGAAGGAGTAGCACCCTCCTCTACACCTTGGTGTAGTATCTATTAAAAAGGGAGCCTTCAGGTTACCCTTGACGAAGGTTGCCAACTTTACTCCTTGCAAGTTTTTAACACCAACTCTTATTAAGTGTCTTTCCATTGGAGACTAAGAGACAGCAATTCTCCTCTGGTCTTCATGATTCTTCTCAGTATCTTAATCAATTTTAGTTGCGCCATTGTCTAGATGGTTTCTGTTTTTCCTTTTATCTACAGTATATTGAATCTGTTTTCCAGGTTTTTGGGAATTCTTCTTAGTGCCCCCAACTATGGTTGGTATCACTGTCGCCTTCACCTCTTGTATTATTTCACTCCTTGTGAGTTCTTCACACCAATGTTAGCCAGTGGTAATTTACAAAGCTTTTTTGCCTAGATGTGGCACAAGGCCATATGAATGGGGCACCCAATGTTAGCCAGTGGTATTTCACTGAAGTTTGAATGACAGCAAGCCTTCTAAGGTCTACAGGACTCTTAAGAATATTCTGGCCAACCTCAGCAATGATATAGTCTAGATGATCTAAATTCTTCCTCTAATTTCCAATTCTTCCAGTCTCTTTAGCAAGCCCTTAGGGACCATTACAAGCACACCATCTACAATTGGTATTACCTTCACCCTCATGTTCCCCAGCTTTTTTAATTCACCGGCAAGATCCAAATAATCTTCTATTCATTTACTTTCTTTTGTTTTCACTCTGTTGTCTACAGGGACAGTCAAATACACTCATTGGCAAGTACTCTTTTTTCTATTTTTTTACTAGGTCTGGTCTTCTCTCTAGGATTTGGTAATCTGTTAGTATATCAAAATCCCTGAGAATTTTACGTGTCTTGTTCTCTTGGATGGATTCAAGTTTGGGTACATAGCATTTGTTAGAATGGTCAAACTGGAATTTTTTGCACAATTCCCAATGGTCCACCCAGTCATGCCTAGTCTTGTACTCCATTGACACAAATTTATTACATTTGATATAGAATCAGTTGTTTAATTTCTTCTTAAAATTATTATTATTGTAATATCAATTTTAGTAATTATATAGCTATGTCTCTATTAAATTGAGTATTTTGTATATATTATTAGTAATTATTAGGTTTTTAAGAAAATAATGACTGATTTTAAAGTAAAATTTTATTCCTGAATTAATGAATATAAACAGTTAAAATATAATCCCAGAACATCTGTACATTTCTGTCATTGATTAACAAGGATATTTATGTTTCTATGAGTAAACTTAAAAGGTTTTGATGCCATCTTTAAATAGAGTTTCTCCTTTATATTTGGAATTGAATGTTTTGGGGCATAAAAAAGTGTCCAAATGCTTGAAAAAATGGTTATCGGTGTGTGAGAGATCAGGAGAATACGGTGTTTGTGCCAAAAACTCATATCCCAAGTCCTTCTATTTCTGTAGTGTCATTCTGTCAACATATTGCAGATCATTGTCATGAAATCAAATTGGACCCAGTTGATTAACCAGTGCAGGTCAAATTTTGCTTAATCGAACATGCATTTCGTAAAGATAGGTATCCTTTTTATGGAACTTCTGAAACCAGTGTCACACCATCCAATCACAGGTGGATCCTTTACCCTAATGTTCTATGGATATTAGCAGCTGTTTGAAAAGCATTATGACCGAACGAGAACTCAGGCAAAAAAAAAAAGTAAATGCCTCACTTATTTTTTCATTTTCACGATTAGGTGTATATAATCTTAAAAATCAAATTCTGAAAGAAGTGATGGAAAATAAACAAAAAGGACACTTTGATCAATGAAAAAGGGAATTTTTGTACAACTACTATTGTTGTATAGCCATCATACAACTATACATATATATGCGGAAACATAATCAACAATAATGATGAATGAACATACTTCTTTAGAAAAATATACCTCTCACACTTTATTTGAAAGGGTTGCAAAAGGTGGTGTGTGAGAGGTGAGTTGGAAACAGGACAGACTGCCACATATTGACCCCAAGTTTCTCTGTATTATAGGAGCACTTCTTCCTCATTCTGCTGGGCTACTCAACTGGGATCCTGAGGGCCCAAGCCCTCTGTCTGGCACTGGCTCTCCTATGGCATCTTGTCCCCAACTTTGACTGGAACTCGAACTCTGACTGCAGCTCAAACTGAACTCTGCCTGCCTTGAACTCCAACTCACTCAAACCATCTGTGGCACCTGGTTATATAATTGTTTGACGCCCACCTGCTTTCTGTGGGCGTCGCATCTGCACCAAATTCAACCTGTCCACAGGTCAAGGTGATATTCTGATATCTTTGACCAGATACACCTGTTTCTTGATTAACAGCTTGGTCGAAGGTCAATATGTTACACTATTAAAATAATGGGTCTGAACAGAATTTAAGCTGTTTATACCAAAAACTGGACGGTATTTTCTGAACAATTTTATACTAAAAGAAAAAGAAATAAATAATTCTTAGTTAAAAATGTTAAGTGCCAGGAATGGGTTATGACAAATGTTAATGATTTGTTCATTATTTTTTTTGCTTTAAAGGACAGCACCAATTGACATGTAGACTGCATATTTGAATGGAGGAAACAAAAGTCATTAAGTTTGGGGCTTTCATTTGGTATATTTTTTTTCTACATCTTGTTGTTGTTATTGACTGATGATTCAACATTTCAAATCTTTCCAAACGTGAAGATTAAGTATATGATCTTTTTTTTTCACTTTGTTTTACTTTTGTTTTTTTTTGTTTTTTTTTTGTTAACTCTTAGGGAAGTTAAAAAGGAAGCCATGGCTCTTGTTTATTTATTGTAATTTTAGTTTCCTCACCAAATCAGATAAAAATCAGTTTTAGAGAAATCAGACAAAAAAGAACATGTACACAGACATAGGAAAATAATAAATATAATTCATTTATTCACATACATACATTCTCATACATGTATATACACAGGCATACTCTCATATATATATAGGCATTGTCATATACATATATATATATATATATATATATATATATATGCATGCATATACATATAACAGCATTCTCATATACATATATGTACATAGGTGTAATTATAGTCATATATATATATACACATATTTCTTTAGGCATTGTCATATACATATATATATATATGCATGCATATACATACAACAGCATTCTCATATACATATATGTACATAGGTGTAATTATAGTCATATATATATATATATATATATATATACACAGACTTGCTCATAAAAATATATATATATATACATACACAGGCGTATTCATATACATGTATATATACACAAGCACACACATATATATATATATATATATATATATATAAATATATATATATGTGTGTGTATATGTGTAGGCATTCGGAGGTACCTGTAATGTAATGGTTATCATCGTAGAAAATGGACATGACAGAGTTCAATTCCTGGACAATGCTGACTGGATTTCACATAGCACTAATATCCTTAAGAAAGGTATGATTCCAATCATTCTCCCTCCAGCTCTGGGTAAATAATATGGCAGACTGGAGAAGCAAAACTCTGAATTCAAAGTATTTAATTCTGCATAAAAATTAACCTTGTGTTTCATCTAGTCTCTGTGGAAAGGTTGGTAAATATATATATATATATATATATATATATATATATATATATATACTGGCGTTCTCATATACATATATACATACACAGGCATACTAATATTTATATATACATATACACAAGCATACTCATATAAATACATAGACATGTGCACATGTATACTCATATTCATATCCTCTGCAGAGGGGTAAGACACCCCCCAACTATTGTCCTGGATATAACACTAAACAATCTGATGGTGAGGTTCCAGTGATGCTGGGGCTTTGGGAATAGGGAGCACCTTTTCATGGCCATTGCTCCTAGGTTCACTCTGGCCCGGAATGGTAGCACCTTATAGGAACCTATCTATGGGTCAAATAGAACAAAAATGCAGACTTATGCTAAACTGAACATCTTGAAATAGAAATGTTTTAACATGAAAACTGTCTACTTATGCTAAACTGAATTTTTTAAAATGGAACTGTTTTGACATTATACTTTGTGTAGGTAATAACTGTACTTATACTAAACTGAATTGTTTGAATTTGAACTGTTGGAGTAAACTGAATAGTTTGAAATAGAAACTTTTTTTGACAATTATACTGTGTATGTATGCTAAACTGAATTGCTTGAAATGGAACTGTTTTTAAGATTGAAACTGTACTTAAGCTAAACTAAATTATTTTAAGTAGAACTGTTCTGACATTTAACTGTGTGTAAAAAAAAAATCTGTATTTATACTAAACTGAATTGGTTGAGTTAGAACTGTTTGACGAAACTGAATAGCTTGAAATAGAAAAGTTTTTGACAATTGAACCCTGTACTCATGCTAAACTGAATAGTTTGAAATAGAACTGATTATTTGTATAAAAATGGATTTGGCATTAAATAACCTACAAAGGTTGGTATGCCATAAAACCCAAACAATAGGAAGCACTGTGTACAGTTGGACCTTTTTCAAGAAAATCCTTTCATGTCTCAAAAGAGTATCAGCATGACATTCTGACTGACTGCTGTGCCTGAAACTGTTTCTTCACTCCATGGACTTGGTTTTCAACTCAGGCTGATCGTGACAAATATATGTTTAGCCCATGAATAAAGATTTTTTTACAAAAATTTGCTACTCCATATATGTCAAATATTCTTCTACAAATTTGCTACTCGTGTGCACTTCTTGGCCAATAAAAATTGGTTGGCAGACCTTTGTTCAAGCCTGTAGCACTCGGATTTGTGGTCATTTTGAATAGCCTCAACACAATTAGATTTGTGCAATTAAAATATTATTTTTCCTATTAACCAATTCCAAACAATAAAGAATTTAGATTTATGGAAAAAATTTAAAAAAATAATTTTATTTGGCTTTTTTTCAAAAAAAATTTACCCTTATTTATTAAAAGAACCTCTCACACACACATATATATATATATTGATACAATAGCATAATTTTGTTATGATATTATTGTTATATGATACAATAACCCCTTTTAATTCGATGTGGTCGAGGGCTTTTGCTTCATTAGCTTTTATCATGAGGTCTTTTCTACTTTTATATGGTTTTCATCTCTATTGCATAATGTTTTTATAGGATGAACACTATTTTTGGTACTTAATCCAGCAAAGAAGTTGAAGATTTTATTTGATTTGATTTCCTTTCCTTTTCCTCAATTGGTTTCCCTTCTGAGCCCATCCTACTGACTACTTACCACTGCAAATACATATTAACCATTACGTTATTACAGATTCGCATAATATATTGCTTAATATATATTAGATATTATTACCTTTAACGACTACCATTTACTTTTTACCCAGTATCTTGTACCTTTTACATATCACCTTTTGCCTTGTTACTTTTTTTATCTATAATTTCACTGTTGTTGACTGTGTTATTAAAAGAAAAAAGTTAGAAAAATTTCCCTGACTGATGGAATAAACTGCTTTATATATAGATTTGATTCAAAATATCAGGCTTATGGGGGATAATAAAATAACACTCAGACTAAAATACTGTTTAAAAAAAGTGCTCACATGCTGGTCAGCAGAGCAAGTTAAAACTGAAAAAAAACCCAAAAAGATCTCAGCTCTTTTTATATTGATCTCATGACTAAAAATTTCATGTATCAACTAAAATACAATTTAGTTGTATCTTAATTGATACTTTAATTTTACCTGATGATTGTGTCTTTGTTGATAGATGAAACTTTTTGTTTTGGGACCAATATAAAAAGGGGTGAGGTCTTAATTATTTTTTAGTTTATATGTGTATAAGATGTGAAAAAATATATTAAGAGGGTGTATTTTTATATATGATTATGAGCCAATATTTGGTTTGTTTTATTTCATTTATTTATTGATTGATTTTTTTTTGTTTTTTTTTAGGATAGATATAAAAATATTTTCATATGAAACCTTTAACATCTATTATTTCAGGCCTGAAGATGGTTTAATGAAGGAAAAGTTAAATATTGGCACATTATCATCATATTTACCAACCCCTCCGCTTGGGCAGGATATGACACAAGGTCAATTTTTAAGCGGAGTTTAACAGGTTTAAATTCAGAGTTTTCCTTCTGCTAGACTAGTTGCCTCACCAAGGCTGAAGAACCTAGTCTGCCCTACTATTTAACCATAGCTGGAGGGAGAATATTTGGATTCATACCTTTCCCAAGGGTATTAGTGCTATGTGAAATGCAATCAGTCAGGTCCAGGATTTGAACTCGTGTTGCCGTGTCCATATCCTGCGACGATAACCATTACACCACAGCACATTATCATATATAAAAAAAATATATACCCCCAGAATTTATATTTACATTCAGTCAGATTTATTTTTCATTTCCTCTAAAATACATATAGATTTGTATATTCTCACACAGTCTCACAATATATGAATCACTTCTAATGTAATTGAATAATTATATATGACTTACATTCATACATAAACACATTACTAATTAGGTAATGGTTTGACATTTCCATGTGTAATGAGTTCACACTTCAATAAGTTATTAGACAAGTCAGTGCTCACCTACACTGACCTTGTATCAGACTAAACTATGTTTATTTTTCATTTTCTTAGGATGAGTAGTATCATCTTCCTTGCTTTTTATCATTATACAGATGTAAAGGTACAATTATTTTGACCTAGCAGCCCATTCAGCCGGGGATATAAGATACACCGACTGCATCTCTGCAGAGGGTTAAGACCTCTGCTTTTTATCATTATACAGTTGTAAAGGTACAATTATTTTGACCAAGCAGCCCATTCAGCTGGGGATGTAAGATACACCGACTGTATCTCTGCCGAGGGTTAAGACCTCTGCTTTTTATCATTATACAGTTGTAAAGGTACAGTTATTTTGACCAAGCAGCCCATTCAGCCGTGGATGTAAGATACACCGACTGCATCTCTGCAGAGGGTTAAGACCTCTGCTTTTTATCATTATACAGTTGTAAAGGTACAATTATTTTGACCAAGCAGCCCATTCAGCCGGGGATATAAGATACCCCGACTGCATCTCTGCAAAGGGTTAAGACCTCTACACTGAGTGTCTCGGATATGACATTAAACCATCTGATGGCAAGGAATTATTAATGTTAGACAGAAATACTTAAAAACTATTTAATTGTGTGCAAAAAAATGAGCTCAGGCTTCTTTAAAAATGTTATCTACAAAATGTGTTTGCAAGTCCTATATATTTAGTTTATATTTATAAAGAGGTTTTGGCATTAAATAACCTACAATAGTTGATTTGCCATAAAAGCCAACCAAACCAAATCCTATATATTTGATATGTATAAAGAGAATTTGACATAAAAAATACAATGGTGTGTATGCCATGAACCCAAATCCAACCAAACTAAATCCTATATTTTTTATCATATCTACCCAACCCCTCCGCTCAGACAGGATATGACACAAGGTCAATTTTTAAGCGGAGTTTAACAGGTTTAAATTCAGAGTTTTCCTTCTGCTAGACTAGTTGCCTCACCAAGGCTGAAGAACCAAGTCTGCCCTACTATTTACCCATAGGTGGGGGGAGAATAATTGGATTCATACCTTTCCCAAGGGTATTAGTGCTATGTGAAATGCAATCAGTCTTGTCCAGGATTTGAACTCGTGTCGCCATGTCCATTTCCTATATTTTTTATACATATGTATAAGGAGGATTTGGCATCAAATAAGCTGCAATGGTTGAGATGTCATAAAACCTAACCAAACTAAATTATTTTGACCAGTAAGTCTTTGTCTAATAATTGCAAATTGATAGTCACCAAGTGCCATTAATTCTGTGTCTCTGCTATTCTTAATTAGATCTCTCCCTCTTTCTCAGACTATATATATATATGTTTATGTGTGTTGGATAAGATAGGACATACCTTTCTTGTTAGCCTATCTTATCTTTGATTCATTTGATTTCTGAAGGGAATGAACACAGGAAGGCACCATATTTTTTACAAGTGCTTATGACCACAATTGAAGCCATCTTCGGGGAAAGGAATAATGAAATAACAAACTGATGAGTCAATTACATTCATATAAAGAATAGGAGGAAGAACAAATGGGAGAGGGACTTAAGGAAGAAAAAACTTAACTTGAGGTAAAAGGAAGAATTTGTGGAAAAGTGTTAAAGGCATTTTAGAATGTTGCTGCTATATTTGAGTATGTTAAAAAGAGAAAGTGCTGCCTAATTATGCATCCATCAGCATCAATGATGTCTATTAACTAAGTTCAAGCTTAGCAAATCAGTTACTCAGTTGATTTGTTTATAGTTGTGAAGCCTGACATCAAACCAGCAACAATTTTTTGATAAGCTGATAACAGAAGAATGGTGCCCTGTGGTGCCGCAGATTCTCAAAAGATCAATCTTCCAGATGTCATTTCAGTATCTTTCGTTCTTTGAAACTAGTTACCCTACTAAGACAAATGAGCTCAGGCTGCCCAACTATTATATCTGTAGCTGGAGGAAGAAGCGATGTATTCATATGTTATATTGGCCTACATTCTAGGATTGGTCACTTCCTATCTCTTCACTTAGTTCTTTATTGGTCTTGTGTCACTCTGCTGTCACTATCTTTGGTCTTGTTTATTGCCTCCTGTGATCATTTCTTGTTGTTCTGAATTCCTGTCTGCTGGGGTGATTAAGGGGAAAACACAACAACAATTTCATGTGTACATTTTCAATCATTGCCCCTTGACGCCTAAACAAGGAATCAGTGAATTAGATGAAGTATTCAACTGCTTGAATTGAGTGCTTCTCACTAACTTATTTCTAACTCAAGAAATATTTTGCTTCACTGATTGAAAACCCCCAATAAGATCTGCTGGTTCACACTGACTTTGAGTTCAATGGCTGTCAATCATACTGGAGAACCAGCCATGTTTTTCCAAGACCTAATTTGAATGCTAAACTACATATCAATAACAAATTTCACTTATCTATTTTGTAACACCTACTTTTCCCAATGCAAACTGCCTCATCCAGAATTTGAACTTGGCTTACTATATTCATTTTCTTTGCTTTGCACCATTACACTGCTATGCCTACACATATATGCTGTCAAACACACACACACACACACATATATATATATATATACACAAAAATTTTGTTTTATTTTTCCTTATTTTCTTCACCTTATCTAATTCACCTTAGAATAATCTTTTCAAGGTTTTTTTTAAATTTTTATTTACATGAATATTATTCTCCTCTTTGCCATCCCTGCCCTCCTACATACTTCATTTTCTACTTTATGCTTTGCAAATATATATTATCTTTATCTGAGAATGAAATCATTTCCCCAGAGAGATACACAATCCATTAGATATTCTAGATTTAGGGTATTTTTCACATAACTATTGACAAAACCTCTCCCATGGCTCAAATCACTACCCACCCATTCCAAAATTTAAAAGATGGAAAATAAATAAGTCGTTTTAAAAAAAGTATCAATTTTTAAAAGTTATTTCATGAGTTAAATTTTTAACAAAGATTTTTGTTGCTTTTGGAAGTCATTAAAAATTCTTTCTTTATTTGTTGACCTTTTGTTTCTTTTTCTCGTAATTTGTTGTTTAGTTTTTTTTAATAATTTTTCACTTGAAACTTGGGTTTATTTTTTAATATATTCTATTTATCAAATATTTTTGTTATGTCAAAATTTTGCTTCTGTATATTTGCATTTACATTTTTACCAAAAATCATTTTGTTAAGTTTTAAACTTTAATTTCTATATTTTATTTTTCCGAAATATTCTATTCCACATTTTTAATTATTTCATCTCATTTGTATATTTTTTAAAAATTATATTGAAAGTTTCCCATGATTTTTTAAAATAATTTTGTTTTCTCAAATATTTTGAGATAGAATAGGTATATATCTTATTTAAATTTTTTTATGTATATATCTGTATCTGTGTCTGTCAAGAAATACAACTCTCAGTGTGTATCTTTACACATGAAAGTAGATCCACACTCAGACACACAGTTTATTGAATCTGTATATGAAATTTTCTCTTTAATATATATATATATATATTTAAAGATGGTTGTTGTAGGTCCAAAGGTATATCTAAAGATGGTTATATATATATATATATATATATATATATAACTACCAAATTGAGTATATTGACAAAGAAGGAAATTATATTGCATATTAAATATTCATTGTGTAAAATAAGTGCTTTTTATGTTGTACTGTGGACCGATATACTTTCCTGTGTAATCTATCTTGTTTCTTCTGCAATGTCTCAATATATGTATATTTGTATAAATCATTAAAAACAAGAAAATCAATATAGTCCATTATAAATTTATTTCATCAGTTAATTAACTAGCTCTTAGATGAAGCTTTTGATTTTTAGATCCATCTGAAGAGCCTGTTAATAAACAGGTGAAATAAATGTATAATGGAGTATCTCTCCTTATTTTCTTGTTTTTAATGATGTATTTTGCTCTGCATGTAGTTGTAATATATGTACTTGGGTTATGTTATTTGAGATTATAAATGAGAAGTACAAATATTAACTTTAAAATAGGAATTTTATTCTTCGTATACAACACCACGTGTTGGCTAGAAAATGTCCGGCCATCAACACGTGTGTTTAGTGTTTGGAATCTCTTCAGCAACTGCCTCCTCTTCTGTCTTGGGTCGTCTTTGGCAACTGCTACTAACTCAGCTGATTGGCCGGAGGGAGAGGGAAAGCGAGAGAGAAGGGAAGAGAGAAGAGTGAGAGGCGATGGATTCTGGGATAGCATTCCTTGGCCGAGGCGGAAGTAAGGACCAAGATTTCTGTTGAGTTAGTATTGACTGCCCCATTTACTGACCTTAGTAAGGGAGGTGATACTACATAGTTTTTATATTAGTTTGTATATATTAATTAACTATGCATTAAGCACTCTGTTTGGATTATCCCTTTGAAGTCTATTTACAGACTTAAATGATATGGTATATATATATATATATATATATATATATATATTCATCAATATATATATATATATATATATATATGCGACAAGTTATTATTTAGAAATGTTTGGTTAAAATAGTATTTAACACTGGGACTAGAATATTAAACATCTACGACTAAAGTGCAAAATGAAGGACCCCTACCAGTAATACTTCATTTCAACAAATAACTTTTCCACCC
Organism: Sepioteuthis lessoniana; assembly: GCA_963585895.1. Classification (NCBI taxonomy): domain Eukaryota; kingdom Metazoa; phylum Mollusca; class Cephalopoda; order Myopsida; family Loliginidae; genus Sepioteuthis; species Sepioteuthis lessoniana. Next base: position 77,728,276 of record OY757927.1, on the reverse strand, counting down.
ACATTAAATACAAGCAATGTCTACAAAAAAAATAATCCCTCAAGAGACAATCAAATGCTCCTGAGATTAGAATTTAAGGCACCTCCTCTATCAACTGGACCCTGACACAAAGAAAATCGTAAGCTAAAGAAAAAACCAAAAAGAATCATGAAATCAAAAGCTCCATAGTCTTAAACAAAAATGTTTAAATAATATATATATATATATATATATATATATGCTTACACTTAAGTGTGTAGACCACTTAGAATTTTTCTGGTTTTGTGACTGTTCTAAATCTTATCTAACAGTTAAGATTTTATCAATCAGTGAGTTTACATACTTTAATTGTGTGTGAATGTGTGTGCATATATATATATATATATATATATATAATTATGTTTGTCTGAAACTATAATGCTGCAAGAAAGACACAACATAATGAGGTTATAATTAGAGCAACATGTTTGAAATGCACTTAAAGAGTAAATCAATTTCCAGGCAATTTTGTAATTGAATTATAATTTTGTTCGGTTGGTATTCATGTTCTGTATCCTTTTTTAATCCTGGACATCAAAATCCTTCACTCCTTCTTAAATTAAAAAAAATCAGTATCATCATGGACGACAGTTACAACTGGAACCCATCAGGTTCATGTGTTGCTAATAGACATAAATAAAATAAAAGAAGATAAACACCCACAACTGAATTTCCCATGGGTGATTTTCAGCCAAGTTTGAATGAACACATCTAAAATTTGTTCTTCAGCTATCTCAATACAAGCTCTCCTGAAGATCAGCTATGTGAAACTCAGAGTCATGAATTTTTATTCTGTTTTATTTGATTTTTTATTTAAAAATACTGGGATCTTGCTTCGTGTTTTGTACATGGACCACTATATTTTACTAATTTTGAATGGTTTTACCAGTAAGTTATAATTGTGTGTGTGTGTATATATATATATATATATATATATATATATATATATTTCTGACTTTCTTACTCAGCATTTGTCTCTGTGAGCCATTGCTTCTGGCAAGACTTATAGACTACATCCTGTGTCTGTACACAGCTCTTGTTGATAGGTTCGCTAATACCATATATTTATAAATATGATATTCAAGAACTTATCGACAAGAACTGTGTATGGACACAGGATGTAGTCTAGAAGACCTGCCAGAAGCAATGGATGATAGAGACAAATGGTAAGCGAGAAAGTCAGGAAAATCTATACTGACAGTGCAACATGATGATATATATATATCATCATCATCATCATATCGCGCTGGTAGCACGGATATCCCTGACCCTCTCTCGCCACTCCTCCCTATCGTTCATCGCCCTAGGTAGGTCTTCAGGACAACATCCCGTATCCTCACATAGCTGCTGAATGTACGTTCATGCTGGTCGTCCTGCTTTTGCGCGGCCATGTGTGGGGATCCATAAGAGTACATCTCTTATGAGTTCATCTCTGCTTCTCCAGCAGTGTCCTGCATGTCTGGTTCGTCTAACTTGAATAGTTTTCGTGATAGGGGGCAGGTGGCCGTACAGTTGGTGTCTTGTGGGGTGTTGCTGCCAGGACTTGTTCAGGATTGCACGCAGCATTCTTGTGTAATTGCCATCTAGCTTCTTCTCCAGCCGTTTTGTTAGCGTCCATGTAGTGCATCCATATAGCAGTATCGATGTGACCGCTGCTTGGAAGAAACTGCGTTTCATTTTATCGGTTAGGTCTGATTTCCATATAATCGATAGCCTATTGATAGCTGTCCATGCTTTCGTTAACCTCGTTTCGATGTCCTTTTCGGTTGATTCGACGCTGCTTCCTAGGTACGTGAATTAAACCAAACGGGGGACATCTCCACTCTAGAATATATATATATATATATATATATACATGTTTGCTTTTTATGAAGTTTTACCATATGCATTTATATTTTTCTCATTAAGTACTACTCAGTGTGTGTACCTCTCTCCCAGTTCTAATATATATATATATATACACACGCACACATTTTTTTCACTTGATTTTACTTATTGAAAATGGTTTTCATAATAGATTATAACTGTGTGTATATATGTATAAATATATATATATTTGCTTTTTATGAAGTCTAACTCGATGTATTTGTTTTTTCTTATGAAGTTCTACTCCCTGTGTGTATGTATACCTCACTTTCTCTTCATCTCTCTCTCTCTGTGTATATATATATATATATATATATATATATATATATATGTCCTTTTTATCTCACTTAGTTAATTTTTGTGAAAAGTCATTATAGAAGTTCCAGGTTGAGTTTACATAAGAAAGCAAATGCTAAAAAAAAATGAAAGAGAAATAAATGAAAACCTTAACATTAGATACAAAACAAAAGTCAAGATTTGTCGTATTTTAGGATTTTATCTTCTTTCTATAAACACAGCTGCAAGTACAAAACATGAGTGCATCTCTCCCTGTCTTTCTTGGTCTCACTCAATTTGATGTTGCTGTTATTGCTGCTGCGTCTTTTCCCAAAGATGAAAAAAAAAAAAAAACAATTTCAGCATCCCCTCGTATTATTTGCTGCCATCTTTATCTGATGATATCTATGGCTTAAAAGTCAGAGAAAGAAGGTCTCAGGTGAAACCTTTAAATGAGTGTGATGGGCCAAACTTGCCGACTTTCACTTCTTGGTAATTAATTCCCCTTTTTCTCCTCGTCTTACTCACTCATCCCCTTTCTTCCCCTTTCATGTTGGTCTTTTTTCTCTTTTATATTTGTTTGACACTCTTCTCTTAACTACCAGCTTCTTTCTATGTCTTTTTGACTCTCTCTTTCCCTGTTGTTTTACCATCAAGTTTCGTTTTCTATTTTCATCTTTCTCTCACCTCTAACCTTGTTTTCTTCCGTAACTTCTGAATTTCTTTTTCTCTTTATCTTTACTTCTGCTTTTCATTCTCCTTTCATCTTGTTTAGATTCTGGTCCGTAAGCTGGACTATCAAATCATTGATAGTAAACTCGTTTCTCACTGGGTGCCTCTTACTTTTGTTCTGGTGCTAAACTTAGCTAAGTGACACACTTTCTCACTCTCTTTATCTTAGTTTCACTGTTCTTCTTTTCTCTTTTTTGTCCTCCTCTCTTTGTATCTTGTTTTGTGATTATTATTCTCTCTCTCTCTCTCTCTCTCACTCAATGTATGTCTCTTAATTTGAAATTTCCCTTTATAATTATTAAAATTTCTATCCATCTTAAGCCTTCCTATTTCTCACTTATTATTTTTCATTGGTGTCCTATCCACTCTTCTTCTCCCTATCTTTTTTTACTCCTCTCTCTCTCTGTTATTTTCAGATCTTTGTTTTTCTCTTCATTATGACATTTTCTCGGTATTTTATTCTGAAAGAATATAAGGTTATCTTCATAGTCCGCTCATCTGTAATGTTATCATTGGTCTTTTGCCAGCGGACATTTACCATTATTCAACAGCTCTCAATGACTACAGACACTGCGATTTAGGTTATTTACGTGCATAATCTTTTCACTGATTTGTAGCAAGTCAAAATAATTACAGTATATATTTTAATCTAAGAGGAAGCGCTCATAGTGTAACAGTTATCATGGGAAATGGGCATGGTGACCTGAGTCCAAATCCTGATTGAAGCTGTTTATATTCTCATTGCACTAATACCTTTAAGAAAGGTATGAATCCAACTTTTCTCCATGAAGCTATGAGTAAATAGACTGGGCTCTTTAACCTTAATATGGCAACCAGTCTAGGAGAAGAAAAACTCTGAATTCAAACCTGTTAAACTCGACTTAAAAACTGACCTTGTCTTACATCCTGGTCAGGTGGAGGAATTGGGTAAATACATATTTTAATAAAAAATTGTTAATGATGAAATCCAAAGTGAAGCAGTTTGGGTGACATGTAATGACCTTGCTAATATGTCAAACACTACTCCTTTTTGTATCTTCTGTAATTTTTTTTACCGTCACATTGTTTCTTGCCTTCAGAATATGTTATTGTTTAACTTTATATTAGTAAAATCTGTGACAGTTTTATTTTATTCTTTCCTCCTCCTGGGTCCTATTCTTTCTATGAAGCCCTAATTAGAGCATTGAGGTACTTTTCAAGGATTTCTCTAATTATAAAACATCCTTAGCTAGATTTATTAGCGAAAAAGCATCCCAAGGATATCTGATGTCATTTCTCTCATTTTTTTTTCGTATTCTTTAATCTCTTCCTTTCTCTATTCGCCTTGCCTCTTTTCTCTCTCTCTCTCTCTCTCTCTCTCTCTCTCTCTCTCTGTCTCAACCTCCTCCTCTTTTTTATTCATTTCACCCTGTTTCTTTTTTTTGCACTATTATTTAATAAATTTATATGCCTTTGTTTTCTTCTCTCTTTCTATTTTTCTTTTCACCTCTCTTTTTAAGTGTCCTCAGTATGATACTAAACTGTATCTGATAGCGAGGTTTCACCTCTGGAGATCTGCAGAATGTGCAGTACCTTTTGATTGACGTTATTCTCAGGTTCTCATTAAACAGATCTGTTCATATTTGATAGGATTGTGTGCAAAAAGACCTTAAGAAACAATGAGATGAAAAATATAAATCTGAACATAGAATGAATGTGATTCCCAAACTTCTAGACATATGATAACTCTAGATGGATTTTAAATGCTGTTAAAATCAATCAATTTCTTTAAAGTTGTTATTATTACTCTAACTTAATAACTCTTTCTATTTAGTTTTCTTTCTTTCTCTTTCTTTGTTAATCTTTTTCTCCTTTCTCTCTTAACTTTTTTTTTTGCTTTTTCTTTGTTTGCTTTTCTTTAACTTTTTCCCTTCTGTCTGTTTTGCTCTTTCACAATTACTTTAAAATCCACTCCTTATTTTTCTCTTTCTGCAAGCTGAACTAAGCGGAAAAGACAAAACTATACCATTTACTAAACAAAATAAACAAAATTTGATGTCTGTTGCATAACCTTCTTGATAGTAACAGTTTTATTTTTGTATTTTTATACAAAGCGCTTATATTTTTTTTTCAATTTTTTTTTTTACCATTTCCAGCTTTCTAACATATCCCAACCGAAAGATTAGGTCTTTCTCTCTGACACTTTTACACTTTCCTCAATTTATTACATTAAATGATCTCTCCTTTCCTCTCCAGGTCAACCTGCTTGTTTTATCAGGGTTTTTCTCGACTACTCATTTGCCAATTCCTTCTTCTTGACTATGGCCCTTCTTCTTGACTAGGGCTGAGAATATGCTGATAGTATCCCTTGCAGAGAGGTAAGACCCCCACTAAAAAAAGTTAGCCTGCTGGTGGGGCTTTGAATATGCTGACTGTATTTCCTGCTGAGGGGTAAGACATCCACCCAAAATAGGTTAGCCTGCTGGTGAGGCTTAGAATATGCTGAGTGTACCCTTGCAGAATGGTAAGGCCCTCACCAGAAAAATGTTACTCTGTTGGTGAGACTTAGTGTACCCCTGCAAAGGGCTAAGACCCTCACTAAATAAGAATTTCTTGGGTAAAACACTAAATTGCTTCTCATAATGAGGCTGTAGTGCTAGATCTATAAAGTGTAAAGTACTTTTTTGTTGCTATTACTCCCAGGTCCACTTTGAATCTTCATGGTAGTGCCTGTTAGGATTTTGTCTCAAGGCCAAATAGATTAGTTTGAAAATTATTACTATTAGATAGGAATATCTGAAAGTGTGTGCAAACTATTTTAAGGAAAATTAATGGTTCGTTCATTGTTCATTTCTTCCTTGGTGAATACAGCTTCAGCCTCAGTACACTTTGAACATACCTCATATACTGTACATGGACTATATTGTCTCCTCTTTTCTCTGTTTTTGTATTGGCCTTAATCATTGGTACTGTAAATTTAATTTCAGTGATGCTTAGACCAATGGAAAACTTGCTCGAAGAAGTATGATGAAAGTTGAAGAAACAATTTAAAGAAAAATGAATGTTTTATTTATTGTTCATTTCTGTCTTGGTAAATAGAGTTTCAGTTATAATACTTTTTTTTAACACAGTTGGTATATATCTGAATCACTGAAATATTAATGTCTACTTATGGTTCCTTGGTTGGAAAGAATAAAGAGGCTTAGTTTGTTGGAACAAGAAGGAATTTTCTCCCTCATTCAAGATTATATGATTAAAACTGCATGTGCACCATGTACAATCTTAGTAGTCAAAATACGAGTAAAATCTGAGTGATGTATGTCAGTCCAACAGTTGTGATCCCATCTGTATTTTGAGGAAAATATGGCTGACTCTGTAGTTAGATAAATTGGAATGAAGAAGATAATTTCCTCTTGTTTCTACACTGTTTAATGGAGATACTTGTGGTATAATAGTTATCATCATAGGAAATGGACACAGCGACACAAGTTCAAATCCTGGACAAAACTGATGGCATTTCACTGAGCATGAATAACCTTGAGAAAGGTATTGATCCAATTATTCTCTCCAGCTGAGGGTAAATAATTGAGCAGACTGGGTTCTTTAGCACTGGTTAGGCAACCAATCTAGCAGAAGGAAAACTCTGGATTCAAACCTGCTTAAAAGATTGACCTTGTGTTGCATCCTGCCTGTATGGAGGTGTTGTTAAACACATAGACAGTTTAATGGAGAAAGAAGAAGAAAGATCTTGTTGTCAAGCTGATGGTATATCATCAACATTAAAGAAAGTCAACAGCACTGATCCATTTGACTCTCTCACCATTTTTCTCTATTGGCCATCACTCTTGGTAAGTTCTCTAGATAGTATCCAGTATATGCTCAGAGCTGATGAAGGTAAGTTTTTGCTGGTCAACTTACACTGGTATGTCCCTGTATAAGAGTCTTTAGGAGAACACAGCAAGATGAATTCATCCTGCCTCTTAAGCAGTGTTCAGTGTCTCTTGCTTGTCCCACTTGGATAGTTTTTGAGATGGAAGGTAAATGGCTATACTGCTACTCTTATTTAGAGTACTGCTTTCAGGATTTGTTCCAAAGAGAATGCAACATTAATTAAATATCAAGCCTCTGAAATAAATAGACCAGTTCTACACTTCAGTAGCAATATCTCATCAACCAAAAGTAATGTCAATATATGTGTTGTAGGTGACTCACCTATGACCAGAATAATGGACTTACCCAAAGGGTATATTAATCAAGAACTAAGCTGGTAGAGCGAGCAGCAGCTGTATTAAGCACCTTGCCTGTCTTCTTGTACGTTGAACCAAGGAAACCCTCCTCAGAGATTTGGATACATTTGTGTGGCCAATCATATATCTGTGTTGAGTTATTTATTTATTAACCCTTAATAATCAGTCATACTTCAGAAGCAGAATCTCATCTACCAAACATAATTTCAATATATGCATTGGTAAGACATACACTGTTATTGACAGGTTATCAACCAGATGGAAATCTGATCTTTTTGTTAGAGTAAAATAAGAACTCTTCTCAGTTGTAGTAGTGTCATTACTACTACATGTTTGCACCACTCGGACTTCTGGGAAAAGCTTGGAAAAAATGCAACATGGGAATTACACAAGGATTCTGCATGCTGTTTTAAACCATATTTCCCAACCCCTCCTCTCGGGCAGGATATGACACTAGGTCATTTTTAAGTGGAATTTAACGGGTTTGAATTCAGCGTTTTCCTTCTCCTAGACTAGTTGCCTCACCAAAGCTGAAGAACCCAGTCTGCCCTACTATTTACCCATAGCTGGAGGGAGAATAATTGGATTCATGCCTTTCCCAAGGGTATTAGTGCTATGTGAAATGCAATCAGTCTCGTCCAGAATTTGAACTTGTGTCGCTGTGTCCATTTCCTACGACAATAACCATTACACCACGAGCACCTCCTTGCTTTTTTAAACAGATCCTGAAAGCAACACCCTACAAAATAGCAGTTTTACAGCCATTTACCTCCCATCTTGCAAACCATCCAAGTAAGACAAGCAAGATATGCTGGGTTCTAAGGATAAACTCGTAAGTAATGTTCTCCTGTGGATTTCTATTTGTGGACCTCATGTATTGGCTGACCAGAAAAAAACATATTCATCAGCTCTGTATGGACACTGGGTGCTGTCCAGTGAAACGATGGCCAACAGGAACAGATGGCAAGTAAGATTCAAAAGAGTCCATGCTGTAAGTACACCTTGATGTGATATCATCATCAAACCATGCTGACTGCAGGAATTTCCCTGACTTTCTCTCTCCATCTGTCCTTATCATCCATAGTTCCTGGCAAGTCCTCTAAATTACATTCTGTGTCTGCAAAGAATTGATGTAAATATGTTCTTGTTAGTTAGACAACACTGGTACGTACATATGTAGGGGTTCATAGAAGAATGTCACTTAGATGTTTGTCCTTGTTTCTTCAGCAATGTCCCTCATATCTTGTTCATCTTACTTAGATGGTTTTTTAGATGGGAAGTAAGTGGCCATACAACTATTGTTTCATATGGTGGACTGATTGGTGTTAGCATCCAGAAGATTTATTAAATCATTGATGGTTCTACTCTTTATCAAATATTTTGAATATTAGGGTGTCAGTTACTGTTTCAAGTTGGTGATATAGATAGGATTGGAATTTTAAACCCATTCAACTTAACTAGCCAGACTGAAACAGAAATAATATCTTGTCAGCTGGATACGGAGACTTATTTCAAAAACCCTCTTCATAGTATATGTTTATTCAACCTCTCCACCAAAAACTGGTCATGACTCAAGATGAGTTTTTAATTGAAGTACACCTGGTTTAAATTCTGGGTTTTCCATCTCTGAAACTGCTTGCCTTAACAATACTGAAGAACTTAGCTGGAGAAAGAAGAGATGTATTTCTGCCTTTCCCAAACCATTAGCACAGAGTTAAATGCCATCAACCATGACCAGGATTTGAACTTGGATTGCTGATTTCATTTCTTGTGATAATAACCATTACACTTAAATTCAAGGCCCCAATGGTATTCAAACTCTTGACCTCCAGATTAGAAGTCTGGCACTCAAACCAATTGAGCTACGAAGCCTCGTCATTGTCAAGATCAAAACAAATGGATAATAGTCACTATTTTGTTGGTAATTTTGTAAAAATAATATTTAGGACTCATTCATGGGTCAATCAGAAATATTTAATTATTTTCTATACTTGAAACCATTAAACTGTCTGCAAACAAATGACTTAATTAGAATTGTTTGTATTACATAGGAATACTTGGGACCAATAAACTGTACAAACAAATAATGTATCGAGTTAGAATTATTAAACAGCAATACTTGAAACCATTTGACTGTGTGCAAATAAAACAATTTCTGTTAGATAGTAGTACTTAAAAGCATTTATCTATGTGCCAAAAAAAGAGCTCTGGCTTGTTTAAAAATTGTTACCTACAAACTATTCATTTACAAATTGTATATATTCAATTTATGTCTGTGGAATTGGCATTAAACAACCTAAAATGGTTGATATGAGGTAAAACACAACCAACCAACCAGAGTGGAAGTATCTATGAGGGTCCCATCTATGGGTCAAATAGATTTATTCTTTTACTATACTTGAAACCAAACCACATACTAATATTTGAAACCATTTACGAGCATCATTAAATAAGTTTCCAGACTTATTTCCTTTGGGCACTTTTATTGATAGTATACACATGAAACTCTAGTCCCCTTTGAAGTAATCTCCTCCGGCTGCAATGCACTTGTTGTACCATTCCAACAAGTTCTGGAAGGCCCCATGGAAGTCCTCTCGTGTGAGCGTGTTAATGACCTTTGTCACAGCCTCTTTCATCTCCTCAATTGTCTCATAACGACAGCCTCTGAGCTTAGGGAATAACCAAAAGTCACAGGGAGCAAGGTCTGGACTATAGGGAGGGTGAGAAACCGTCTTGATGCCCATCTTGGTCAAATAGTCTGTGACAAGAATGGAGTTGTAGACTGGTGTATTGTCCTGGTGGAAATGCCACTGACCCGATTTGAAGAGTGCTGGCCTCTCATCATCCCTCACAGACTTCCTGCCATCCTTGAATCTCTTATGCCACTCAAAAACTGATGCTCGATTCATGCAAGTTGGTCAAAAAGCAGTCTGAAGCATTCCACACAATTCTGTGGCATTTTTTCCAAGTTTAAAACAGAATTTTATTGCATATCATTCTTCTAAAGTGTCCTCACATCCAGTTAGCATTTTTGAAATTCGCCAGCTGTGACAATCAGGCTTTAGTAGGGTGTATTCCAATTCCTGCTATAGCTGTTCATTTGAATCTGAAATCCTAAAAATTGGTCAGTCATCTCATAAGAGGTATAGCAATAACATAGTATATTTTCAGGAGTCTAGGACAATTTTAAATGCCTGTACAAAAAAATTCAGGAAACTTATTGAAGGCACCACGTAACTGTGTGCAAATAAAACAGTGGGTTAGATAGGAATACTTGAAACCATTTAATTGTGTTGGAACAAATGAACTCTGGCTTATTTAAAAATAATGATACCTACATACTATTACCCTAGAAAATCACACATATATATAACCTTCTAGGGTTTATGTACCATAAAACACAACCAAGAGAGAGAGAAAATAAAAAGATGCTCTATTGTTGCATATTGACCATTGACAGAGCCGTCATGTTCTAGCTGTGTAAACAGGAAAAACAGCAATATGTGGATTTAAACAGGTAATGCGGGTTGATAGCTGGAAGTAGGTCACATTGGTTGACAACCGGCAACAGGTACGCATTATGAAATGATATATTCAGTCATCCACAGCAGTAATGGTCAGTCTTGCAGTCTCAGTCTTGGATACACAGTCAGGCTGTCAAGAGGTCCAGACAGTGTCATCAAGTGGCTGGCGAGTGCTCAGAGGGCAGAAGGTTGTGCCCGTGCCCCCAGGCCCAGAAGCAAAAGTGCCAAGTGGGCCTTGAATGAAGTTGAGGTTCAATATAGCAGTCCTTCGCCTGTCTTCATCCCCCTGTCTCTCTCACACACCTATAGAGTTTTGACCCTAAGAAAGAACTGAGAAATGTATTTTTTTGTAAAGAAAGTGTTATGGTTTCTTCCTTCATCATCTGAAACAACACTATGACTGTACTCTGTTGCCTCAGTTCCAATTTCTTTATTTCTTGGGAATAACTGCTTGAAAATGTGCACACTACTCAAATATTGACCAGCCCATTGTCATAATGGTTAGAGTGTTTGTCAATGGTCTAGGAGACTGGAGTTCAATCCCAGGTCGAGTCATACCAAAGACTCAAAAAATGGTACTTGATGACTCCTTGCTTAACACTCAGCATTATAAGGTTTGGATCAAGGTTAAAGTGAAGCAATTTGGGAAAAGGTGTCACGCCCTTCCCTACATCTCTGTGTCATAGCTGTTGAAAGGAAACGGACGCCTTCAGGTGACCCTCAACTACGGTTGCCAACTTACTCAAATGTTAACCATTGTCATGATGTTCAGCTAATAGCATAGATTCCCAAGACTCCATCTCTCCATTCGTCCCATCCTCTACATGGCATCCAGAGTTGAAAAATCCGAACCCTAAATCTAACCTAAAATAATCAGTTGTTCCAAGTGGTGATTTTTTTAGTGGCTCCAATACAAGCATTTATGGACAAACTGCAACCCACAATGCTTTTTCAATGTCACACCTAATTTGACAAAGAAAATGACGTTTATTAAAATTGAGTTTTTCTCATTTCATTCTCACTTGTTTAAAATTTTGATTCATGGATGATGAAAATCTTGAATTTTTTCTTTAATACATGGACCTTATTCTTATTGAATATGTTGATTTTTGATGTATTCTTTATTTTCTTTTAAGTATTCCATAATGAATCATGGTAGAAGAATTTGTTAATCACATTGACATCAGTGATGATGATATACAAAGATTTAAGGTATTTATAGTAAAGATCTTGTTATTGAAGAAAAAAAAAGGTCAACTTTTCCCTACTTCTAACAGAGATGATTTCATGTATGGTCTACTGTAATAAAAATAATCAAGGTACTTTGAAAATAAAATTACCCCAAAATTTGTTGTAGTGTAGCCCATCTGATGATGATTTATGTTTCATGCAGCCTGCTTCTTGAAAAAGATTGCCCATGATTGGATTAGGCAAGCAATTTTTCACAGGATCCAAAGAGATATTTATCATCCAAGCTTAGCTTTTTGATTGGTCATTTTGTTTTCAGATTTGCTTATAATCAAACACAGTTTTCATATAAGCTTTTTAAAATCTACATAATTATTTGTTAGATATTATTAATAATTTGAATCTTATTTCCATTGTATGTAGAGAGGTTTTAAATGTTCATCCACAGTTGTATGTACAAGAAAACCTTGATGAACTGTTCTCACCATTTTTGTGTCTTTTTTTTCTTTACTTTTTTCAAGAGTTGTGTAGGTAAGTAACTATCCATGAATACATAATAATTTTGAGAATTCAGGCCACAAGGTGGGAAGCAGAAATGGTGGTGAATATTCAATCATTTAATTCAAAAGATGAAATAAATATGCAAGTTGGGGAGGGGTTGAATGTTTTCAGGGAGTGAAGAAAATTGGGCAAGATGGGGAAGGAAAGAATGAACTTTTTTTAGCTGTTTGGACTTTTTTCTTGGGTTTTCTGTATTTTTTTTTTTTTAATTATTTTGGAATGTTTTTCTTTGATTTATTTTTTATTTTTATTTTTTTTTGCATCAAATGTTTGTTTGTTTTTTGATTCATCAGGATCTAAGAATATTCTCATTTCTCAGTCAAGTTCCGATCTACAACTTACTTATAAAATGCATCAAGATATGGAAATTCTAAATCGTTTTCTGTAAATCCAATTTACATGGAACCTTTTTTGTACATATGTTCTATGCCTGTATATATATATATATACATAAGGATATTAGCAGTTAGATATAAATATAGTAAAAGACATGCATATTGTACAAATGGACAAATATATTTATTTTTGTGTAGATAGATGTATAGATGTGTGTCTTTACATTGTTTCCTAGAAATTCAAACTAATATATTGATACAGTATATTATTTACTTCTGAGTGTGTGTGTATATATATATATATATATATATATATAATATTCACAGAGGAAGAAATGCAAAAAGCAAGTGTTGGTAATAATATGGAGTGCTTGAATGCCACTATCTAAAAAGGAAATATCACTAAACTTGTCATACAAGATAGAAATGATTTTTTCTCTTCTGTCTGAGGATTGTAACTATATTTCCTTTTGCTAAATGAAATTTAGTTATAATTGTATTCTTGTAAGTATCACTCTTTATCATATGTGTATTTATGTATATATATATATATATATATATATATATATATAAATTTAATGTATTAAATACAAGCTCATCTAAGGATAAAAAACAAAAAAATACTGTTTCATCAGAACCTATACTCAAAATTTTGTGATATTTCTTTCCATTTTTGTGCATCAACACTGTAAAGATTTGATGAATTTAAAACGTTTTTAAGATTAAATTTTAATCATCATTATAATGGTTTGTGCATGTGTGTGTATATATATATATATATATATACACACACACATACACAACTATGATATTGTCTACATTTATCAACATTCAAGGTGAATGTATTTACACACACACATATATATATATATCATTTACTGATTCTGATACTATAGATTGTCTTGACTCATTCTCTTGCCATCCATTCCTATCATTCATTGCTCCTAGCAGGTCATCTAGATGGCATCCAGTGTCTACACAAAACTGATGAATGTAAATCTTTGCTGGTCAGTTAACACTGGTGTGTCCGTGTGTAAGAGTCCATTGGAGAACATTGCTTATGATTTTTTTCTTACTTCTCCAGCATTGCCCAGCATATCTTGCTCATCTTGCTTAAATGTTTTGTGAGATGGGAAGTAAGTGGCTGTTCGACTGATATTTTATGAAGTGCTGCTTCCAGGATTTGTTAGGAACAGTAGTTCCCATTTAGCTTCTTCTCCATTAGTTTTATTTGAATCAAAGGGGTGCATCCATACAGTAGTACCAAGATGGCTTCAACTTGGAAGAAATCCAGTTGTATTGTTTCAGAGAGATGAAATTTCCATATGATTGACAACTTGTCAATAGCAGGCCATGCCTTCCCTACATGTATGTTGATGACTCTTTCAGTAGATGAGATATTGCTGTTGAAGTATGTGAACTGGTCTACTAAAGATTACCAAAGTTGTAGTTCAAGACCAGATGTATGAGCACCTGGTAAATAATTATACAAAGATACATATGAGGGTTATTCAAAAGTTTCAAAGCCTCAGCCAAAAAGAAGAGATATAGCTGAATATTTTTTTTTTAGGCAACTCAGTATCACTTTTTATAAGACTAGAAAAATTAATTTGGGGTTCTGGCTTAATTTCTTTTCACTTGAGACCTATACAGATGTTAGAAGTGTGTGACAAATCTAAAATCTGGCTGACGTTTTGAACTTTTTGAACGACCCTTGTATATAAGTGAATGTCAATGTGTGCACTCACACACACACACATATATATATATACAAATACACACAAATCTAATTTAGAATTGCATAGACAAAAAATCAATGGTGCTTGTTGCCTTTCATTTCTTTGCTTATATGATCATCAGATCAAGAGGTCTCTTTTCTCTCTCTCTCTCTCTCTCTCTCTATATATATATATATATATATATATATAAGATAACATAGAAACAGAGTCAGTGCTGCTTGTTGACTGTCAGGCTTCCAGTATTGACAACAATATAACAAGGTATAAACCTGAACTATCTGTCCAAAAACAATTTTATACACCTTTACTTTGCAATAACCCCATTGACCATGTGAAGAAAACATTATTACCAGTATCAACTCTTCTGGCTCAGGGTAATTTTTTTAAATCAGTTTTCTTCGTCCTCCAGGCTTTTTTGATGTCCTATGTTAGCTTCCTTCAATATAAACTTTGTTGTCTCTGACATAATTCTTTGAAGAGAAATGACCAAAATAAAGTGTTTTTAAGGATTTTAGAATATTTTTTTTCAAAATATTCTACTAAGCCTGTGCTTTTAAAAACAATATTTGAATTTAAATTTGGACCTAACATAAGATCTTCATATATATGTATATATCTATGTAATTGCATTGGCACAGTGCTGCTAGTTGACAGTCCATGTGATCATCAAACTAAGAGCTCTCTCTCTCTCTCAATATATGTGTGTGTGTATGATTGCATAGACACAGAGTCAATGCTGCTTGTTGACTGTCAGTCTCCTGCCTATGTGATCATCTGATCTAGAGCTGTTCTAACTTATATCTACATATGCTCCATCAGTAATATTGACCATTATATGAATAAAGCAAACTGCATTATCAATACATTATATATATATATATATATATATATATATATAGGCACATTAATTAGACTTAATATGCAAATGAGTTTAAACATGTATATTACTTTTTATGCCTCATTGTAATCATATTTAAAGAAGTTACATATATCTTTGAACCAGTAAAAAGAATTATTTATCGCTTGTTTTAGTTAATAATCCAGTTAGTTACCTATCGTCTTTATATATCTTGGTTAATGGAATGCTGATAAATACCATTTCCTTCCCCGGCCCACACTAATATATATATAAGAAATACAAGTAAAATGGAAAAAACCTAAGTTCTGCATGTTAGAAAATTTGAAGAATGAAAGCAAATGAGAATCGTAACAAAAAGGAACAGTAAGTTATTTCGGTGTCGCTTCTAGACATACTGCATTTCTATGATTACAGGAGAAGATTTTCCTCATATTTTTCTGTATGCTCCTGGCGAGCAATCCAAGAACATGCCGCCATTCTAAGATGCCTGGCAATTAGAAATCGGTTAGGACACCTTCAGTGGGCACCTTCACTATTGTCTGACACTTCCTTCCGACGCATGCACTTCCCTCTATCCAAATGGTCAGTAAATGTATTTGTCACTCATTGAACAAGCTTAGTTTTAATAATGAGTGTAATGATGGTGCCAGTGATGGCTGATAGCCAATAGGAATGGTCAGGGGATGATGTCAGGATTTCATGAAGAGTCCTAAAACCAAAAGGGAATTCACTCTCTCCTTTTTTTGTTTTCCATTATTTTCTTCTTTCTCTCTCTCACTCTTTATCTTTAATTCTTTACCGTTGTTTATCATGGGATGTAACTTGCCTTGTTCTCCTTCACAAGTTCTTTTCCAATGGCATCCCTTACCCCTTCCCCTATCACCACTGTCCCAGAGAGAGGCTCTGATATAAAACATATGCTAGACTCTGCTAATGTCACAGAGATTATTGGGAAGACCCCTTAATTCCTCTGCGTTCTACCTTCCCTTTAGGTGATGACTGGGAAAGTGCAATTAAAATAATTATGTCTTCTTTCTAATTCTGTCAAGACATTTTCTTAGAGTCAGCCTTCCCTTTTTTTTTTTTTTTTTTTTTTTGGTGGGGAGGGTGGAAGGTGGAAAAGGAATTTCTTCTATTTCTCTGCCTCTCTCTTTTCTCTTTCTCTCATCTTAGTGTCTTATTACCTTTCTCTTTCTCTCATTAATATTTCTCACTCTCTCTCTCATCTTTCTTTCTCTTTCTTTGATGAATATTTCTCGTTCTCTCTCTCTCTCTCATTTTTCTTTCTCTCTCTTATCATCTTTATCCTGTTAATATTACTCACTTTCTCTCTCTCCCATTTTTCTCTCTCTCTCTCTTATCATCTTTATCCTGTTAATATTTCTCACTTTCTCTCTCTCCCATTTTTCTCTCTCTCTCTTATCATCTTTATCCTGTTAATATTTCTCACTTTCTCTCTCTACCATTTTTCTCTCTCTCTCTTATCATCTTTATCCTGTTAATATTTCTCACTTTCTCTCTCTCTCTCATTTTTCTTCCTCTCTCTCTCTTATCATCTTTATCCTGTTAATATTTCTCACTTTCTCTCTCTCTCATTTTTCTCTCTCTCTCCCATTTTTCTCTCTCTCTCTTATCATCTTTATCCTGTTAATATTTCTCACTTTCTCTCTCCCTCTTATCATCTTTATCCTGTTAATATTACTCACTTTCTCTCTCTCCCATTTTTCTCTCTCTCTCTTATCATCTTTATCCAGTTAATATTTGTCACTTTCTCTCTCTCCCATTTTTCTCTCTCTCTCTTATCATCTTTATCCTGTTAATATTTCTCACTTTCTCTCTCTCTCTCATTTTTCTTTCTCTCTCTCTCTCTCTTATCATCTTTATCCTGTTAATATTTCTCACTTTCTCTCTCTCCCATTTTTCTCTCTCTCTCCCATTTTTCTCTCTCTCTCTTATCATCTTTATCCTGTTAATATTTCTCACTTTCTCTCTCTCCCATTTTTCTCCCTCTCTCTTATCATCTTTATCCTGTTAATATTTCTCACTTTCTCTCTCTCCCATTTTTCTCTCTCTCTCCCATTTTTCTCTCTCTCTCCCATTTTTCTCCCTCTCTCTTATCATCGTTATCCTGTTAATATTTCTCACTTTCTCTCTCTCCCATTTTTCTCTCTCTCTCTTATCATCTTTATCCTGTTAATATTTCTCACTTTCTCTCTCTCTCATTTTTCTTTCTCTCTCTTATCATCTTTATCCTGTTAATATTTCTCATTTTCTCTCTCTCCCATTTTTCTCTCTCTCTCTTATCATCTTTATCCTGTTAATATTTCTCACTTTCTCTCTCTCCCATTTTTCTCTCTCTCTCTTATCATCTTTATCCTGTTAATATTTCTCACTTTCTTTCTCTCTCATTTTTCTCTCTCTCTCTTATCTTTATCCTGTTAATATTTCTCACTTTCTCTCTCTCCCATTTTTCTCTCTCTCTTATCATCTTTATCCTGTTAATATTTCTCATTTTCTCTCTCTCCCCCATTTTTCTCTCTCTCTCCCATTTTTCTCTCTCTCTCCCATTTTTCTCTCTCTCTCTTATCATCTTTATCCTGTTAATATTTCTCACTTTCTCTCTCTCTCCCTTATCATCTTTATCCTGTTAATATTTCTCACTTTCTCTCTCTCTCTCTCTCCCATTTTTCCTCTTTCTCTAATTAATATTTCTTATCTTCATTTCTTAAATTTTTCTTTCTTTCTCTTCTTCTAGTCTTAATTGTTGTTTTTTTCTCTTTTTCTTTTTCTTTTTTTTACAAATAAATTCTAGAAATTTTTACTCTAACCTATTATTGATATATGCAAAATCTACATATTTATATTAGGTTAATGAAAAAGTTTCTTGTAGTTTTTGACAAATTCTTTTATTGATATCAATTCATCACATCATTATTCACATCATTAGCTTTTTATGAACTTGTACCACATTTCATCTAAACTGTGCATTTTATCATAAAAGAAAGATTCTAGTTTTGATTGGATGAATTCTTAGAGAAATGTTAAAACTTTTAGTCAGACAAGTGTTGTATAAAGTGAAACAAGTGATCGTCTGAAGGTAGGAAACTTGGAAAATATACTTTTTACAAAAGAAGATCTCAGTTGCCTTTTTTTTTTTTTTACTTGCTGATAAGAAATATCGCTCATACTGATTTTGATTTTTCAATAATTGCATTGATACTAAAATATGCATGAATAGTCAAAACATTTTGACGGATGGGATCCACATATGGTCACATTAAAACATAAATGTATAGACATGTTCATGCAAGTCATAGATAATCAAAACTATTGTTCTTTGTCACTGCACTTTATTGATAGGGGTTAGAATCCACTGTAGAGGGATAAGACTCCTCCCACCCACCTACTAAGAAGGTGTCTTTGGTATAAAACTAAACTGCGTCTAATGGTGAGACTCTAGTTTTGGAGATCTATCAGATGTGAAGTACTTTGTCATTGTAATTACTCTCAGATAGCCCAGTCTGCAAATGCTGTAGAATACACTGACTGTGTCTCTTCAGAGGAGTAAAACTTCCCCAGTGAGTGTCCTGAATATGACACTAAAACATCTGATACTAAGGCTCCCATTGGTCCCAAGTCCACTCTGGCCTGTAGTGGTAACAACTGATAGGGTCCTATCTATGAATCAAATAGAACTGTTTGACATTTAAACTGTGGACAAATAAAGGACATGCTCAATTGAATTGCCTTAAATGGAACTGTTTGATCCTTTTACTGTGTATAAGCAAATAACTGATGTTTAATTGAATTGGTTGTGTTAAATAGCAATACTTGAAAACATTTAACTGTGTGCAAACAAATGATAAATAGTAAATAGCATTATTTGTATTAGATAGAAATAAGTGAAACCATTTAACTGAGTGCCAAGAAAATGAGCTCAGGCTCATTTAAAAATGCTATAAAGAAAATTTATTTACAAATCATATATATTTAATATGTATGTATAAAGAGGATTTGGCATTAAATAACCAACATTGATTGATATGCCATAAAACCCAACCAAACCAAATCATATATATTTAATATTTATGTATAAAGAGGATTTGACATTAAATAACCAACAATGATTGATATGCCATAAAACCCAACCAAATCATATATATTTAATATGTATGTATAAAGAGGATTTGGCATTAAATAACCTACAATGGTTGATATGCCATAAAACCCAATCAAACCAAATCATATACATTTAATATATATGTATAAACAGGATTTGGCATTAAATAACCAACAATGGTTGATATGCTATAAAACCCAACCCAACCATTAACTTTAAAACATTACTAATAAAAATATGAAATTAAATAAATAAAAATATTACTCATTTTCTCTGACTTTTTTTAGTCTGACTTACGACTTTTTTCCCGATGACTAAAATTAAAGATTGAAAATAAAGAAATATTTACAAAGCTAAGTCTGACACCTTGAAAAATAAAACCCTTTAACAGAAATCACAAAACATTCAAGACAATAATGTTAAAGTAAGCCAATTCTTTGTGAAAATGTCAGTAGAATTATGTTTGCTTTTTTTATTTTGCTTTCAAATTGCTTTTGCAGGGGTTGTTGTGGGAGAGAGTACCTTCCATAATTTACAGGAGTTACTCCCTTGCTCAATCAGCTGGAACTGTAGAATATAATAAGAAATTCTCTGCAGAGGGGTAAAACCCCCACCAAAGTGTATCCTGGATATGACACAAAACAATCTGATGGTGAGGTTCCAGTAAGGCTGAAGCTTTGGGGAATGTGTAGTTCCCTTTCATTACCATTGCTCTGAGGTCCACTCTGGCCCAGACTTGTAGCACCTGAGAGGATTCTATCTATGGGTTAAATAGAACTAAACAGAATATTTATGCCATACTGAATTGTTGGAAATGGAACTGTTTTTTGACATTGAAACTGTGTACTTAGGCTAAACTAAATTATTTGAAATAGAACTGTTCTGACATTTAACTGTGTGCAAATAAAAACTATACTTAAAATAAACTGAATTGTTTGAAATAGAACTGTTTAAATGTATAAAAATGGATTTGGCATGAAATAACCTGCAAAAGTTGATGTGCCATAAAACCAAACCAAACTCTTCAATAGACCAAATTAGTTCCAGATCAATTTTGACCTGGAGTGGTAGTACTTATCTCGAGTCCTATCTAAGAGTAAAAGAGATCTGTTTAAAATGATTTGTATTTGATAGGAATACTTGATATCATTAAACAAATCCTGAAAGCAAGACCTAATGAAACAGCAGATGTATAGCCACACAGCTTCTATTGCAAAAATACATCCAAGTAAGACAGACAAGACATTTCTGCAGATGCAAGGATGAACTCAAAAGTGATATTGTATTATGAATCCCTACGAATAGACATGCCAGTGTTGGTCAACCAGCAAGAACTTACTTAGATTAGCTTTGTGTGAACACAGATGTAGTGAGTAAGAACTGCCATGGGCAAGGGATGATAAGGACAGATAGCGAGAGAGATTCAGGGGGAATCAGTGTCTTGATGATGAAGAAAAGTTATTTGAAGATATAATTGTTTATTAAGAATTGTTATTTGGGACTTAATATAATATAACTGCGCAAAGAAATTATTAAACAGAAATAATTACTTGAGTATTAGATGGTTTTAAGATTTCAATTATATGGAAATTATTTGTATTAGATAGGAATACTTGATATCATATAACTATGCAAAAACTTTTAAGAAACGACCCAAAAAATGTAAACAGAAATTTACAATGAATCTAATTTCCTAACCACTCGGCATAAAATAACCCTAAACAGGTTGACATGCTATTAAAATGAAGCCATATGCTTTGTCATTGGTTCATTTGAAAATGAACTCGTAATAAAAATGAAATTTGTAGTAGGTATGTATTTAGCTCCCAATGAAGCCAAATCATGATACAAGATAAGCTTAATGTTGGAGTGCCCCACAGGAAGCAAGCCTCTCATGGGACAGTGCAAAAATTGCTTAAAGCAAGAAATTATCTTAAATAAAAACAGTTTATAAAATCATTGAACTTTTTAGAAATCTCAGCATATATTCAAATAGTTGAGTTTTGTTTTTGGAATTCATATTATCTGAATATATATAATTTAGCATCTTGAATTCATACAAGCTTCAGCAGAATTAGCTCTAAGGTTTGGAACACAAATAAAAAAGTAAGATAATATACATCCTATTGTAAATTTAATTTTACTGTGAGAAAGAAAAATATTTGCCATTTTGTTTTGTAATTCTCATCAGCTTCTTTGAATAATATTAACCAAATGCTTACCCTCCGGAACAATATATTTCTGAAGCTTCATCCTGAAGTTTTGCAGTGCTTATCTTTTATTGCTGCGATTTTGAGTCAAACAAATCTTGCAGTTCATCTGTTGTTGACAGCCAAAATTCAAACTTGATCTTTCATGTATCTCTAAAGGAAGTAGTGACAAGGGTTTGCTTTTGGTTGGGTTTTATGGCTTATCAACCATTGGAGTTTATTTAATACTGAATCCTTTTTATACATATATTAAATATATGATTTCTAAACACATTTTGAAGATGACATTTTTAAACAAGCCTAAGCTGGGTTTTTTTTTCACACTGTTAAATGGTTGCACTTAATTTTGAATGATTCAGATTAGCATAAGTACAGTGTTATGTTTACACAAAGTCAGTTATTGATTTAAATGAAGTTTTTTTTGTTTACACATAGTCATTGATTTAAAAGAAGTTTTTTGTTTACACATAGTCATTGGTTTAAATCAAGTTTTCTGTTTACACATAGTCATTGGTTTAAAAGAAGTTTTTCATTTACACATAGTCATTGGTTTAAATGAAGTTTTTTGTTTACTCAAAGTTAGTTATTAGTTTAAATGAAGTTTTTTGTTTACCCAAAATTAAATGTAAAAAACAGTTTAGCATGTCAACAAATTAAAATTTTACAGGTATCTCTAATGATTCAATTAAACATCAGTCATTAGTTTAAACACAGTTAAATGATCAAATACTTGAGTTCAGCTTAAGTACAGTCTTTTGTTTACCCACAGTTAAGTGTAAAAACAGTTAATTTCAAACAATTCACTTTAGCCTAAGTACATGGTTTAGTTCTATTTGACCCATAGATAGGATCCTGTCAGGTGCTACCACTCCAGGCCGGAGTGGACTTGAGAACTATGGCAATGAAGGAGTACTCCGCATTCCCCAAAGCTCTAGTGTTACTGAAATCTCACCATCAGACTGTTTCGTGTCATATCTAGGACACTTGTTGGATGAGAGGTCTTACCTCTCTACAGAGATGCAGTTGGTATATTTTACATCCTTAGGCAAATGGGTAAAATAACAAGGGGACAGATCTGGTGAGTGAACAGGCTATTGAATGTCCAGTATATTCACTTAGATTGTATATAGATAAACTTTTGGTCCAAATAAAATGTACTTGGCAGAACCTGTATTTAGCCACTGGCAACATTGTTTTTAGAGCTAAAATAATCCAAAATGTAAGTATTAAACTTGAAACAAAGAAAAGAAAAACAGTTTGTTTGTTATTTTTCTTGAAGGATGTTATGTTTTATAAAGTTAGTTACAAATTAAAACAGTGACATTTGTAATATATATATATATATATATATATATATATATACACACACACTTGTTTGAATATGCAAGAATATTATGCTATGTGTAAGCATCTTCAAAGTTAATTGAAGACATTTTTTCTTTCTGAAAAAATTTTAAGAAATAAAACAATTTCATAAACATTATTTCAGTTGTTCCATATCTGTAGTATCTATAATTTTTGAAGTAGGGCAATTTTTCAGTTGCCTCTACTTAAAAGTTAGTCTCATTCTAGAACTTAATACAAAAAAGAGAAGAAATGTGTGTGTGGCCAGCCCCTCCTCCATGTGCTGGATGTGACCCAAAATTAGTTATTAAACAAAGTAAAACTAGTTTGAATTCTGACTTTTCCTTGTACACTGGTTGTTAGGACAAAGCACAAGAATTCAGTCTGCCCTACTATTCACCCGTTATTGAAGGGAGAATATTTGAATTCCTAGCTTTCCCAAGAGCATTAGTTCAAAATAAAACCCAAACAACCTCATATAGAATTTGACTTTGAGTTGCTGATTCCATTTCTTAAGAATGTAAGAATTACACCAAGTACATATTTGTGTGTGTATACAAGTTAATATTTCTGAATATACATGAGCTTTTCTCTTTTATTAAAGTATCCTGATTATGTCAGTTGCCTACATCTGATGGTGTGGCTTTTGGATTGTAGGTCTCGGAAATGTGGTATACTCCTTCATTGGCATTATTCCCGGGTACAACTCGGAGTGGGAGTACTTGTTAGGATTCCAAATATGGGTCAAGCAGATGAATTCAAAAATGATTTATGCTTGATAGGACTGTGTTAAGAAAAAAACCCTCTTCAGAAAAAACTAAACACTAAAAGTAGATATGAATGAACAATGAATTTGATCTCATGATTTTGAGGCATAAAATAACACTTGTCCCAGATTTGAACTGGGATCGCTGATTATATTTTTTTAACCACTCTCAAAGATGGAAACTTCTGAGTTGAAACTTGTTAAAGTCCGCTTAGAAACTGACCTTGTGTCACATCCTATTTGTATGAAGGAGTTGCTTAGTATATAAATTGGTTGTCATACCAAGGTGAAAGAACCCAATCGTCCCTTCTAATTTATCCATAGCTGGAGAGAGAATTTATGGAGTCCTACCTTTCCCAAAAGTATTAGCTCTATGTATAAAGGTAAAAAGCCTTGTCCAGGTTTGAACCTGGGTTGCCATGTCCATTTTCTAATATGATAACTGTTACACTATCAGCACCTTTATGTAATAATAATAATAATTATTATTATTTTCATTTTAGTATCATCAAAAATTGGCTTCTTTTGTAGGTTTTTTCCCCCCAATTCAGTTTGTCTCCGCTGTGGGCAAACATAAAAAATAGCCAAAAAGAAATTAACCTTTCTTCCTCATTTATCAGTGAATTAGAGCAAAATAAAATGATATCCTTACTACTTGGATTAGTTAAAAAAACAAAAAAGTATATATATATAAATGAAAACCTGCAAAAAGAAGTTCTCTTTTTACTGTCATATTCATAATATCTCAATCTACTCATCGACTGTATCAATACAGTAATATCGTAGAATTTTTTTATTATTATTTTCCCTTTCAATTACAATTCCAAACCAGCATGGTATGATCTCCATCCATAAACACACAAAACAAAAAAAGAAGGATGGATCGAAAAGGAAAAAGAGCTGTTCAGTCATGTCAGTGAAAGTAACCAAAAAAAAAAAAAAAACCCCAGATACAGTAAAGGTTTAAAAAAATAAAAAATAAAACAAATGTTTTCTTCAAAAGGAAAACAATTAACCTTTTTTGTTAAGTTTTCTTTATTTTTCCTTTCCATATTTTTTTATTTTCATTTATTTATTTCTATTTGTTTATTACTTTCTTTTGATTTCAATATTTACTTATTATTTTTCCTTACCTCTAATCTTCTGGAGATGAAACGCTTTGGCAATATGATGTATTTTATATATATGTATGTATGTATATATATATATATATATATATATATATACCCACAAGGGAAAAAGCCTCCTTGCTCTGAGGAAATCAACCTGATTTGATGAGGAACTTTGTGCAAAATGACATGAAGGAGATGGGTTGGACAATTCCAAAGAACACCTTCTTAACCTTCTTCCCCTTTGACTGTCAGGAATTCTAAAGGATTTATAACACTAAAGATTCTTTGGAAATATACCACTGATTCAGAAAAATGACATAAAAATAAAACATGCTTTTTACATAGTTGTGAGAATTTGGGATCTCAGACACATCTAGGTCTTTGCCCTTTTCTCCTGAATGATTCAACCAACTTTTTAGAGATTTTATTCATATTGTTTCTCTTGGGCACTACTAGAGATTGCTAAAACAAAAATAAAGCTCAAAGAAAATGACAATTTGGGAGATGGGAAGAGAGAGATTAAAAAAGGAAAAAAAAAGTATACATATTTGTTATTGTCTCACAATATACCTAGATTATTCTACTGACATTTTTTTTTTTTTTTTTTTTGGTTTTACTGCGTATGTCTCCTGTCAATAGGACAGATGAAAAAGAATTGGATTAGATGGATAAAATCATCTCAAAAGACCAAAGAACTTTTTTTTTTATCTTGGTGTTGGTTTGGTGGTTCGGATGAAAAAAAAAAAAACTGATTAGAGAAACTTAGAAGTAAAGTTGATTGGGGTATTCCTTGATAAGAGAATAACAAAAGTGGAACTGTTAGATTTGATTGTCAAGCAAGCAGAAATGTAATAAAACCTCCCAATCTACATTTATACTTAAATTGGATAATCATTTTTATTTACCTGTCTAGGCCTTCCTTTTCTCTGTCAGTTTGTCCATTGATTTTTGTCCGAACGCTGACATAGTAGGGCCAGAAGCATCTAGGTAAGCATGCGTATGTGAAATAAAAAATATATAGAGAAAGAGAAAGTATTACAATTTTGTTAGTCATCACGATCACTACCTGAAAAAGTACTTAAATCCGAAATAAATTTTTACAAAAAAAAAAATTAAAGTTATTTGCTGTTGCTTTAAGTTTCATATTGTTATTGTTAGCCTCATCAGAGAGTTCTTGTCCAATAGTTTTTGGTTTTTTTTGTTTTATCACATTTCAACTCTCATGGGTTATTTAATGCCAAAGCTCTCCTTATAGATAAACAGCATTGCCGGGGGCAGATAAGGGAGCTCATATTTTCTCCAAGGGTATAAGTCCAAAACCAAATGTTAGAGTGCAACTGGAGTTTGAACTTACTTACTTTGAAGTTGCAGTCCAGCTCTTTAGCAATAATACCATGGGAACTCCCCTTACTGATGACTATAACAGTAAATAGTTTTTAAAATAAAAACTTTTATTTGTTTTTAAATAATGTTTTTTTGCTCTGTCCTGTGGATATTGAGCACTTTTTAAGTATTATTTGTGACCACTAAAAAAGATAAAACTATCTCTCTCTCTCTCTCTCTCTCTATCTATATATATATATATATATATATATATATATATACACATACAGTAAGCAAGTAAGTAGTTTGACTGTAGTCAAGTGCGACTTGAAGGCTCCCTTTTCAACAGCTACTACACCAAGGTGTAAGGGAGTGCGCTACACCTTTCCACGAATTGCTCCACTTACCCTTATAATGCTGCATGTAAAACAAGGTGGCATCAAGTACCATTTTTTGAGCCATTGGTATGACATTATTTAGGATTGAACTCCAGTCTCCTTGACTATTGGTGAACACTCTAACCATTATGCAAATGGACCAGTATAATTTTTAATTTATCATTATCCTAATTTTAATTCTCTGTAAAATCAAAGAGGATCATAGCATGTTAGAAAAAGTAGGGTTAAAATTTCTTGATGAGCTTTTTGTATAATTCTTTCTTTGGGCTTTTTTGTTTTGTTTTAAGGCCGCTGCTGGTCACCATGCTGGTATGATTTCACTCAGACTTTGTGATTAATGTCTCATATGAAGATGTCAGAAGTGTCATGTATCCTTCTGAGAATTTAGAGTTCATTACACAATCAATAATCATTGTTGAGTATATAATTAGATCAATGAATTCAATCTTTAAAAACAAAGATGATTTCTAGATATTTCTTCTGTTGTACTTTTTTTTCTCTTTGGTTTTTACTGTATTAGTAAGATGTATCTCCTATACACAGAAACTTGATATTCTTGTCTGATTTTCTCCACTCTCATACCCTCACTTATATTCTCACTCTCTCTATCTCTCTCTCTTACGAATATTTTAATCACCCATAATCAGAATAAAGTTTGGGCATGAATATTAATCAAGCATCATCACTATGTTTATTTATCATTTGAGAAGAAAGGAAATTAGGTTTAATCCTAAATTATTTCCAATTATCCCTCCATGCTCAATTTGTTCTTGTTAGTGTATCAAAGAATGGTTCCTTACCAAATTTGAAATGCTGACATTACAAGAGCAATCAAGAGACAAGTTCTTGATGGGGCTGGAGAAAGAGGGAGAATATAACAAACAAAGAAAAAGAGAGATTATATTTTACCTTCTTAATTTTCATAATTGAAGAGTGATATGAATTGAGATTTTTGAACTAATCTCTGACTGAGTCACCTCTAAATTGTAGATTAAAAATAGCCTGGAAATAATTCATATATATATATATATATATATATATATATATATATATATATTTCAATTTGCTGCCTAAGTATCATGACAAATCCTCTGTGTTAGAAGACCAAGACCACAAAAGTTAGCATACAATACCACTTATCTTCCTTACTGTCTTTCCATAAGGATAGCTATGGCATTTATTAACCCATGAAGGGAATATGACATTAAACAAAGAAGCCAAACAAAAACAAGTCCAAATAACCAATAAACATCTGATTTGTTATTTGTGTTTTGAAAACTAGTTGTGTAAAGAGAATATTATTTTTGTTGGTAATTGTGATAAAAAGAAACTACAATTAGAAAGATGAAGGATAATATGTGTTAAAATTGATAACTAACTTATCCTCTACTTTATCTCTGATCTGTAGACACTATTTTTGTTGGTAATTTTCTTAATTCTCTAGTAATGTCAATGTCTTATTTTGTTGAAAGAAAAAATAGAAAAAGGAATTAAGATGAAAAGTTGAAAGAAAATTTTAGTCAAAATTAATGACAATACACCAGCTAAAATCAAGAAAAGAATTCTTGAAAGGTGACAGAAAGTCGAACAAAAGGCTTAATATATAGTATAGTTACTGTTAATAATTTTTTAAATGTCTATTATAACAACAATATATATATATATATATATATACACGCACATATAATAATTATCACAATGTATGTATATATACGTGGTACATTCAATAAGTTTCCTGACTTTTTTAGTGCAGGCATTTAAAATTGCCGTAGACCCTTGAAAATTCAGTATGTTATTGCTATACATCTTATGAGATGACTGACCAATTTTTATATTTCAGATTCAAATGAACAGCGACACCAGCAATTGGAATACACCCTACTAAAGCTTGATTGTCACAGCTGGTGAATTTCAAAAATGCAATCTGGATGTGAGAACACTTTAGAAGAACGATATGCAATAAAATTCTGTTTTAAACTTGAAAAAAAAAATGCCACAGAAATGAATTGAATGCTTCAGACTGCTTTTTGACCATCTTGCATGAATTGAGCATCAGTTTTTGAGTGGCATAAGAGATTCAAGGAAGGTCGGGAGTCTGTGAGGGACAATGAGAGGTGTGGGAGGAGTAAGGAGGTCAATACACCAGAACTGATTGGCCAAAGAGTGAGGGTGAGAGTTACTTTGTTGAGGTTTTAAGGGAGTTCAGGAAGAGATTCCGTCGGAAGAGACCAGCACTCTTCAAATCAGGTCAGTGGCATTTCCAGCAGGACAATGCACCAGTCAAACCAGTATATTTATATATAGTTGCAACAATCATTATATATACGAGGATCATTAGATATGTTTCCAGACTTTTTTTGTATGGGCACTTATATTGATATTACACACATGAAATTCTAGTCCCCTTTGAAGTAATCTCCTCCTGCTGCAATACACTTGTTGTACTGTTCCAACAAGTTCTGGAAGGCCCCATGGAAGTCCTCTTGTGTGAGCGTGTCAATGACCTTTATCACAGCCTCTTTCATCTCCTCAACTGTCTCATAACGACAGCCTCTGAGCTTAGGGAATAACCAAAAGTCACAGGGAGCTAGGTCTGGACTATAGGGACAGTGAAGAACTGTCTTGATCCCCATCTTGGTCAAATAGTCATTGATAAGGATGGAGATGTGGACTGGTGCATTGTCCTAGTGTAAATGCTACCGACCCGATTTGAAGAGTGCTGGCCTCTTCCAACGGAATCTCTTCCTGAACTCCCTTAAAACCTCAACATAGTATTCCTTGTTGACTGTCTGTCCAGTGGAAACCCAGTGCATGTAGATCATTCCAGTGCTGTCAAAAAAAGGGATCATCAAAAGTTTGTGGGTAGGTTTGCTCTGTCTGGCCTTCTTCCTCACGTCCAGATTGCATTTTTAAAATTCACCAGCTGTGACAATCAGGCTTTAGTAGGGTGTATTCCAATTCCTAAAGTAGCTGTTCATTTGAGCCTGAAATCATAAAAATTGGTCAGTTATCTCATAAGATGTATAGCCATAACATAGTGAATTTTCAAGAGTCTACGACAATTTTAAAAACCTGTACAAAAAAAAGTCGGGAAATTTATTGAATACACCACATATATATATATATGTATATATATACACCAATGTCAACATTTATTTTTCAGTCATGTTTATGAAGAGCTCAGTAGTAAGAAAAGCTGTTAATAATCTCAATATACACTTCTGCCAAACACATTTTTTCTTTAGAAATTGTCTTAGAAATCTTAGACAGTCCTGGAATATCCCCATTTTCCTAATTACTAATTATGGCAACAAAATATCCCATCACCTTAAATATGGTATGTGAATATTTAATGTCAATCCCCGTAGGCATTGAATATTACAGATTTGAACAAATCTTTATATAAAACGAATGGTCTGCTATTGGTTTCATTATTGAAATTTATTGTTAATGTGAGGATATTAGATGAAATGCAAATACATTGCAAATAATTTAACTATAGAAATGTGCTTCAAATCAGGAAGAAATATATAATTAGTTTTTAGGTAATAATGTCAATATTACTGACCAAATAGGGTTGCTGAATGTATAATACAAAAGTATTACTGAAGGATTTTACAACAGAAATAGAATGCAAATGATTTTATGACAGGAAAGCATTGTAAATCACTTAACTGTAGAAATGTATTGTAAATTGTTTTACTTAAGGGATTCATTTTACTATAGAAAGACATTGTAAGTAATTTTACAGTAGAAATGGATTGTAAATGATTTTGCAAAAGAAATACAATTCATATCACAGAATCTGGATTAAACAAATCCATTACTGACAGAATAGATCTATTATATGCATAAAATAAAAGCACTGTTTTACTATACAAATGCAAAGTTGTTTATAAGAAAAGACAGTTTTTGTTAGTTACTAAGCTAAAGAACACAAATGATGAAGATAAACAGATAACACACTCTCATCTCAGCCTGTTGGCCAGGTAAAGTGAATATTCCATTAAGCTTTATGTATAATAGTCTTGTGACATTTGCTAGTCAAATACAACAATACTGAATTAAGTTTTTATTTTTAAAGTGTGACTGGATAAATTAAGGTAAATGAATTTATATTGAAATGAAGAAGGAAAGTGGCTGATGTTTGTCACAATTATTCTGTTGATTTATTGAAATTTAGCCAACAGAAAAAGGGATGCCAGTTAAATCCAGTGATTTCAGGGGAAATTATCAGATGGTCTTCATCAGTCATAGCTGATGTATATACCTTCACCCCAACTAGGGAGTGGCTGCTAATATATTTTCTCATGGATAAAGTAATCTATTCCATCAGTGGTCAATTTTCCATGTTTCAAAGCTGTCCATTGACCTTGACTAGAGTCAGGCAAGGCCAAAATTGGTCAGTGAAGAGGAAGGAGGTGGGTGCTGACTAATGAAATAAGATAGTGAAAGATTCATGGAAATAAAACAAGACATGAGCATGTCTGTGATAGAATGTGGGTAGAAATACCCTCAAATTTCAAGTAGTTAAGGCATATGTATATATATATATATATAAATGATAGATTGTGGTGAATCTAACAAAATGATGGAAATATGTAGAAAATTGGATAAATCAAACTCTTAAAACTGGTTTAGAGGCATGATATTTTGTTCTTTTATTTCATTTTGAATGTTTTAAGAACTTTCTTAAGTGAACCATTTTCTGAATTTTTCCATTTATAAGCAAATGAAGAACTGTGAACCCTCTCCTTCTTTCTGATACACCTTTATCCTCTTTATCATTTTATCATATTCCTCATTTGCTTATAAATAGAAAAACTCAGAAAACAGTCCAGTTTGAGAAAGTTCTTGAAAATTTTTAAATGAAATAAAGAAGGAAATATCACACCTCTAAACCGGTTTTAAGTGTTTGATTCATGTAACTTTCCACATAGTTCTACCATATATATATATATATATATATATATATATGTATATATATAATCTTGGATTGGCGTTTGAGTCAGCCAGGTTTTGATCCCAGCCTCAAGAATCTAGCATGTCTAGCCACACTGAAGAGTTTTGATACAACAAAACAGTCTGCCTGTGGATGACTCTATATATATATATATATAGGGCACCACAGGTGGGGTAATGTTTATCAAGTTAGACTAGCAAACCTTCACAAGTGATTTAGAGTTTGACTTGTGCTACAACTAAGCCAAAATCTTTTTAAATTAGGACACCTTAGGTGGTGTAATGGTTAGCAAGCTAGACTAGAAAGCCTAGACGAGGTTGAGTTTAATTGGGTGCCACATCTAAGCCATGAGCTTAAGATAGACATAGAGAGGTGGTAAGTTTAGACACAGAAATATAAAAATGAATTTAAGAAAAAATATTCAGCTTTGTTTATAAAAGCAAAAGAAAAATCAAACTAATAATCTGATACATCAATATGTGTATATGTAGAGGATGTGGCTAAGTTAATAGATGTAGATAATGTGGCTAAGTTGATAGATGTCAATGTTGTTCTTATATGATATGTATACTTATCATCAAGGCATGCTAACTGCATGGATTCTTTTTTCACTCTTTTGCCATCTGTCCCTACAGTCCATCATTCTTGGCAAGTCCTCTAAATGGCATCCAGTGTTCAGACAGAACTGATGTATGTAAATATTTGCTAGTCAGACAGTACTGGTACGTCTATGTGTAGAAATCTATCGTAGAACGTTGATTATGACTTTGTCCTTATTTCACTTGCACGTCTTACTTGGATAGTTTGTGAGAGTGGAGGCAAGTGACTGTACAGCTGGTGCTTTTTGGGTGCTGCTTCCATGATTTATTCAAAATAGTATGCAGAATCCTTGTGGAGTTTTCATCAAGCCTTTTTCTAAGTTCTTCATAAAAGTCTTGGTGATGGATCACCAAATATCTACACATATACATAAAAAGAAATAAAAAAGCAAAATAATGTACTTAGGTGGCCAATATATATATATATATATATATATATATATATATGTATGTATGTTGATACGAGAAGACCTCAAGATAGGTGATATGAAACTGTCAGGAGTTGTTATCTAGTTTTGTTTTTATTTTTTAGTTGAAAATATTGTGATATTGCTCTGTTTGGCAGGGGTGGGGTCATAGAGTGCTATATTTTATAGATTTAAAATGGTTTTAGTGGCAAATTTTAATAATATATATATTTACACACACACACACACAATGTACCATAAAATATATATACATATATACACACACATACACCATTGTACCATGTGTAATATATATATATATATATACACACACACAGAGACATGCACACATCATGAAATATATATATGCATGCACACATGAATATGAATGTTATATCCATATTTATATCTGCTTAAGCTGTATGCTTATACAGGCATCAATACACTGTTATACAGACATATATTGATGCATAGATGCATTTATACATACGTGTATATATATATATATATATATATATATATATATTTCCCAAGTACTTATTTTATGCGGGAGGAGATTGTAATTCCCAGAACTGACTGACTGGATATCTGTTGCAATGGCTTTCCACAGGATGATGTTGTAGTCTGAATCTGAGGTTAATCATGTAACAACCAGTGTGTCCAGGTGAGTCAGCCTTCAACCCAGTTTTGAATGGAGCTGGCCAGCTAATCCCCCCTCCATCTGTCCCCGAGGGCTATCATCCATCTGTCCACATCTCTGATGAAGATGACCAAGTCTCATGAGCTGAACGAATAATTGGACGTGATGCTTCGTCCAAGTATGGACAAGGGTCAAGCAAGCATCAGACCGACAGGCAGACAGCTGAATGGATGGATAGTGATGACAACATGAGGTTGTGGTCATTGCGTGTAATGTCCAATCGGAATGGAGTAAGTTTGTCTGACAGTGAGACACTAAACTGACTATGGCAGTCTTTTGGAATTTATTCAGTCTCAGGTCCTGTCCCCAAATAAAATCAATTATGGACAGTGGGGTCGTGGGTAATACTGCATATGAAAAAGAGAGGAGACGAGAAAGAGAAAAAATATAAAGATCAGGTTAAAAAAAAAAATGGAAGAAGGGAAGAGAAGAAATCAGGGTGGTAAGAAATTGTAGAGAAATGGTTTTGATAGATGAAGTAGTTGGGAGTGAAAGAAAGAAAATGGAAAAACAAAGAATAATAGATGGAAAAAAAAAAGCAAAATAAGGAAAAAAGATGGAGGAAAATTAACAGAAAGAAAAATAAAAAAGAATTAAAAAGAAAAATGGTAGAAAATGCAAAAAAAATTTAAAAAAAAAGAAAAATTGTGAAAAAGAAGAAAAATTAGAAAAGTAAGGAGTATATTAAAAAATAAAAATATACAGAATGAAATGGGAAAAAGAATGAAAAAGAGAAAGGAAATTTAATGAAAAAGAAAGAAAGAAGTGAAAAAGGATGAAAAAAAAAGTTAAAAAGAATAAAAAGTGAAAAGAAATATAATGAAAAAGAAAGGAAAAAAGAAAAGGCAGAAAAAAGAAAAAGAATAAAAATAAAAAAAGTAAGTGGAAAAGTAAGAGTTAAGAAAGAAAAAAAGCAATAAAAAAGGGTGCAATATAGAAAGAGAAAATTCTAAATGGACAAGTAAAAAAAAAAAATATGGATAAAAAGGTTGAAAAAACAAAAAAAAAAAAAAAATGAAAAAATTAGAATTGGAAAATGGAACGAAGGAAAAAAGAAAGGAAAGGAAACCAGCTGGAAGCAAAAAAATGAATGGAAATTGATGAGACACAGGAAAAGGGAAAAGAAATTAAAGAGAAGAAAAAGGGCAATCATATAAAGAAACAAGGGAAGAAAAAATCTTGATTTGTAAACTGTATGAGTCTCTGATCCTTGAATTGAGTCAGTCAAGTGATAATCACTTGAGCACTTGGCTCAAAGTCTGACTCTATTTTATCATTATTAAACTCAGATCACTTTTAGCTATGCACAATAATGTCTCGGCAGCCAGCCATCTTGACACACACTCTTGGAGGTTTTTCTCTGTTTAAGAATCAAACTAAGCCTTTTTTTTTTTTTTTAATCCTTTCATTGATTATTAAGTTTCATTTCCTTTTTTGTTTATTTTTTGCTCAGAAGATTTTTTTATTTTATTTTGTTGAAAGACCTAAGTCCGTAAATTGTACAGAAATCCCACAAGTACAGAATAAAACACGAAATCAGACTAAAAATAATAGTAATTAGATTGCCCCATTGTAACGTACCCATACATGAATATGTGAAACGTACATAGAACGTTAATAATATATATACACATAGAACATAGGAATCCCGAAACACGAAAAACACTTATGACTTCTTAGTTCAGGTCCGAAACTTTTTATAACCTTTGAGTTTAAAGGTTCTTCGACATAAGGAGAGAGATACACGTTCTTTCTATTCTGGCTTTTCCATCTGCACCCCCCCCCATCTCATGCGGTGCCCGTAGTGTGCAAATTCGTCTGGCCTCTGCGAGCCCCGAAAGACTACCCTTCTCGTTCGGTGTCCAGTTCTCAACTCTACTAACTGACTTTTTTAAATCTCCCAAAATCCTTAGCGTGCTTCCGGTGTATGACGTCATTCACATCCCCCTATCTGGGATTTTTATTTGACATCTCTGAATGACACATCCGCCCCGTGTGTGAACACTTGTGTTCCTGTTGCACCTAGCTAACCCATGCACTGAGCCGAAAGGTTCTCAGCCTAACTAAACCTAAAGGCCTAAAACAAAATCCCTCGGCCATTATATTACATCATCTTGCTAAAAAGAACAAACTTTTCTATGATTTCTTCAATTCCTCAAAACAGAATATATTTTATAAACATGCATCAAATTACATGGGAAAAATCAAGAAAGAAATTGAGTTTTCAGTTGAAGTTGATATGCTACAGATTTGTATAGCAAATGTATCACTTGGTGAACTTTTCAGACAATTCTAAAAAGCTCAAAAAAACACTTATAAGATTTCCCTAACATTGAGCAAATATACTAATTAGAAGGTCAGCATCAGCCTAATCTCATCAAACTCCATCTGTGAGGCATAGAATATGTTGATTGTACTCCTGCAGGAAAGTGAGACCTCGCTATAAAAGAGTGTACTGGGTATGACACTAAACTGTATCTGATGGTGAGGCTCCTGTTTAAGTAATCTGGGAAGTGTGGAGTACCCCTCCATTGCTGTTATTTCTAAGTTCACTCTAACCCAAAGTGGTAGTAGCTGGTAGGGTGTCATCTATGAGTCAAATAGATCTGTTTAAAAATCATTTGTATTGAATAGGAATACTTGATACCATATAACTGAAAATAATTTGTAAAAAGAACAGATACTTTGGGGTTGTAATTGTTGACTAAGGAGAATTATTAGTTACTTGAAACCATAAAATTATGTGCAAACAAATGGTTGTTGTTAAATAGGAATAATTACTTAAAACCATATAATTTTTAGCATTAGATAGGAATACTTGAAACTATACAACTGTTTGCATATCATTAGTATATGATGAGAATATTAAATGTCATGTAACTGTGCAAAATACTTTGAAGAAAATATTTACAGAAAATTGAAATATCGATGTGCAATGAATGCAATTCCCGAACCCCTAAGCATGAAATAACCCTAGATAGATTGACATGCCATTAAAATCAATAAATAAACTTAATTTCATTAATTCTCTATCTGAGTCACAGATATGCATATTATATTCCATGAGTATCTCTGGTATGTCACAGCATCCGGTTGTGAGTTTGCAGTTTTTTGGGTTCATTATTCTTACTCTCTGATCCAGAGTTGTAAGACAGGTTAACATCCCATCTATGGGTCAAATAAAGTTGTCAGTTTTAGGAATATGTGAAACCATATGTGTGTGCAAATTATTTCTATTAAGAATTCTTCCTTGAAGTGATGTTTTTTTTTTACTAAGAGTTATTATTATTAATTACTTGAAATTATATAATTGCCTGAAATACTTGAAACCATATCACTGTGTGCCAATTATTTCTATTAAGAATTAATATTGGAGCTATAAGTGTTTATAGATGATTGTTACCATAAGTTACTTAAAACCATAAAAATGCTTTAAAAAACAGAAAAGATGAATTTGTGATGTAAATAATTCAACAAGGGTTGACATGCCATGAAACTAGCCAACTTAATTTGAATAACAGTGTTAGAAGTTAATATATTTCTATTATCTCCAGTAAGTGTACACAAATTTATCATAGCAACCTGCAAAAATTAACTATTTAAATTTCTATCTAATAAATAATTCATGTTATTTTAGAATATATTGATGTGTGCTTGCTTTTTTTATTATAACCTTTTCAAAGTCTCAACTGCGAAAGGATTATTGCCCAGTCAACTGGAGCTGTAGAATACACTGACTCTGCAGAGGGGCAAGACCCACCCCCTCAATGAGTGTCCTGGATTAGACACTAAACAATCTGATGGTGAGCTTCCAGTAATGATGGAGCTTTGGGGAATGCGGAGCATTCCTTCACTGGCATCGCTCCCAGGTCTACTCTGGCCCGGAGTAATAGCACCTGGTGGGGTCCTATCTATGGGTCAAATAGAACTAAAATATGTACTTTTGCTAAAGTGAATTACTTGAAATAGAACTGTTTTGACATGTAAACTGCATACTTATGCTAAACTGTATTATTCTAAATAGAACTGTTTTTGACATTGAAACTATAATTATACTAAATTGAATGGTTCAAAATGGAACCGTTTTGGCATTTAACAATATGTAAACAAAAACTATTTATACTAAACTGAATTATTTGAATGAGACCTGTTTTACTCAACTGAATAGCTTAAAATTGAAATGATTTTGACAATTAAACTGTGTACTTATGCAAAACCAGTTCATTGGCCTGGTAAGTAGAGTGTTCGCCAGTGATTTGGGAGACCTAAATTCAGTCCCAGGTCGCTTCATACCAAAGACTTTAAAAATGGTACTTGATACTTCCTTGCTTAACACTCAGCAATATAAGGTATTATCAAGGGTAAAGTGGAGCAATCCAGGAAAAGGAGTAGTACTCTCCCCTACACCCGGGTTTAGTAGCTATCAAAAAGGGATCCTTCGGGTCGGCCTCGACTACAGTCACTAACAACTTATGCTAAACTGAACTGTTTGACTAAACTGAATAGTTTGAAATAGAAATGTTTTTGACAATAAAATACTGTACTCATGCTAAACTGAATATTTTGAAATAGAACTGTTCATTTGTATAAAAATAGATTTGGCATTAAATAACCTAGAAAGGTTGATATGCAATAAAACCCAAACTAACAAACAGAGAAGATTAGAAATATCTGACTAATTAAGACTGAGAATATGCTGACAGTATACCCTGCATAGGGGTAAGACCCATCCCCAAAAAAGGGGTGTCTTGGTAATGACAGTGAATTGATAGTAATGCTCCAGTCACGGATGGTTTAGTTTGATGGCACATCAACCATTGTAGGTTATTTAATGCTAAATCCTCTTGATACGTATATATTAAATATATATGGTTTGGTTTGATGGCATATCAACCATTAGAGGTTATCTAATGCTAAATCCTCTTGATACATATATATGAGATATATATGATTTGGTTTGGTTTTATGGCATATCAACCATTGTAGGTTATTTACTGCTAAATCCTCTTTATACAAATGCATTAAATAAAATTTGATTTGTAAATACATTTTGTTGATGACATTTTTAAACGAGCCTTAGCTCATTTTTTTTCACAGTTAAATGATTTCAAGTATTTCTGTCTAACCTAAAAAATTCTATTAACTATTAATCATTTATTTGCACACAGTTAAATGGTTGGTTGGTCGGTTGTTTTGTTTTATGGCATATCAACCCTTTTCAGGTTATTTAACGTTGAATTAAATCATTTTGATTACAGTTTCAAACAATTTGATTTAGTATAATTTTAATTTTTTTATTTACATATAGTTAAATGTCTAAATGGTTCAATTTCAAACAATTCAATTTACTCTAAGTATACAGGTCAAACACACAGTTTAATGTAAAAGCAGTTAATTTCAAACAATTCAGTTTAACCTATCTCAAGTTTAGATCTATTTGGCCTATAAATAGGACCCTCTCAGGTGCTACCACTTCAGGTCAGAGTGGATCTGGGAGGGATGCCAATGAAGGAGTACTACGCATTCCCTAAAGCTCTAGCATTACTGAAGCCTCACCATTCGATTGTTTAGTATCATATCCAGGACACTTGTTGTGGGAGTCTTAATCCTCTGCAGAGATGCAGTTAGTGTATTCT
This sequence comes from Sepioteuthis lessoniana, assembly GCA_963585895.1. Lineage (NCBI taxonomy): Eukaryota > Metazoa > Mollusca > Cephalopoda > Myopsida > Loliginidae > Sepioteuthis > Sepioteuthis lessoniana. The sequence continues at coordinate 77,689,374 of OY757927.1, read as the reverse complement.
GCTGACTGGGCCACTGTTAAATGGATATACATGTATGAAATGTTAGTGAATAGTTTGTAAATAATTTTATTTTTAAATAAGTTTGAACTAATTTGTTTGCACATTTATATCGCTATTGTTTCTGTACAATTAAATGGTTTTAATTATTGCTATCTAACACTAATAATTCTATTCAATATCAATCATTTGTCTGCAGACAGTGAAGTAGTTACAAGTATTGCGATTAACACCAATTATTCATTCATTTATTTGCACACTGTCAAATGGTTGCAAGTATTATTATGTAATACCAATAATTCAATTTAGGCATCCATTTAAAGAATTTCAAGTATTGCTATTTGACACAATTCATTCATTTGCAGTTTAAAGTTTCTTTGGTTAATGGCATATCAAACTTTGTAGGTTTTTTAAGGTCAAAGCTACCATCCATCCAGAAGAACAGTAATGGTACTATTTAACTCATAGCTGGGAGGATAAGGAGGTTGATACTTTTCCCAAGAATATTTGTCTGAAAGTGAACATAATAGCATAACTGGAGTTTGAACTCACTTAATAAAATTCTGCAGTCCATCGCTTTAACCATTGCATGACAAGGACACACATCTCATTAATTTGCACACAGTCAAATGGTTCCAGGTATTGCTGTGTAATATTTATAATTCAATTTAGGCATACAGTTAAAGAGTTTCAAGTATTGCTATTTAACACTTATCATTCTATTCAACATTACTCATTCTTTTTGTTGCCCAGCCTACTGGGGCTGTAGAATACACCGACTGCATCTCTGCAAAGGGGTAAGACCTTCCCAACAAGTGTCCTGATTATGACACTAAACAATCTGATGGTGAGGTTCCAGTAATGCCAGAGCTTTGGGGAATCGCTCCCTGGTCCGCTCTGGCCCTGGAGTGTTACCACCTAGTGGGGCCCAATCTATGGGTTAAATAGAACTAAATTGTGTACTTATGCTAAATTGAATTATTTGAAATAGATCTGTTTTGATATTTAAACTGTGTACTTCTACTAAACTAAATTGTTTAATACAGAACTGTTTTGACATTTAACTGTGTGTAAACAAAAACTAAATTTATGCTAAACTGAATTTCTTGAATAAGAACTGTTTGACTAAACTAAATAGCTTGAAATAGAAATGTTTTTGACAATTGAACTGTGTACTTATGCTTAACTGAATTGTTTGAAATAGAACTGATTATTTGTATAAAAACAGATTTGGCATTAAATAACCTCCAAAGGTTGATATACCATAAAACCCAAGCAACCAACCAATCATTCATTTTGTGCATAAATATTCCTATGTACTAAAAACAATTCAATTAAACATTAGTTTTTGTTTACACACAGTTAAATTATCAAACAGTTTTATTTCTAGCAATTCAGATTAGCATAACTCATTTCTATGCACATTGTTTAAATATTCAACAGTTCTATTTGACCCATAGATAGGATCCTACCACTCTGGATCAGAGTGGACCTGAGAGCAATGGCAATGAAGGGCTACTCTACATTCACCAAAGCTCTAAAACTGGAGCCTCACCATCAGATTGTTTAATCCCACATCCAGAACACTCATTGAGTCCTACTCCTCTGCAGAGATGAAGTTGGTGTATTCTACAGCCTCAATAACCTGGGGTGTCTCATACTGGAGATCTGAGGAGGTCTGAAGTACCCCATTAATTCCAGGTCTACTCTGACCTAGAGTAGTAGTACTTGTTATTGTCCTATCTATAGGTCAAATAGATCAATAAGGAAATTAATATATTTAGTTTGACCCTGTGCAAAAAAACCTTACATGACTACAAAGAATTTAAATATGTAACATATGATAAGCAAGATTGCCTTACCTTTTGGCCTAAAAAAACACTAGATGAGTTGCATGCCATTAAAATCACTCAATAAGTTAAGCTGAGTAAATATCAAGACATGCAGACCTACTTTATTTGCAAGATTGGTGCGGCACAGTCTTCATTTCCGATACATTTGCTCCAGTACAGAACAAGAGTAAATGTTACTAAATCTCTACACAAACTGACCTTCTGCGCTTGTCAAACTGATATGACACTCTCTTCTTTGGACTGTACTCATCAAAACTTAGTGTTGTATAGCCACATAATACATATACATCTGCATGCACATAATACATATAGAATCATAACATGCAGAATCATAACAACGACACAATAAAGACGAGCGACACAGTTCTTTAGAAAAATATACATCTCACTTTATTTGAAAGGGTTGTGTATGAGAGGGAGTTGAAGACTGAACAGAACTGCAACATATTGACCCCCACTCTACTGGCCATAACTGTGTTTCTTTCCCATTCTCCTGGGCTGCTCAACTGGGGGCCTGGGAGCCCAGCCTCTCTGGGTGCTGGTTTTCTCTACTGCATCTTATCTCCCCTGATCTACTTCCTGTGCACTGAGTTATATAATTGTTCAACACCCACCCTCTTCTTGTGGGCATCACAAATCGCACTCATTCAACCCGTCCACGGTCAAGGTGATATTCTGATATTCCTCGACCAGTTGCACCTGTTTTTTACAAAGGTGCATTTCCTATTTTGACAGCCTGGCCGGGTCGGAGGTCCATATACAACATTAGTAATTATTTGAAAAGGCATCACAACTGAGAGAGTTGCATTCTTTCTATAAAGGCCAAAGGCTATAGGTCAAGCCTGATAAATGACCAAGATAATGAATGCTGATTTTCTATGTAGGCAGGCTCTCCTCACTTTGAGCAATTGTTGTCTTAGTCTTACTCCTTGCTATTTGAGTTAGTTTTTTTTTTAACTTTTACACAAAAATTTATATTAAAAATTGAATGAAAATAATCAAACTGGTTCTTGAGTTTCAAGAAATAGGAAGCACCAGTTCCATTGTTTGGTAAGGAAAAAGAGAAGTACCACTTCTGCCATTGTTATTTGTCAGTAAAAAGGTAGTATTATATAGTGTCCTGGGTATGACACTAAACTGTGTCTGATGGTGAGGCTTCAGTCCTAGATTTTGGGGAATATGGAGTACCCTTAAATACCATTACTCTGGGGTCTTCTCTGACTTGAAAATGTGGTGCCTGTTAGGATCCCATTACCAAATAGAACTGTTCAATCATTTACTAAGGATTATTATTCGTAGTCATTGGAAACTATACTGCTGTGTGCAGGTTGTTGATATAAGAGAGGAATGCTTGATAAATTGAAATACTGTTGTTTAATAGTTTCAATACTGGAAAGCCTTTAACTGTGTGATTATAAATGAGGAAATGGACACGGCGACACAAGTTCAAATCCAGGACGAGACTGATTGCATTTCACATAGCACTAATACCCTTGGGAAAGGTATGAATCCAATTATTCTCCCTCCAGCTATGGACAAATAGTAGGGCAGACTAGGTTCTTTAGCCTTGGTGTGGCAACTAGTCTTGGAGAGGGAAAAACTCTGAATTGAAACCTGTTAAACTCTGCTGAAAAAATTGACCTTGTGTCATATCCTTCCCGAGCAGAGGGGTTGGTAAATAGGATAAATGAACTTTAACTCATTCAAACATAAAGTTACCTACTCACTATTTATTAACAAATGATATATATATACTCAGACTCTCATAATTTGGCATTGAATAATTTATAAGGTTTGATATGCCATAAAATACCACCAAATGAAACCAAAACATATCTCTCAGGAACTATAATCTGAGAGAAGACTACTATTGAATTTATTGATGGATATTTACTGCATTTATCTTAGTCTGGCACTGTACTAGTATGGAGCCCCAGTGGCAAGTTGGATCACTGATCTACGAGTTGACAGACCAAGCAGGTTGCCGTTTACATCATTATCTTCAAAAAACTCACTAGCTGATTTGAAAGAGAAAGAACAATTAGCCTTATTTGAAAAAGAAGTGTCTTTATAATAAAATGCCCCATTAAATCAACTTGTGAATTTACTTGAAAAATGACCCGGAAGTTTTTGGGGTTATAGCTCAATAAACAGGCAGATCTTTCCATTTTATTTAATCGTCAAAGAGAATATAGTTTGGCGAGGCATTCGGTAAGTACTTACAAAATATGGGTATTCTCCAAATTTATCAAGACTGTTGGTCCAGTGATGCTGCGAGCTATAATTAGGGCTGAATATAAGCACAATCAACTTAGAATGACCAAGTCATCTGAACAAAACATTGTGGCTTGGTGCCAGTGGAGGGGACCTCATATGATTGAGCAGAAGTACAAAACCAATTTGACCGATGCCTCAAGTCACAGTCCACATTAGTGAGGGACAAAGATAAGGCCTTTCTCTCTGGAACCACTGCCACCTACTACCCCAACACATACTCTCTCTCTCACTCTTCCCTCCCACATACCAGATACACCCACACACTTGTGCAGAATTAAAGGATGAAACACTGGCCAAGTGAGCTAGGAATGGAGCAAATTTAAATAAAGATAAAAATATATTCAAAGGGAAAAAAATAAAGAAAGCAATGTTAAAAAAATATATTTTAGGAGAAAATAAAAAAGATAAAAAGTGAATGGAAAATGTTAAATATAAAATTGGTCTTTTTTAGTGGGAGTTTTCTTTGCATTCGTTTTTTGCCTAGTCTCATATTATAATTATCTTATTTTTAAAATATTGGCATTCATCATAGTATTTTTGATTGATTTATTCATTTTAATGGCCTGTCAACCCAGAGTTATTTTATGCCTTGAGGTTAAGGAATCATACATTCATAGTTATATTTTTTTTGTGTATTAAGAATTTTTTTTCTGTTCTTTTGCAAATTACCCAAGAAAATGATATGAAACAGATTTGACCTGTCAATAGGACCCCAACAGGTCTGTGTTGACCTGGGAGTAGTAGCAGTGAAGGAGTACTCCACACTCCCCAGACTATAAAGGCCTTTTGTTTCTACAGCCTGAACAAGGAAGAATATTTATGGGCAAGTGGTTTTCCTAAACACTTGCTCTTTTGAGTGGCCTTTGTCAAAGTTGGTGATACAAAATAACAGCTTTGTGCAGCTCCTACCTGGACAAGAAAGGTATTAATGGGAGAAAGGTTTTCCTTAAGATACTCTTTTGATTAGTCCTTGTCAAGATTGGAAATTACTGATTAGCAGTTTCGTGCTGTTACAACCTGTAGAGTGAAGGTCTTTATGGGAGAGTGGTTTGCTCAAAGATAAAGTCATCCACTCTCTTCTCACTCAGAATATGCTAGTAATGAAATATCTTATCAAGATATGTGATGAGTGAGAGAGCTGAAAGAAATGGATTCAAGCCTTCCTCAAAGGCATTATTTGGAATGATAATAAGCTACCTCAGCTGAAATTTGAACTCTAGTAAATCCTTTTCTATAATTTGAATTTTTATGCCAGAACAAAATATTATCTTATGTATATGTATAATACCTGTTTTAATTCTGTTATCAAAATTTGGCCTCTGAGGTTCGTTTAGTCTCATCCTTACTTGGCAAAGAGTTTTTTCAAATGTATTTTATCATCTTAACAGTAAAACATAACTTTACACCTGTCTCAACAATGAAACTGATATAACAGTTAAATTTTGATAAAAAGTCTATTTACTATCTGATATCAATTAAAGGCATATATCTTAAAACCACTGATAGTTTTTCTTTTTCTTTGTGTAAAAACTAAATATAAAGATAATCAGGGTATATGAAAAACTTTGATATCATCTGAGATGTAGAGGGTGTTTCAGAAAAGTTGATATCATTTGAGATGTAGAGGGAGTTTCAGAAAAGTTGATATCCTTTGAGATGTAGTGTTATATTTTGACCTTCGGCCCGAGCAAAAAAATGCCATTCCAAGGTGATGCACCGGAAGGAATTGACACATTCTAATGGCAGTTATGAGAGGAAATCGCGTGGGCAGAAATTGGCTGATGAAAGGGGACGAGCTAAAAAAAATCCCATGGTACACTAATAGACTGATGCACCGGAAGAGAGTGACCTGTGAACTGCATGACAGTTATTTCTGCTTGATGACGATCAAACATGCAATTTCAAAGATAGAGTGGGCGTTGAACTATTATATAACACAGTTGAGTTCGAGTTCCAGACAGTTGAAGTTCCAGGAGAGCTGGAGACGGAGTTATAGACAAGATGTGGTAGGGAAAGCCACATCAGGCCGAAGGGGCCTGGAGGCCCTGATGAGTTTGGGTCCAGAGAAGATGCTGATAAGATGCAGTAAAGAAAGCCAGCACCCATCAGAGTGGACCCCAGGGCTTCTGGTTGAGCAGCCCGGGAGAACGAGAAAGACACAACGTTGACGGCCATAAGTTTGGGGTCAAAATATTACAGTTTCTGTTCAGTCTCCAACTCCCACTCACACGCAAACCTTAAGTAACACTTTTTGAACCCTTGCAATAAAGAGAGAGGTACTATATTTTTATAAAGAATCTTCGTGCTTCTGTTTAATTATTGTGTCGTTATGATGCTGGATGAACATGTATATGAGAATGCAACAGTAGAGGGTTTTTCAGAAAAGTTGATATCCTTTGAGATGTAGAGGGTGTTTCAGAAAAGTTGATATCCTTTGAGAGGTAGAGGGTGTTTCAGAAAAGTTGATATCCTTTGAGATGTAGAGGGTGTTTCAGAAAAGTTGATATCCTTTGAGATGTAGAGGGTGTTTCAGAAAAGTTGATATCATTTAAGATGTAGAGGGTTTTTCAGAAAAGTTGATATCCTTTGAGATGTAGAGGGTGTTTCAGAAAAGTTGATATCATTTAAGATGTAGAGGGTGTTTCAGAAAAGTTGATATCATTTCAGGATTTGATAACTTGGCTAATTTTCATTCAAATGATCTCACATTGTAACAATATGTGTAGAAACAAGTCAAAATCCTCTCTTTAATGTTTAAACTACTTTTCTTTACCAATGAATGAAATTTCAATTCTTGAAAAGAAAATAATTATAAAATATTAAACATCGAATTTTGACTTGTTTCTACACATTCTGTTAAAATTTGAGATCATCCAAATAAGAATTGGTCTAATTATTAGACTACAAAATGATATAGCTTTTTCTGAAACACAATGTATAATATTAAAAATGAACAAACTTGTCTTTCAACTTAAAGATTTCACTTAGACAAGATTATCTGATAAGATTTCCCAGTCTAGCTTACGAGAGTCTCTTTCATATCATAATTTTTAAATAAACTACTATTACCTATTCTTTGTTATGAGCTTTTCTTTGTGTAGGTAATAGTTACTCATTTGAAAATCATAATGACATAAGCCAGACAGGAAAATCTCACCTGATGATATGTCAACATAAAACTCTGATTCAGGAAAGAGAAATTTCTGAATCATAAAAAACATTATTCTCTCTACTTTTAAGGTGTGGGGCATTTTTTTTTTTTTTTTTGTTACCATTGGTCTTTACTACACGAGTTCAAATCCAGGACGAGACTGATTGCATTTCACATAGCACTAATACCCTTGGGAAAGGTATGAATCCAATTATCCTCCCTCCAGCTATTGGTAAATAGTAGGACAGACTAGGTTCTTCAGCCTTGGTGAGGCGACTAGTCTAGGAGAAGGAAAACTCTGAATTCAAACCTGTTAAACTCCACTTAAAAATTGACCTTGTGTCATATCCTTCCCGAGCAGAGGGGTTGATAAATAGGACTACTGCTTAGTTTTTAAATGACTGATAGTCATTCAATCATGTGTCTTAATATATGCATACTGTAATTACTTGTGTATAACACGCACTTTTAACATAGGACTATAAAAATTCTAGGAATAAGTTCTCATGTATAATCCTCATCATTATTTTGTCATGCCATCAGCATGGATATCCCTGACCCTCTCGCCACCCCTCCCTATTGTTCATCACTTCCAGTAGGTCCTCAGGGCTACACTCTGTATCATCACAGCGCTGCTGTAAGTAGGTTCAAGCTGGTTGCCCTGCTTTTGCTCGGCCATGTGAAGGGGTCCATTGGAGAACATCACTTATGAGCTTGTCCCTACTTCTCCAGCAGTGTCCTGCATGTCTGGTTCATCTAACTTGGATAGTTTTCGTAATGGGTGGTAGGTGGCCATACAGCTGCTGCTTGGGGGATGTTGCCTCCAGGACTTGTTCAATATTGCTCGATCCACACTCATGTATAATACAAACTGTTTAGAATTTGTATCTTCTAAATTTTGCATTTGTTTAACATTATGTGCTTCATACAGAATAAAAATAGAAATTTATATAGTGTCTTAAAATACAAAATTTACTCGGAATTTAGAGCAAATACATGGACATGTTTACACATGTTTAAATGCAACCAGCTCGTGGTGAAGATAATCTCCCATTGACTGAAAAAAATAATAAACAAACACATATTCCAGTGGTTATTTTATTGTGACAGCCTTAAACTCCTGAGATTGGACCACAGATATAACTTTTTTCTGTCATATCATACCAATTATGGTGTGGCAAATCGCCAGAAAAAAAAGTTAATCATATAGTTTTTGTATATAATACGCACCTCTAACTTTTTGGCTAAAAATTTAGAAAAATAATCTATCTTATACACAAATAATTAAATAGTGTATGTGCATATATATATATATATATATATATATCTTTCTTTCTTTAAGAAAAAAAACAAAGACAATTTAATTTAGGATTATAAATGTATTTCCATCCTGTTTTTCAGTTTCTGGTGTAAACCAAAAACACAAAGAAAAATATAACAGGACTTCTTCAGATCCAATAGATAAATAAAATATACTAGACACTTGGGGTGGAGTGGGAGGGGGAAGGGATTAAGGAGTTACCATTTATTTAGCTACCTATTTTTTCCTAGTGTGTATATTGGATACGTTTTTTTTCCGGTTTCACTATTTATTTCTATGTTTTTAAATTTCTTGTCTATAGTTTAAATTTAGTCTTATGTCTACATCTAGCTATTAGTTCACTTCTCTTATTTAATCACTTATCAGGCCATTTATGTATTAGAATATGTATTTTCTCTTCCAAGCAAAAATTGTATCTACCGTCAAAACTATTTGGACTATATCATCATCATCATCATGTCGCGTTGGTAGCACGGATATCCCTGACCCTCTCTCGCCACTCCTCCCTATCGTTCATCGCCCTAAGTAGGTCTTCAGGACAACATCCCGTATCCTCACATAGCTGCTGAATGTATGTTCGTGCTGGTCGTCCTGCTTTTGCACGGCCATGTGTGGGGGTCCATAAGAGTACATCTCTTATGAGTTCGTCCTTGCTTCTCCAGCAGTGTCCTGCATGTCTGGTTTGTCTTACTTGAATAGTTTTCGTGATAGGGGGCAGGTGGCCGTACAGTTGGTGTCTTGTGGGGTGTTGCCGCCAGGACTTGTTCAAGATTGCATGCAGCATTCTTGTGTAATTGCCGTCTAGCTTCTTCTCCAGCCGTTTTGTTAGCGTCCATGTAGTGCATCCATATAGCAGTATCGATGTGACCGCTGCCTGGAAGAAACTGCGTTTCATTTTATCGGTTAGGTCTGATTTTCATATAATCAATAGCCTATTGATAGCTGTCCATGCTTTCGTTAACCTTGTTTTGATGTCCTTTTCGGTTGATTCGACGCTGCTTCCTAGGTAAGTGAATTTGTCTACTAGTTTAAGAGGGGGTTCCTTCTAGAGTGAAGATGTCCCCCATTTGATTATAGCACATATATTCCGTTTTGTGTGCATTAACATAGAGGCCTATGCCTGCGGCTGCTCGTTCCAAACTATGCAGAAGTGTTTCGGCTTGGTCGGGTGTATTTGCCAGTATCGCTATGTCATCGGCGTAGTCGGCGTCGGTAATTGTTGTTGCGGAGTGCCTTCTGCTTCTTTTCTTCGTCAGCTCGAAGCCATTCTCTCTGATTTTGTCAATCGATGTTCTAAGTACGTAGTCTAGACAAATGATAAAGAGGTACAGAGCCAGCGTGTCCCCTTGTTGTACTCCTGCTACAATGTCG